>CM033619.1:16498433-17210193 GCA_019453435.1 Rhinogobius similis
TAATAATAAAAAACATGCATTTGTACTATTAGTGGGGTTGCCTCTCCACAGTCAGACCTGTAACTTGGCCTTGAATCACCTGCTTCTCTCCATTGATATTATGCAATATTATGCTTAACATTCTGGGCAAAGCGAGGTAGTACACGTAGTGTACCTTTACTTATAGCTATCTTCTTACTGCAGGAAATGGTAAAGTTCCAACATGAAACCCAATCAATCCATGGATATCAGAATGATGAGGACCAGTGCCATAGTGATTAACAATTCAAAACTAAACATTAAATCTTTTGAATGGGAAAAGTCCTCAAAATGAAACACAATCTAGTCATCAAGATTTCATTATTTTCCTTTTGAGTCGCACAGACCCCAGTTGACCCTTTGATCTGCTCATGTGCAGCGCATGTGACCGCACTGAAGGCACCTCAACTTCCAAAACAGACACATGTGCCGAAATGCAAAAGTCCTATTGAAGGAACTGTTTCAGATGTTGACTCACCACGAAATGTCACGAATTTTCCAATAACTAGTAGCTGAATTGCTGAAGCTCGTCCACGTTGTGTTGCGCTGCTGCGTCGTGTCAGTTCTCGAGGAATAGTTTCCACACGGACGCATTTAACCGACGGAACGCAAACAGACATGGCGCCCAATCTTAAGTTCACGAAGCCGAAGAACAAAATATGACTCGAATCGGCTGCCAATACAGTTTAATAGACATATTTTATAGCTGGAAAACATGGGTCTTGTTAGGCACGTCGTGTGCGCCATGTCAGGAGGCGTGGACAGCTCCGTGGCCGCGCTGTTATTGAAGAGACGAGGTGAGGTGACACCAAAACACATGCCCTTACTTCAAACGAATAATAACTTCTATTATTAATTCCGTCTAGGCTATAGTGTGACAGGAGTGTTTATGAAGAACTGGGATTCTTTGGACGAGTCCGGCGTGTGTTCCTCGGATAAAGACTGTGAAGATGCCTACAAAGCGTGTCAAACTCTAGACATCCCCTTTCACCAAGTGTCCTACGTCAAAGAGTACTGGCACGATGTGTTTACGTGAGTATCAACAACTTTATCCATTATTGAGTGCAGAAATACTGTGTTTTCCATTGATAGAGGAGAGTATGGATCTAAATTCCATATCTAAAATTCTTCTAAAAACAACCTGAAATATACACTGGCATAACAAAATCATATTTTTTGCTCATCCTATTTTGTCCCAAACATAAAACGTTGTTATTCTGTGCTAAAACAAGCCTTCACAAATTGAATGGAAAACAAATGTGTACTAATTTAACTAAACACATTGGAAACACTGAACATGGCAGCCAAAGCATAGGATTAAATAATACATCTTGTTAGAGATAGACAGATTTATATTCTTGGGTTCAGCGTGATTTTTAGGGGCAGGTCAGGTGACCAATTTTTCTTTGCAACGTCCTTCACCATTTTTATTGAAGGGGCAAACTACAATGGAAAGTAATAGGCAACCACGTGCTTCAAATTCTCTGGAATTAAAGCCACAAATGAGGCCAAATAGCACTCAACAATAGAATAAACACCAGAAACCACTACGAAGCTAAAGGCGAATCTCTCCAGACGGTATTTTTTTCTCTTTCAGATGTTGACTTTCCTCTGACCTTTTATGTTGAATTTTTGCCTTCCAGTAATTTGTTGAAAGAATACCAGAAAGGAAGAACTCCAAATCCAGACATTATGTGCAATAAGCATATCAAGTTTAACCATTTCTACAAATATGCAATAGACACTCTGGGTATGTTTTATCTTCTCTATTAACGATTCATTTAATTTAATTGTTTTCATGAAACAAAACAATCCTTGTCTGGTTTATAATGTGTTTTTTGCTGTGGTAGGTGCTGATGCAATGGCAACTGGACACTACGCCAGGACATCCCAAGAAGATGAAGAAGTATTTCAACAGATGTTCTCCTCTCCTCCAACCAAATTGTTCAGGAACAGATTTGAAATTAAAAAACGTAAGTGTGCCTCTACTCAGTCACTATTATTATTTTCAAGGCTAGACTTTCAGATTATTACATTATTGTTGTCAAGTGCAGCTGTTAGGTTGCACCAAGGAGCAGACCTCTTCAAAGACCAAACCTTCTTTCTCAGTCAAATCCCACAAGACGCTCTCAGACACACGCTGTTCCCACTAGCTGGACTCACCAAAAACTTTGTCAGAAAAATTGCTGCTGAGGGAGGTCTTCATCATGTACTCAAGAAGAAAGAGGTGGAGTGAACATGTCATTAAATTATTGTGTATTTAAGACTGGTTTAAGCTTGTATATATAATGTGATACAGCACCAAACTTATTGTGGCACTTTCTTGCAGAGTATGGGGATCTGCTTTATTGGAGAAAGGGATTTTGAACATTTTATTTTAGAGGTGCGAGAGAAACACATTGGTTTATCAACTAACTTAAAAAACATTGGTCATAATGGAAAAGTCAAGTCAAATTTAAGATTAATACATTATTTTTGTTGCAGTATCTTGAGCCTAAGCCAGGAAACTTTGTATCTATTGAAGATGGTTCAGTAAAAGGAAACCATAAAGGTTTGTTAATTGCATGTATTTTGTCAAATACTGTACAATTAACCTGTGTTCTGGCTCTTTTCACTTAGGCTGGTTTACTTTCACACTGGGGCAGAGGGCAAGAATAGGAGGCCAGAAGGATCCCTGGTTTGTTGTAGACAAAGATGTAGCTACAGGAGATGTGATGGTGGTGAGAAAGTTACCTTTAATACACTAAATATTATGCATTTATTTTGGTATTCTCTGTCTCAATAACATTTATAGGCATACAAGTCTCACTTTTCCTTTTGTTTTTCTCAAGGCTCCAACCACCAATCACCCTGCTCTTTTTCGGGACACAATAAAGACTGATCGTTTTCATTGGATCACATTAGAGCCGCCTCGTGAATTGGCCCAGACCAAGATGATGGAGTGTCATTTCCGCTTCATTCATCAGATGCCCCTCAGTACGTTTTTTAGGACAATCAGGCACTATCTAATATAATATATTACATGACGTAATACAGACATACATTTGTTCCTTCAGCGCGGTGCACTGTGACTTTGAACATGGATGGTACTGTTTGGATCTCACTGTCTGAGCCCGTTAGAGCTCTTACACCGGGGCAGGTAAACCATAAAAAGTCTCTTCTTTGTTTTAATTTGTTTCATTATTTTCCTTTTTCAGTTTGCAGTGCTGTACAAAGGTGATGAGTGCCTGGGCAGTGGAAAGATCCTCCAGTTGGGTCCAAGTCAATTCACTCTGCAGCGCGGTCGAGAGCGGCTGCTGGCGGCCACACAACAAAAAAAGCCCAGTCATGAACCGGTCAGCTGAGGTGAAGAGTCCCAGGAACCACTAAGGTGCATTGTGTTGTCCCGCCTGAGGCCAGTGGAGCCAGTCTAAGTGCATTGGCCTCTAAAATGGGCACTGGCTCCAAGACTTTTTCCATCTAATGCATTTCTCCATAACATCCTGAGCATCCTGGCATGTCCTATTTATAGAGCCTTTTTGTAAAAGTCTTCTGATGTTATTATAAACAGCATATCATAGACCTACATGTGCTACAAAGGGCTACTGTGACCATTACTTTTGAACTTGAACTACATAAGAAAACCAGAGTTATTGAATTATTGAGTTATTGTTTTTTTTTGTGGACATTTTACAAAACGGAATATGATTCAAACTTAATTACCAAAATAATTTTACCGGATGCTAAATTGTGTAATTAAACTTGTTAGAGTAATTTAGATCGTTCCAATCATGTATGTGCCTTCTTTTATTTGTCTGCTTTAAATTATTATGGGTTTGACCCCTAAATAGTTGTTCACTTAAAAAGTCATACAATCAGCTTTGTGTTCTGTAAATAGAAAAGTCCTTTAAAATGTTTTTATAACATTCAAATATTAATACATTTAAGGAATTGGTGTATGCCTTGGGTTGTCAAAATAACTTCCTTTCTGGATTGCTCAACTTTGTCTAACTGTACAATTGATACCTAAATAAACATACCTGCGCCCCTGTTAAATGCTTTCACGTTATTAATTGTATATAATGCGTAATGATAGTTTGTAACTACTTGTAGTAAATTTAACGTCCACCACGAGGCGCTATAGGACTGGTGAGAAGATGCCGGTTTTGCCTCAGTTTAGAACCGCGTGTGAAGCCAATATTTTGACTTGAAAGTTAATCTTGCGATGAGAAATAATTGTTTGACCAAACCAAAATTGCAATCAATGCAATGTCTTATTTATTGCATAGTTTTATTTTACGTTGGCCACTGTAAAACCTAAAAAGATGTGAACAGACTTACAATATAGTTTATTTTTCAACAGTGTTGGGCAGTAACTAGTTAGTCTTACAAAGTAAGAAATTACTCTAATTAGATTACTTTTTTGGTTATGCGTGCATTAAATTTTAACATTGAGTAATTTGATTACAGTTATCCTTGTAAAGTGTTATTTTTTCTGGCTATAAACCTAGCTGAAAGTGTAACGATATAAGCTTATTCTGATAAATGATCAGTAATCAAAACTCTAAAAATGATATTTTAAATGGTCCCTGAGCTGTTGGTTTACTTTTAGTTCCAAAGTCATTTGAAATAAAGTGTTCTCAAGTAATCTACATTTACTCATTGAAGGAGTAATCCGCAACCAATAATCTAATTCCCTTTCTGGAGTAACAACTCTGGTCCAGAATGCACCAATATGAAAATGGGATGGAAAGGCTTGAGCTCTAATCAATGTTGTTTCCTGTGGAATCTGATTCTGAAGTGAAAATGTTATTTGTGGAATGACAATGCTCCCTGTGGTTATTGTCAGTGTTGACACTCTACTTTGACACTTAACATTAGCACACAAAAGCTGAAAGGGAGCGTGTATCAAACGTGCATTAGGAATCTTACTCACTCTCACTCTATTATAATGACAATAGGTGTGCGCACATTGGTCACCCGGTCAGCACCACTTCCTAAATCTCCATGAGAAAAAGAGAAGAAAAAAGTGCCCCCCTGCGAAAGCGTCCCAGAGGGGGACGCAGCAGGTTTATGGTAATCAACCTCTGAGGAGGAGAGCAGCAGGAGGAGGAGGAGGAGAGGCACGGAGCCATTTTGTACTCATTTTAAACTCAGTGAAGCCGCCGCTGCGCTCTGTGGATACACTGGCACTATGGATACGCGGCGACTTTTTCCACTTTGAAACTTTACAATGAGGAACAAAAGTAACGCGCGTTGTTGGGAGCGGGAGAGTTAACGCTCTTTCGGATGACTTTCTTCAAGTTGTTTGGGATTTTGTTGGGTAACAAGCATGGAACTATCAATGTATTGGATATGGTTATGTGCCTTGTTCAGTGCGCCGCTTGCTTTGGAAATACACCTTTCGGACACTCTGCAAACAGGGACTATTTTGGCAAACTTGTCACTTGGCCCTGGGTGGATTTACAAACTGGACAGGACTTTAACTCCACTTTTTCTTCAAAACTTAATTCAAATTGGAAAGCACGATGGGGTGGTCCGCCTGTCTCACGGGGTGCAGTGTGCGTCCACGCTGAGAAACCCTGCGCCTCTCTACTTCACCACAGGCTCCATGTCATCTGAAGACACTGTTATGACACGTTTTAACGTGTTTGTCCACGGACAAGACTGTTATATTAAATACAAGAGAAAGAGTGCATCAGGTAAGCACGATGTTAGCATTAAACACCTCTCCAGACTGGAGCCAACTTCCTGCTTACGCGCAGGTAAACTGCTACTGAATGTAACAGAGCTGCTGCCCGCTTTTACGCACAGTATAGACTTCTCTGACTCTTTCTGTGCGGATAAAGAACTGCCTTCAGTGTTCAGACGCGGGAGTTTGGTCTTGGCCAGTGAGTTTTGTCTTGAAGGCGGAGAAGTAAACCTGCACTGCGCTCTCCACAGCCACCCGGGAGGTAAGCTCTCCGTGCTGCTCAGTTTGACGCTTGTGTCTCATGAATATTTGCCAGAAACCGTCCAGGAAAACGTGGTCAAGAAGTTTCACAGAGCCAAGCGTCAGGTAAACACGTCTCCCCAGTTCCAGCTGCCCAGCTATCAGGTGTCTGTGCCCGAGAACGAGCCCGCTGGGACCAGGGTGATCACACTCAAAGCCACTGACCCAGATGATGGAGAGGCGGGGAGGCTGGAGTACACCATGGAGGCCGTGTTTGACAGCAGGTCCAACGACTATTTCACCATTGACTCACAAACTGGCAGCATTTCCACGCTTCAGGCTCTGGACAGGGAGTTCAAAGACACACATGTTTTCAGAGTTACAGTCAATGACAATGGCACTCCTAAAAGATCAGTCACCTCTTTCCTCACTGTTACTGTGAGCGACACCAATGACCACAGTCCGGTTTTCGAACAAACCCAATATCGTGTTACCATAAGGGAGAACATGGAGGTCGGTTTTGAAGTCATGACAGTCCGGGCCACAGATGGAGACGCTCCATCAAATGCCAATATGGTCTACAAAATAGTGAATGAGGATGAAGTTGGCTCTGTTTTTGAAATTGACCCCAGAAATGGCTTGGTTAGGATCCGAGAAAAACCAGACAGGGAGACCAGAGGCCAGTACAAACTTATTGTTGAAGCCAATGACCAAGGCAAAGACCCAAAGCCTCTAACAGCTACTGCCATTGTTTACATTAGTATTGAAGATGAGAATGATAACTACCCACAGTTTAGCCAAAAGAAATATGTTGTTCAGGTCCCAGAAAATATTGGCGTTAACACCAAAATTATCCAGGTTGAAGCTACAGATAGAGATGAAGGAAACAATGCCAAAGTTCACTATAGCATCATTCGAGGCAATGTAAAGGGGCAATTTTACATCCACTCTCCAACTGGTGTCATAGATGTGATTAACCCACTGGACTATGAGTCTAATCGGGAATACAATTTGGGAATCAAGGCCCAAGATGGTGGCCGGCCTCCACTCATAAACGTCACAGGGATGGTTGTGATTCAAGTTGTGGATGTGAACGACAATGCACCAATGTTTGTCAGCACCCCTTTCCAAGCTAGTGTTTTGGAGAATGTTGCGATTGGTCACTCGGTCATACACATCCAAGCCAACGATGCTGATTCCGGTGAAAATTCGCGTTTGGAGTATCGGTTAACTGGTACAACTCCCGGATTTCCCTTTACGATCAATAATAGCACAGGTTGGATTACAGTCAGCGTGGAATTGGACAGAGAGACGACTGAGTTTTATACGTTTGGGGTCGAGGCTAGAGACCACGGCGTACCGTCCATGTCCTCATCCGCCAGCATTTCCATAACCGTGCTAGACGTTAACGATAATGTACCCACGTTTACCGAAGAGGTTTATTCGCAGAAAATCAACGAAGACGCAGTAGTGGGGACAAGCGTGCTGACCGTGACGGCGATCGATCGAGATGTCAACAGTGTAGTGACCTATCAGATCTCCAGTGGCAACACACGAAACAGATTTGCGATCACGAGTCAAAGTGGAGGAGGTCTCATAACGCTAGCTTTGCCACTTGACTACAAACAAGAACGGCAATTTGTGCTAACGGTTACGGCTAGCGACGGCACGAGATATGACACAACCCAAGTCTATATCAATGTTACAGACGCAAACACAAACGCGCCGATCTTCCCAAACACTAACTACCAGGTGATTCTAAGTGAGGACAAACCGATAGGGACAACAGTAATGAACATCACGGCCACAGATGAGGACACAGGTGAAAATGCTCGTGTAACATACATGATGGAGGACAATGTTCCTCAATTTAAGATAGATCCAGACACAGGGGTTATCACAACTCAAATGGAAATAGACTATGAAGACCAAGCCTCTTATACCTTGGCCATTATCGCTAAAGATAATGGCATTCCTCAGAAATCTGGAATGACACATGTAGATATTATGATCCAGGATGCCAACGATAATGAACCGCATTTTATCCGCGATATGTATCAAGGGAGTGTATTCGAGGATGCGCCGGTCTACACCAGTGTACTCCAAATATCTGCTTCGGATCGCGATTCGGGATTAAATGGCCGAGTGACCTATACTTTTGCCGGTGGGGATGATGGAGATGGCGATTTCCACATTGAGGTATCCACCGGCATTATTAGGACATTGCGAAAACTTGACCGCGAAAATGTCCAAGCCTATAATCTCAAAGCATTTGCAGTGGACAAGGGCACACCTCCGCTCAAAACGTCTGTAAACATCCACATCGTAGTCAAAGATATCAATGACAACGCACCAGTTTTTGAGAAAGATGAGCTGTTTATTAGAGTTGAGGAGAACAGCCCTGTTGGGTCAGTGGTGGCAAGAATCACCGCCACTGATCCGGATGAAGGAACAAATGCCCAAATTATGTACCAAATTGTCGAAGGGAATTTCCCTGAAGTTTTCCAATTGGACTTATTCAATGGAGATCTCACTTCGCTCATTGAGTTGGATTACGAGACAAAAAAGGAGTATGTCATTGTAGTACAAGCCACTTCTGCCCCCTTGGTCAGCCGCGCCACTGTCCACATATGCTTGGTTGACCTAAATGACAACAGGCCACAACTGCAAGATTTTGAGATTATTTTCAACAACTACATCACGAACAAGTCCAACAGTTTTCCGACTGGGATTATTGGGAAGGTGCCCGCTCATGACCCTGACGTGGCGGATAAACTGAAGTACAAGTTTATATCTGGAAATGATTTGAATTTGCTTCAGTTAAATGAACACACTGGGGATTTGAGGCTGAGTGAAGCCCTGGAGAAGGACAGAGCGCTGGAGGCCCCAATGACCATCTCTGTAACAGGTAAGAGGCATTTTATCCATTGTGTAACATATTTATTGCACGTACAAAGGAAAAAAGAGTTGGCATTGATTTGATACGTTTTCAAAAATGTGAAATAGTGTTATGGAGAAGTAGTTGTGCCAGTGAATTTGTTTTAACACTTTGCCAGACAAATCCAAAACCTTAAAACGTTTTAGTTATAATAGTTTTGGAAGGAAGAAAATGGTGTGATTGATGTGGAAGTGTGAAACCATATGCAAAAACTGCATAGAAAAAGCAGCCTTGAGTCCTTGAATTACATTTTCGTCAGAAGTCTGAACATGCTGGGTAAAACATTTAGAAGTCAGAATTTTACATCATTTACAGTAAACCTTGACGAATGTGGACCTGGGGCTGGTTTCTGCTGGTGTTGACTCTGCAGTGTTTGCTTGAGGCTCTCGGCAGGATCCGGTTGAGCTGCTTTTGTGCTAATAAATGAATTGTTTGGAAGTGGTTGGTTGAGGTAATAAAAAAGTGCCATCAGGAGGGCACCCGTATAACTATAGGCTTCTTTGTTGCTGAGGATTTGTGGGTCTCTTTCTGCCGTAAACGACCACATGCCTGCACTGCCAGCATCTACACACAGTTCTGCAGGAAAAGCTGTCTCTGCTGGTGGCAAATGAGTAATGAATGTGAAGGAAGTTAAAATATTATGCATACTTCAATTCAACAATAGTAAGAAGTGATCAGTAAATATATTGTAGAGTGTGTTTTAGCAGCGATGGGTTGCACTAAGTTATATTTACTTTAGTATCTTTTTCAAGAACTTGTATTTCTTGGAGTAACTTTGTGCCACTATATTTTTCTCCATCTTGTTGAACTCTTACTTGAGTAAATGTTTTTTTTCCTCTTCCCAAAGTGAGTAAATGTACAAGTAACATGATTTGTGTTTTTTGCACCGCTCCTTCAGATTTGATTTAGTTTTTCACATTTGGTGTTTGAAAATACCATATTTATTTTCCACTATTTAATGTTTTGTTCATCACATTTCACCAAATTCAAATTATAAATCAAATGTTACATCCAGAGTTACTCTTACCATTTGAGTGATGTTTCACCAAATACTTTTTACTCTTTGAGTTATTTCTTGGACCGCTACAATCTTTGGCTTCTCTACACCGCTGCTTCTTAGTATGACTTCTTAGCAGTAATGGCAACAGATAAAGAGAAAGACAATCAGAAACAAAATATTTGGGCAAGTTTAAAACACATCGTAATAAACTTGATTAACTGCTCTTTTTCTGTGTGCGTTGCTAGCTGTAAACTACATAAACACTAATTTGAAGTCTCATGCGTGGTTCAACCTGAAGGTCATGTATGAGGAATTTTTTTCTGTTTCTTTAGTTACTACAGAAGCAGACTTTGTTCTTAAAAGTTAAAGATTACACTGTATGCAAACACTTACAAATTCACACCTAAATGGGCTTCGACAAAGTCACATTCTTTTAGTCGAGGAGGAGCATGGAATATTAGCGGCAGTGAAACAGGCTGGATCTGTCACATACAGAGTAACCAGAAAGTCACCTATTGACAGACTGTTGTTCCACCTCCACAGTTGTGTCTTTTAAATATTATTCCTCTCTCTTTATCACATTCATGTCCAAAGTCAGATAAACTGAATCAAAGTGTTATGTCAGCAATGCCAATAAAGTTCTGTATTGTTGAAAGGAACTATGACTGAAGCAAATACAAACTTAGGGTAAATATCTGGATTTAATTTTAATTCTTGTTGAACTAAATATTAAATAAAAAGTCATAATGGTTGGTTTCGATAATGTTTAACATGCCATTTTTAGAATCAGTACAAGGGGTTTTCAGACATATCAGTACCAAGAAGTTCCTATTCCCCTAGTCCTTATTTAGTTTGAGGAACCATCTAGTCCCCACTGATCGTGTTCACACAGCGACAGTGGCTGAAAGTGAGTTTAACTTGTATAAAATTAACATATTTAATTAAATTAGAAATACAAAAGTATTTTTTCCCCCTTCATCCTACTCTCATTGAGCTGTATGCCATGTTAATTAAACTGATGCACAAAGAGCTCAAACAAACAATGAATATAAATTAAAGCACAATCATTCACAGTTGTTCAGAATTTTAGTTACTCCTTACAATTTAAGAATTGTGTTTTTTGGAGCTATTGCGTCCAAGTTATTTATCTTTTGCATCACAAAAGTTTGTCTAAATCTGAATGAATGAATGAAATATACAGTATTTCCCAATAAAGTTAATGTTGTGGATGTTCTTATTTTAACAAAAAAGTTCCTGGTCTGACTGGAAAGTACCTAACTTGCCTCTGAACAGGAGCTAAAAAATCCCCAAAGTGACGTTCCAGTCCCTAGTTCCTTCCTACTCTGTGTTTACATGCATCAAATGGGGACGTGAACTGAAAAAGTTAATTACAGTAGGAAAAGTATTTGGAGTGTTTTATTGTCAGTGCTGTTTAAAATGTTGTAGCCTACAGTTTACACTTTGGAATATTTCTTTTAAATCTGTTTATGGTTCACTCTTATATTGATGAACTTGTGCACAATAGTCATAGTTTGTTAAAATAGCAGAGGGGCGCACGGTGGCAGAGTGGCTAGAGCTTCTGCCTCTCAAGAAGGAGATCGTGGTCCGAACCACCAGGGTGTACCCCGCCTAAGGCCCAAAGTCACTGGGATAGGCTCCAGTCACCCGCGACCCTTAACGGGAATAAGCGGTAGAAAATGAATGAACGAATGTTAAAATAGCTGCCAATCCTCCAAATATTTGCCGTGGTTATATTTACTTGGTTGAATTTACTTGACTACTACTTACTACACTTTTCTTTTTTGGATAACCTACTGTTGTGCACCTGTGTTTCTTAATAATAATTCAGCCAAATACTTACTTAAATTAATGACTACTTGCAGAATACAATTTGGATGTTAATATCTGCTTGAGCACATTTTTGGCCACCTCTTCTTACAGAAGCAGCTGATGCCCGACTGACCGGATCACCGTCCCACTGGGAGCTTGATAATTGGACAGACAAATTAATGCCCAATTTAGCCTGGTTACACACTCGCTCTTCAAAAACATGGCAATCCCTCTGTTTCATTGCCTCACCCTGAAGTCAAGTGTTAGGTAGCCATTACTGCTGATGTCTTGACCTTTGACCCCAGCTTTTTGGAGAAGAATACCTGAGGGGATTGGAGGCTCTGAGCACAAACAACAAGCAGTAAAAGACAAGACTGTGATTGTGAGCCTGTCCCACAAAAACTACCATTCAAAATACTCTGGCGTCACAATACACCTTAAAGTATTTCAGCAATTGAAAATGTTCAAATGTTCCAGTGTACGCTCTGCTCTGTATATGTTTTATTTCCCTCCATTAGACGCCCTTAACTTATTGTCTTTCCATAAACTTTAATGGTCTGTGCCCCTTTTACACTGATTAGAATGCCTTAGTTCCCTCCTGCCTCCTTAAGATCAATAGCCAGAAAGATTGAAGCATTGATTTTACTCTTTGCAAATTGTGACAAGACTTTTCAGAGTTTCTGTTCTCACACATTGTCAGAATTGCCCACATTTAATTCATGGTCTTTTTTTTACATGTCTCCCTCTCCTCTTTACACGCTTTTGATAGACGTCGAAACATGCAGTGCTTTCCATCGTTGTTGTCAGTTTATCTCAATGGAAATACAAACTACACTGTGGAATGATTCTAGGTTAATGGGCGATGAAGGGATATTGAAGTCACCTGCTTCTTGTCTTATACAGCCCAATTGAAAACATCTCTAAACATATTTTTTTTTAATTCAATAATGTGTAGGCTAATAAAAGAATGATAAAGGAGACATTATGCAAAATGTACTTTTAAGAGCATATAACCATGTTATAATGCTTTCCCACTCTCTTTTACACTCGAAGATGCCCTTAGTTCTTAGTACCTAATTCATGCATATTTCAGCAATCTTTATCCTCCTGCATCCAAGACGCCTTTGCTCCAAAAATGTCCAATTCCACACTGTACTGTAGCAATTAGAAAAAAAGGAAAAAACAAAACAAAAACAGTTTGCTACTGGGCTCCTATCTGTCAGTGCGACACTTTATTGTGAGGATGTTTACGGTGACATACCGAAGAGGGGGGAGGTTGATCAACTCTACAGTTTTCAATTGGAAGTCAACCAACTTGTTTCTGTTATTAAATTGTTCAATCAGTAGTTCAATTCAAAATAAAAATACGTAAAATGACCATTTATGCATGTCATAGATGATCTCATATCAGGTAAAAGCGTCCCATGTCTTCTTTAAATAATGCCAATCTCTGAGCAGACGTCTGTGCTTTTTGTCCTGGCCTGTACCCATGTCCAGGTGCTCATCTGAGACAGTGAAGACCCAGGATTGTTTCTCAAGCCCCGCTCTGTCTGTAACACTAGTCGTTCCTGATAAGTCTCCTGAGATGCACTGCTCGCTGCAGCACTAGCCACAACACTCTCCGTGTGTCTGTGTACAGACGGCCCCACGGCCGAGGCCTGTGTGTTCCCATTGTACCACAGTCTTATCTGAACTCGTCCGATTTCACTAAAAACATTTGGGGTTCTCACTTAGCTCTCTAAAAGATGAATATCTATCACTTTTTACCGACTGCTTCACGGGTCGAACGGGAGAGAGGTATTTCAGGTGTCCCCCTCATTCTTGTCACAGCTGGTCATTAGATCTGGATATTTGGATGATTTTAACAATCATGTTGCTACTATAAAATGTAAATTGCACCCACAGGTTATGGAATATTGATAAGTGTAAAGTAAATTTTAGAAAGACCTTTACATTTTTAAGGTTCATTTTACTTTTCAATCCCTTCAAACAATAGTTCAGACAGGACAGAGGAGGCAGGTCAGTGTGTCTCCTTCTGAAAACATTAAAGTGTCCATTAAAGCATTCAGGTAGTTTCCAGAAAGCATTTGGCACGAGGACCCGCTTCCAGCTGCTGTTATAAAGACAAGCACAAACTGGATAGAGCTGATGGAGTATAACATAAAATAATGCAGAGAGGCAGGTTGTTGCTTAAATTATTAAAATGATTGATGTCATCCTTTTCCCACTCAGCTGTGATCTCTTAAACATTGACTGGCGTGCTGTTACTCGCACTCCACACCCCCTCCTCGGTCTGCCCCCACAGCCCTTTTACACAACTACAACTACTGTGCTTTAGTTTGGTGACTAAAGCTAAAAAAAACAAATTTATATTCCTTAAAGCTACACATGTGTTAAACGTGTAACTTTTATTGTGGCCTCCTGCTTGTCTCCGTTAATCTATCAACATGGAGACAAGCAAGTTATGGGTCAGGTCTGTGGAGAGTCGACTTTCAAAATTTTAACGTTTTGTGTCGTCAGTTGTCTTATTGTAATTCAAATCAAATCAAATCAAACTTTATTTATAAAGCGCTTTTCATACAAAAATTGTAACACAAAGTGCTTTCCAATTTACATATTAAAAACAATTTCCCAAGCCCACCCATTCGCATATTTAAAAACGATCCCCGGAACCCACCCCCACCCCGGCCCCACCATCCCCACATTAAAGCTTCCACGCAGAGACATTGTGAATAATAGTTAAATTGTGATGTTTTTTTTCTCAATAATCGTAACAGAAAATTTGATATTGTGACATGTCAAATTTAACTCAACTGAAAGACAAATAATCTCAATTTCTACTTCTCTCTGAAATAATTTGGACGTTTGTTGTTGTCATGAAACACCATACATACATACATATTCAGGAGGCTTCAGTGTTGTCTTTTATTGCTTTGAAACACACAGTAGAATGCTATTTGCTGCTGTGCGTCTCCAACTCAATTGTTTGTTTTGGAGCGCACAAACACACGTCGAGAAAGACAAATGACCCAGTCCTGGATGAGTCAAGGGGGAGACATCTTTGTGCCGGAGTCTGCGGAACACGCGAGTAACACGACCCCGAGCGCGGCGCAGGTGTGAAGCAGTCACACAGGTAGACACTGGGATGACGTCCTCGCCGCGAGATCAAAGACGGGTCGGACGCGACAATGAATGCACTGGAGCCGCGCTGCTGTTTTGTGTTGTTTACAACGGTGACGTGGTTGTAGTTTGTGGTTGAGTCTGTGTGCGGCATTTTACTGTTGATAAAGGACTTTGTGATTTATCAAGTGATGAATTGTCCACAAATGGAAGTTATTGGCTTGAATTTTCTCTGGAGTAAACCTTGTGACAGTAAATGCAATTTTGGAAAGGGTATGGACTTTGGAGATTAGGCTGGGTAATATTGTAAAATAAATAAGTAATATCTTGATATTTTTGTGGAATATCCCAACAAATGGAAATGTGTTAAAATGTTAGTTGTGGTTAAGCCTCAAATGTCAAAAGATAAACGTGAAAGCACTGTAAAATTACCCATAAACGTCTGGATAATGTTTTTTTTTTTTTCTTTTCTCATTTTTAAATACAAACAAACAGAACAAGATCAGATAAGTGACAAAATCAAAAAGGAAAAAGAGTACCCCAAAGTTCTAAACCAGAAAATAAAATGTATATTTCATATTTACCCCCATGTATTTGTTCCATCTGTATCAATGTCTGGTAAATTTGTCCACATTTAAGTTCAACGTGAAAGTCCATTTTTCCATTTTGGAAATGTTCAAAGTTGTTTCCAGTTCTTGATGTCGGCTCTGTCCCTGTCATCCATTTTTTTGTTATTGCCTTATATGCTGCAACTATATATAGCATGTATTTACTTAAAACAATATTACAGATAATTCAAAATATTGCCCACCTTTATTTTGAGATATACATTTTGATTTAATTTCTAGAGTCTTTGTTTACTTTACTGGTGAGTGTCCGCCACCTGCTTGTCTCCATGGAGATGTTCTTGCCATGCCTGTATTATTCCACAGTATGGCATTACCTCTCTATCTTGCATACATTCAAATACATGTGTTTTAACTGCTCCACACTTCTGACCTGTAACTTAGCTCAGTGTCATCTGCTTGTCTCTTTGGAGATGGATAAGTTTAACGGCAATTTGCGGAAAATTTCTGGCAAAACATCTCCATAATGAACCCTCCACCACAAACGTTACACGGTGCATCTTTAATGAAACTTGAGACACATTTGTTTTGACAATAACACATTTAATCAATACAAAAAGTGTGACTGATCAACATGAATAATGATAATATAATAATAAATAAATACATTCTCTACTCACTCTCTGACAGCACACAGTTGATGCTATTTGCGGCCTACCTTGCGTACCTTTTGAATGATTGTCTAATTGTTATCTTTCATCTTGAGTGTCACATCATTTAAAACCAATGACTCAATCAGAATCAATGGATCGCAGTCAGACAGTTGTCTTTCCCATGATCCACAGTTGTAATGATGGGTGACACATTTTGCCCCAAAGACTATTCATTTTTTTTAACCATTTCTTTCCTTGTTCATGCAGTGAATCATACAGTGAGTTATGAGAAAGTGATAGCAGTAAAGCGAGGACCACCCAGTAGGCGCTCCCTCCTTGCATCGGTCAATTTGATGCTTTGCGCGTGTGTCTTTGATGTTATATTTACCATTTTCATCAGCTTTTCTCATTCCACGACATCGAATCTGATTTGATTGTACTGTATTGACTAAAGCTGGCTGCAGACTAGAGGATTTTTAAATCTTCTGTGATTTTAAGACGTGTCACACAGACAAAACTACATTTAGCAGCGATTATTTGTCTCACACTCACATGAAGGACAGCAACACCGCACATTTGCTGATTTCAGTGAGGATTTTCTACAAGCGTAGGAGATTGCAAGTGTCACGTGATCGAATGGGCAGTAAAGAAAACAAATACATATATATAAAAAAACAACAACAAAACAATGAAATGCATGTGGATTAAATCTGTTAGAAAAGGCCACAGTAGAGCGTGATATTCATTGGAGGGTAAAGAGCTGCTTTCACTGACTCATTGTAGCCTTGATAAAATGAAAAACTCCTTGATTCGTTCAATATTTTCAATATTTTAAAAGCCGTCACTAGACAACAGAGCTTGGCGCAGTTCGGCTGCTCTGATTGGCTGTTATAAAGTTCCTCGTAACATATTGCAACCTTACGATTTGACAAATAGTCGTAACAGAGTCGCACTGACTCACAGACATGAGACATGACCACAAATAATCTATTATGAAAACCCCAATTTGGGCCACGCCCTGAACTCCTGGAAAAGTAAATCAGGCTTTAAAGTAGAACAAGTAAAATTTTAACCTTATTAAACGTATTTAAAAATCCGTGTGGTGATTGTAAATGTATTTTCGGGCGTTTTAAGCCCCTGCTGTCTCTGCGCAGAAAACCAGCCTTGCAAAATTCCCGACGCCGACCCAAAGACAACTCTCCTGAGAAACCCTGGCTCTTCTTTTTATATTTGGCAACAGGAAATGTTGTTGTATATATGATTGTACTTCCTTATTACAATAAAAAGGAAGGGGAAAAAGAACAGGAAGTGTAGTTTCTCAAGACACCTGCAGGGGGAGCTCTGTTGCTGAAGTTACTTAGTTCTGCTTTAAATCGAGCCATAAATCGTCCAGTATGCAACAGGTTTTAGTATTGTTGTGTTTTTTTCTTCGTCAGATGCATTCTATGACTCAAGCTTTTGCAATTTACGCAAGGTTGGGACAGGCACATCAATGAGACAAACAAGCGCATCATGTAACTAACCAAGTTACTACTCCTTTAATCATCAACTTTCATAGTATTTTCACATTACATCATGTTTTCCCCCGTCTCTAAAAGGCCTGGTGCCATGCCATATCTAGTTCTGCCCATACGTTTTCCTGCTGCCGCTCACACATGTTGCCGTAGCTGGGTTTGGCTCCTTGAGTAACTGATATTCGCAGATCCCATTCATTCCTTAGATATCCCCACACAGTAGTTTTAACCCCTCTCTCCCGCCCCCTTCTCTCCCACTTCAGCCCACCTCTCTCTCTCTCTTCTCTCACTTTGTCCCATTGTGTGTCTTTATTCTGACTCCACTTCTTTATCTGCGCTGGTATTTGCTGCAACAATGCCTCGCCGCTGGACCATGCGCCTGGAAAGTGTTGCCATCTTGGAGCATGTTTGTAGATCTAAATCTGTCCAGGGCGGTCAGGGAAACTTATTAGATTACCTCCTCAAAGTCTGCATACCCAAATGTACGTTATATTATTAGTACATTTTCTATCTTTAGTTTAAGGTTACACATGTGTTTCAGTTTGTTTGTGGTTGTTGGTCCAACAGTTGCTGTAATCTCCAGTTAAAAGTCAAAAAGCTTGCGAGATATGGTGTTGCCATTATAATTTAGCTTGACTTTTCGTTCTTTGAGTTGAGAAAAGTGGTCTTTTGTGAAACTAAGAATGAGAATGTACATTCCCGATGTATTTTGTAGGTATTTTATGGGATCTGAATGTGTAATTTGTCCATTTAGGCTTATTTATTTAACTATTCCAGACCGTTGTTTGCTGTAACATTAGTAGACAGAGCTTACCATTTTCCTCACTCATGGTTCAAGAAACAGAAAAAACAGAAAAGTTGCAGTTTGATATTTTTCCCAAATATTACAGCCCGAATACATTCATTCAGGAATGCCTTATACACTTATAATTGGCCTGGTTTCAACTCCATGTTATACCATATTTTGCTTTTCTTACACTGTTTCTAACACTAAAACACAGTGTAAGAAGACTACAATCTTTGACAACATGCAACTTCCTTTCCTTTTTATTGTAACATCAAAGCAATAGTTTCTAATTTTAGAGCAGCAGATTATTATTCTTATGCTGTTATTACTATCACCCTGTCAATCCGGCTGCAAAGGAGAGAGTCTATAGCTTGAGCAGGTGTAAAAACAGTCTGTATTTGTCGGGATCTACATTTTGGCCTAATACACTCTCCATCGCTTTAATGTTGTGGCCCTGGGGCTGGAGACAGTTGTTTGAAGTGAGAATATCTGGGATCAGCGCTGGTCACCAGTTCGAGTCCACTCAAGTTTTCAAATTATAGGTTACTAACAAAATGACCTGAGGCTGTACGTCTGGAAAGTGTTGTTGCACTTTTGACCAATTTTGAACTTTTAGGAGAGTGTCAGTGGTTTAAATACGATAATATAGTTGTCAAAGTTTATTGTCTGTCTCTTGATGTTTTGAATGTGTTTTTGTTTTGTTGTAAATCAGAACTGACCACAAAAAAAGTACTATTCCTGTGTTCTGGTGTTATTTTAATTATTTTTCCTGTTATATACACCATTTTTAGCACTTGCTGTTCAAAAGAGAGTATATTTTGAATTGTTTATTGCAAACATCAAGTCATATAATGATCATATTCAGAAGATTATCTGTTATTGTAGAAACATGTCTGTTGGTAGGATGTGACTTGAGAGTTGTTTGTTTGTAAACTGTGCTTCAGGCTGATAAAAGAAGAAAAAGACAAACTTCAGTGACGGGTGTCGGCATTTTTCTTTGTAGTTGAAACAGTCACTTTAGTGTGTATATTATGATGACACACTGTTAGCTCTTCGCTATTGTATTTGCACAGTCAGCTCTTTTCCCAAGACAAAGTATGCTTGATTTGACCATTTTGACTATCAACATCCCCTTTTTAACCCTACATTTTTTTTCATTGGCAGTGGCATCAGTATTGACAACTGTTTCCATTGGTTTCAGAGTGATGAAAATCTAGCACAATTGATGTAGCAAATAACAATTCAAAACAAAATATTATATCTTTTGAATGGGCACAAGTCTTAAAAATATTACATACAAGCAGGATTTCATGCCTGCTTCTTATTTTTATGGTAGGAAAATCAGGTACTCCAACTTTAATTAGTCAACTTTAAAAATAACTTTGCAATCAGCTCTTGATGCTAATAAAGCTCACAATAAATGTTTAATTGGCTTGGATTAATACGTGAAAGTAATTCTGACTCAACGTGCCATTGTAAACTAGGGCTATTGTCGACTAAAGAAATTCTTGGTCGACTAAAGTATCTCTCTGTATTTGACCCAAACTGCATTCAAAAGATCAACTGCACAGGAGTTCATGCAAAAAAAATAACAATTTATACAGAAAAGTACTAGGAAACTGTGTATTTATATGTTATCTATATATAACTCAGATTAAACGTAGGATTCACTCCAAAATCTTTAGCTAACCCACTCCATATTTTTTACTTTTTTGTCATATAAATCCTTTTAAGCTTAATAAAATAATTAGTCGACTAATAAAAATGTTGGCAAATGACTGAAACACCATTGACCGTTTAATCGACTAAACGATTACAGCGCCATTGAAAACCCAATGGTAATACGTTTTATAGATCTTCCAGGCTTAGTTCTCATTGGGTGACCAGACGTCGTTATCTACCCGGGACAGTCCCAGTTTTGAGCCCATGTCCCAGAAGATGTGTCCAAAACAATTTATTTGTCCCAGTCACGTCCCAGTTGTCCCAACAAAGAGAGGAATAAATTGTGAAAACAGAGAGAATTGTTCTTGAAAATCAGAGTGCTAGAAATAGAAGTTTGTCATATTATACTGTTTAGTGAAGTCGTGAATGAGCCGTGAATGGACCCTCCCCCTCTGTTACCCTCACTCATATCAGCATTATCTGTTGTCAACAAACTACAGGACAGTGATTTCACTACTCTCACTTCGCTTTTGGGGGAGGGGTCTTGTTTGTAACCCAACACACCTCTTCTGCTCCCTCACTTTTTATCCTCCTCCAAATAACACAATAGTTGTCTTTGTTTGCTTCTGTACTGTGGCTCCATGGCCCCTGTGGTTAATATTACACCGGAGAGGCTGACCAGCTGCTAAATGTTAAGTGTTTGGGGCTTGGCTAAGACACTTGTTGATTTGGGTGAGAGACGCGTGCAACAGGGAGAAATATATCCAAAAACGACATCATAAAGAGGAAGTATGGTGTGGTTTGGGCCTTGTTCGCACCGCAGGGCTCCTCACTTACTAATTATGACTGCTATCTGATTGTGTGGGTTCTAATGGGCAAAAACCTGCGCAGGCCTGTCGGATGCCAATGTGCAATCATGAAGTCACAAATCCCACTCTCCTTTAGCTTACTCATGCTAACAGAGGCTAATGTTTTGTCTTGTGTGAATGACAAGATGCGTCATGTTGTTGTCATGGCAGTTCCTTCGATGTTAGACGCCAAAAACAATTTGTAATCCCGCAGTGTTTGCAATCTATTTATAGCAAAGTCATATATTAGTTTTTGTCACGATATTCTTGCAAAAAAGTTGACACAAACGTACTGTAAAATGCAAAATATATGTTGAGAATTGCTTGTAAGCTCAAAAAGGCGACTAAAAAGGTTCAAAGATGCAAGTAAAAACGGCAAAAACTTGACTAGATGCAACAAACGTGATGAAAAGTGACTAAAACGTGACTAAAAGCAACAAAAATGTGACTAAAAGTAACAAAACTTGACTAAAAGCAACAAACGTACAAATAAAGGTGACAGATGCATCATGTTGTCATGGCAGTTCCTTCAAAGTTATATTCTTGCAAAAAAATTTAATCTATGAGACAAAAATGTACTGTAAAATGCAAAATACTGTGTTGAGAATTGTTCACAAGCTAAAACACAACTAAAAATCTACAAAAACGCAACGAAAAGTGACGAGAACGGGACAAAAAGCGACAAAAATGTGACAAAAAGTGACTAACATACGACTAAAGGTGACAGATGCGTCATGTTGTTGTCATAACAGCGAACCTAATCCCACAGTGTTTGAAATCTGTTTACACAAAGTAATGTATCCGTTTTGTCTCTATATTACTGCTAAAAAGTTTAATGTCTAAGATACAGATGTCCTGCAAAATGCAAAATATATGTTGAAAATTGCCTGTTAAAGTGGCTCCAAAACTCACCAGGTTTCCCTCTTCAATAGTAACCTTATCCAGGACATTTTAATTGTCAAGGAAGTCTGAAAACCTGAACTTCAGCTCTATTAATCTGAGTATGTAACCATATCCCGGCCTTTATTAGGGCCAGAGCCTTGTTCTTTTGTGTCACAGGCCAGTATGTAATGCTCCGAGCTGCAATCCAAATATTAAGACCTGGCAACTGTACTGACAATACCAGAATTAGGATGAAATGACAAACGGCTTAAATGGATTGGGTTTACAGGTATTTTTTAGGATTGTAAAGACAAAGAACAATTGTTTTAATTCACAATTGAATTTTATTCAATTTTATTGCTTCTTACAGGGGCGGATTTTGACTTTGGTGTAGTAGATTGTACCAGATGTGTTGATTATGACACAGTTTTGTTGTGTTGTAGGATAATAGTTGCAGCCTTGTGTGACCTGGGTGTGGTGGAGGACTAGTTTCATTTTGTGTTTTGTTTGTCTGCTTATGAAATTATGAGCTGTCTTTATTTTTTTGTTTATTTACTTGGATCCCCCATGAAAGCTCTGCGATCAGCCAGTCCTCCTGGGTTCATTCTTTATTTTACATGCTTGCTTTAAGTATGTAAAATTACCAAATTATGGCACATCGGACAACAACTATCTTGTATAACTTCTATTTAATTGATTTTGTTTTATCAAATGGTGAAACATGATTTGTCCACAGACATACGTAAATTGTTTCACAGTGTTGTTTTAGTGTCCTGTAAGATTATTTTGGGCTGAGCATGAGCATGAGCAGGGCGCTATAATAAGAGAAGTCCAGTCAATCAATCAATCAATCAATTAGCAGTAACCATAGCAGTAGCAGCAGTAATTTACCAATAGCAAGTGATCTGGTTGCCATGGTACTGAGTTAATGTCTGTTGCCAAACTGGCCTAAACTGTTGTATTTTTGACTGGTTTATGTTTTATTTTTCATAGCATAAGTCATTGCTGCTTACATGTTAATCTAAACCCTTACATTGTTCCTAACTTTACCTATTGCCCTAAATTTCATAACTTTTAAAGATCAAACGTAGCAGACTGTCCCTTCAAACCTGACACTCTAGCATTAAAGGTGCTGTACCTGATTTTTACTGTTTTGAAGAACAGAACTAGTAAATTTAAATCAGTCACATGAATTGCTCACTTAATCCAGTCCCAGCATCCCAAATATTCACCGCAATGAGTTTATAAGTGCTTTTCAAGTTTCTCAGCCCAGAGCTTTGCCGTCTCGGGTAAAGCTAACAAACATTAGCATGCTAACGTTCCGGTTCTGGCTTCTCGTAGAATAAAACACTCGATGCAGAAAAAGCGTTGCTGTCTCATTTGTACTTGAATAGATACTTCTACAACGTATATATACTGGGGCAAAACAGATTTTTACTTTATTCCATGCAAAAAATAAATTGGGTTCATGAACTTAGCTTTACTACAACTTTAGCAGTAGTCGAAATAGTAGCATAGAAGCTGCAGTAGCAACATTTACAGAGTGGCATAAGCAGTTTCATTATTTATAGGTGGAAAGTAGACACAGTAGTAGTGAGTATGAACACTCCTTTCTTGCTAATGGCCTCTAAGTTATTGTTGGTTATATAAATCAAGCTGTTTCTCAGAAGTGTCAGATGTTGCTCAGGTGCCGGGCAGAAGCTGGTGACAGGTGCAGTCTGACAGTTAATCCTCTGTGAATGAACCTGTCGATGCACGTTTGGCTTCAGTTTGATGTCCGTTTGAGTTCTCACTGTCTGTCAAAGAGCACTTGACTTTCCCTTTGAGAATCTCATGGTTTACTGTGTCTACTTTTAATTACACGCTTGTAAAATGTTGTGTCTTTAATGCATCCGGTGCCATATTATGAAGAATTCTAGAGGAAGAATAATTATAAAATTATTAAATATGACTTGTTTTAATTATTAAACTACAAATTCTTGCTTTTTTTTTTTCCTTTTCTTGCCTGCAAAAATATACTTTTTCGTCAGTCATATCAGCACCACGGGTGTGTTTTTCCCTGACAGAGCGTGTGAACAAGTCCGCAGCAATTCTCACTTTCTAAGCTTAATGATAGGTTAAAATGCATAGCTAACAGGCAATTATTTAGATGACCAAATATCATCGTAATCCCTTTCTGTCAATCACTTTAGCCTTAACCATGCTATGTCTCAATTTTCAAATCCTCACATGTCAAGTGTCTCGAAATGTCATGGATGTTGTCTGTGATTTTGCATCCCGATACTTCCTCCTACCACACACAGGGTTTCGTTGCAGTTTGCAGCCGTCCTGGGACAGCCCTGGCAGCTCGGGGCGAAGCTTAGGCCTCGGTAACATTTCAAAGACTCTGAGTAAGACGTGAGGATTGAAGTGTATTTTCTGCAGCGCTCCCGGCCTCGTCTTTTAACAACCACACTGATACAGAGATGTGCAGAGCAAGGAGGAGGATAAAGTTTACTTTGGCTGGTTGTTGTTCTGTGTTGTGCAATAACAATTTGAATAAGTTGTTATGGATTTATTTTTGTTTTTCAGCAGATGGGTTGCAAAGTATTTGTTGGGATATGAGACATGTACACTGAACTAGTTAATATCTATGGAGAACACCAAACAATGCCTACACATGTCAAATTTGCCTCCAGAAAATATGGAGAGCTGGTCTTTTGATTTTAACAAACCTATACTGTTTTAGGCTGGGAGCAGACCCTAGCACTAAGGTTGCATTCTGCCATTAACCAGGTTTCAACTGGCCCTGGTCCCTCAGACTGGTTCCCTTTGTTGCATCTTGGACCGCCTCTGCTAATGGTGGTCTGTGTGTCCATGAAGAGGTCTAGGCTCACAGGGGTCTGCGATACATGAGCAACTGACGTCACCCAAACATAACAAATGTTTTCTTATTAAAAAAAAACAAAAAACTAAATTGTACCTGAATTATACTTTCCCTACACGAGGCCGATCTCAGTGATTCACTAAAAGGCGTTTAAGTTTGTGTTGTTGTGAGACGTTGCTAAAGCTAGCTTAACCAAGGCACAACTTCCTGTTTATCATCAGCTTTTTCCACAATAACTTCTCTGTGCCTCAGTGCCATGTTTTCTCATGTCCTCTCGTAATGCATTGTGTTTGAATAATGTGAAATGCATTATGCACTAGAAATGTAATATTTTGGACCTTGATGCGATAAACCATAAACAGCTAATGCTAACGTGTGCTTTCTGTGTTTTGCTAAGTCTGTCGGCTCAGCAAATAAAGTCATCATCACTAGGAATGCGGCAGTTTATCACAAGATCAAGTCAGAAATTCTTATATTCTGTTTATATTTGTTTTTTGCAATTTTGTTTTCACCTGCGTTCTCCCTTATCCCATCATCTCGCAATAAAGTGTTCCAGGAGCCGAAAACAAGCTAGCACGTTCTGGTTGTTGTACCACACATGCCCTCTTTATATCCCTTAAACAGGCCGGTATGGTTTACTTATGGCAGTGGAGACACTTTCAGACCGTGCCAATCCGCTCCAAAGTGAACCAGTCGACACATGGCTAGTGCGTCCCTGGGCAAGGCACTTCACCCACAGCATTCTGATGTTTATGCTGTTGAATTAACAAAATTGGTCACCTAGAGATCTTTACTTTTTTCTATAAACATCACAAAACACAGTGCTGACCCTGTTAAATATACCTTTCCTGTCTATCAAAGTCAATGGCTACTTTATCAAGTGAAGGAGTGTGCTATAAATGCTCTAAGGAGGTGGCAATGACACTGCTTTACCCACAATAACCCTCTCTGTCCTGTCCCATGTGATCCTTGGAAATAACATGCGTGCTGCTGGTTTGGACGTATTGAATTATCGGATGCAGACAGAGGCCGGCTGTGAGATCCAGAGTGTGAAAAATACACTACGTAATCGAAATGTGTGGGAACTTAAGTGCGTTTCTCTGACTGTTGAATCATGAGGGTTGGTTTTTGAGTGGAAGGATTAGCTTGTAACGAGATATAGATGCTTGAACTTTCACCCCAGAGACCTCCACTTGACCCTTTGTCCTCTGTCTGTTCTGGTTGAAGAGATCTTTGTGATGAACTGCAGCAAAGTGGGTTGTCAAAAAGATACTTAAATCTATAGTGGTTTTAGTTCAAGAGATAATGTCATAGTTGTGCCAGCGCATAATTGGAACAAGTTGATGTAATCCATCATTCTATAGGAATAATACAATTGATCGGGGGGTATTTAAGATCGCAGATTATTCACACCTAAACCCGACTTGTTTGTTGTTGTAAATTAGTAAATTATATATTTTCCCCCAAACAGTGTATTGTAAAAGCAGAACTTTGTGACAAAAATGTGTATTTTACATCTTGTCAACCCGAAAGTAAGAAATGAAAGTAGCTCTCTGATTGGCTGTGCTTGGGTGGTCCATCCTAGTTTCATTTTGCAGTCTAAAAAAGCTGTTTTAAAGCTGTTTTTGAACCCGGAAATGAATGCATTTAAATATTAATGACGTGCCGAAGGGTTTGTGAGAGCTTGTGATGAGTTACACATTTAAAAAACAACTTCCAGGTTTGTGGAAAGTCAGGTGCTCCAACTTTAATGGTGGGTGACAATGGCAAAAATGAATAGCACAATATTTTGGGGATTATTCTGATTACAATTTTATTATTTTTTGTGTTTTGTAATTTATGTGCATTGCTTGTTTATTTGTTTATGTGGTTGTTTTTAACGTGTAACTGTGCACTCTGAGCTTTTAAAACTGCAAATGGCAAATAAACAAAACAACATTTTCAGACAGTAATTATGGCAGTCCATCAGAAATGTCTTTGTTGAGATTCAAGTATTGCACAAAAAGTGAACGAACTGTAAATAAATACCCACAAAAGTAAAGAAATATACTTTATTGCCTTGCTTGAAAGGTTTCCCTAAAAGTTTGTTTCGTTTGAATTTGAATCTGTCTTTTTTGCAGCTTTTTTACACATTATAAACAATATCCCTTTACTGGATGATGTTTAATAACCTGGCATCTTTGCAGAAAATAATGTCGTTTCAATAACAAGGTCTGCTTTTTCCCAAAATGTCTT
Source organism: Rhinogobius similis (assembly GCA_019453435.1). Classification (NCBI taxonomy): domain Eukaryota; kingdom Metazoa; phylum Chordata; class Actinopteri; order Gobiiformes; family Gobiidae; genus Rhinogobius; species Rhinogobius similis. The sequence goes on from CM033619.1 coordinate 16,525,264, forward strand.
TCTTTGTTCAACGGAATAATGGCAATAGTTTCATTATGCATCACAGCTTAAACCAATAGCTTGAAGCATATTATTTGATGTGCTCGAAAAGGTAAACACATTTCTGTTTGTTCAAAGTAAAAAAGGATAGACCAGACCCATACAGGTTCTGCACGGTGGTTACTGTGGTCAGTGTGGTGGCTGGTTTTGAATAAACCCATTGTATCTTCTGTTGAACAAAACACACCTTCAGTATTATCAGTATTTCCCAGCTTTACTGACCGTTTTCAACACGTCGCCTCATGTCAGATCCGTATGTGAAAATTAGACAGAACAGCTCAGTGCGATTTGACCCCGGATTATGGCCTTTTTGACCCCTGACCTCCTTAAAAGCTGTATTTAAGCAGTAATGAGGGGTCATTGAGATTGTTAGCATCTGTGGTTCGACGATAGTGTTTGCCCTAAAGGAGCTTCTACCATGTTGCACCGTCTCGCAATCAGGACTAATATTTGTTGTGGTGAATAGAAGTTATTGATTGACCAGGAAGTTGTTCCATCATTAGTTGTTTTTTTCTGATTTGTTTGAGCCCAGCAGAACATCTATACTGCATTAGCAAATGAATGAACGTATGAATAATACATTATCATTTTTAGAGTGCGTTAATGCTTTTAGACATGAATGTTTTTCACAGTGATGTTGGATAGTTGCTTGCACTTTATTGCAGGGACAAACTGTACAAGCATATTTTGTTAATTGATATGTGATCAAAAGGGTGTAGACCTGTCACAATAATACATTTTTATCTGAAATATATCGCTGAAGAAAATATAGATGATAAACATAACTATAGAAACTAATTTATGCCGCTGACACAATAACTATAAAACAGGATTATCCTAGAAAAAACACTATTCTAAATTATTAAAAACGTGAGCTGCTATCAGAAAATAGCAGAACGAAACACTTCAGTAGTTAGTTTATATAAAAATTAATTCATTAATGTTATTTATTCAAATGTCTGCAGCTCAAATTTGATTGTTTGATTGTTCACTGACCCCCAAAAAATATTATCAACCAAACAATAAGTCAATATAGTTATCATGCCAGGCATACACCCTTTCACACAAATGATCCCCAAACAGTTGGACATTTTTTGATTACAATTACCTTGTTGTCCCATCGTTGTAAAAAAGGAAGGGATTGTTTGAATACTCAATGGGGTCAATGTCAATGGGGCCAATGTTGCATCTGTTATTTGTAGGTTCCATTTAATTTCTTAAAGGCAAACCCCTATATTGATCTTAAGCACACAAATATACACAAACGTATTGAAACACTGGTTCCTGTGGCTCAAGATTTAGAAAAACAACAATATATTGACAGAAAGTAAAACATTGTCCTGAACTGTCACACAATTTTATATTTGGTAAAGTTTTATGTTCTTATGTGATGTAGCTTATCGTGCCTCAGTCCACCGGGTCCACTCAGGGCGGGGTGTGCAGGCATGTCGCGCGTGTTGTTTTTGTGACTCCTGTGTCATACATCTGATCCAGCTCTGGGGGTTCTGTCTGAGGCTGGACCACGGAGAGATGTGAGGAATGAGTGGGTTCAGTTTTCTGCAGATTCCTGACTTGACAGCTGGCTTTCTCGAATGCATCCATCAAACAGCAGCACATGAAAACAGTCTATGTGTAGAAGGAATAAGCATTGGGTTTGTCCTCTCTATGCTGCAGTGAGTTCTCTCTGGCATCCTCACATCAGCCTCGAAATGAGTGAATCTAAACTCCAACATGCAGGATTAATGTAAGAATGAATGTTATGTAGTCCGCATCACAGAACAACAGAAAGAGCATAAAGATAGAATGCATAAAGAAACAAATACAGAAAAGAGGCAGTAAAAGTACACAGACAGATATCAAACAAAAGAAATAAATAAACAAGGACAGTAAACCAAAAATAAACTACAATAAAAAGCATTAAACGAAGGCAATTAAATGAAGGCAAGTGATGTAAAACATGATACAGATGGCGCTGGGCTTATCTCCTCAAGCAGGTCGTTCCAAAGCGAAAGAGCCTAAAATGAAAAGGCTCAATCATTCTACATACAAAGCCTTGACGTTGGAACAAATATAAAACTAGAATGGAAATGTGTATTAGTTCCATAGCACATGCAACACTCATCACATACACAAAAGTACAGAGTCGAAAGTCAGTATGGGACGGTGTTCATGAGGTCATCAAAAAAGGCAAGACAGCGTCAACTGTATGAGCAGATTTGGGTGAAATTTCGTCAATTTTGGGATTGTTTGAAGCATTGCATGTTGCTATGTTTCATTTTAACTAGATTTTAACTAGTTTGTCAAGATTGTTTGGTTAATTGATAATCATGATTATTAAGTCACAATGCAATAGAAAGGATTAACAAAATTTAACCGTGAGAATCATGGACAGCAAAAATGGGTAATATCTGTTCAAACTATACTCTAAAAAAAAGTCAAACTATGTATATGAACTATTTTATCATTACTTATTCATTCAAAAAGTTTGATTTCTTGTTTGAACGCTTGTGAGGAATGGTAATCCTTTAAACATGGAAACAAGGAACAAGGAAAGCAAACTAAGGATTTCACTTGTTTGATCTTAGCACCAATAATCATGAAATGGTGATGTTTCTTCTCACAATAATTCAAACATTAAAATTTGATACTGTGGCATTAACACTTTAGGTTAATTCCTTCCTCTTTTGTGTGAGGACAAACGCTGCTCTGAGTCACGGTCCATCAGTCTTTTTTGACAGACTCTGTAAAATCGGAGAGAAACACTGCGGTTAGCTGTGGTTTGGCTTCGGGGAACCTGGATTTGCAGCACACCTTCACACACACACGACCAGATAGATGAACAATTACGCACATAAGCCCGTCTAATGCCTTTGTACTCCCACTCGGGTCTGCAGCGGCTCGAGGCTCCTCCAGCAGAAGTGGTCTGTTATTACCGACGCGATGACAGAAACAGCGGCAGGGTTCAAACTGTGGCAAATATTTCAACCACTGCACTTGACTTCACTTCCACATCCGTTGTCCAATATCCCAGTTCAAAAAGGAGACGATTACATGCATTTATCCTGACATTTTAGGTGTATGGCCTAGAGTAGTAGACTGTCACAATAATTACTACATCGACTTATCATTCAATATGTTGTAGAAAGAACAATATATTTTGAGCTTAAAATGTATCGTGTATGTTTTCCTTGCATTTTGGGAAACTCAAGACAAGATTTGTGCTGCAGAGAGTGACATATCTAACTTCTGTGACTCATTGTATCAACACCAACTAATTACAAGAGTCTTTTATTGTGCTATTGATCTATTTCCACTCATATTTTTAACAATATTGCAGTTTTTTCTGCTGTAAGTTGTTTAAAGTAGTCAAATATTATCGTTTAGGGATCATGGTGCCGTCTAAGTCGAGTCATACTTGGTTTGGTCCATTTTTTGTGCTGTCTGAATGTCCAGCAGGTGAAAAAGCACTCAGAATTTCCCAAAATGCATCTTGAAAAGTGTGAATGTAGACCACAATGCATTGCGAAAGTTAGAAAAGCAACAGAAGACAGTAACAGGCCTTTAACTGGATACAACAGGCTGAATGAAATTAGACAGAGGAGCTGTTTAAACGAACTGTTGAGCCGTGATTATGAACACGTTAATCGCACAAATCTCAGGCAAAAAGCTGAATAATCCAGTCCTTTTGATGTTTCACGTGCGGTCCATGATGAATAAAACTTGTATGATGATTATTAGTCCATAAATATGTGCATGTCAGCCGGATTTGACCCTTATTCATTACAGAAATCCATTTTTATCAGAGTTTTGCCAACTTTTTTTCCCCCAGACGCCAGAGACCTGCGGCGAGGAGAAAGTAGAAAGTTGCGTGCCCGAATTGCTCTGTGATTGAGTGCACTATTTAGTCTGATAAAGAAAGCAGGACTGTGGAGCGAATTAGGGGCTAGGGACGACATTCGAATGCAGCCTGGGTCTAGTCCTGCATAAGTTCCAGGTTTAGTCCCGGTTTTATTGCCAATTTGACGTGCGTGTGCAAGTGTGAACACAACCAAAGCCCAAGACACTGTGCATCAGACTTGGCAATACAAAGGTTTATTATTATCTCTGTATTTAGCAACAACCACAAGATTTCGTACATAGCAGTGCAGACAGCCCATCCGGATCCATCCATGTGTGGTAATATTGCGGCTAATTCTGTTCACAGATTTGGAAAATGTCCATAAACTTGTCACACTTACTTTACTCCGCATTCCTGCCTCAGCCACAGGAACGCCTTCACCTGCAGAGAAACCAACCAGCACAATGAATGCACTTAGAGAGAGAGAGAAAACTGCATGTGCCGGAATGTGTCTTGAAAATGTGTTCATTTTGCTGTTGAAAAGTTGTTAATCTGGTGTTAATCAGCAATTTTACTCTACTTTTTACTACTTTTAGAACTGTCACGATAATTACTATATCGGCATAGCATTCAATAAATAAAAGATGGAACAATTATTTTTGGGTCTCAGTACATATTATCTGTACTTTTTTCTTTGCATTAGTAAGCGACTTTTCTGTGCTACGAGAAGATTTGAGCTGTAGATGGTTGAATAAATAACTTGTTTTACTCATTAAAGGTACAAACAAAGTATTAAAGTGTTTTACTCTGCTATTTATTTATTGCTGTTCATGTTTTTTAGCAATATTGTGCATTTAGAATAGTTATTTGGGGTTAACCTGGTTTGTGTCTGTGGTATAAATTAGTTTCTCTATTATCGTTTATCATCTATATTTTCTTATTTTGCACTTCAAAATTTGTTATCATGACAAGCCTAATTACTTTGATTTGCAGAGGACATTCTTTTTGTTACAGACATGCAGCCGACCACCAGAAGAAATAGAGTTATCAAAATAAGACACTAAAATGAAACATCAGTGTCACAATTAGAATAAAATGCTATAAATCTGTCAGACTTTGCAAATTACAGTGCGTTTTGGACTATTTTAGAAAACTGTTATGATAGTTTAATTATTTTCTAATATCTAAAGATGAAATTGTAATATTTTAATCACATAAATTCATAAATTCAACTTGGTTTTCTGTAGTTTATGTTTAATATACACTGCATTCTCACCACTACTACATTTGCAGCTGCTTTGACAAATGTTATACCAAAATGGCTTCAATTCACTCTTTTTGTAACATACACATTAATAGAAAGAAAATTCCGTATTAGACTTATTATACCAGGTTTTCCCTCCGCTCTCTCATTCATCTCCATTGAGACCTGTCAGCCGAGTCCCACAGAGCGGACTTCTTTCTGAGCATGTGATTGATCGAGGCGCACTTTTAAGCTGTAACTCACGGCTCTATTGAGTCTGACTCTCCGGGGGTCCACTGCGAGCCCTGTGTGAAGTCTGGGTCATGTCTATGCAAGTTCAGAGAAGTTACAATTGTTAGTGCACAGCAGGACAAAGGGGGAGGCTTGATTTAGTAGAACAGCAGTATGTTGCAGTAAAAGTATTAAAGTCAGTGCTGAAATATATCTGCTTTAGTTAGTGGCATACATACTTCGCAGCGGATAACAAAGTATGTATGTATGTATGTATGTATATATGTATGTATGTATGTAAGTATGTATGTATGTATGTAAGTATGTTCTTATCAGGTCTTTTCTGGCAAAGATGTCCCTAAATGTGTTCAGAAATACATGAATTAGTTACTTTAAAGCTGAGGTAACAAAACCAGAAGTAGGTATTTAAATGTGTCTAACTTGCCTCTAGCTCTCACAAACAAACATTCATTTTCAGGTGCGGGCTGAGATTTAGAACAGCTTTTTTCATACAGCAAAGTGAAACTCTTGTGACCGGCCTAAGCTCAGCCAATCAGAGCGCTGCTTTCAGCTCTTATTTCCAGGTTGAAGACACATATTACTAGTTGTAGACAACAAACAGTTCCCAAATTTTTTTTTATTTTAAATGCATAATAAATACACTGTTTCCTGGTACTTTTCTGTATAAATTGTTATTTCTTTACATGAACTCCAGAGCAGTTGGTTTTCTTGGTGAGGTTTGGGTCAGATACAGAGCAATACTTCATAGTTTTGCCTTGCCACGTCCCCTTTTTAGTCGATTAATCCATCAATAAGGGAAGAAGAATTTCTTTAGTCGACTACAACTCTATTAGCAGCAAGTTTGTTTTTGTCCCGCTATTAAAACTATGACAAAACTCTCCATTAGATCTTGTTAATTCACAGAAATCTGCTCTGGGGACGTCATCGCTTTCCTCTCCGGTGGAAAAAAAGTTGCATACCTTCGGTTTAACAACCCAGTAATCATTCTTTATTGTACCTATGTGGGACACAGAGCAGCAGCAGGGGTGTAGGGAGATTCCCCGTCCCGCTGACAGTAACCGATCCGTCCCGCTGTCCTCCCTCTGTTGTGTCTTAGCGCTGACTCATTATCGCACACCATTCTTACAATCCTGTCACCAAACACAATGCACTGACACCAATCTGACCCTCGGACCTCAGCGGGAGAGAAGATAAACTTGGGAGATAGTTCACCTTTGCAAAGTTTCACCAAGTTCAACCCGGGAAAATAATTGGCTTTTGAGAAAAATCGCAAATGGCTACGTCAATCCTAAGTCCGGACTAAACCAGGACTAAGCCATAACAATACCAGGAATAAACATTACAATTATTGGTTCCCTAAAAGAAGGACTAAACTCGTTCTTAAATAAACAAGCCTCTGCACTCAAGGATTTTAAGTGAGATGTTATCACTTAAGACAGAAATCCTCCAACATTTTTACCACATTCTTGCTTCTTTGTACTCTCCTGTTCAGAGTGAGAAGGAATTATTGCCCTCCACTCAAGCATGTCGTTTTGTTCCAGATTTTTACCGTACAAGTCACGCATTTACTTCTGTTAAATGGGCTTTCAGTAATTGGCTTGCTGCTTTGCTTCGTTTGAAACAACTTTGAGACATTTAAGAGGATTCTTTGAAGTGAAGATGACCAATGAAACAAGAACTTGTAAATGTCCAGCACGCAAGTTGAAACGTTCAAAGACAAACTAACTCTGAAACTTTTTCAGAATCACGATAGGAATAAAGAGCCCTGAACTTTAAGTTTTAAATACATGCTGACATACTTTAACCTTCCAGCACTCAAAACAGTAACAAATATTTTTAAATGCATTCCTTCTTAGTATAATCCCATTACTACAGCCATGGAACAGGCAGATACATGTGAAATCATCTAAATAAACAAATATATTAGGCTACAGCTGAAGGTGGGTGATATTGACAAAAAAGAATTAGCTTCTCAATAATAATAGTCAGACTATATCATGTCAATCCAACCGAAATGTGTTAACACATGTCTTTAAATGTATTAGTTGAGATTTGATTAGCAGACTAATGTAAAATGAATCACAAAAGTGCAGAAATATCACCTTATACCCCTATTTACATTATATAGACATTATACCTGATTTTTACCGCTTTGAAAAATGAAAACAGAACTAGATTGTTTGAAGTCTTTTCAGCAGTCACATGTATCGCTCGCTTACATAATGCAGTCTCTGAGCCGTCCTTGTTAAAGCTAACGAACATGCCAATGCCAACGGTGCACTTCCTGCTTCTCGTAGAATAAAAACGCCCTTTAAATGCAAGCAAAGAAGGCGCTATGGTCTCATTTTAACTTAAATAGATACTTTAACAATGTATCTGCATGGAGCAAAACAGATTTCACTTTACTACACTTTATTACTTGCAAAACAGACACAGGAATTAGTTCTGTTTTTCACATTTCAAAACTGTAAAAATCAGGCACAGCACCTTTAAAGTTTACAACATAATGTTTAATGAGCTCAGTATTCAAATTTAGCATATCTTCAAAACATTATTCATGATGTTATCTAAATTTTGACACATTGACTTCTCTAATTACAAGATCTTAAAATAAAACAACCCAAGATAACCCTGTTGTTTATACAAGGCAATGGTGACTTGACATTAAACTTTCAGCAGTGCCGTTTTCAGTACCTTAATCCTTCTTTTCAAATCCTCTTTAGCAAAAACACAATTACAGTGTCTGTGTCAGTGGCATCGGGCCAGAGGAAGGGTTGAAACGTGGAGAGGTCGCCTGGCAGACCGCAGCTCCAGGTGGGCAGGGGTCTGGTCCAGGACTCTACCCAGACATCTGTGTCCGCTGACGGGACATTGTTCTGGGCCGCCCCCTGATTGGCCGGCGCTGCTGGGGAAGTAAACGCTTGAGTGGAGCAGTGACCGGACACAGCGATTAATTACATGTTTCAAAAGACTTATGAATGACCCATTAATTTAACAAAGGCTTAGTGAGATGACCAACTGGCCCTGGACAAGCAGACAGTGAGGGATTTACATGTCTGTTATTGTGTTGAGGGACGTACAGTAGACGCTGTGTTTGGGGTTGCCTTTGACCCCTTTGGCAATGTGCACCCTCAAGGATTAACCGTGCACTAGAAATATAATGATAATAAACAAATAGTAAATACTGTAACCGATCAAATCAGCATCACCCAAATATGCAAGTTTATTTTAATCCAGTATTTTAAGGCAGTTGACAATTTTCTTTGCATATTACAATTTTGTATTTCTGTGTATTATATAATAATATTGTTTTAATATTTAAAAACATCTCTGAAGTGGACAACACATGTAAACACCTACAATTAACTTTTTGGTGTTTTTTTTACTGACATGCAATGACAAAACAATCATTCATTCATTCATTCATTTTCTACCGCTTATTCCCGTTAGGGGTCGCGGGTGACTGGAGCCTATCCCAGTGACTTTGGGCCTTAGGCGGGGTACACCCTGGACAGTGGCCAACTCGTCGCAGGGCTGACACGGAGAGACAGACAAGGACAGACAACCATTCACTCTCACATTCATACACTAGGGACAATTTTTAGAGTTCTCAATTAACCTGTACAGTCATGTCTTTGGACGGTGGGAGGAAGCCGGAGAACCCGGAGAGAACCCACGGTAACACGGGGAGGACATGCAGACTCCACCCAGAGAGATCGTGTGATGTTGGGGTGGTTCAGAATTCGAAACCACGATGTTGGGGTGGTGCGGGATTCGAACCCACGATCTCCTTATTGAGAGGCAGAAGCTCTAGCCGCTCTGCCACCGTGCATCATTTTCTTCAAACTTCTAAATGTTAATAAACACATAAAACACAACAGGACCAGAGAGCAGACAACAAACAAAAATAAAAATAAAAAATGTGACAAAAGAAGAAAGAAAAATCCCAGCACATTCAAACAAACATATTAGTCCAAAGTCTACCAAATTGTTCCCTTTTCAAATTAAGTTAACGTTATTTTATTCTTGGATGTGCGACATACCTGTTCCAGCATTGGTATTGGCCCAATATCGACAGAGTTTCACCAAAATATGCCACATTTTTTATATTTGGCATGTATATTTTTCCAATAGATTTTTTTTTTTTTTAATGGACCAATCATTAATAATGAGTTAAAATGGAAATAGAAGAGCAATTAGGGTAAAAATATCATTCAACAAACTATTTTATATCCAAACTCAATACATTCTGGTGTAATTTTTGTTATTATTTATCAATAAATCAAGGTTAAATTCAGGCTCAAAAAGGTCCACATAAAACATAAAAAAGACAAAAACAACAAACAATACAATAATGATTCAAAGTCCAGTTTCTCCAGTGCCAGTGCAGTCTGCTCAGGCATCGTTAAGGGGCTTTGCTATGGATTTTTTAGATCTAAATATTGGTATTGGCAAATATTAGTTATTGGCCACAGCAGCAAAACAAATATCAGACATCGACTCAAAAAGATCCATATCAAAATCTCCTTCTGTACAGATCATATAACAAAGTCATCTTATGATAATTGTTGGCTTTCACGTTTGCTCTGAGATGTGAGTAATTTATTTATTTTCTCTGCAGTTGACAGCGGGACTGAAAGCTGTGCCCTCCAGGCTTTGAAAACTCCACAGAGAAACAAAGACCATCTCAAACAGACAGACAGAGGTTTTACTGTGGCTAATTTAGACGAGAGCCACAATTATGTCTTTTTGTGAAACCTACATTGTGTTTGATGCTTCAGGAGCGTCCCGCGGTGGGCTGACCCTGCACTTAAAGACAGGAATGGCTGGTATGTCACTTGCTCAGGGGCTGTTTAACAGGCAAGGTCAAATATATGTTACAGTCACACTTGTACAAGGCTATGCTAGCAATGTGACCAGAGTAACAGGAGCGCTGTTTCCATGAAGGTGTTAGATTTGAGAGTTTGTGAGTGCTGGATGCACTTAATTTGTGTTTCCATTGTAATTAATACATTAATTTGCTCACATTAATTTACCACAGTTTTTCAAAGATGGACTTATTGTTTTAAGCAGCCCCACTTTTTCACTTTTGGCCTTAACCCTGCAACACATTTTTTCAAATTGTTTCAAAGATGCAAGTCTTCACTAAATGCAAATACATATTTAGTGCATTATCTGTTTATCACTAATTTGACTGAATTACTTGTGCTTATTATTCAGTTACCAAACCACCATTGAGCTATACATGCAATTCAAGATTCTTTCCAATGTTTGTAGAAAGAAAATGTTATTATCCTTACCGTGAGTGAGCTTGAATCTCCACAATCCTGACTCATACTTGGCCTGGAGGAGCCTCCTCAGGCTTGTTACAAAAAATACTCCTCGACATTTCAATTTTAGTGGCAGAAACATAGGCAGCACAACTGTTTTTTTGCCTACTTTTTTTGTCTGTGACGCTTTTGTTTTGTCACAGTGGTGTTGTTGCTTCTCCTGTGCAGAGCTTAGCTAGCTTGTTTGCTTACAGCATTTGGAGATAAAGGACACTTAAACTGCTGCACAACAATTATTGTCCTCATTACTTGGACTCAGAAACATGTTATTAAAAGAGATAAATGTCATTAGTTTTACTGCGATTGGTCATAAACTCTGTGTCAGTGATTAATGTGAGCTGTAGTGTTGTTTGTCTGGTTTTCTTCAACTGTTTACTTGATTTTCTTGTTTTAGATGTCAGGTACAAACTAAATATTTGGCAGAGTTATAGTCTTTAATATTTGTTATCAGACTTTAGCAGCTTTATCATATTTTAGTTGTGTTTTGAGCTTTTACAGGAGAAAATAACCATGCATGCAGAATGTTCAGTATGTTTTTGTTTTTTAACTCTCTATTTCCTTCAAATTACACAGGTGACTTTCCAATTCAAGAGAGTTACATATTGACCCTTTAAACTGAGACAGTATCTTGAACCTATGACAGGCGCTGTACTGTTGATGTCTGGCAGTTTGCAGCAGCATCTTCGTGCCCTTGTGTGTTATTAGGCGTAGTCTTTACGATGACGTAATGCCAGTGGGGGGCAGTAGCAGGCATTCAGCAGGTGTCAGTGGGGTATTTAGGCGTTTGGGTTGGGTCAGTGTGTCCCCCCTGCTTCTGTCCCATCACTGAGTCTACACACACACACACAAATGCCCCGGCGAGGATTTGTCCCAACTTTATTTAAATTGTCTCACCGTTTCCCCGGCGACCCCCTTTTAAACTTGTTCCTCCTTTTTGCGTTTTTGTTGAAAAGAACCAATCACGTGTGTGTTTTTTTTGTTTAAAAGAGCCAATCACGAGCCAGAGCAGTAACCGAGCAACCTATTTATCAGTAACCAGCAGCAACAATAACTGTAACCTGACACTGCGAGTGAAAACACCAGGAAAGTAGAGTCTGGAAAGAAGAAAGACACAAAATACAGGAAAAAGTTTTTGCAGGAAAACACTTTTTATTCCTCACATTGTCAGAAAAGTTAACATGTACTGCACTAATAAATTATGGAAGGGAAGTTAACTTTTTCCAGAACAGTGTTTCTCAAACTGTGAGACATGTACCATACACAGCCTGTCTCTGGTGATACTCTGTTGGAGTATTTGTGTTAGAGACAAATCCATTAATGTTTTTTGTCTCCCTTTCGGTAAATCATTGTGTAGAAATACATTATCCATGGTTTATTCTTACTTTAGACCTCTTTTATTCTTTTTTTTTTTTAAACCTGGTTTAACCCTAATTTAGAACAAATTTATTATTCATTTTAAAAGGTAGTGAAGTGTTACTACAAACATATAATACTTGACATGATCGACTGTAACTGAATGAAGGTGCAAACCCAAGTCAATACAAAATGTCTAATTGTTTCCCCCGGTAACTCGCTGCGTTTTTGTTGATAATGACTAATAATTTTTCACTCTCAGTATTTGTGGATTTCAGCTTCTTATTATACGGATCAGTTTGATGATTTTTTTCCTGTTCAGAAGATATAATATTTTGAATTTTTCGCTATGGTAATAGTCCTAGATTGTCATCACTCTGACTGGTCATATACTGAATATGTTTATCTGCTTACAGTGGTGGAAAGTAACGAAGTACAAAAGGAAAAGTACTTTACTTTTTAATTCTTTCTACTTTTACTCCACCACATTTTTTAACAGGACTGAAAAGTAAAAAGTACTTTCTGTTTGGTTTTAGAGGTTGTTTTAGTATGTTTATAGTGACATTCTGTCATAAGGAGTTCGAGTCCCGTCTTTTTAGCAAACTCAAATATACATAAAAAAACGCCTAGAAACATATAGAGATGACAATAGTTCAATCTTTAATTGTAATTTAATAGTTTCAAAAGTCAGCATGACATACTTTTTACTCTACATACCTCAGTACTTTTACTTAAGGAGAATTGTTAATGCAATATTTTTAGCTTTGCTTTAGTAATTTTTTCTTCCTGTATTTGTACTTTTAACACAATTGAGTACTTCCTCCAGCACTGCTTGCTTACATCGTGATTCAGTAATCAATTCATTTATATATCTTTCTTTTTAATTTGTCGTTTTTATAAAAAAACTACAAATTTCAGTGGTTTCCACTATTGTTTTTAATGTTTAGCTGAACTACGTATTTGCAGTTTTCATTTTGAATCATTTTCACCATTCATTCATTGATATATTTTGATAAATGTTAATGGCTATGGTAACTATGCAAAGGTTCCATCATTCTGAAACCTATGCTATTAAAATGATCTCGATGTTATGTTATGTCGGAGAAAACACAAACATTTGAGATCCTGGCTTTGGTTTGGGGCGGTCTGGGCCTCAGTGACACAGTAAGACTATCTCGTGTCAGTGAAATGGATACTGTGGTTTATGGCTGGGTTGGGTGGCTAAACGGAGCACTGTGGGTCGACCTGTAAAGAGGCCTTTGAACAGTTCTCGCCCCCCACACCAGCAGTTTGTCCACCATTAACGCAACGAGGCTGACCCTGTGTCTTGTGCTATTGTTTATCTAATCTGTAGATGATTTCAAAAGTGTATTCACCAATTATTGCATGTGAAAGATGCAGTGAGTGTGTGCAAGAAAATGGTTTAATTTGCTGACAAATAAAACATATAAACATCTAATCTGTCAGTCTAATTTAGCAGGATGTTACACTTTTTATAAGATTGAAATAGATAAAGATACTCACTTGTTTTAATTAGTGCAGAGCCATTAATTGCCTAAGTTTTCAATTTAATCATAATTAAGTCCTTCAAATTTGTCAGTGATCAGCTTTTAATCGACAGATCTGCAGACAAACATGTGGGGATAAAAGCATGTGGTTTGGAGCAGAGTTTTAACTTTGGAGGGACAAATTGGATCCCTCCGGTGTTAAATTAACAGGGCTGGAAGTGTCCAAAATTATTGGTTCATTAAAAAATTCAAAAGCCAAAGACATTCATGGACTGGATACTCATCTCCTAAAATTATGCAAAGAGTCTCTTATTGCACCAATAACACACATGGTTAATTTATCACTTAAACAGAGGGTTGTCCCATCATCCTGGAAACTGGCCATAGTCACCCCAATTTTTAAATCTGGTGACGGATCAAATATATCGAATTATCGACCAATCTGTATACTTCCAGTTGTTTCCAAGGTTGTTGAGAGATGGGTAGCAAATATTATAAATGATCATTTAAATAAAAGTCCCTTTAACTTAAATGCCATGCAGTTTGGTTTTAGAGCAAACCATTCCACTGAATCCGCAAACAGCTTCTTTATAGAAATGGTCAAGAGTAAATTGGATGTATATCCCTGTGTTGGTGCAGTGTTTCTCGATCTTAAAAAGGCTTTCGACACTGTCAACCATGAAATTCTTCTAACAAAATTAATAGACTTCAACTTCTCGTCAGAGGCAATTCAGTGGATTAAATCATATTTAAATTCAAGAAAACAATGTGTACAAATTGACAGTGTAAAATCATCGGTTTTGGATGTTTCTGTCGGTGTTCCACAAGGATCAATACTTGGTCCTCTGTTATTTTCACTGTACATAAATGATCTTCCTAAAACATGTAATAACGTTAATTTTCAAATGTATGCAGATGACGCTGTAATTTATACACATGCAAGGAGTGTTAAAGAGGCAGCTTCCATTCTGACCTCAGCCATGGAGCAAGTAAATGACTGGCTTTTTAAATCGTGTTTGCTTTTAAATTCCAAAAAAACGGTCTGTATGATGTTCTCAAAACAATCAAAAGAGATTAAAAGTTCCAGAGTATACTTGAGAGGAGAAGAATTACAACTTGTCACAGAATTCAAGTATCTTGGTGTGACACTTGATTCCACTCTGTCTTTCAAAAATCATATTAAAAAACTTGCCAATACTGTAAAATTTAACCTAAAAAATTTTAAACAAATACGGCCTTTTTTAACACTAGGTGCTGCTAGAATGTTTCTCCATTCAATGATCTTATCCCATATCGAATATTGCATAACAAGTTGGTCTCTAACCACTGTCACCAATTTGAAAATAATTGAATCATTGTATAAAAAATCTCTTAAAATTTTTGACCAAAAACCTAATTCATTTCATATATGTAATATTTTAAACAAGTATAATCTTTTAAATTTTGAAAATTTTATAAATTTTAAGTATGTATGTTTAATCTACAAAGTGCTACATGGACTAGCCCCACCTCCCTTGTCTGTCTTTTTCAAACCTAATACTTCAGGAGGTCTGAGAACCAGAGCCTCCTCCAGAGGAGACTGTGAAGTCCCCTACAGAAGAACAACCTTCGGACAGAACACTCTCTCAGTGAGGGCCACTAACCTCTGGAACAGTCTTCCTCTGCAAACACGGGAGAGTCCTACACTGAACAGCTTTAAAACTCAACAAAAACGATGGCTGAAAACAAACCAGTCATGTGACCATTAGACCCATTAGACAACTTTTCCTTGTGCTATTTGTATTGCATGTTGTAATTTTTTATGTATTTGCCTGCCTAGGGACTACGGATGAAAATTAGCTTTGTAGCTATAATCTGGCATATTTACATCTGTTTTATACTGATGTTCATTAATGTGCATTGTCCCTATCAAATAAATAAATAAATAAATAAATTAATTAAATAGAGTGAAAAGCGTTTGTTTTCAGTTAATTTTCTGGTGTGGGGTCCGATACCTGCTTGTCTCCATGGAGATATTGTGAGGCAAAACAGTAGCAATAGCAATCAATACAGGAAAAATGCTGTGATAAGTTTCTTTTCTTATTCGCCCCGGCAGCCCTAATTATTACTGTGGTAAAATGTAAGAAAAATGTCCTCTCAAACAAAGGGAAAAAAAGCAGTTCCAATTTTATGTTTTGTAGAATTACTTTTATTACTTTTGGTGAAATCAATAATCATCTTATAATTCCGTTTTGTGTGTTCATTTAATGCTAAGAAATTATTTGAAACATCCAGTGAAATCCATAACTTAACTTAACTCATAACTATTGTTATGTACCTTTAGAACTTAAAGTCATTGTTTACGTTTTTGTACACGATCAAGACTTCTGCTCAACACTATTGCACAGTTTTGTAGAAAAGCTTAAGGAATTACAATATACATATACAAATAGCCCTGATAGTCTTTGATAAATGTTGTTCTTAAATTGCCAGTGAGTAATAGATGATCGATGATGAGTAATGGATTGAACAATGCCTTTAGATCATATCTGGCACCTGTTTGAGTGTGGCAGACCAGTGCGTCGTGTGAATGTACATTCTTGGTTATACTCCAGTGACTCTGCATCAGAAAAAGCCTGTTTGACTGTTCACCTTTTTGTGATCTCATGAATAAGGATTTGAGCTGGATCTAATTGTGCCCATACTAATCTGCCGACCACACACAAACATTGAGGGCCCCCACTCTCCAGTGACAGGACTATAGGCTGTCTATAAGGAGGGTGCTTTCAGTTTAGAGCTTTTCAGGATTTAGAAGATGTCATTTTTTCCCCCACAAATGTGCAATTACAGATTTTCCGTCTGAATTAATGGAAACAATGGAAACAATTTGGCTAATACTAAAACATAAACTAAATAAATGTATACAAATGTCTGTAATATGTTATGGAACAGTCGTTGAATTTAATATACAACAAATGTTTACATTGTTTATGTGCATGGTTAACCACTCAGATTTACTTTTTGTGGCGATTGCTTTTGGTAAATCGGTCTAATCCTGTATTCATCCAGGAGCATCCATCATAGGAAAGGTTTTAAAGGTAGTCTGGATTTTAACACCTTGTCCAGACGACTGCCTTTGAAACTTTTTGTGCGGTTTCTACAGTCTTGTAACTGTCAAATTGTGCCAAAGAAATACTTTACTGAAATTCCTGTGTTCTTTGACATTGTGTACTTTTGTTTTCCCCAATGTTTTGTGAAACTTGAAGTCACTAATGTAGGTAAGAATTGAACCAAGAATCATTTAGTAGTTGTTCCATAGCTAAAAACAAGAAAATTGTTATTGTCAAGACTCAAACAAATGATAGGTTGACTGTGCTTGAAACTTCTTTGCATGCAGAAAATGTGTAATTTCTTTTTTTGCACTAGTATTATTTAAGACAATAAGATGGTCCATCCATTTTACCAAAAATTACATCCAGGAGTTCATAAAAAAGATATCAGTTGTAGCAGCGTGTACAGATCAGACTGCAGTGAAAACAGAGTAATTAAGTTTGATGGATGGATTACATTTTGCTGTATAGAGTTAAACGTCTTGACTGGACCAGGAAGTATCTCAGAGATCATCATAACTCGTCTCAGACTGTTGGCACGTATAGCACAGGATATTTGCCCGAGGACTTAGTATTTAATGCTTCACGCTGTTAGATGGAAATGGAACCAAACAACACCTGGATTTTGAACTTTGACCTTTTAATAATAAGAAGCGCTTTAACTTGATTTGTCAATTTAGACATACTGACTTCATATCGACTTTCTATAGGACACATGTATACATTAGTCCAGGGATGTCAAGATAATTTGTTTTATCGATGATCATAAGAAGTAAACATAAAAACGTGAATATTTTAGAAGCAAAGATGAGTCGTTTCAATGTGATTAATACTAAAACAAAAGTTAACCTATATGTGAAGCTTATTTTTTTTAATCTAGATGTTTATGTTATTTACATTAACTTTACTTTATCATTCAGAAAGTTGTACTGTTGTTTGGTCATGGTTTCAATAACCATGGATAATAGTAAAACTGTCATGTTACTTAACATTGTTAATGGCATATGTCATAGGCACGTTAAGTATGAGATGAGTGCACTTATCTTTCCATCTTTCAAATTGAACACAGATAGTGGCTCCACATCAGGAGCTGCTGCTTTCTGAAACTGTACTGTTGTTATGTTTGTGTAGATGCTCTGCAAAACAACAGCTGATGTGCTCATAAGTGTCATAATTGAGTTTGGGTGAGACGCTCATGACACACGTCTAATCAGATGCACAAAGATGTTATTTTATGGAGTTTAGATGACTTGGGATTCATGTTTGTCCTCTACTGCAGCAAACCCACCCTCATTCAGATTAGGTGTGGCTAACTGTTTAATACGATGCTCCTGGTTTTATCAGATGTCAGACTTGTCAAAACAACAGGAACACTGATTTACAAATGCACATTTTTCATCCTTAAGACATTACTTTCAGGGATGATGCTTCTGTTGTTCCTATGATTGATGGAAGCCTTGTCCTTATTGAGTGAACTGTTTACATTGGTCCAAATGTATTCTTTACTTTCCGAACACATTTCTAATTATTCACTACAATAAGTAGATCAATTTCACAACTTCCAGAGGCCAGAGTGTAGTTTTGCTGCCATGGTGATACAACACTTCCTGGTTCTGATTCTGATACCTTAAATATCCACACTGGCTCCGACTGAATCAGAATTGTAGGTTGGAAGTTCTCATCCCAAATTAATTCCATTTTGTTCTTGGGCAAGACACTTCCTACGCCTTGCTTGCATGAAAGTGTGTGTTTAGTGATGATTTGACAGGTCAACGTCAGTCCACCTTATAATACTTTGTGTTCACAGATGCCAAAGACTCCTTTCTGCTGGAAACCACTTAATTCACAGCTTTCACCAGGAGTGTAATTAGAAATGTCAAAGATTATCTGAAGAGACAAGCTTGTAAGAGATACTCCACTATCATTAATGACCCTTTGGAGATACTTAGGAGATGATGAGCTATCAAGTGCAGTAGTAACAGTCTCCTCTTGGCTCCAGGACAAGTTGGTCAGTCATTTAGGCTCGATTTGCATTGTCTGTCCTCTTCATCCGGGCTGCGTCAGTATTGTCTATCCCAAGAACAGAGAGCCCATTCTCCGGCTGTGGCTCTCCCAGGGATCCTAAATGGGACGAGGATATCCAAGCCGGGTGAGTTGTTGGGCTGGCACTGGAAGCCCCTGAGTGCCCTGCTTAAGTACGGTGGAGGGCTTAGGCCAGAGCACTGAGAGCACAGGGCTGGCTCCAGACTGACTGTGACGGAACTGTTTAAGTCCAAAAGAAACGATAAAGATAACTGAATTGTCTGAAACAATTTGTCGCAGTTATTGGTCTGATGTTGATGGTGTGTTTTGGAGCACAGATGCGGTCAGGATGTCAGCTGTTGTTGAAAGTTCTGCGCGGTCTCGTTGCCAAGAAGGATTTGCCAGTGTTTTGAGTAACTTTGATCTGGAAGTCTTTGGTGCCGTGCCAGAGTTTTGATTCCCCAACATAAAGGCAAAAACTCACACCGTGCTAGTGTCGTGTCCAAATTAATGTAGAGGTTTTTATCAGAGTGCAAAACTCTTGAGTGGTATTGTACGCATAATCAATCTGGAACAACTCCCATTGAAAAGGATCGGTTCAGACCAACTGGTTTGAGCCCATATATGGTACACAAAAGGCAAATATCGCAGGAATTAACTGTGCTGTGCAAGGTAAACACTGAAATGCTGAGATATGTATTTGTTCCTCCTTTTCGAAAACCACAAATCTTTTCATTAAGGTTTTCTTTTCCAAATCCCAAATCATCCTCTGTTTCACGCCGAAGTCAAATGTGCTGTCCCCAATTTGTTTAGATTCCAACTTCTTAATGTTTGACATGAATTATTAGCCTCTGAACTACACCATTTGTCAAGCATATTGTGCATATCATAATGTAACTGTTGTACGAAGCCGTTTGTCCCAGACCCCTGTCTCCAGTCCGTATCAGAGCGTGTCTTGCACCTGTTGGCTCGGAGTGTCCGGTCCTTGATCCTGCTTCACTCGATGTGTCGGCTGACTGTAATCCCACCTGTTTCTGAGCTGTAGGCAGGATGTTATCACCGCGCTCCCGTCCACCGCTCCGAACCCCAGCCCCGCCCCTCGCTGCACGGGTGAAAGAGGTCCATTGTGTTTGGCGCTCTTTCCCAATAAGAGAGAACAAGAGAGAGGCATAATCCTAATAGTGTGGTTAGCACCGCACAGTGGACCGTGGAGGGGGGATAGGGGGCTGCTGGTGTGTTTGGGCCCCATGGAGAGGCACAGGTGTTGGGGGAAATTGGACGGCAACAGCTGGGGGTGAATGAGGGTGATGCACAGACACAGATGGACTCTTTTATGAGGTCTACAGTCTTGGCTTTTATTCATAATATTGAGTTGTTTTAAAATACAGACTCAAGTGAAGTGTGGCAGTATGAGGTTTCTTGACTATAAACTGTGATGTTGTATTTTAAGTCATGGCCATATGCTTTTAACTTTCTGTTCATGTCAAACAAAACTGAAATAATAAAAAATAATGGAAGAAAAGTTCACTGGACGTTTCGCACACATCTCTTTCTTAAAAGAGTCCCAATTTACGGGATTCAACTTCCTGTTTTATGCAACATTTTAAGGAGATTTTTTCCACAGACATAAATTATTATCACTTAGAAACTT
Organism: Rhinogobius similis; assembly: GCA_019453435.1. Classification (NCBI taxonomy): domain Eukaryota; kingdom Metazoa; phylum Chordata; class Actinopteri; order Gobiiformes; family Gobiidae; genus Rhinogobius; species Rhinogobius similis. Next base: position 16,545,589 of record CM033619.1, read on the forward strand.
GGCTCCCATGTATTTCCCCTATAACCGTTAGCATTAGCCCCAAAAAAACGTAAATTATGAATAACCGAGCCGCCACCTAGCTGAGACCAAAATCTTTGTTGAATGTGAAAACCTTTTGGTGTTTGTAATTTGATAATAATGTTGCATGTAAAACTGACATTTGAGCTAAAGGCAAACTGAAGTTGAGATTTCTGAACTTGTGTGCTTCTAGTAAGAATTTAGTGACCACAAAGTTTTCTTTTTTACATGTGACATTTGAGAAGACCAGATCCAAGGCATTAATATATGAAATTAACACTTTATATGCTTTAATATGGAGTTTGGCTTCACCATCCATTTGTTTGTGAAGAAGCGTTCGATTTGACCTGTCAGTCCAATTAGCATCGGCCAAGTTGTTATGTCTGAGCAATGGGCAAAGACAGAGAATTTAGAAGATAGAGAACTCTATGAATGCAAAGGTCCTAGATTCTCATCTTTCTGAAATCCATTGATTTGGGGACTTGGTATACTTGATTAGGATTTTTTAGGTTCATGGGACAAACTGGTGCCTTCAAAAGAATTCATCCACCAAGAAAATGTGCAAACTCCAGTCAAAAAGATCTGGGAACCGACCAATTCAAAAGGGAAATCCATCTCAGCCAACAGCTTCTCATCTTGTTTTTTTCTCATAACTGCCCTGGCACTGGTCTGGCTGTGTGTCTTCACCAGCGCAGGTTTAGACGGGGTAATTTCCCTCTCCGTTCAGAGCAGGAAGTGGCTCCAAACGACTGCAGGCTCCTGATATGTGAGCTGAAGTGGTGGGGGAAAAATATGAGAAACACACAGTGATGGGGCATGACATTTTATTGGAGTGAGATTGAAAGAGGTGAAGATGGGCAATACTTTCTTCAAAAATATGCACTCACAGAAACGGCCAAAACACCTTGACTTTGGTACATGATTACTACGAGTACTTTTTTGTTGAAGTTGAAAGTTTGAGTTAGGGATGTCAAATCTATATCAGCATTCCTCTCATGTGTGACCAGCTTTACAAAATCAAACTTTATGAATGAAACAGTAAAGGTAATGATGACGTAAACATGTTTTTAAAAGTAGCCTCTTTTAATTAATCTTTTTTTAGTTCTTATGATTATATTGTAACCTGCATAATCGCATTATCACTGGAGCTCAACAGTGACCGCCCACTCTTCGGCTCCAGAAGTAAATTTTCCATTATTCTTTCCCATAGAGATTTTGAGAGTACAAGACCAATGATTGTATGTCAAATCTGTTTCTGAAACTTTATAAACCCCTAAACTATTAAAACGTTTTGTTGAGTTTTAAGTTTTATGAGTTTTTTGGATTGAAAACATGGACATCCTACAGGTCTATGGCTATGGCACAGGATACCCTTTTTGAAATAATTTTGTTGTAAATATATTACTTATTGCCTCCACTAATCAAAAAAAGCTCTCATGAAAGATTAAGTTACTTCAATATACTTATATCAATATATAAAAAATATCATTTTAATACCAATTTACACAGTTTGCACAGTTTGTTTTAGTCTATTGGGGAAAAAAATGAATATGACATTTACTTCTGGAAGCAATGCAAACTTCAAAGTGGGCAGGACTCTTGAGCTCCTTTTATCTTTTAGTATAATTGTGTAGAAAATTACCTTGTCTTGTTTGTTTGTTTTTTTTTGCTCCCTTTTAGCTAGTCCCTGCTTGGTTCTGATTTGTCACAGATTTTCCCTGGTTCAGCACTGGTAAAGATCTACTTGCTGTTTCTTATTGGACAGTTGTCTTTATTGCTTCTCTCTAATTGGCCGGGAGCCGCTCCAGTTACAGTCTTTGTGATTCTTTGAATGTTGAAATGAAAGCAGAGACAGAGGCTCGTTCGATGACGGCACACCCACAGGGAGAGAAAGAGAGCGTTGCAAGTTGCTGTACCTGACCAGATTTCATTAGCTGTGGTGCTGTAAAAGTTTAACTGAGAAAACTTTACTGCAGCGGGCTTCCTGCTTCTGAATTAGAGGCTTTCCCTGAGGTTGTAACATTTAATAGTTTTTCCTGTGTCTGAATGCTAATTAGGGAACGTTTTTTTTTGGTTATTCAAATATAATAGATAATAATAAAACATGACAGGGCAAAACTGCATCTGATTTGCAATGAAATGAAGCCAAGTTCCTCATGTTCTGTTGTCGTCTGAGTGCGATACGGCAGATGGAGAATATTGTGAATGCACCGAAGTTGGAGGCTTTTTACAAGGTTCACTGGTGTCTTTCCTGCACCACAGATTATCACTGAGCAGTCGAGATCTAACGTGGCATTATAGATGTATTGTGTAAGTTTGTTGCGACTTTTTAAATGAGCAATCTAAACTACTACTATTTTAGACAGTTCCTCTTTAAATTTGAAATCACCGGTGATATCTCGCCTTAGTGTTCTGCCTCGCTTGAAATGGAGATACTGTGGCTCTCAAATATGACCTGATTGTCTTATACAGTGTTTTTCAACCTTTTTTTGAGTCATGGCACACTTTTTTGGTTGAAAATGCTGTGTCACACCATCCACTAAAACATGAAATGACATGAATTCGAGAAAGAAAGAAAAAAAGTAAATGTCACTGGGTTTGGCTCTATAGGTACATAATTTTGCATTAGTGGTCGTTTTGTGTCTTTTCTGGCTCAGAAGTTTGAGTGTTTTACAATCAAATTGATTTTATGCCTCAAAGCACACTTGGCGAAGCCTCAAGACACAGTGGTGTTCCCGGGATCAATAATTGCTGACAGTCTTGGAGGCATTACATCAATAAAACAGGTTTAATATTGAAATCGTTCATTCAACCTTGATAATTTTGTGTTTGCTACATATTTTTCTCAACTCAATGCAGTGGAAGATAAGTTGTTTCTCAAATTTAAACCTGTAGAAGTGGGTTATTTCTGTGATATCTTTCAAATGCAGGAGCAACAGTCAACAGTCAATCTTTTACTGAAATTATGTTGTTTAAAGTTTTTCTCAGTGGTGGTCCTGTTGCCTTGTTGAAACCTGCCAAAAGCTGCAAATGTGTTGTCGGTTTTCTGTTGTTTTGCTAACGCCCCTCTCACTGACTGAATAAACAAGTTAACGTTTTCACACCGTGGATCCACCAGCAGTGTGGAAGTCTGATGTTTATTCAAAACACTGAGAAAAAAAAGATGAAGTTGAGAAGTTTTGTTGGGCAAGTTTTACAAAGAGAATTTATGAAAAGTCAGCATTTTTTTAATCAATTTGAATTTTTTTTTATCAACTAAATAGCTGTGTGTTTATTGACAGTGTTTATAATTAAGAATACCCAGGTGTTAAAGGTGCTGTACCTAATTTTTACTGTTTTGAAACGTTAAAGGTTCAGGAACTAGTTCATGTACTTGATTTTTGGAATGTAATAAAGTAAAATCAGTTTTGCCCCGTACAGATTTATTAAAAAAACAATCTGTTCGGGTGAAAATGTAACCACACTGCTTTCTCTGCATCTGTTTATAGAGCACTTTATTCTACGAGAAGCAGGAAGTACGCCGTTAGCATGCTAATATTTGTTAGATTTACCCTGGACAGCTAAGAGACTTGAGAAAAGTGCTTCTTAACTCATCGCAGTGAAGATTTAGGACGCTGTATTAGATAAGCGATACATGTTCTGCTTTTCATGTTTCAAAACATTCAAATTAGGTACAGCTCCTTTAAACATCAGCCAGACCATCTGAGCTAAAGTTTCCTCGCAGTGACAGACAATCTTCTCGTGCAGCTCGTGTTGTCTTGTGCCGTGACTTAAGCAGCAGGAGAAGAGCGAGCGCTGGAGCCAGAGCAAGCTGTTACTCACTGCTATCAACAACACACTGTCATTACATTCATGTCGCTGGATATTCTACCTCGCTTCACATCGTTTTTAGCAACTGTTTGGGCTTCACGTCTGCTTGACTTCATCTGGCTGTTGTTAACTGTCACTCTGATCAACAGTTGTGCACACAGTCATTTGAGGCGTTTAAACTCGTGTTCGTGTGTTGGTTGAGAGCTGATCTGTCGCTTACTTTTGTGTGTGTGGTCATCTGCACTCACTGACCAACATAAACAAGTCATTCTCAGGTCATTAACAACTTTTATCACCAAAATAGCCCCCGCAGCCCACTCAAGAAATGTGTGGCAGCCTAGTTGTGTGGTCTGATGAGATTTTTCGTTTGTAGATATTGTGGGTATTTTATGTGTGTGTGCAAATAGTCTGCAGGTTAGATGCTTGATTTTCAACCAGTGTTCCTTAAGGTTTTGGCAGGTGTACTTTGAAAAAGAAATTTAGTTAACAACAGATTCACAAATGTGAAAACGAATTGACCTTTTTGGAGTCCCCCAAGCAATTTCTGCACCAAAAAAGAACACAAAACCATCACTTCTGCCAAGTTTAAGGAACCAGACAGTGGCATTGACATAATTTGGCTCATTACATATACCTTTTTTTAAATTACAAAATGGTCTGACTTGGTAGTGTTTTGTAGCTTTTAAACCCAAAAAACTGTGCCGCAACTCAAAAAAGGTTGGAAAACACTGGACTAGACTATACATTTCACTGAAACGTAGTGAACATGATTATATTTAAGATTTTACAATGAATTTTACTTCCCCAGTTTAACCATTTTTGCGAAGTATTTTAGTTTAGTTTTAGTAATTTAGTAATTCAACTGTTACCTAGCAACCATACTGTAAACAAGGGTCAAAATCCATATGAATATCACAATGGAAATGATTTCACAAATAATAATACCCGATAACACCTTTATTTTGTCATATGATTGTTTAAACTGTCAGAAAATTGTGTCGTTTGTGTCTAAATTTTCCCTGCATATCTGATGGAATGTCACTTTTTGATGACATCACATTCCAGGGACTTCAGTTCATCATAATGATCGTGAGTAACCTGTTGTTATTGCTTCAGACAGTCCAGTAAAAGTGGCTTACTACAGTTTTTTTTCTTTCTTTTTCCATTTTGGCCGACCACACCACACCCTTTCCACTGCTCATCCTTCTCTGTGTGTGAGCAGCAGCTGTGGACTCTATTTATAGAGAGAGAGATCAACGCCCGCTGCAGAGACAAAGAGGGTGGTCCTGAATAGAGCAGCACGATTTGAAATATCTAATTGCATATTTTACCAGTATTGAGATTGCAATTAGATTTGCGATGTATTTTTTAGTAATAGGATTCACAAAGGTTAGGGTTAGGGTTAACCATAAACCAGGAGAATTGTCAAAAATACTGAAATATGAAGTGACACACTAATAAAAGAATCACGTGTTTCAGAATGTTTTTGACACTTTTTGTCTCATTTTTGTCACTTTTGGTCACGTTTTGATGCTTCTAGATGTCACTTTTGTTGTCTTTTTGTCCTATTTTTGTTACTTTAAGACCCATTTTTGTTGCGTATTTGTGTCATTTGTGTTGCTTTTAACCACTTTTTTGTCACTTTAAGTCATTTTTCTGTCGCTGTAAGTCACGTTTTTGTTGTGTTTAGTCACGTTTTTGTTGCCTTTAGTCCCATTTTATCAGTTTTAGTCATATTTTATTTTAAGTTGCATTTTTGTTGCTTGTAATCGCAATTTAGTTACTTTAACTTGCGTTTTTGTTGCTTTTAGTCTCATTCTTGTCGCTTGTTTCTGAACAAGTTTCAATAAATCTAAACTACAGGGTTAGCAGTTTTTATGCAGCATAAAACATCATATTTTGTTGTTTGTTGAGGAAGTTATTACGCTTCAAAACCCGCAGCCTTTGCACTTTGCTGATTGCACCCATTCAAATCAAACCGATTTTGATGAACTATGCAGCTCTAGTCCTGAACTTAAAATTTGTTTTGGTAGAGTTTGGAGAGTGAAATTGATATTTAAAAATCTTACCTGTTGATGCATCGTATTTTTGTCTGATAGATAGTTTTTCTCTGTAGTATCAGCAATTCATCTCTCAAAAATTTTACAGTCACACATCCAATGAACATACAGTATATCTTTTTATATATTTACTGGCATGCAATGATGTTTAAGTTCTTGCTTCCATTTCGGTACTAAATCACCAACAGCATCTCTGAAATGCATGATCAAACTCGCCTATTTTTCCTTTTATAGTCTGACGAAAGTTCTGCTAAGACCTCCATATATTTAAAATTGACAAACGACACCAAACCGCACACTGCTCACATGGGGCCGTGCAGTTTGAAAAGGCTGCTCTGTCTCATAAATACTTCACTTCTGTCTGCGCTCCTGTGATCTTCCTTGTCACGCTCCGTCACTCCAGGACCAGGGGGGGTCTGCAGGATCCCCTCTGAGCTCCTGGATCAGGTCTTGGTTTTGGTCCTGGTCTATCCCTGTCTGAGATTACTACACGTACTTAAAGGGGGTAGTGGTTGCCGTCTTAAGACCGGCGTTAAAAGATGTTGTCAAGGTCTTGATCCTTTGATGCCAATAATGTGACAGACATGGAGTAAAAGGGCTTTGCTTTTACTTGTTTGTCTAAGCGTCTGCTCCAAAGTCTAAGCTCAGTCGTGCTCAGGTGTAATAAAATATATAGTGTTCTTCTTTACTTAATTCAGTTTATTGAATGTATTTCCATTATGGATGGGCAATATATTGACCTTTAGATAATACTGTGAATGTTGTTTTGAATATATTAAAAAAAATAATATCAAATATATCATTTATAGTAAAAAAAAACGAACTCAAAATGAGCTGATTAAAAAAAGTAATGTTGCATACTTTCAATTAAGAGTATAACATTTTTATACTTTTGTGATTCATTTTAGAGACATTCCACATTTGTCTGATAATTAAACCTCAGCTAATACTTTTAAATATGTTTTAATAATGTAATAATAATGCATTACTGCTGGATTGACATAATATTGTCTGAGTTTTATAATTAAAGTTTCTTTGTTTTGTTTTTTTTTCACATCAACCACATTTCACAATCCATTTAGAATAAGTTATAGTTAAACTTGTGGGTTATAAAAACAAGTTACTCTCGTTAGTTAGTATTTAGTCTTTAATAATAGTCTTTTGCAGTCCTTAATAACAACATATTTTAAAGGTTGAGTTGAGGTCATTTTGCCTTTCGTCCAAGACAGATTTTCAAACCTGGAAAGAGGGAAAGATGTAATATTTTTTTCAAAATTAGAAAATTAATCAAAATTTTATACTTATGTAGTTTTTAATATTCTGTCAATCCGACCAAAATGTGTTAAAACATGTCTTTAAACATGATACCTGAGGTTTGATTAATCAGACAAATGCAAAATTTCTGTAAAATGAATCACAAAGGTGCAGAAAATCACCAATATTAACATAAATACCAATATAGTATAAAGTTTACAACATGACTTACAACATAACAAAGTTTACTACATAACTTACAACATAACTTTTTAAAATTTTTATTTTGAATCATCTGTTTTTGCAGCATTTTACTATAAACAATATACCTGATTTTCAAAGTTGGCATATCCAAATGTATTATCTAAATTTTGATATATTGCCCATCTCTAGCTGGAAATGAACCAAACCGAGTCCCGAACCTTTTGTTGCTATATGGAGTTGTTGATTAAACTCCATGAATGAAACTTCTCAAGTAGGTCAACAATTTTCAGTTTTCTTAGTTGTTTACTTGAGTCCAGACCCTCAGACCTCGTGCCCCTCTCTTTACTCTTGTCCCTGTCACTCCTCGGTGCTGTTGAATTTGACCTCATCCCGATTAGCACTTTGCCCTGGTCTGGTTTGGTTATGTGTCCTGTCCACACCCTCCTCGTGATTGACTGTCCCTCTGTCGGCCCCACGGGAGTTTGGGGTCCGGCACCTGTGTCCAAACCTCAGCTTGACTCCTTCACCCCTAAATCTCCACATGTACCCCTCAGTCTGTGCTCTGTATGGGACCGTCCTGTGCAACCCAACCCCGCCTGCTCCAGTTCAACCGTATTACCCCAACACTCATCTGGCCTCACCACCTGTCGTTAGCCGTAACTCACTGCACTGTAAAAAACAGTCCATTCATTCAACGGGGAATTGGCCCACGCTGCGTCGGCCTTAAAGTGCATATGCAAGGTTAAACTACAACTTAAAGGAGACATATCATGCTTTTTTTAGGTACTTCATATTCGACTATAACATAAGTAGATCATCATTTTAGATTTTATTAATTGTAAACGACAATATTGATCTAAACAGCTTTTAAAAGAAACGGGTTTCATTGCGTTCCTGTTCAAAACCGCAGAACTGAGAAGCATCTTCATAGATTGTCATGTACATGTTTTTATTTTTGAAAAGAGTCAACGTAGCATTTTTAAACTCTACATGTGTCACTCTAGTTTTTCAAATAATCACAACTAAGTGAGGAAGGGGAAGGTGAAAACTGGTATTTTCTGAGCACTCGAGCCTCAGATGCGAGACAATGTAAGAGTCAAACATGCAGAAATTTAAAAAAAAATGCTGTAACCTATTTTTTTCCAGTTTGACAGTTTTTGTAAAGTTGGACATTAGCAGCTGATGTAACATAGGTAGAGGTAATTCAACAACTGTTACCTAGCAACCATAATGTAAACTATATAACTATAAATGACATAACAGTTATGATTTGACAAATAATAATCCCTGATAACACTTTTATTTTGTTGAATGATTGTTTAAATTGTCAAAAAGACACCTGTTGCGTCTAAATTCTTTTTTGCTGTAATTTCGCTTATTGATGACATAGACTAGTATTATTCCACCAAACAAGGTCATAATTAGAACTATCTTGTTTATATGGCTTGATTTTAGTGAAAGACATTTCATCTTTACCCTCACCACCATTGTACAACAGAACCATCTTACTCATCAATCTTTTTTTTTTTACATACTCTCTTTTAAACCTTGTGGTGAAGTTGGTAGTAGTAGTTATGATGTGTGTTACTGTGGCAGGTCTATCAGTCTGATAGATATAATTTTAGTAGCGATAGTGATAATTTAATAGTAGCAGTAGAATGTAATAACTGGTTTTACAAAGTGTATATTTTGCTCTATAGACTTCATTACTTAACTGTGTCGACTACAGCCCCAAAGGTAGCAGCCCGCCCCTGAGGCAGGAATCCAACCCTGATCCAGTTACCCCCGTCCAGAGCGAGAATCAAACCAAATCTGCCCCGACTTAATTCAATCTAGCGGCAAAAGTGTTCCCCAGTAAAACAGTCGAGATGTTTAACTGCTGTAAAGAGAGATGGAGCGGTCGCTATGGGAGACGGGATCAAGAAAAACGGTGCCGAGAGAGGAATGTGAGTGATCCAGACTCCAGAGGCGATAAAATAGGACGATAGAACTCAATACTGACTGCCAAATGCACATCTAGTGTATACCGAAAATATATGTCATGTTTTTTATTGCTGCACTTGATACCCTTTATTATGGTGCGCACTTCTGTTATCGCATTCTTGAACTTTCTTTTGTGATGGGAGCACACTTTATACTTTATACATTTTCACCACAGTCAATAACAATATTTCAAATACTTCATTCCATGTCTAGTTAACTTTAATCTATTGTAAATAACATATTGTTAGTGACTAGATGTAGAGATGGGCAAACAGTTAATGCAAATAACAGGTCTATTGTTCATTGTCAAAAATGCTACAGTAATTAATTCAAAATAAATAGAAAAAAATGTGTGTTGTTAACTTTCAAATTTCTAAACTTTTGTGATACAGACATTTCACCTTTGTCTAACAATTAAACCTAAGCTAATATGGTAAAATACATTGTTTGTTACAAAACTAAGCCAGGGATAAACCCAAAATCAAACCTGGACTAAATCAAGAGGACTAACCAAGTACTACAAGTCCAAACCAAGTCAACATCAGGAGAAAAACAGGATCAATTTAGGACCAAATAACAATTGTGAACGCACCGTTAAAGCTGGGGTACTCTACTTTTTTTTTTATAAACGAGTAACAAAAATGTGCTTCCCCAAAGAATATATTATAAAAGCAGAACACTGTGACAAAAAGGAGACTGTTGCATGCTGTCATCTAACAATTAATATCTCGTCAATCAGGAAACAGGAGCCGAAAACAGTGCTCTGATTGGCTGTTCTTGGGGCGGTAGCATGAGTTTCACTTCTCTGTCTGAAAAAAGCTGTTTTAAAGCTGAGCCTGTGCCCGAAAATGAATGCTTGTGAATATTTACATTTTTTTAAAAGCAAGGAATTAGATAGACATATTTGAATACCTACTTACGAGTTTGTTTTGCTCTGTTAAAATTAGGCACCCCAGCTTTAAAGCTACTATACTTGAGCTTGACCCAGTAAATGCTGCGTGACCTTTTTGATAAGGTGATTGTGGTGAAGGAGGAGCAGGAAGTCAAGACAATATGGCCGACACATCTGCCAGGCCCATGCCGTAAGACGATAGTGGAGAGGAACAGTGTGGGAGAAACGTGAACACTGTTTTACATGAAGATAAAAGAGTTTTGTAGCACAAGGATCGCCCCTGACACTGCAGTGGTGCACAGAGCATGTTGACAGCACTTCAACTCTTGACCTCAGCCCTGCGTGAACTGCGTTTGTCTTGGGTCACTTGATCATCTTCTGTAGATTACATGATAAAGCCTTTCTGTTCTTAAGTGGTGATGGATGTGTTTGTTGACCTGTGTCATGTTATACACTGGAAAAACATTGCACCTTTGTATTTCTAGCTATTCTTTGCATTGAGGTCCATCGTTTCCTAAATGCAACTAGTGCTATTTGTGGTTAGCCTTATTGTTGTTTTTCTAGTATTATTTTTCATGCCTTGAATGGTCAGGTGGATTGCTTGGTAAAATGAGGACAAACTCTATGCAATATACAAAAGATCATCATAAATATGTGTCACTATTGTCTTGGCAAAAGGAGTGGCTGTCACATCTTTTGGTATGTGTTGTTAAATCTAGGAAAGATGTCATGTTAATACTGTGTATTCTCTTTCGGTCAGTATTCTAATGAATGTTTTGTTTTTTTGTTGTTGTTTTTTTTACAGAGAATGATAGTCTGTCATTTCTAAATTGTCAGTGATATGCTCGTTTTTAATTGAGAAGTTTACAGATAATCAGGGAAAGTATGAGGTTTGGAGCAGATTTTGCACGTTTTTCTATTAAATGGCACTGAAAGGTCTGTATTCTTTATGTGCAAATTGATGTTAAAAGCCGTTATTATTTAATAAGAAGACAAAATAAAATTGAAATGCTCCCAGCTCAGACTGCTTTCTCCACAATCCGACCCCGAGAAAGTGGACAGAAATTGGACATACAAAAAAAGAAAAAGAAAATGAAGGAAAACTGAATCAGAAATTGAAATTGTGAACTTTTTTTTTTTTTTTTTTGGCTTATCACTCAGTTATAAAAATAGGTTTAAACCAGGTCTAGCAGGATAACCAAGTGAACTTAGACCTTAAACTAAATTCTGCTAAATAGTCCTTTTAGTCCTCAGTACTACCACACAAATATAAGTAGTTTATTTGAGTATATTGACAACCTAAAAGTGCTCCAGATGCTAGCGATGCTAATGATCAGAACAAACATAAACATAAAGTGACTAACATCCTCTTTCTCTCTTGCAGATGGTCTTCACACAGTGGTGGCTCTGTGCACTCTGCGCGTCACCATCATCACTGACGACATGTTGACCAACAGCATCACGGTGCGTCTGGAGAACATGTCCCAGGAGCGCTTCCTCTCCCCTCTGCTCGGGCTCTTCGTGGAGGGCGTGGCTGCGGTTCTGTCCACTAAACGGGAGGCAGTTTTTGTCTTTAACATCCAGAACGACACAGACGTCCAGGGCTCCATCCTCAACGTGACCTTCTCCGCCCGACAGCCTCACAGCGGAACTGGCAGAGGGGCCTTCTTCCCCTCAGAGGAGCTCCAGGAGCAGATCTACCTCAACAGGACACTGCTCCGGCTCATATCGTCACAGGAGGTAACACCGGAGCAAAATACACTGAATCTCTACGTAACAAAACATAATGGCACTTTATTATCCAGATGAGCACATTTTTCTGCCCTTTGTCGGTACATTCCCAGCATTGTCTTTCTCTAGATTTTTATTTTATTGAGTCACTGATTACTTGTCAATTTTGATACCAATTCACAGTCTATTTGGAATAGATTTTTTAATTAATTCCATCTATAAGGAGAAGTACTGTATTTATTTGTTGACTTGGAACAGTAATATATAAAGTGCTATTAGACATTTGAATTATTAATAGAGCCAAGACTTTCTTCTCAACTAATTAAAGATGGATGTGTAATAAATTATAGATAAATAGGTTTTATGCCATACTGTGGAACAAAGCAATAGCATCTCCATGGAGACAAGCAGGTAGTGAACCCTCTTCAAGAAACGATACCTAGAGCACCTTTCAGTTAAAGTCCAAGTACATTCATCTACTTTATTTATTTTGCACATTTATGAACGAAACTGTTTCCAAAGTTGTTATAAAAATGAACCAAATAATTGTGAATTTTTCCCTCCAGTCGTTATTGAAATTAAAAAAACAACAGTCAAACAAATAAGAGCACTGCACAAGAAACATGATTCATAGAACTACTATTCATGGGTTTCAACTTCCTTTTTTATGCAATAGGACTTTCCTCCCATTCAAAATATATAATACTGTTTTAAATTGGTAATCGCTATGGCAACAATCTTACTTTCTCATAATTATGAAATCCATGGATAGGAAACACACAATAAATCTAAAACAGAATGTATTTCCCCTCCACAGGTGTTACCTTTTGACGACAACATCTGCCTGAGAGAGCCGTGTGAGAACTACATGAAGTGTGTGTCGGTGCTGAAGTTCGACAGCTCTCCTCCGTTCATCTCCTCCGACACCGTCCTGTTCAGACCCATCCACCCCATCAACGGCCTGCGCTGCCGCTGTCCAGTGGGCTTCACCGGGGAGTACTGTGAGACCGAGATCGACCTGTGCTTCTCCGGACCCTGCAAGAACAACGGCCGGTGTCGCAGCAGAGAGGGGGGCTACAGCTGCGAGTGCCTGGACGACTTCACTGGTGAGTGCAGTGACAGTTCTGATCCTAAGCTTATAGATACAGTGAACATCCAAGGCAATCTACTAACGAACCTGTAGAAGAGGTGCATGAGATCTTGTGAGATTGAAATGCCTCAAGACTATGTAAGCACCCACAGAGTAATCTCATGAGAATTATTTAATACGTTGTTGTTGCAGTGCAACCACAGAAGAGTTCCTGGAAGGAATTATTGTCCTAATTCCTGGAATTACTATTTTTGAGAATATCCAGTTTTAAAAGAGCATTGTTCTTTATTGTCTTATAATACCATATTTCATTTGTAATACAAAAACTTTCCAAAGGAAACAAGTTAACAATGTTATATAGTTAAAAAAAAAAATACTAATAATCTCGTCTTATTCTCATCTCGTCTCGTGAAAATTTGGTCTTGTTACACACCTCCGCAGAGCTGCTCTGTCCTCCACTGCTCAACAATTACACGAGTAAATGCAGACTTTAGCAGCCGTAGTATGTATAAATATCGAAGAATGTGGTAGATGCAGTTTACTGCTCCTGTGATGTTTGAGCTGCCGGCTTTATTTTATCCTTTATTTTAACATCTACAGAACAATCCCTTAACTTTTCTGAGGCAACACCATGAAACAACCTCCAATAAGACTCATTTGTACCTGAAAGAGGGAAAAAGTTGCATTTCTAATTGAATCAACAGAGAGTTTTCACCCAACTTAAAAGCAGGGTCGCCTCTCCACAGATCTGACCTATATCTTGGCCATATAGTATAACCCTTGTTTCCATGGAGATTTGGAGAAGTTTACTGCCATATTGGGTGCATTCAAACTTGCTTAGCCACCACATCAAAATTAGGATTAAACTACGACTAAATCCAGAACTAAATCTAGACTAGACCAGGACTAAACCAAGACTTTATCTGGACCAAAGCAAGAATCGATTTTGACTCACCCTGAGCTAAAAGTGTCAACACACCCATCGTGGAATATTCCCAGCAAAGCAATTCCAAGAGAGACAAGCACACAGCATATCCTCCAGTAGGAAAAGTTACATAGTGCACCTTTAACCATAACATGTGATTTTAGCCATAGACTGTGAATGAGCGTCACCTCCTAACAGCAGCGTGAGGTCAGTGCAGTTATATTCAACACCTATAGAGCGAGAGAGAGACAGAGACAGAGAATTTATTGTCTGACTTGACTGGTTCTGCAAGAGCAGCCTCTGACATAAAGCCTGCCTCCAAACACCTGACTGCAAACATGTCGATGCACATACTAGGGCTGCACAATGTATTGCAATCAAACTGAAATTGCAATTAGATTTTTTGTCTCCAAATCATGCAGTTGTATCATACTGTATACCTCTATAAAGAGAGAAATACAATGTTTGCAAATTGCTTTATTTAAACGATGATGACTTACATGGATCATTTGTTTGTTGATCTGAAACAGTTTATAATAAAAAGTGGTCCATTTAATTCCTTTTCAAAACTGTAAAACCCGGGCTCTTCATTCCATTTAATTGCAGTAAGCAGTGGATTTACTTGTTTTTATTGTTGAAAATGGCCGTGAGACATTTTTGAACCACACATGTTTGAGCTGGAATTTGATTTTTTTTTAATAATCGTAAGTAAAAGGAATGCAGGACTACTCAAACTGGCAGAAATACAGCACTGAGTAGGTTAAAGCAGTGCTCAAGCAATAAGTAAGAACATCTCCGTGAGACAAGCAGGTGTTAGGCCCTCCACCAGAAAATCAAATCATGTTTATGGAGATTTATGGAGTGACTCGCCCCCTCAAAGCAAGAGATCATGTTTTTTAAGGTATTTTAGTGCTTTAAAAACACCCATACTGAAATAAATGCCTTTATTTCAGTTCTTTTTTACTGAAATCCTACACGGTGTGACTTTAATGACCTACGTAATATGTCTCTGTAAAGCAATGGTTTATAAAATTGAGTATTCTATTATGACTATTGTCTTCTGGGTGCATCAATACTTGCTCACACGTCACATCAAAATTGGGTGAAACCAGAACTCACCCTAGATCTGGCCAGGACTACACCAGGACTACACCAGGACTTGAACAAGGGGTAAACTGAATAAAACCAACACTAAACCAACAAGTGTGAATGCAGCTTAAGATGTCATTGAATCCCTGATCACAAAGAAAGACATTTTTTCATCATTTTTGCACAAAACATTTCACAAATATTCTCTCTCTGTACTTCCCCCACATTGGGTCCACACGATACTCTCCCCCGACTGTCCCTCTCATGTCTCCTGCCCCATTACCTGCCCCTGACAGCCTTCATCTCCTCCTCTTCCTCTGTGAATCTGATGTAATTACCCGATTAGCCCTGCCCTTTCACTCAACAACCCACTTTTTCAGCCCCAACGCCATATTTCCTTATACCTGCCTCTCCTTTGAAGGTCAAAGTTCAACCTCAGATAGTCAGGCCCCATCAGGAACCATTATGGGGCTGTTGACATGTGGGAAGCTAAGGTTACCGACATTATACGAGGAAATAGATATGGCTAATTCCTCACCAGAAAAAACAAGGATTACACTGTAGAGAGAAGGGCTATTAGCTGGTTCCAGCGCAGAGTGGGGAGTTGTGGTGAACGTCACTGTCTGTCGAATATTATAAAAGGAAGAGAGAAAAATGTGTAATAGGAAACCAATCGTGATGTTTGGTTAAGAGATGGCAGTGAGGAATGTTTGGAGAATAATGCAGAATGAGAACTAGAGAAATCATAAATAGAAAATCCTCAAAAATGTTGTATAGTCTTACATGCATTTGGTTTTATTTATTTTCATGAATTGGTAAATAGAAGTCTAAAAATCGAATTGTTTCTAGTTCTAGTTTATTTGGTAACGTGACAGTTTCGACATGTTTGCACCTCTCAAAACATTAAACATTTTATTCTGTAGAAAAAAAATCATTCTGATGCAACTTAGGCCTGTGGGGAATTAAGCCACAGTAAAATCCCAAATTATCTGTGGACCACTTTTAGCACTTGAAACATATTGTTTAGTCATTTTTTCTAGATTGAAATTCTTGTCAAAAAACAGAAATCATTGGAATTCTCATTCAAAGAAATCTCTGTATGATACAAAAAAAGTTAAACTTGCAAAGGGTAAAGGATTATTTTTCTTCTTTTGGGTTATTAATTTAGTTCTTTTTAATTAACTTTATATCTAGACATTTATGGGCACACAATTCACACAGTATATACAGTCTATATAAGGTTTAAAAACCCACCTCCAATGGTCTTGTCAATGTCTTGTCCAAATAAGGCTAAATAGACGTTGGAGAATCCCATTGAAGTCTATAAACAGAACTGTGCTTCTTTAGATAAAGTGGGCTCTTCATAAACAGTTGTTCTTTAAGTGGCTTTAAGTTCAGGTCGGTCAACTGTGTTACTGTCCACAACTGAAAATTACGTTGTAAGTTATTAAAACAAGTGAATACCAAGTGAATGATTCAAAGTGTGTTGAAGTAACGACATGCATGACAGACAAAAATAAATGATGGGATTATTAAAAGCGATTTGTCCTTGACAGCAGTTAAAACAGCAGCTCTGAGATCCACAAGAGCATCCAGGGTAATTAGGTCAGTGCTGTAGCGTAACACTCTGGCTAAAAAATCATGCTAATCCCTCCTGAAATTATGTGTAGTGGTTGTAAACAAATTGCAAGCGATGTTTAGTTTAGATAATTATATTTAAGCCTATTCATAAGTTACGATTTAAAAGTTGTAGCTTGCCGTTCATGTCAGATTTGTGCAGTATAAAATAAAGATGATGGCACAATTTTGTAATATGTGCTATTCTTCTCTATATCATTCTATTACTGTAAATATGTTTTTTTCTTTTCTTTTTTGGGTGCTAACAATTAGGACGGGTCTTTCATCATACACCAAGGTTCTTGCCATCCCTTTGATATTCCTTTTACTTGAGACCTCTTCACTGTATTATACAAGTATATTCAAATACAAGAAAGTAAATGTAAACCCAGTGTAATCCTTTTCTGTACATGTATTCCTTCTGCAGGAGATCACTGTGAGCTGGACGCCTCCTCAGACCGCTGTGTCCCTGGAGTGTGTAAGAATGGAGGAGAGTGTGTGAACAAAGCAAACGGAGGCTTCAGCTGCAGATGTCCCCACGGAGAGTACGAGACACCCTACTGTGAGATGACCACACGCAGCTTCCCTGGACAGTCCTTTGTCACCTTCAGAGGGCTCAGGCAGAGGTTCCACTTCACCATTTCATTCACGTGAGTACTTACAGTGTGTTTCAAACCAGTCATTATGAAATACGGAGCTCTTTATCCCCAGAGGCGGTGCTTTAGCACTGAATGATAAAAAAAAAAAAAAAAAAAAAGAAAGATTCATAGAACCGTAGTTACAATTGTAACTTTCGAAGTGGATGGCAGTCCCTGCACGACATCAGGTCACACCAGTTGGTATCTGGCAAACAAATCCAGATGTTTTGTTATGAGAACAGTGTAAGATGTCAGTTTAGAGCCTGTACACATTTTTGCATCGTAGTCACACCATACTTTCTTTACTGTCAAAAGTTAATCAAAACTGCAGCAGAAGAATGAGTAATATTTTGTCAAGTTTACCGACAACATTATAAACTATTAACTTTGAAGGAATGTTGATTAATGTTTGATCCTAGATAATGTTTGCACATTCATTTTCTTATTTTCACACATTAAATTCACCTGATGGACTCCACAGACAGCACACGTCTTGTACTCCAGGTTCCAAAGCTGTAAACTGCAATTTGGGTCTTCACAAACAAATGTACCTCAGTTCTAACTGTGTCAGTGAGGCGTGTCCAGACCTGAGCGACGTTTCTATTGTCTGCCATGAGCTGCTGCTGTTCCCAATAAACCATCACACACCTATTATTATTATTATGCATACAGAGGAATGAGAAGTTGTATGTTGTACCTAAATACATGCAACTACTGATATTTGCAAGTACAAGTAACACTAGTCCACAAGAAGAAAAGCTATTTTTTAGTATAATGGAACTGACACTAAATACAAGTACTTCATTTGTGCAATTCCAGATACCATTCAGTTACTTCTAATGTCACTGTTTTTATGTTTGGTTCACTGTGTTCTGAAGAATTCTTAGAAAATGTATTTAGTTACAGAATACTGAATACCTGCATTAAAATGTATTTAGTAAGATATTCTGTTCAAATCAGAAAATTGTATTCTGAATACTTAGAATACAATTGTTTGTTTTTGTTTCTCCATTTGTTCTGCATTAATACGATAAGAGCACCTTTATCACAAACCACAGGAGGAACATTTGCACATGCACTCACTATTAGAGCTGTGTTTTTATTTTTCTCATTAATATTGTGCAGTTTGAAGCCTAAATTACATTATCAAATACTTCAATGTATTGCTCCAATTTTAGAAAAGAGTTTTATGAATACCACCAAATTAAAGATAAACTGTACTCGACAGCTTCACAAAGTTAGTCGTGTGCATGTAATTCCCAAGACTGCTGATTCATTACTGTTGTTTAATTATCTACTATTATACTACTATTATATCTTGCTGCTGTTTATTTTGCCATGAAAGTTGTAACATACTTTCTAAAACAAGTTAGTTAAAACAAAATTCAACCTCAAAACTATAAAGCTATGGTTTCAAGGAATGAAATAATATAAATAAAATCATAAATGCATACAAATTAACTATTCAAAACTACATATTGTATTTGTTTAATGATCTGTGAATGTCTTTCATAACAGTGAAACGTTATGTGACTGAAACTCATTATATATTTGTTAGTTTCTCTTCACCGCACCACATTCCCACACAAACATGCATCTGCTACAGGTCAAACACTGAGTTTATCGAAGAGTAAACACCGTGCACTCACGCTATTAGGTGAGATAAGTCTATTTGATATCAGTATACGTAAAGTAGTAGCACAGCGGTGGGGGTTTTAATGCAGTAAAAACAGGAAAACCTTTGATGAGTTTCCCTTATCGGTGTCCATCCTGGTTTCCTGAATCCCTGGGCTTACCGTCATCTGTTCAGTGACTTCTCTGCCCTCCACTCACTCACCCAAAACACACAAGTGCGTCTGAGGTATGCGAACTTAAAGAACATGAAGGTAATGCTCGTGTTGTGTCTTGGGTTCAACAGTTTTCACATCCTGCCTGTTCTGACTGTGTGACTGCCAGACGCTTGTGTTGAGGTTATCTTTAAGGTCTTCACACAGTAGTCCTGGTTTTGTTTGGGTTGGCCTAAACAATTATCAAAAAAGCTGTGTAATTTTCTCACAAGCTTGTTAGATCATTGTGAATTCTCATAGTGCCCAGGGTCAGGCTTTCAACTGTCTAACCACAATAACCCAAAAGAGATGGGCGATATTGACAAAAATGAATATCTAAATATTTTTGGGGGGGTTTTCTGATAACAACAGTCAGACAATATTATGTAAATCCAAAAGAAATGGGTGAAAATGTGTCTTTAAATGTAATAGTAAGGTTTAATCATCAGAAAAATGTGAAATATCTTTAAAATGAATTACAAAAGTGCAGAAATATCACCTTATACTCTTATTTTTCACTAAATCTTTTCATTTTTATTTCTTTTTATCAAATTTTTAGCATAAACGATACACTCGATATTGAAAATTTGCATATCTTCAAAACCATATTCACATTATTATCTGAAATTCAATATATTGTCACCCCTAGTGAGTGGTATAGACTGTAAAACCTGCAGCCCCTGGCACAATTAAACTGAAAAATTTGAAAGAGTAAAGATTAAGAGTATTTTCATGCACAGGTCTTTTACTAAATGGAATCAAAACCTATTCTTTTCATTAGTAGGGGCATAAGTTATGATATTATTATTCTGTTTTATTGTCAATACAACAGTACTAGTACAAGGAAAACATTGTACACGACACAGTATCTCTTTTGTTAGACTGCATTTTTTTCCACACTTATTCATGTGTAATGACCATAAATTATGTCAAAATACCGCTAATCTTTGCATTGAAAGCATGACATAATATTCACACACAAACCTACATACACTGCACATTTTCAAACTGTCAATCCAGTTCAAACGTCTGTGTCTCTGTGTCAGGTTTGCGACGCGAGAGAGGAACGCTCTGCTGCTCTACAACGGCCGATTCAACGAGAAACACGACTTCATCGCTCTGGAGATCATCGACGAGCAGATCCAGCTCACATTCTCTGGAGGTGAGGAGGAGGACATTTGTACTGTATTTGTGCGGAGGCAGTAATGGCTTTTACTTCAAGCATAGGGTAAATAACTCACACATCTCAAGGTTAGATTGCAGGCGTTTAGATAATGCACCCGTTACCTGTTGTGGCATTTATTTTGTCTGTGTCTTTAGCTGTTAGCAGGATAAGTCAAAATGGATTCTCTAATGGTGGATATGTTGCTTTATTTGAACATAAAAACAGATTAAATATGTAACTTGTTCTAATGCTGCAAGAATCAAAGAATAAGCAAAGGCTGCAGTTTTTGAAGTGTCATCCTTTCCTCTAGAAACAACAAAATATCTTGTGTTATTCCACGTAAAAACTGCTAACTCTGTAGTGTAGATATGTTCAAACATGTTCTGAAACACAAAGTTTATCAATTCATATTTAAGTCTTTTCAATGAAGAAGAAAGTAAAAAAATCACAATTAGATGTTTTTCGTAAATCGTTCAGCTCTAGCTTGGACAAAAACTTGCCAATAACTCATTTTCTAGAACAGTTGGAGCACTTATTTTTAATAGTATTAGGTTGATTTCTGAGGTAAAAATAAAATGTGAAATAATTTATAATCTCATCTACAATCTTTTTCTGATCTGGGGTCAAAAGGTCACTCAGACATTCCCGTGCTATCTATTAAAAGTGGCTCCGGTATAATTTTTACCACTGAACGGAAAAATTCCACCATTTGAATTCAGATTTTTTATCATTGTGAGAATCATAAACCGTGGAAAAAGTCAGCCTTGTTTGAAACTAAATAAAGAACGACATCTTACCATGCAACTATAACAATTACATGACAATTAAGGTAAACAGATATGGAAATATCACTCTACTTCTTGCTGCTCACAAGATTTCTGTGTAAACAAATACACCCTCTGTAACTGTAGTAACTGCTGAATTGTTGCTGTTTTTCAAAGAGTTTCCCATGATGCCGAGCAGGGAGGATCCTTCGTTTCTTTTGGGATCTCGGCCAAGTTCTAGTCCTTGAAGTCTAACTCAGATCCAAAATATTGACTGCATGAATCATCAAGTAAATCTGTAGTGCGTGTTACGAATTAGAAGGATGTCTAAATTTACATGCAGTTTTTTAAAATGAAGAGATACATCCATTTATTTCTCCCTTTTTAAAATATTATTATTGATATTTGAATGTGCAACTTTTCTGGTAATGCATTAGGTCCATAAATGAGGAAAAAAAAGTGACTTGCGATATATTGTTACAGAAAATATCACAAACAAATATCAAAAACAATAATACTGGAACTACTTTGTGCTACCAACCAACACAATAACTGTAAAGCAGGAAAATCTCAGTTAACCCAATCCCAAATTAATCATATTGTTAAAAAAATATTGCTGTAGTAAATATTTACTTTTGTACAGTTGTAGTTTTTGAAGAAATTTTGAAAAACAAAAATAGAAAATTACAGGAAGTAGTGCTGAGTAACAAATCAGAATCCGTCTGTGATGTCATCAAAAGGTGATGCACCATTGAAAATGCAACAACAATTTACTTTTCTGAGATTTTAATCATTCAACAAAATAAAGGTGTAATCCAGTATCATTCATTTTCAGTTCCTAACTATTGTGTAATTTATATGGATTTTGCTGTTGTTGTTTACTGTACGGTTGCTAGGTAACAGTTGTGGAGTTGCCTCTACCTTTGTCATGTTTGCTACTCATTATAAACTTAACCAAACTGTTTAATTGGACACAAATAGACAAAATGTCTAGTAAAATCTTAAATATGATCGTGTTTTTCTCTTTTTTGTCAAATCTGTTGTGTAATCTGTCATATAGACTTTAAGTAGTTAAGTATTATCTTTTATGAGTCTAATATATACATTATTCAATCATCTACAGCTGAAATTTTAATATGATACCAAAAAATACCAAAATGTTTCCTCTCCCCCAAAAATAACGTTCCAGCTTTCATTTATTGAACGATCAGTTGATATATCAATTATTGTGACAGGCCTAGCGTTACCACACAAGCTTGTCTCCATGGAGATGCCTGGGATGTTCCACAGTATGGCATTAAACCATCTATCGTGCATTTTACAAACTACAGTCATTTTAATTGCTGAAAAATACTTGTATTCTTTCTCAGAGAGGGCTTGCCGCTCCATAGATCCTTTTTTTGTACGTTTAATGTTTTGTAAGCCAGGAAAAGCACTTACATCTCCATTGTTACAAGCAGATGGCAAACCAGAAAAGTTACAAAGTGCGTCTTTAAGCAACTTTACCAATAATCCTCAAACTTGACAGCGATCTTTGCCTGTTCTGAAAACCTCTTGTTATAAAACGTCGAATCATAAGGTTCACTGGTTTCCACATATGTCACTGTGGCAGGTCCACAATGGGAAATGGCCCGGACTCTTTTGGCCCTCAGACAAAGAAACGCACTTGTCTTGTGAATGTTGCAGAACATTTAGACTGATGTGAGACCAGTGGATTCCTGCTTCCCTGCCTTTAACAAATACACTAAAGCCCAAGTCAATCTGAAGTCATTGTGCGCTACAGTCACCTCACCGTGGACCAACCTGGATTTACCAAGACGTGATTAATGAAGCGGCTTTTAACGGGATGTTTGGCTATAAGCTTTGCAAACACGTAACACAGCCATTTACTTCATGTTTAACTGAACGGTAATATGGCAATATAGTTTCCGCTTTGCGTTAAAAACAGCATTTGAGTCTATTTAACCTTGTCTCAACATATACACAGTAGTAATTTGAGCGTCTTGTCACAAAGCGGGGCCAATAGCTGAGTCTGTGGCTGAGAAAGTCGACTTTGCCAACGGTAATTGTTTGATTCTTGCAAGATGTGACAAACATGCAACTTGCCTGGCTCATCCTTCTAACTTGTGTGAATTTTAGTGCTCTTGATAACTCTTGGCAATAGGTAGGTAACTGTAAAAGCGACTGACGCATAATACATGTTGAAAATGCAGTTTTTACTTAAAATGCATCGGTGTATAAGTCATGTTTTCTCTAATTATGACTTAGTATGATGGGCTAGCACCTGTGGTAAATACTGATCATGGTTTTACATCAGTCGAGGTGTAGTTTGTGAAGAAAAATTGAAAAATAAAAGCTGAAGATTACAGGAAGTAGTTCAAAACTGGAATCCCTCTGTGATGTCATCAATAAGCGACACTCAATCAAAAAATGCTGGAACAATTAACTTGCGACGGACACATAAACTAGCATTCAACAAATTAAAGACGTGATCCGATGTTATTATTTGGCAAATCATAACTATTGTGTAATTTATATCGATTTTGGCCTTTGTTTACAGTATGGTTGCTAGGTGACAGTTGTAGAATTATGAAGTTCACCAAAAGTGTCAAAATAAGGGAAAACACTCAACTTTTTTTGTAAAATCTTAAATATAATCATGTTCACTATGCTGGTTTAGTGAAATGTAGTCAAACCTATCATAAAAATGCATTTAAATGGCAGATTTTCATGCACAAGTGAAACAATAAACACTATTCTACTCAAATGTTAAGACAGTTCACTTTTTATGACTCTACCTTACCCAATAGTCATGCCACTACAATATTTTGCTGTTCTGATTTATTTTATTTGTGTGCAGGCGAGACCAAAACCACCGTGGCCCCATACATCCCTGGAGGAGTCAGTGACGGACAGTGGCACTCGGTCCAGCTTCATTACTACAACAAGGTAGGACGCTGTTCCAACAAGAGCTCTGCAACTGTTAATACCATTTAGCATTTAAATCTTTCTTTATACTATCCTTATCTATCTTTCTTTTTGTGTAGAGACTGGTCAAATTATCCTGAAGACATTTTAATCAATAACAAAACCAGACATGAAAGCTTTATACTAATACGTACAAAAGCTCATGTATAAACTTAAGTTGCATGGTTTTGTGGGCTGGGTTCGAAAGGTTATTCTCACACTCTGTTGTTTATATAGTTCACGTGTCTGTAGTTAAAGAACGATATAGAAGAAATGAATGGCTGCCTTCACTTCCTCGACTAATATCAATAATACACTGGCGCTTGTGACCCGTCGCTTGCGTAACACATGATGGTAACACTCAATTTGTCACGTCGTTCCCACGGTGTTTGCCTTGCATCTCGTCTGAATGTAATCGCGGAGAAGAGGCACCGATTATTTCACAAGCAAGCTCAAATATCCACTTCAGTTGTAATTTTATATTAGAGAGGCTTGCGGTGTCGGTTGTCAATTGGTGGTGTTGTTTGCGGTAAACTTCTAGAGCCTGCAGACATGGTGGCATTTATAGACAATACAGCATAGACCGGAAAATATTAAATGTTAAAGCGATAAAGTGATTATTTTAATTTGTTTTTGAGTTGTACCGGAAGTATGATTAGATACTCTTTAATTGAGATGTATCAATGTAGGCCATGATCCTGGAAGCTAATACTTTTGTGCTTTTTAAAATGAGCGTCTATGGTAAGAGTGAAAAGTAGCCCAGCTGTTATTACCGTAAATCATTTTAAAGTGTTTTTGTTCCAACTTTTTCTATCAAGACAGCTTTAATTTTTAACAACATTGACACACATTCCACTAAATCGTAGGAAACATGATTAGATTTAAGATTTTGCTAAATATTTTGCCTATTTATTCCGAGTCTGACATTTTTTTGTAAAGTTTATAGAGGTAATTCCACTACTGTCACCTAGCAACCATAGACCATAACAACGGCCATCCCAAAATCCATATTTTTAAAATTTGATTTTACAAATAAAAATATCAGCTAAGACCTTAATTTTGCTGAACGGTCATTTAAACTGTCAACCAAACAAAAAATTGTCAGTTGCGTTTGAATATTCCGTGTATTTTCAGTAGTACGTCGCTTATTGATGACATCACAGAGGGATTTAGAACTTAGCACTACTTCCTGTAATGTTTATTTTTCAAAATGTCCTCACAAACTGCTTCTAGACTGATATAAAACTATAACTATTTTCCACAAGTGCCCTCCCACCAAACTAAATCATAATTCTAAAAACATAAGAACCTGTCATATGCATTTTAATTGAAAATGTAAATGCCTGACTCTCTTAGTCTGTTGTTCAAGATTACTTTATTTACCTCAAAGGAACAGGAATACAGATATAGAACATGATACAGACTCTAGAATAATCCATATAAATGCAATAGAATAATCCATATAAATGCAGTTCCATAACTTTTACAAATTATCATTCCTATGTTTTAAATACAGCGTTTATCATTGTTCGCTCACTGCTGCTCCTTCATTTACCAGGACTAAACACCTCAGCATCCCGGCTCTGACCTAAGACACGTCGCATCAGATTTCAGACACCTGGTTGTTGTTTTTTTACCTTGTTAACAAGAGCAGCCCATCACAAAGCTCCTACTCTCACGTTTCACGGCTTGTTCGTCTGTTGCTTGTGCTATTGAGCAGAAAACATACATGCACGTTCGCTCTGACAGCAGTGATGAATCATGGGAGCTAGCCTTCTTAGCAGGTTAGCTCCAGGGGGACTATTGTTTAGTCCATGTTCCCTGTCTTTACAACATGAACTTCAAACTGGATGACAAAGGGCGACGTAATAACTGAAGCCTTGTAAGTTTTTGTTGAAGAAGCAAAACCCTCAGGTGGTCTTTTATTGTAAATAGACTTTGTAATGCTTGTCGGCTTGGTTCTTAGGTTTGATTTTTTTTTATTTTTGGGTGTGTAGGCCTGTCACAATAATTACTATATTGATTTATTGTTTAATATATTGTAGAAACAACAATACACTCAGAGCTGAGTATCGATTGTGTATGTTTTCTTTGCACTTTGGGGTGAGTTTTCTATGTTTTTTTTATAAGATTTGAGCTGCAGAGAGTGAAATATGTAACTTCTACGACTTATATCAACACCAACGAATTAGAAAAGTGTTTTTATAGTGCTTTTTATCTATTGCAACATAAGTTTTCTTATGGTATTGCAGTTTTTGGGGTGATTTTCCTGTTGTCAGGACAGGCCTGTGAAGATTATTTTCTTAACAAACACAACAATTTTTACTTTTCCAGGTTTGTCCTTTCTGATCTTCTTATTCCGTGACATACAGATTCCTGCCAAAACCACTCGCTCATTAATCAACTTGACATGTTTTAAAAGTAGCAATTGAATGTTGGACCAGTATCTTACCAAGTCATGAGCCTATACTTTAATTTAGCTTGACATGTGATTGAAGTTACAGTTTTTTTTTATCCTTTCCCTTTTTACAATTACACAAATATAAGTGTAGGTGTAACTTTCACTTTCACTTCACTGTCTAATTCAAACATTTCTTCATTCTTCTCCTTCTTCTTCTTCTTCTTGTTCTTCTTCAGTGAGGCATATACCGTTAAATTAGCCTTAGGACTTGCCTGTCTACCAAAGGCACAAAGTGAGTTTGTCTGTGTTGACGGATCAAAAGTTGCTCTGACTGAATGTAACTTAATCCTATATGAAGAGCTGCAGGGGTAAATGTATCTGGATATAATGGTGATGTCTCTCAGTCGATGTGTTGACATGTGAATGGAGCTTCAGATGTATTAGTTTTGCTTGAAAGAGGCGGCATTCATCCTCGTCTAACAGAGTCACTGAAGAAACATACTTAAACTGTGATGTAATGCAGATTTATATTTCCACCAAAAAACGTCCATAGATCTACAGTATGATACTGTTTAGATACTGGTTTATGATATGTTCAGCTCACACCAAAATTAATACAGGAACAAATGACATATTTAACAACAAAAACATGACTAAAAGCAACAAAAACTGGACTAAAAATGACAAGAACTTGTCTACAAGTGACAAAAATGGTACTAAAAGTATCAAAAACAAGAATAAAAGCAGCAACTAGAAGCAACAAAAACTTGACCAAAACCATCAAAAACATGACTAAAAATATTAAAAATGTGACTAAAAGTGAAAAAAAAAGACATAAAGATAAAAACTCAAATTCTTTTGTTTGTCAGTACATATTGTAACAAAAACATGACAAAAAATGTGTCTACAAGCAAAAGTGACAAATACGTGATTAAAAGTTACATAAATGTGATTTTTAAACTGTGATGAAATGTATTTCCATCAAAAGCATTCATAGATCTATGATAAAATTTAGATTTTATTCGATTCATGATATATGCAGCTCACATCACTATTAATACAGGAATAAATTATACATAAAAGCAACAAAAACGTGACAAAAAATGACAAAAATATGTCTAAAAGTGAAAAAAGTGTGACTAAAAGCTACAAAAACGTGACGAAATATGACAAAAACATGTCTGAAAGAGACAAAAGCGTGACTAAAAATGGCACAAACACAACTAAAAATGACATACGTGAATAAAAGTGACGAAAATGTGACAATTATGTGACTAAAAGTAACAAAAACATGACTAAAAATGTTAGACATGTCTACAAGTATTATTAAATCAATAGTGTGCATATAAATTAAGACTATAATCTTCATCCATCTTAATCAAATTTGAGAAAGCGTTACCTGATGGAATAGTCTTGAATTAAAAAGCTGTGCGCAGTGAAGTTTGTTTTTTGTTTGTGGTTTTGTGGTCAAAAGGGGCACTACTGTTCTCTACCCTGTAACTGACAGCACACATGAATCAATTTATTCATCTATTTTTAACAACAGCGAAACAGCAATCCATTTTACTGATAATAGAGCGCAGGATTATGTCTTCTGTCACACATACAGTATTCAGTTAGCCCACTTTTAAGACGCTAAACACTAAACTTAGCGTTCACCTGACAATAGCGTGATAAATGAATTTAGCAAAACTGACTCAGCAGCTTATCGACTTGTTCCATAGCTCTTTTTGTTTAGATTTCTTCTTGTCAATGAATCTCTTTTAACGTTTTGCGAGTCTGGCTACGAATGTGAACTTTTTGACGTTTGATGTCTACATTTTCTTTTTATTCCGGATAATGTTTTTTTATCTGGCAAAGCTGGATTGTCTGTTGTTGTTACGGCACACCCTCTACACACAAAGTGATTTATTAGGTCAAATGATGAGGCGGTTGAGGGCGTGCAGGGGCGTAAGGCTGCCTCTTTTCAAAGCCGCTCCATTCACACCAAGCGGGGAGCCTCCAGCCTGAAAAACAGAGGTCAAAGGTGAAGGCAGGACTGGCATGACAACAGCTACGGCCCTGCCGCTTTTGCCCTGATCTGGGGCAGTTTGAAGGCGACGGGAATCGACAGGGGTGCGTTTTTTTGCTTGGTTGCGTATGGGACCCTTGTGTTTTGGAAATGACAATAGGAAGAAGCAGCGCAAACACATTTTTGGGATTCCGCATCGGGACGTCTCGAGGGCCGTCCCGTCTGAGGAGAAAGAGTTAAACAGGAAGTAGACGCAGCATAGAGGGGAGCAGGTTTATTGGAAGAGGAAGAAGTGGATCAATACAGGAAATGCACAATGCGTTGGAGGAAGTGGTGTCGTTTTCTCAGGAGGGTAATTACAAATAAAGGACGGCCTGCAAAACCTTCTGGCTATCGGAATTCTCTAACATCCAATGAGACGCAGACTGGCTTACATCCTTCATATGGTATTAACAATTAACTTAGTTAAAGTGCCTCTGACAGGTTGGACCACTTGTGTAACTAAAATGCAGTTAAGATAAATACATTTAAAATGTTGCTCAAATATTTTCACATTTTTACCCCGGGGAGTTGTTTGGTGGATCAGTTCAAATAGATTGACAAATACAGAGTTGTGGAAGGAGTTATGTATGCTATTTTATGAGCATGAACAGAGAAAGGTGAATGTTTGAAAGTTTTTTGTGCCAAAACTCATCTAATGTCACAGATTTTTTTTAATTTTATTTGACAAAGTACATGTGAACACCTTTATTTTGTTCAATCGATGTTTAAAGGGTCAAAAAAGCAGTTGTCATCAATTTTTTTACTTCCTGTAATTTTCAACAGATTTTTTCAGACTTTTCACTACAAACAGCGACCTGATTGGTGTAAAACTATGATTTATATTTACAAGAGGTATTAATACACTAAATAAAGTGAAAATTACAAAATCATAAAAACCTGTCATAAGCACTTTAAGTTTAAGTATATTGGAAACTAGTAGCCATTACAATATATACCACACAAATAAAAAAAATAAAAAAAATACATACCCTCAAACTGCAACCTCTGTAAAAACGGTAAAAAAATCTTAACCGTCTCTTTTATGAAGGTACCATCTATTATAATGTTTGGAGTCCCACATCATCACGAGATTGGCATTCATTTTAAAATACAGAAATAGAATTACTTTATTCTGCCATCAGAATTGGAAACTAAAATGTATTGTTAATTTATTAATCCTTTTAGGTAAATATCTATAAAATAAATATATAATATTTGGAAATAAATATGGGCTGGGACAAAAATTCTTGGAAAACATAAACAAGTGTATAAAGAGTGGTTGACTTAAATATGATGTAGAAGTGTATGTTAATGTAAACCTCTGGTGCATGTTTTCCATAGTCTATCACGCTATCCTCCAAACCTAAGCCCCCATAATGCCACACTGTACTATGTTCACATAAGTTTGTTTTTGGAGCATGCAGACACATTACTCGACGTGTTTAGCTGCTTCTTTTCACCAGTGCATCTCTTTAACATCAGTATCCATTGCTCTGTTTTGTTTACTACACTCTTGAGTCTCAGGCCGAGGTGTAAATGACTTCACGGCTCGGCTCAAAGTGAGTTCCAGTACTGTACAAATGTATTTTTGGATTGGACTCAAACTTGACCTCAACAGTAATGCCTTTCAGTAATACCTCGTTGTATCATTCACGACATACTGCGCACATAACATTCAAAAAACAATTAATGGGAAAAGGCTACGGGGGAAATTTAATGGCTAATGGCTGCACAGCATATCGCAAAAGTATCAATATTGCATCAAACTAAGTATAATTCAATAACACCAAGATCAGAAAATTACTGTTTTGAAAATGAAAACGTTGAAAAAGCAGATTATAATCAGGATTTTCCCTTTTTTTTTCTTCTAAATTCACCCTGATGTTATCTCTGTTTGGTTTCTTTTTATTTTGACAAAGTTTGACTAATACATTATGGCAAGAATAAATGTTTCTGTCAAAAAGCATATTCAAATTTCGCAAAAGAATCAATATTGTTGTAATTAACAGTCAAATCGCAAACATTTACAATATTGCGTAGCTCTTAAATCAGCTAATGACTAATATTTTATGCAGATGCCTCATGAAATAAACAAATAAATGATAACAAAACCCTTCTGTATATAACTTTGATACAAATGTAGTTAGTCATGTGCTTATCTATGTTATCTTATCACATTAGTAAGTGTCATTGATATGTTGACATGTACATAACTATTTGCTTACCAATGCCAATCATGTTTTTGGAACCTGAGTGTTTGGATTAGCGCAGGAGCAGACATGTCATTCAATTTAACTGCTGTTATTGTTTACGCTCTCTGCTCTTCGTCTTCAAACAAACTCCTTGTGCCATTTATAATATTATGTATCAAGTCATATTTTGTTTCCTTGTCTGCTCCCTGTCTGTTCTGTGTTGATGTTTTATTACTTGCCTATACTTAAGTTAAAAGCTCTAAAAATAAAACATATTGTGTTGCAGGTTGGCTTGAATGCCTTGACTGACGTGGTTAATTGTACAAATTGATGGCGTCTTATGTTACAATAGGTATTCATCCCACAAAGTCCCGTGTTTGATTGCTCTGTTTTGCAGTTGAGAGGTTAAGTGGTATTTTGGAGGTGAGGTGCCACTCTTCTGTGCATTCCGGCGCAGGGCGTGAGGGTAAAGGAAGAGTCTGTGTTATTGTTTGTCCTAAAGCCGATAGCCAGAGACCTCCAACTGTTAAGGTTATCATCGCACCAAAACATGCCGTTAAATACAAGGAAGTCTGCTATATCATAAGATCTGTTTTTGATGCTGACCCAGACATAGCTTTACAGCATTCATTAAGTCAGCTTACGACGTTTGTTCAGTGGCCGAGATGTTGTTTGTTTTATTTCATTTGGGCTGTGTAATGTAACCTTGTTATTCATTGTCTTGTTTTATACCAAACAAGACATAGATTTACATGTTTTACTATTTAGGTATTATCAAGACAATGCAATGTTTGTAGAGCACAATTTCGTACAAGTAATACAATAATTCAAAGTGCTTTACAGTTTCATCAGTAAAAAAGGTATTTATTGTAAGAAATTGTATATTGTTGGATTTAGATTGATTGCCTCATTTTTAACAGCATAACTACATCCACTTCTCACTTAAAGATGCACTATATAACTTTTTTAGTGGAAGGTTCACCACCTGCTTGTCTCTATGCTTGGATTGCAGGTGTTTTTATTGCAAATATACATCCACACTGTGAGTGGGGTCGCCTCTTCACAGATTTGGGATCTCATTTAAACTTAAAATTACTTTCCACATTAACTATATGATCTATAAAAAAGGTCAACTTGAGTTGTTTTTCTAGATAAGCCAGAAGACGATTTGAGCTCAAAGATGAGAGATTCTCACTTAAGTCTACAAGTTTGTGTTTTGCTGGAAGTTTTATAAATGAAACCCGACCTATGACTTGGTCTGGGGCCTTTAACTCCTGGTCTCCATGGAGCTGGACATGTTTAATGCCACAAAGTTTAACCATCGCACAAAGATTAAACATGGATGAAAGTATTATCTTCACTCCCACAGAAATGTCCCTCTAAATTCGAGCACTTCCTCATAATGTCTGCACTGCATGCACTTCTTTTCCGCTGTAGTGATGGTAGAAGTCTCTACATCCAAATGATCCTCTGCACTAGTCTGTGCCTGTAGTAGAATGTGTATGATGTTGTGCTCTGGGTCTAACCCTCTCTCCCTCGGTGTCTGTCCCAGGACGGGGGGAGTCTGGTGGACTCCACTGGGGCAGTGCGCCTCCCTCTCTATACGGCCTGGCTGGAGCTCTATCAGAAGGAGGTAACCGTTAGCCCTTTAGTCCCGTGGTGTTTCTCCTGTCTCTGGTGTAGTGTGTTTCTGTAGGACTAACTCCGCATGCTTACCTCTCTCACCCAGAGGTAACATGGAAGAACCAGGGGCTGTACAAGGATCTAGGGTCTGCTGGGTCTTGGTCTGGACTTAGTGCTCTGTGCAGTTTGACTCAGTCCTATATATTTTCCTCTCTTTTCTGAAATGTTGGGAAAGATTTTTGATTAATATAACAAATTATTGTTTACATGATTAATGTCTTTGGTTGTTTGAGAATTTAACACTTTTTCATTCACTGAATAATATGTGTGATTTTATTACATGAAAATTGGGAATGTGTTTTTAAAGTTGATTACCTTTCAATACACTTCATACTTAACATTAAAGAGGACATATCATGTTTTTTATTACTTATGCTTCGTTCCAGGCAACTGGGAAGACGGTTATTTACCATTTGATTGTTACGAGTTCAGTCTTCAGTGCGTACAAATTATCTCAGATGTAAACTATTTGGCTAATGCTAATCCAGATATACTAAAGAAAAGTAAACATTATACAAATGCTCTACCTTTTTTAACAGAATATTGTCAGGCAATCAGATGAGTTTATTTGAGTGACACACGTGAAACAAAGGAGCTCATTGGTCATCTTTCATTTAGGACAAAATCAAACTTCTCTCACCACAGATTTTGTGCTTTGCGCATTGATTCTACATAAATACACAAAGTTTTTCAGTCCTCTGTGATATTTTCTTCCATTCTTTTTCCTCATAAGCAGCCATATTTGTTTTGAAATGAAAACAGTGACCATGATATGGAGCTGTTTAAAAATATAGAGAAATATCATTCAGGATTTTCGTGGTTAATCACTCAGATCCACATTTTGTGCTTATTGTTGTAACATGTAACAGTTTATCTCTTTATGAAGTGAGAGTCCCTTGACCATCTCCCATTTGAAAAGTATGAATTAGTTTAAGCAGCATTTCAGCGTATTTTTCCAAGGTTAAAGTGAGAAAAATCCCAAAGTTGCCTGGAACACATAATTAGCATTAAACCATAACGTGTTTCATTATTTAACGTTTTGTTCATTGAAAAGTGCAACACTGATGTAAAATGACTTATAACAGAGATGGGACGATTGACTTCTTGTTTTTTCTAGATTTTTGCTCAGTGTCAGTGTCATTCAACAGATAACTCTCCAAACTGACATTACAGGGGTCATGTATCTCCTTTAATGTTATTTAAAATGTAAAATCTGACCCAATCACTTATCTCTTTGTAAGAGTCTCAGCTCATCTATTGAAGTGTAATCAGGTGAAATAAACAAGTTTGAACACTGGCACTCAGACAGCCCACAGACATGTACGCCTTCTCCTGATAATCTTTGTTTTCATTGGCAACGTCTCCCTTCAGATGTCAGTAAGGATCAGTCAGAAATCACCCAAGCTGACTCTAAATACTATGGACCCATCTTTTCTATTGACTTCTATTTACTGTAATTTTGTTCAATTCTTCTGTAGTTGTTTCGTAAGCCTTTAATTGCTTGTAATAATTTGATCTCAAAGCAAAGAGTGACATCTGAGCTACAGGTGTAGAGTGGATCCTCAACTGCACCGGTTTAAACGCATCGTTCAACTGTGAATGCTAAAAACCCGTATGAATATTAAAATGAAATATAGTGCAGCTGTTTTTCGGACTGGATCTTTATATTCTGAAGAGGTAGTTTGCCTAAGCAGAGTTGGAATTAAATAAAGTGCAATTTTCATGTATCTGTTCTTTACTTTTGGTAGAAATACTCGCATTACTGTAATTTAGTTGACGTTTTTGGGTAATTGTTTTTTGTTTTAAATATTTTTAAAGTTTTGTTTTTTTACATATACTTCTAATTGAGTATAATAGCCATGTAATTGTACTTCATTAAAGGGTTGCAAAATCTTGGAATAGAATTAAAATTACGGTTTGAATAGTCATTTAAGTCATTTCCAGACAATAAAATATCCTGTCTTATGAAACCTGATAACCCCTGCAGTTAAACCTTTTTAAAGAAATACATGGGATTCTTGATTTTGTTCATCACTGGAGATTTCAGTCTGCTCATTTCATGTTTAAAATGTGCACTTCGAACAGAATCCAATGATTAAAACATCAATCACAAATATAATCACAGTCACAATGATTGTTAGACTAACTGCAATTTGATATTTTGCCACAGTCGTTCAGCCTAGTACAGTATATTTAAAATCATAGAATATTCTGAGAGCAATGCGAGTCCCAGTAATCGCTGTCTCTGCTCCTTTCTACACCCACAAACACATAACAGCACTGCATCGCCCGCTCTGATTGGCCAAAGCTCAGAGAAAAGGCAAATCGTGGCTCAAAACTACAGCTTTGAACTGTTTAATTTGTCAAATTTTCAATAAAAGACTGATCTAAAATCCTTCTTGAGTTGCGTTAAAAAGTGACTAGTACTTTGAGTAGGATTTTTTCTACTCAAGTACCAGTTTTCAGTGCTCTTTCCACTCTTTCCACCACTGGATGTACGTTTGAAAGTAGCACCTGGGCCCATATGACTAATGCCCTCTGTAGTAGTAAGGAGGGCATGTTGAGATTTACATTGTCGGGAATTGACGCTATATCTGATAAATCTGTCACTGTGGTCCGCCTTCTACAACATGTTCTATCGCTTCATCTGTAACGCTTGTGTTTTACAGTCAGGCTCCACTCTGGATCAGTGTATGAGCCACTTAAAGCGAGACACTACAGGCAAAACCCATTTATTTTTCAGTTTTTTGGTCAGTTTTCTCCCTCAACATATCGGTTTTCATGTGGAAACAACTAACTTGTCCAATCTGCTCTTAAATATGTTTCATTATTTCACTGAATCCACTTCATCCATAGATTTCTCTGGGACATTGTAACTTCAAAGGCCGTTTTCTTAAAATAATTTTTCTCCAACCGAGACATAAAGATCAGCCTTAAAGTAGATCTCACAGACACCAAACTGTACAATCTGGGACTCAACAAGATTTTGATGAAACGTACGGAAGAACTTTTTGATATCTAATTCAAAAAATGATTTATTGAAGTTTTAAGTTTTAAAAAAATCAGTCGAAATTTTAATTTTTAGGACAATTTTCAGTCAAATCTAGTTTACTTACAAACAAAATAAGAAATCCAAAATCCTCTCTTTAAAGTTGTTTGTAACTAATGTGTGTATAAAATGAACCAAGAAATTTAAACCTGGTTCTGTCCATTTTTTAGATTTATATGACCCAGATATGTGTGATTTTATGATGATGTTATGATTGTCTTACATTTATTTGAGTAAACTACAGGAGAAGTTTCAAGTTGATATCTTTAAACTTAAGATGATTTCCTCTTCACCTGTAGTGTCTCGCCTTAAGGAAGACATTTCACACAGTTAACCAAGCACGACCCAAACAATAACTCTATCGCAGTAAAATGATAGAAGTGTGGCCATATACAGGATCTTATCTGCTTTCCTGTTTACTTTTCTTATCTCACTCGTCATCCCTGTAAAAATCGGCTTTATTGTTCTGCTATCACCGTAATGTCTTTATACAGCTCTGTGTAGATCAGCTCAGATAACAATAAGAAAAACAAGAAAGCAAGAAAAGCAGTTAAATACTAAACTAAAGTTACTAAATGTCGACAAATGTTTTAGTGTCTCTGTTTGTAGGTTCTTACTGTTCCTACTAATGAGAACCTGTCATACAGACTTTAAATCTCAAAGCAACGTTAAAAAACTACAGAAGTCAAGGTTCATCACAGCGTTTGATCCACTGATGTAAAGGCCATGTCCCGCTGATGTGAGGCCAGGTGGGCAGACGCATAGACTTAAAACAGGAATTTTCTCAAGCTTCTTCAAGTGAGATACAGTTTCTCTTACCTCAGACTTTTGCCATTTGTTCCTCATAAGACACAGGACTACAAAAGGCGCTGTCCATCTCGTCTGCGAGAGCTCAGAGGCGACAGGGGACAGCAGTAAGGAATAGCGTTGAACCTGACATTGACTTCAGAGCTGCGGGCGTCTTTCCTGTCGATCCGTGTTTGAGTCATTCACACGTTTAGGGTTTCCAGGCTGTGGGGCAGGTTAGGTAATGTGGACATGAGTGTGTCTGCTGCTGCCAGAGGGAAGAGGACACTGTAGCTTCAACATGACGGCTCCAAAAAGTCATCTTGAAGCTTATGTGGTGATTTGGAGATTTATGGCTGTTTATGTTCAGTGTTGTTCCTGATGATTGTTGAGGACATTTCTACATTTGGATCATCTTTTATCATTACAATTGTCCGTGATATAGTTGCAGGGATGTGAGTTTTATTGAAATCGGCATTCAGTCGTTTACAATCATCATTGATCAGCTTGGGGCTTTTTAATCCAGTCAGTAAAAGCATGTGGTTTGGATAAGTGTTCAGGCTGTAGAGGAAGATATTACACTGTTTCTGTGTTAAATTAGCCCCAGTAAGTAACTTTTTTTTCTTTTTTTTTTGGCCAAAAATAGACTAAAATAAAAGCAGTTTGTTTCTTTTTTCAATTTAGTTGTTTTTATTGCACTTAAAACATAGAAAAACAGGTGTTCTTACAGTGAGCGGGCTTGCATCTTCACAAACGTGACTCGTACTTGGGCTGGAGAATCCTTCAGCTGCTTGTTTCCATGGAAATGTAGTTTCTTTAACCATGATATTTCACAGTATGACATAAAACTTACCTATGTGCATGGAGAAAGTTTAGAAGTATTGTTTTAACATGGATTTCTACCTACAGAAAGTTACATATACTGGCACTTTCCAATGACAAGGATTAAGTGTCTACCTGGTCTGTGTTTGTAATGCAGAAAAACAAAACAGAAATCATGAGCAAAAAAATGTGACCCATTTTTGCTAAATCATCCAGCTCTAGTAAAGAATTCTATGTAATATCGAAGTATATTTAAACAATACATTCAGACTGTCTTAACTTTGTCTGTTAAATGTCCTGTGAGTTGCCTTGTCAGACGAGAAAATTGCCCTGTTCTCATAATCAGAAGATAAACAGCCTCAAGTGAATATTTTGGCTTGATTTGCTAATATCTCAACTGTAAAATATGAAGTGAGAGTATTTTTTTTTTACCAACCACATGCCTTAGAAACAATGGCATTTCCTTCACAATAAAAGTGTGCTGTGCGCCCCATTTCCTTTATTATGAAAATGAGCTGTTGGGCCGTCTGCAGGTCCACTGGTCACTTCCTGTCTCTCACACATATCCGCCCCGTTCTCCACAAAAGCACTGCTAAGTCGTGCACTGTTTTCCTGACTCACTCAAACACACACATTCTTGGAGGTCATTAGCTGCTCTTTTTGACAGATTTTTGACTAAGCCTTTGACTTGTGTTGGTGCATGTAATCCAATCCACCGAGCAAGGCTTTCATTCCTGCTACAGGGGTAATTGTGTGACGGTGATGTTGGTTTTGACAGGCGGCATGGAGGTAGTACAGGTGTGAGTCAGACCAGCTACATGCAAGAACAGAAGCGTCAATACTCATGAGCGGTTACAAAAAAAAAGTAATTAGTCGGCATTTTGTATTTTGAAACAGATTACCTTGAAAGTACTTGTTGAGCATGATGACACAGAGAGATATTCCTTTTTTCTATTGTGAACTTACGCAACTTATTCAAAATCTTGTGAGAGAATCAACGCCCGGAGACTAAAACATTTTTAATTCAGGGGTGAGAAGTTTTATTTTATTCTAAATGTGAGCTCCTTTGTTTCACATTTATCGTGGGAAAAAGACAAATCTGATTACACGCTACTGTTTGAGTTTGGATCGAGGAATTGAAAAAGTGTCTATTCTGGATCCCAGGCAAAAGTTCTACCTGTTATCTAGAAGGAAAAAAATGCTCACATGCTTGTACAGCTGTCAAATTACAGTAAAATGGCATTCAACTTTAGCTGTGCCAGAAGATTCCAAACATGAGAACATGAGATGCCTTTGCCTCAACCATAGAAATGAGTCGATTAAATACAGAATCAGAATCGGTTTATTGCCATTGTCAGTGATCGAATTCACAAACACAGGAACTTGCTTCGGCGTAAGGTGCAACATAAAACAATGAATAAAATATAATAAAATATATATAAAAGAGGCATGCGTAAGATTAAGAATAAGATCAAATAAAATAGACTAAGATAGACTATATGCAATCTATACAATCCTGATTTAAGAATATAATTTTTGCCAGAAAAGTGACAAAAAAAAACATCTAGTTCTATTAATGAGTAATCAAACGTGAGTAGGTCAATGAAAAGCCATGGAAAAGCCATTGGATAGATCCATATGTTTGCACTGACTGCTCTGTGTAATGATAGTCGACGATAGTAACCAAACTGGACTTCAAAACGTATTGTATTTTGTTTTTTTTAGGCCAACTTTAGCTTTATTCTGTTGATCTCCTGTAGTTGCTTTGACTACATTTGTGTCTCAGCCCTTGAATTTTTCCCTCCATTTTATTTGACTGTGTTTTGTGTTTTTTGTGTGGATCAAGTGCATTTCCATGGCAGCAGCAAGCCCATCATCCCTGGAGACAACACCTTAGAGACGGGACCTTAGCGACGGGGATTGTCCAGCGGGTCTGAGCGGGGCCCGGGTTTGAACAAGACACTCTCAGGGGGCCCTGCAGAATGAAGGCCAAGTGCACTTTAAAACAGGGGTCACAAAAAGGCTGCAACTTTAGACAATGAGGAGTCAGACAGTTGGCTTACTCATGCAGGAGTAGCGTGGATACTTTACTCTCAAGAACTCGGCTGTAGTAAACAGCATTGCTTTGTAGCCTAAAAAGTGTTTTGGTATATCAAGAATTGTTAGGTTCTTATTTAGTTTTGACCTAAATATTACGAATTTATACATTATTTTTCTGCTCAAATTGGACAAAAGACCTTATTAATACTTATTAATACCTGTTTGTTAAACCTGTTTGTTAAAGGACCCGAAGAACAGAGGGGGGAATTTAAAGTGTCACCTACAGCCCCAGCTCATTTTAACTTTCACAAACCCATTCGCAAATCTCAAATCTTTACATGCTTTAACTGTCAGACTGCAGATTGAGTTTTACCATCACATAAACACCAAAAAATCTTAGCGCCCCCTTCAGATTCACAATCTGACAAAACTTACTTTTTCCTGCTTTTTCAATGTGCCTGGATGCTTCACAGAGATGGAAGAATCTGTTTTTCATACTCGGCAATATGGTCTTGGAATAATTTACAAAAAGACCTTAAATTGGAATCTGTAGTGTTACTTCAAGAAACATGTAAAAAGTGTGGTGATTGAGAATTGTTTGTTTTTCTTGAGATAGTTGTTTAGACAATGAATTATTTTTCTGTACTGTGTTGATTGTGTTGCTGCTGCCTTGGCCAGATTATGAATCTCAATGGGGCTCCCATTGGTTCATAATATCAAATATTTAAAATAGTACTCCATGGGTGTGTTCACACTTGTCATTATTTGGTCCTAAATTGAGCCCGATTTAGTCCTGATCAAGACTTTGTTTGGTCCCGTGTTAGTCCTGGTTTAGTACTAATCTAGTCAAGGTTTAGTTTTAGGTTTAGTTCTGGTTTAGTCCCAATTAAATCTGGTGTGTCAACTTAACAAGTAACAACCCCTGCAATATCAGCTTTTTGTTGCTATGAACATTTGCAATTATAAAAGTTAGCACTGGCGACCCAGAAAATGTTGATACTAAATTGTATTGTGTTAAAGTTTCAACCATCTCTCAGACCGAGTACAAATGTGCCCACGGTCACAAAGCTATGCCCGAGCGATGTTATCTGCTCTATTTGTGAAACTCAGTTGGGTGGGCCACTAATAACCAGGCCACTTCTACTAATAGGTTAGTGATTATAAATGGAGCATGTACTAAGGTCGTGGTTGTAAACGTTGACATGAATACTTTGTGCAGACAAGTACATGACACTTACATGTAATAAGAGAGGAACATTTGTAAAAGCTAAGTATTGGGTGTTTGGCGTCTTTCCATCTCTGTTCATCCCTAAGTCCTTTCGCAGTTGGTTAAATCTCTCTTATCCCAAAGTTATTACCCCCAACATGCCCTGAATACACGGGGTTAGGCCTGATCCTCTCTGAACGTGAATGTACGACCAGGCTAGTCAATATTTAGCCCTGAACAGCTGCAAGACTAAGCAAAAGCAAGTGCTGCATTATGTCAAGAATGTGGGTCTGTCAATCACAAATCTAAGTTAAACACAGCAAAAATCAAATTTTTGTCTGATTTCTGGAGTGATCAGTTTATTGAAATGTCATGTTGACAGTTACATCTGTGAGTAATCTGATTTCTTTCTGGTTGTTCGGGCCTGTGGAGGTTTGGACAAGGAAAATTACGCACAAAGGGGAAACTAATGTGGCAAAGACAAGATGAAGAGAGTCAGTGTTAAAGTATAAAGGGTTATTTTGAATTCATTGTACGCTTTTACGTCTTCTAAATTTAATAGCTACTCTATTGAATGTATTGAATAACTGACAGATGTTTTTGATGATCAGATTTCTTTTGCGCATGTAAACAAAAATCCAAAACCAAAAATCAGATCTAAATATTGGGTTATTTGATTATTATTATCTGATTTTTACTGGCTATGTAAATCTACCCGCTGTTCTTTAAATCAGATTGTCTTCCGGCATTGAAGTTGCTAATATAATCCGGTTCATTCAGTAATATATATATATATATATATATATATATATATAATACAATATTATATTATTATTATTATATTATATAATAACCAATAGTATTGGTTGCCACATACAAACTCACAGCAAAAAGGTCCAGAGTTAGATTCTAAGACCAGGTGAGGCCTTTCGGTTTGGGGTTTACATGTTCTCCTCATTTCTGCTTTTCCCCCAATTTAGACTTAATATCTGTACTGAAACTTAAGCACAATTTACTGTACAAACAAACAAACAATTTCGCAGCATGATACAGGCTAACATTTAATCCTAACTCTTAACCCAAATGTTACCCTAACCCTAAACTTCCTCCTTGAACTTTGAGCCTTTGTCTTGCACATTTCTTCTACTTCTTCACTGTTTTGTATTTACTTCAAAATTGGTGCGAAGTGACTGTATTTTGTCCCATAATCACATTCTTGAGGAATTTGCACAATTTATTTGGCCATGTCTCGTATAATCTAATCATTTTCCCCAGTTATAATTTGCACTGGTGTGTCTGCTGGGAATAAGGTCGTACAAAGACAGCTGTGTGCATGTCGCTCCTTTCCTCCGGAGTTTCCTTTTCCTTCTGTCGAGTGCTGCCTTTGAACGCTGGGTTTGTTTACTTTGGGGAGCTCTGCCACCGTAGACTACCGCTACTTAAGTTGCCGTGACACATATTTCAATACATAACGTTACATAACTTCAAGTGTGTGTGCAAGAGCTAATTTGACATCCAAAATACTATTCATGGATTTCATTTTCCTGTTTGTAGGTGCCTTTTTAAGGACGTTTCACCATTCAAAAGATAGAACATTTTATTTATTTATTTTTAAGTGTTGATTGCTGTGCCAACAGTTCTATTCTATTCTTCTATTCTACTATTCACGCTGAAACCTGTGGATTATTGCCAAATTACATTCAAAGTTAAGTGAAAGCAAAATATTCCCATGAAATCTATTTTTCTTTTAATCTGATTATTGCGTTCACTTTTTACTTCATAAGTCTTAACTATTTTCCCAAGCTTGACAATAAACTTCCAACTTGTTGAGTTCATTTGTTTTCCGGGCAGGATTTGGGTGAAGTGTGCAGTGCGTAGTGTTGCCGTGGTGACTATGAGTGGAGGATTATGGGAGATTAGGACAGTGAGCGCCTGTATGGATGGAGTGATGCAGGCTGGTGGAGGCA
Organism: Rhinogobius similis; assembly: GCA_019453435.1. NCBI lineage: Eukaryota > Metazoa > Chordata > Actinopteri > Gobiiformes > Gobiidae > Rhinogobius > Rhinogobius similis. The sequence goes on from CM033619.1 coordinate 16,587,822, forward strand.
TGGGTGCGGTTTCTTACTTTTTGATTGTTTAATGTGTCACCGTTAAAGCCTGAAGGTTAGAGACAAAATAGGTTTGAATATCAGGGCATTTATTGAATTAATACATAAAATAAAAAAGATTCATATTTTCCACCAACGCAGTTCTGACAAGTTAACAAACCTGTCCTAAAGGTTTAACCAAGTAACCTGTTCCTGAATGTAACCCCCACTCCTAACCCAACCATAATCTGATTGTGAAAAAATATATTGTACAAAATAATCATTTGTGAGCAAAACCACCTGTGCAGAGTCTGTTGAGTGGGAGAACTGGTTTGTGAAGAAAGTAAAAAAGTAAATACAAATAGGCAGAAAAAAGATCCAAAATAAAGGACACAAAAAGACACAAATAGATACAAAAGACCAATTTCTATCCAATATTGTACAATACACATCGGTCTAAACCTGTGTTACTGAGCACTTCTCCTTTCCCGAGATAATCAAGATGCTGATTAGACAGCATGAAGACATTACAGATGTGCCTTGAGCTGGCCACAATAAAAGGACATTCTGAAATATTTGAGAGAAATTGTGCATATAGAAAATGTCTTATATCTTTACGCTCATCAAAAACAAGTGTTGCATTTATATTTTTGTTCAGTGTATATCCGTAGACTATATCACCCTGGCATTGCTGCAACCGTCTTTCATTCCACTTTGGCAGTTAGTTTAGTTAATAGTTACAAGAGTGAAAACTGCAAGAGTCTTGGGACAGTGCCATTTTGTAACGATAAATACCTTTTTCTAAAAGTGACTGAAGACGAGGGTGAACTCTGACAATGTTGGCTTCAGTATCGGCTTTTTAACCCAATACATTTTTTTGCTGTAATACAATCTTGTTCTTTTATACTGACCGGCTACATATCCAGGTTTGATTGAAGGTCCCTAGAGGCAGAAACGGCACACTGATTTTTAAAGGCCTTTAATGTGTCATGGGAAAGTCTGCCTTTTTATTTCTGCCAGGCCAGATTCCTAAAGCGTGGCCAACAAAGAGCACTCAAGATCTGGTACAAATGTCGATGGCTTTATTTCGTACCGGCTGAATAACACCAAACAGCGAAACAAAATTTGGAAATATCATTCAACACAACGTTTGTAAAAAGCGCAGCAGTATTCCCTAAATGCAGGATGGAAAATCTTCACTCCTAATCAAAACGTTATATATAGCGTTTCAGGTTAACACTTTCCCCAATGTCTTTCCTGTTTTGTCACTTATTTCTGGTCGGCGCAGCTTCCTAGTTTATACACAGCATTCTCTCTTCATGTTTTCCACATTTCTTTGTTTTCTTCTGCCGCACTGCTATCTTGTTTCTCCTATCCGTTTATCTAGTGCACGCATTCTATTTCTTGTTACTTCACATCTTTGGAAAAACATGCAAAATCTTCATGAATTTGACTTTGAAGCAACGCTTTTGTTGAGTGAAAGTGACTGTTTATTCCATCAAGTTTACTGTTTAATCACTCTAAAAAAAAAAAATGTATTGTGTAAACATGGGAAGTGTGATCCAATCTGGGATCTGTAGTTCTTTTGTCGAATGTTTTTGTAGTCACGAGATTTGCTTTTCTTGTTAGAGAGACAGCATAGAGATGTAATCGTTTGGGCCTATTGTGAGCCACTTAGCGCTGCAGACTTTGGCTTCTCTTTGAAAAATTAAAGTATTAGAACGCGCCTAGGTTTTGTAAAAAGGACAATTACTAGAATGTAAAAAAAAAAAAAAAGTTTAGACATTGGAGAAAAGTTTACCCTATCGTTTAGACCTGGTTTGTCCTTGTTTTAGTCCCATATTTGTCCTGGTTTGTCCTGGTTTAATCCTCTTTTGGGCTCAGTACAGTTGACCGTAAACTTATTTTTTCCTGTTCAATTCCTGATCTAGTCCAGGTTTAGTTCCGCGTTTAGTCCAAATTAAATTAAAGGACATATGTTAAGCCACGGTGACTTTTTTGAGCTTTCAATCATGTTCTAATATTGTTCCGTCATCAAAAGCATTTAGCCTCATTCACGCTAGTTCGAGGAATGCTTATTAGAAAATCCTCTCTGCTCCGACTGTCAAAAACAAGTAACGTTTTTTCGATAAGTGAGATGTCTCCGTGAAACTTCTGTGCTCTTTTTAAGTCCATAAATCAATCTAATCATGATCTCTACAAGTGCAAACTAGCACAAACTCTTGAATTGTTGCTATGTAGCCAGTAGATGGTGCCAACATTCAGAAAGCGCCATGGGAAACAGCAGAGAAACAGATGTTTAGTTAGTTTATTATGAACTTTTGCTTTGTCCCTTCAATGTGACCAACTTTAGTTCTGGTTAAGACCTAAATCCTGGTCTGTACCATTGGTTTTAGAGAACATATTCACAAATATTGACAAAAAACCTTTTACATTGATGGTTTTGAAGTTTAAGCATGACTGCACAATTCACAAAAAAGTAAAGAGGTTTGTTGTTTGCTAAGCTGATCCACATATCCGTGTTTGTCGGCAGCAGGCCTTGATGGAAGAATTAGCCCACTTTGTAATCGTTGGGTGTGAGCTGTGGCACAAAGGGGCTTTTTGTGGCCTGACTCCTGTCTCCTGGCTGCTGCTCCGAGTCCGCCGGCTTTGTTTGTGCTGAAATGGCAAACACAAGCGAAGAAGGCATTTGGGCTGTTGTCATTGGTGCCAAGTTCCTCATACTGAATGGAAAGGCAGAAAGCAATCATTTAGCTTTCAGTCATTTGTCGTCCTATCCATAGAAAGAACCGGTTGTGATGAATTCGCTTTTGAAATAAAAAATAAAGGTTTGTGGAGACACATGTTGACATATTGTAAAAAAAGATCATATTTCTCAGTGTCATAGTTTTATTGAAATGAACCTAAGCATATATGAGTTGGACCTTATTTTATTTTTTGTTTCTCCCATTAACAGATGTATGAAACAAGCAGCAGCTCATAAGGAAAAGTGTAGTTCACAAAACATATCATGAAGGCGAGACATTGCAGGTTTATAGGAAAAAATATTGAATTTAAATATATAAATTTGAAACTTCTCCTGTAGTTTGCTCAGATAAATGTAAGAAAAAAATATTACATTTATCATGTAATGTTCTCATATAGAAATAAGGCACTGAATTGGAATTGCACATATTTGGGATATTTCAATCTGAAAAATGGACAGAAACAGATTAAAATTTTGCCTCTTTTCTAATTTTTTGTTTTTAAATTAAAACTAAATCAGGCTGTCAAAATCTTGTTAAGTACAAGATTGTTAAGTTTGGTGTGTTTAGGTACGTCTTTAAGGGTAGATCTTTATGTCCCTAGGGGAGAAAAATGCATTTTAAGAAATAGGCCTTTGAAGTTGCAATATCCCAGAGAAATCTATGGATGAAGTGGATTAAGTGAAATAATAAATTATCTTTAGGAGCAGAATAGACAAGTTTGTTGTTTCCACATGAAATGCGGTGTGTTGAGAGAGTAAAGTAAACTCGCCTTGCAGTAAATGTCACACATCAGATTATTTACTTGAAAAGATATAAACTGCTTTTATTTCTGTCAAATAATTGCACGAAAGACACCATCATCTATTGTTTAATCTGTCGCTTCTGTCACTCTGAACACGACTGTCTGGACTGCTGATGTAAATAATGTTCTTACCTGTTGATCTTTTGTGTTTCAGCCGAACATCGGGCGCCTGGGCTTCCCTCATGGTCCGTCTGGAGAGAAAGTGGCCGTGGTTGCCGTTGACGACTGTGACATCTCCATGGCGATCCGCTTCGGGAAAAGAATCGGAAATTACTCGTGCGCCGCACAGGGGACACAGACCGGCCAGAAAAAGTATGTCATATCTGTAGCACAATTATGAGGAAAAAATGAAACAAATGAAAAGACACTTATTATGAAACAGTTGGCTGTATTTGGCAGAAATTGAAGACTTTGTCCACAAAGTTGATGACACAATCTCTGGCAAATTGTGTTTGCTAAATGACTGGAAATAATACAGAACTTTCTGGTCTGTATTTTTAAAAACAGGTCCATGCTTATTTTTTTTCCCTCCAACCCACTTATGCCACATGACCACCTCTTTGGATTTACAATTACAAAGATTAGGGTTAGGGTTAAGAACAGATCATTTGGTTAGGGTTAGGGTTTGTTTAGGCCTTTGGGGCAGGGAGGCTAAGTGTGTCACGACAGAACTGTGTTATGGAAAAAAATTGACCCGTCCAAGTACAGATAAGCATAGATATTCAAATAAGTAGAAATGGGATTGGAGACTGCAATTGATCACTCAACAACTTTGCTAGTCCAGTAAGATTTGAAGGACTCCAGAACCAGTCCCATGTACAGTATTTTCTCAATAGCCGTCAGCATTAGCTCGCCAAAATGCAAGAGTGTCAACTGGTACGCATCCGTTTTTCTACAACGCAGTTCTGCCGAGACCTGGTTAATTTACCTGCCCCAAAGCCGTAAACCTAACCAAATTATCTTTTCTGAACCTAACCCTAACCTTACCGTAACTGTGAAAAAGATATTTAAAAAAACAAACTTTGCCCAGCATAGCCACCGATGCAAAATGGCATTATGGCAGTTTATTTTTTGTGTTGATGTCTATGTAGATGTGGTGTAACAGCACTTGCTCAGACCTGGTTTACACCTGGATTCGTTTGGCTTCAGATTGGACATCGCTTATACCTTATCAAATCATAATGTCTTCTTCATCTTAGTTAAACGTATAAAATATTGCAAGAAGCACTATCTGCTTTCTTCTTTACACAACTTCCCAGCAATCTTAATTCTCCTTGCAGCTTACTGTCTGTTTATATACACACAAAGATTAATTTCAGTTTTATACCTTGACAATTTTCTTCTGAATAAACAGCTTGTCGTGAAAAGGCAGCGTGCGCAGACAGATTTAGTGTGCAGAGGGCAGGCTCAGGGGCGGGCGGTGCTTCAGAAGAGAGTTAATAAGGTTACATTCCTCCAAGAACGAGTCCCACAGGTCAAAGAGGCCAGAGGAGGCTTTCAAGGTGGATCGCTAATGTAAATACTGAAATATACACATAAGCAGACAGTGTGGTTAAGCAGTAAATACTCCAGCTACACCTTGAAACTCTACTACTACTGGATCAGCTCAGTGTTTTGGTACTACTTTGTTATCTTCTATCTTCTGCTTTCTTATTTGATCTATGACAGAAGTTGGAAAACAGCTCTTTAAAAATATTGTTAGACTTAGTTAGATTTACAGTATTTTTATTCATTCATTCCTTTATTGAGTCAGAGAAGGAATCTGCTGTGGAATGTATGTCAATTCAGTTTGCTAACACATTTAGAAGGAGGTATGCTGTCTATATCAATATCAGTATCAATATATCAATTCTGCATCATTACCCAATTTGTCCATTATATAGTAACATAATATAGTTACTTCATTTCAAAGGGACTTCCAAAATATATGAACTGAGTGACAAATTCCTGTTTATTCACAGATTTAAGTATTACATCACATGTATCCACAGTGTGACGTGTTTTAAGGAACTCAGAACATAAGCAGCTTTTGACCCAAACCTTAACTCACCTTGTTTATAATTCTTATTATGTTCACAGATGGGAGTTACCTTAGTTTTGGATTAAATAAGAACATGCATAAGTTGTTATATTACTATTTCAGCACTCCATCGCTGGCGTCTTATGGATGCATATTCTCTCTTACCCATATTTATGTTTGTTCGATGGCTGAAAAATAGAAGAAACGATTAATATTGTTCAATCCACTTTATTTATATAGCACAAGTCACAAACAGAAACAGTTTCTAAAGTGCTGCACAATTCAGAGTAGGAATACATAAAATGTAGAGCTCTACTTTAATTTCCTTTTTTTTCTATTGTATTTCTTGTGTATATTTTTATTGTTATTATACACTATAAAGTAGTAAAATCAAATAAGAACAACTGTATAAAAAAATGGAAAAAACAATATAAAACCAGTAAAATAAAAAACATAAATGGTATAAGTATGGTTTTCAATTTTCCTACTAGTTCCTATATCTCTCACAAACCCAAAGTTCAGGTTCGGATTTGAGAAAGATAAAACACTTTATTATTAGATGTAGACATTGTGCAGCAGTCTGATTTTTTTGATTGATTTTTTTGAAAGTGGTGCTATATTGGGGAAATACTAAATTTCTTCATTTGCAAGAGTATTCCAGCTTTAAATACCTTTTAATATCATAATCATAACAACTAAAAATGTGTGTGTGTTGTGAGTGTTGTGTGGATGTAGAAGGTTGTGACCAGATTAAGTGTTGAGTAAAAGCATTTGGAGCTCTTAAACAAGATGGTGTTTGTGGCTCACCAAACGACACCACTATTTTTAAATAAATAACACTGGAATATAATACAATAAAGACAAGAAATCAGGAGTGGAGCAGGGATAAAATGGTTTCGGGATCTCTTGTTGAAATTTTTCTTTTTACAATTAGAAATAGGCAAATCTAAAGGGGGATTTGTGGGTCTTCTTTCAAGAAAATTTGAATAAATCATGTCCTCTATTCATATTTAATTTTGTCCAATTACCTGTTTGAATCGTTTAATTAATTAAATCAAATTTAATTAATTTCATGTTAGCTTGTGTTTATGGCTTTACAAGAACACATGGCCAAATTGGTTGTGGCCCTAAACAACATAACAACATAATTATTGAACATAGTATTATTTCCAACATTAACTAATATTCTATATCCTGGTCTGACCCACAGATCCCTGGACCTGACTGGACCTCTGCTGCTCGGTGGGGTCCCGAACCTGCCTGAAGACTTCCCGGTCCGAAACAGGGACTTTGTGGGCTGCATGAGGAACTTGACCATCGACAGCAAACCCATCGACATGGACGGCTACATCGCCAACAATGGCACATCAGCAGGTACTACATACGAGTCTGAGTCTGGGAGGCCCTTATCAGATAATATGGATATTTTCCTTGTTATAGCATTACAGTTTTACAAATCAAAACGAAAGAAATAAAACTAAATAACAGTCCATGTTTCTACTTATTAAATAATATAATTTATGTTACGTACAGTTAAACCCTTTGCCTATCTCTGTGAAAATGGTCCAACAACTTATTGCTATATTGTTGTATAGGATGTCCGGCAAAGAAGAACTTCTGCAACAACGATGTGTGTCAGAACGGAGGAGTGTGCCAGAGTAAATGGGACACGTACAGCTGCGACTGCCCCACTGGGTACGGAGGCAAGAACTGTGAACAAGGTAAAAACAAACAGAAGAACTATCTGTCCACATTGCAAACTACAGTGAAATAATATTAGGTTATTATTTTTTTTTGTTTTTTTGTAAAAGTGAAACCAACTCCCCCAGCTTTCTCAATTGCTTGCGTTTTAAAATCTTACATTTCTGGGATAAGCTGATGTGTTGATTCAAACTAAGAAAGTTCCCTAAAGTCTAATTGCACGAGGATATGCTTTTTGCTAATACAAACACTTAAAGGAAATATACCTGATTTTTACATCTTAAAAATGTGAAAAAACTAGTCTTTGTGGCGGTCTTCTGAGCATATTAAGTCTGCAGTCACAACAATGCTAACAACAACTAGCATGCTAATTGTCCACTTCCTGGTTGCAGAGAATAAAACGCTCCTTAATTAAATGCAAATTGCGTTCAGAGGATTATTTTTCACCCAAATAGATGTTTTTACAATATATCTGTACTACTTTACTGTGGCTAAACAGATTTTACTTAACCACCTACAGGGTACATCCCCTTTAATGTTGAACCATGCTATCTTTGTTTTGATGGTGTTTGGTGGATCAGATCAGACTCTGCAGTGACTCAGTCTGACTCAGAGCCATAGACACAAAGGAAAGTGACTGTAGCTGCTTCACACAATAACGTGGCCTCAGGTGTTCAGTTCAGGGAATAAGACCCAATTAATCCCCATTTATTCAGATCAAATTTAAAGGTTTAGCCAACATGAAATATGTTTTCTGGGATTGTTTGTGCCCCTAGCTACCACTCTGTGCTGTGAAGTACTTTATTATGCCGCTGAGCTTATTTTAAATGTTTTGTTCTAGCTTGCTCCAATTGCTGCTTATGAAAAAATATACCTCTTTATTGGTGTCAGTCCTAAATCGTTTTGCAAAAGAGCAGAAAATGTCCCAAAAATGTTCATGGGAATTTAATTTTAGCTCCAAAATTTGGGGACTTTTCAAAAATAAAAAACTGTCAAAATACTTTTATATATGACTAAATACTTTTACGATTTTGTCATATTCTAGCTGAATGTCAGTCACAGACAAAGTAATTTCTTAATTATTTCATTTAAACATATTTTTGATAATATAATACCCAATCCCACTTAAACAATTAATACAATTTGTGTCTCTTCTACAAATGAGGACCCATTAACCATGTGAAACTTAGCATAAATATGCAACATTTTATTATAAGTGTTTTGAACTCAGATTTTCTTTCTAGTTTTGCAGTTTCTCTGAACCTTATCAGCTCTCAGTAAGTTCAGTCCTAATCATTCCACTCTTGTTAAGGTCTCTGTATAACTTTTTCTGTTGTAATTCTATGTGATGTTTAATGCATCAGCAATGTATCTGCATGAATTGGATATAAAATGGATATACTTCTGTACAAAGAAGTATATCCTTGCACTCCTTGTTCAGAAACAACCTCCAGAAGTGTTAATTCCCAGTTTATTCACATTAATGCCCATAAATTCTTATTTATTCCCATAAATTCCCAGTAAATCCCATGGAAATGTTTGCTTGTACCCTGTGTCCAGTATTAGTTCTTAGTAGACTGGCCTGGTTTAGTCCCAGAGCAGTCCTGGTTCAGCTCAGTCCGTTTATCTAATCCTTATTAACATGGTTTGGTTATCACTGCACATCCCTAGATTACGATGCACACATAAATACTCCTTCCTTCTTGATTTATTGCCGTCTTTGCCATGCCATCCCTCCAGTGCAGTGCGCGAGACGGAGATACTTTGAAAGCTCAATGTGGGGCTAATAAATCCACGAGATGTTCCAGTGTTTGCCAACAGCTTTGTTATTTACAGCCGGCTTTAAAGCAGCGTCAGGTTCCTCCCGTGTGCGTTTTGATTTCCTGCTTCGGGGCACGAGTCCAAACAATGTGTGAAGGTGTGAACGGCCGGAGATGCCCTGTGGTCCGTGAGGTAGGCGGCCGGACCGTGCCAGGGCCGAGATCCAGTGTCTGAACCCGTCCCAGGATCACAGCCGGTCTAAGAGAGGGGTTTGGCAGAGACTTTGGCTGTTGACACGTTTGGTTTAAGGCTCACGCAGTTGCTACAGCCGCTGCAATTGAAGATGTTGTAATCAAAGCTATAAGTAAGAAGATTGGACAGACATTAAAGGAGTGTTCTTTTTTTTATCAGATTGCATTCCCATTTACAAAACAGACTGGGGAAACTGTTTCATCTGCAAATACTGATTGTGGACTGTAAATTGTTAGTGCTCAATTTATTCAAACAAGACTGAATAGAATCTGACTAGATCTATTATTTTATAAACATGACACAATTTCTATCCAAGCAATTCATCAGGATAAAATAATAGTAAATATTGTCAACACATTAAAATAATTGCACTTTGTATATAGTGTTATCTATTTGTTGTAGTATTGTAATGGATTAAGGTTTTGAGACGAAGGTAAGTTATTTTATTTGAACACTGAAAAGGGAAGAAGAAAAAATACATACATACAAAGTACATACAATTATCATTATTAAAAACAAAACGCTTGAATTTACCCAATCATTTAAGAATAAAAGGACAAATGAATCAAATTAATGGGTAGTTACATGTGAATATCTTCATCTTTTGCCCATTTTAAACCTATTTTTTCATGTTTATTTATAGTCTTTATTGATTATTATTTATGTGTTTATTGTTACTGTTTAAACTAACAGATCAGTTTAAACAGTAACAATATACATTTTTCCTTTTTTTTCTCTTGTATAATTAACCCCCTCACCCATCCCATTTGAGTTGTCTAGGTTGTTGTCCCAACCATGTGTCTTTTTTTTTATTTCACCGGAAGTTTACATCTCAGTTAATCATTATGTGCACCTGCATTTCTAGATTTATGGGCGCCTATAACTTAGACAAAGTGGTTTATCGATGAAAATTCCCCCTTGTACAAAAATGTGCTTTGTCTGATAATTACAGTGTCGACAAACTTGTATTTTTGCACACTTCAGCTGAATTACACGCCCTCAGGACTTGAGTCGTGGCTTTATTCTGCAGATTACACACATGTCATGCCATGTCCCAGCCTGCTTCAAATCGTCCATCATCGTCCCTGTCCCCAAGAAGCCCCGGATCACTGGACTTAATGACTTCAGGCCTGTGGCGCTGACGCCTGTCGTCATGAAGTCCTTTGAGCGCCTGGTCCTGCCCCATCTCAAGTCCTTCACCTCCTCCGCCCTGGACCCACTGCAGTTCGCCTACAGAGCCAACAGATCTGTTGACGACGCCATCAACCTGGCCCTCCACTTCATCCTGCAGCATCTGGACTCCCCGGGAACCTACGCCAGGGTCCTGTTTGTGGACTTCAGCTCTGCATTCAACACCATCATCCCTGCTCTGCTCCAGGACAAGCTCTCTCAGCTCCACGTGCCTGACTCCATCTGCAGGTGGATCACTGACTTCCTGACGGACCGGAGGCAGTGCGTGCGGCTGGGGAAGAATGTCTCAGAGACTCGGACTATCAACACAGGAACTCCACAGGGCTGTGTACTTTCTCCTCTGCTCTTCTCCCTGTACACCAACTGCTGCAACTCCAGCAACGACTCTGTAAAACTGATCAAGTTTGCAGACGACACCACCCTCATCGGACTCATCTCGGACGGCGATGAGTCTGTTTACAGGAGGGAGGTGGACCGGCTGGTGTCCTGGTGCAGCGATAACAACCTGGAGCTCAACACCCAGAAGACAGTGGAGATGATCGTGACTTCAGGAAAGTCTCAGCCCCCTGCCCCCTCGCCCCTGACAGACTCTCCCATCACCACCGTGGACTCTTTCCGCTCTCGGCACCACCATCACCAGACCTCAAGAGGGAGCCGACCCTCCGCTCCAACCACACGCAGGCCCAGCAGAGGATGTACTTCCCGCGGCAGCTGCGGAAAGCCAAGCTGCCGGCGCAGATGATGGTGCAGTTCTACACGGCCATCATCGAGTCCATCCTCACCTCCTCCATCACCGTGTGGTACGCTGGAGCCACAGCCAGGGACAAACAGAGACTACAGCGCATTGTGCGCTCTGCTGAGAAGGTGATCGGCTGCAGCCTTCCATCTGTCCAGGACCTGTACGTCTCCAGGACTCGGGGACGAGCAGGTCGGATCACAGCTGACCCTTCTCACCCTGGACACGGACTATTTGAGCCACTCCCCTCGGGCAGGAGGCTACGGTCCATCCAGACCAGAACCTCCCGCCACAAGAACAGTTTCTTTCCCTCTGCCGTTGGACTCATGAACACTTTATAACACCCGTCACTTTAACTATATATTATATAAGGACAATCTATTTGCACTACCACATTTGCACATGGCACTGTCTGCCAACTGTACATTCTGTATATAGTCTATCTTAGTCTATTTTATTCTTAATTTTTATGCATGCCTTTATATATTTTTATATTTTACTCATTGCTTTATGTTTGCACCTTCGCCGAAGCAAATTCCTATGTTTGTGAATTTCACTGACAATGGCAATAAACCGCTTCTGATTCTGATTCTGATTCTGATGTTGGGGTTCATTGCTTCTTGGGGACATTACAGTGACTTACACTGATCCTAACCTTAAACATAATCACTAATCTTGCTAAACCTTAACCTAAACCTTTACCTATTTTACCACATATCATGTTGATCTTATGATAAAGGATTTCTCGTCTCATAGATCTTCTTTTATTTTCAGGCTTTTACACCACGTGAGTTGGTTCCCTGTGTCTTTTATTGAATTATTTATTTATATATCTTTTGCATTTTATTTTGATTATTGTTTTCCACTTATATTTATTGTTTTAGAGTTTGTATTTACCATTTTAGGGTTTGATTTATTTTCCAGTATTGTTTTTATGAGCACTGGTAGAGCCATTGTAATTCGTTTTTGTTTTTTTGTTTTTCCTCTGTGCAGCACTTTGGAAATGTTTCAGTTTATAAAATATGCTATATAAATGAAGTGGTTTGGATTTGTTGTCATGAAGACCTGAATTGTGTCTCCAGGTCCACATGAATTGACTATGTGCAGATTTTAGTCCCCGCCCATGCAAACTGTTTGTGCAGTGTTGAATGATCAGCCTTTTGGAGTTTGAGAGGGAGAGATTAAAGCTGAGCTTAAAGGCAAAATGTTTCAAGTATGTGTCATATCAGTTAGATTTGTGGGAAATGTGTTCAAGTGTCAAACATAGTATTTTACAGTACACTAATTTATAGTTAGTTTATAAGTTAAGCAAAGTATAACTTGTGAGATCATACTGGGAGTTATTAATAAATCATATACTTTATAAGTTAAACTAAAATGTAAATTGTTTGTGAATACCAGGGGTTTAGTTGATTTTTTTTTAATCATATTTGAACGTCATTTTTCTTCTGCTGGCTGGTTGCATGTCTGTAACGAAAAGAATTTCCTCTTGGGTATGATGAAAAGTGATTCTGACTGATTCTGTTCAGTGTTTTGTGACTCTATTTGGTAATGTCTGCTGCATATCCTGGCCATAGCAAACAAGTTGTCCCCATAATTCAATGGATTTTAGTGGCTTTTTTGCTGTAAACTGCTGGAAATCACAACGTGTTTTGATTTCCAGTAATAAATAAATAGGCCCTTATACAAACAACCCAAAAGTTAATGTGTTAAGTTATAAATGTTAAAATATACCCTATTTACAACTTTGTATAGCACCTTTAACAATAAAATAACACACATACATCAGTAAAATCAGTCCCTAAATCTGCTGTAATTAAAACACTTGAAGAAAGTGATACTAGATTTCTCATTTCTTTATTTCATTAAGCAATTTCAAGTCCATATCAGTCAATGTTGTAAAACTATGTATAACTGTTTTTCTGTAGATATATTTAGTTTAATAATAATTTGTCCTATCTTTCACTGTACATTTACTGTTATATCTTCTTTTCCTTCTTCAGTGATGCCGTCTCCTCAGTTCTTTGATGGCCAGGCCCTCGTGTCCTGGACTGAGCCGGACATCACCGTGGCGATCCCCTGGTACGTGGGCCTCATGTTTCGGACCAGGCAGAGCTCCGGGACCCTGCTCCAGGCCAACGCTGGTCCTGCGTCCACCGTCAGCCTCCTGGTAACACTCACTCACTTGTTGTTGTCATTGATGAAGCTGCGCCTGTGTCAATGGGAAGAATGTTAGACTCCTCATTGTAAATAACACACTATAATAATCACATTGTAAGATTATGAACGGTTGTAAACGGTTGTGGTATTCATATCCTGTAATTCAAGTGTGCGAACACAAAGGTATGTTAATGACAGTGTCTTTTCATTGCATACATTTTTTTTCCAAGTATAAAACATGACTACAATGTGCAGTAAATAGTAGTGTTCAGATGGATTGTAAAGACCAATTATACTTTATTAGAAGCAAGACGTTTGTACTACATGAGTGCAGCACATAAATAGTTGTTGATCACATGAGTAGACTTGCAAATAATAGTGGCATTTTTTTATTCTATACTTTTTGTTCTTACTTAAACAAAGCTGGGGGTGCCTTTAATTTTCACAACTGCATTATATCTGTCATCATTATTATTATGAATCTGTCAAACTATAGTTCCTAGCTCTCACAAATTCTTTGGCACATTGTTAATAATCACCAGCATTAATTTTTCGGCTTGAGAACAGGTTTTTTCAGACAGCAAAGTGAAACTTGTGCAGGCCGGCTCAAGCACAGCCAATCAGAGCGCTCTTACTTCTTGTTCTTGTTGACGAGACATAAAAGACTTTATTGTTAGATACTAAGTAAAGGGGCTGTACCTGATTTTTACTGTTTTAAGAGTGAAAAATAGAACTAGTTCATGTTAAAGTCTTTACATCAGTCACATATATCACTCACGTTCCTAATGCAGCCCCAGCATCATAAATACTCACCGCCATGAGTTTATAATCACTTTTCACAAGTCTCTGTGCTCAGAGCGTCATGAAGTGTCTAAGAAACATTAGCATGATAACAACGCCCTGCTTCTCGTAGAATAGATGCAGAGAAAGTGCTGTGGTTTCATTTTCACCCGAATAGATGAGAATTTTACAATATATCTGTACTGAGGTAAAAGAGATTTTACTTTATTACATGCAAAAAAGCGGGTACATGATCTAGTTCTGTTTTTCACGTTTAAAAACTGTAAAATAAGTTAAATTTATTTGTAAAGCACCTTTCACAGACACAGATCACAAAGTGCTTCACATTAGCAGAGGAATATAACAATAAATACAATCAGCATAACACATTAATAATAATGAATATAAACAGCATTAATAGTAACACATAGTGGTCATAGTGGCTCTAAGCCCATGGGAGCGGGAATGCTGCTTGGTTTTCAGCTGTTTTTTAAAACCATCTATCCGGTCTAGGGAATGCAAGTAGAGGGGTAGATAATTCCAGAGTTTAGGAGAAACCGCTTTGAAGGATCCATCTCCTCGTATTTTGAAAGATGCAGAAAGCGTGCAGTGGTCTCATTTTTGTCATAAACTGCTGCTTTTAAAAAATACTTTTTGGGGGAAAAACTAAAGATTTGCAAAAAAAACAAAAAAAGGCCAGGTTCACCAGCTGTAAGTATGTACCAAAATGAGGTACACGTAAGAAGAAATGCGTTGTCACCATATTATATTGATATTATGTGTCATGTTTACAGATGAGTGATCAAAATGTGCGCGTAGAAGTCCTGCACAAACAGCAGCTCGTGGCGTCCTTGGGTTTCTCTCAAATCCGAGTGAACGACGGCGAGTGGCACCATTTACAGCTGGAGTTGAGCAGCGTGAAGGACGGAAACGCCATCAAATACATCATCTCTGTGTCTCTGGACTACGGCATGTACAAGGTAGGAACATAATGAAGGATTTATAGTGTAAAAGAGCTGGCACAGGTAGATAATGTTGTCTCTTGACGGTGCAGAAGTCGGTGGTGATCGGTAATGACCTCCCTGGACTGAAGCTGCAGACTCTTCACGTTGGAGGTTTACCTGGAGAAGACAACCGTGTCCAGAGAGGATTTGTGGGCTGCATACAGGTCTGTCTGCTTTAGCTGGATTACGTTGATGTTTTGCAAAATAAGAGCACTGTTCACACTGACACAACATTTTAAAGTCAAGGTGAGATTTAGCAAGATTTTCAGATAAAGTCAAATTAATAAAAAGTGTATGACAAACATAAAATGTCCACAATAAACAAAACAAACAAAAAGTGTGCCTTACCTTGATTTTATTGTATGTGTGGGGGAATCTCCATTTTATAGTGGAATAGACAAATACAGTTCTAATCTATTCTACAAACATACAATTAAAGGAAAAAAGAATTACCTTCTGGTTCTTAACCTAACATTACACACGCATTATTATCTGTGTCAGTTACTCAATTTCTTGTTCTTACTGGTGTTTAACTGCAGTCAGCACCAGCTAAATGACATCATTATCGCCCCGATTTAGGCTATTTCAATCAATTTATTCATTCATTTTTTATTTTGACAAAACAATACAAGCATAGACCATAGCAAATACAAAAACAGCAACAACAGCAGCAACAGCAACCGTAGCAGACAGACTATAACATTAACATGCAATTGACCCTGATGCAACAACAACAGTTTAGCAATTTCAGAAGTGTAACGCCTGATGCACACCGACTCCGGTCCGGCTCCGGTTCGGGACCCGCGCGGGACTTAGAAAGTGCTTAAAATCAATGCGCCCTGTCACACCGACCTCGGAGCTCTGCGGCCGCGGGTCCGGCAGCCGCGCGGGTCTCCGGAAAGAATCCGCAAGAAGTCTATTTTTGCCGGACGCCGCAGCAGTCTGGTGCGGCTTTCATGTCATTTGACGAGTGCTTTCGCAAACCACGCGTGAATCTACGTGGCTTTCGTCAAAAACGGACCGCAGTTAACCGGAGCTGGTGTGACAGGCGTCTGCAAGAGACCCGCGCGGGTCCCGGACCGCGACCGGACTGGACTCAGTGTACACCAGGCATAAGTGCTGTTATGTGAGAGTGTGAGGACGTGATTATATGTGTTGTAACAGTCAAAATGTAGTACAGGGTTAAACTTAATTTTCAATAAATTTATTTAAATCAATAAAAAAATACTGCTATATTAGATTTTGTGAAAAATCAAATATAAAATCCTCTATAAACTTTACTCTGGAAAACTGCCAATCCATTGCTGACCCAGAATTAAAATTAATTATTAAGAATTAAACTAGGCCTAGACTAGTACCAAATGGGTCTGAACCAGGACAATCAAACCATGTCTAAAGCAGAATTAAACAAGGACTAAACCAATACCAACCAGGTCTAAACTAGTACATTAGTAAGAATAAAAACATGTTTGTATGTGGAAGATGGGTTGTGGGCCGGAAAAAATCTTTGGAGGGCCTGACCCCCGGTCCTTGAGTTGAATTGCCTTGATGTAGTATAACATTATTACCTTTATTTCATCAATCCATCTGTTGTCATAGCCCCCCTTTCCTTTTTTTTCCTCTTCCCTTTTTCCTCTCTCCCCCCTGTCCTTTCCTGCCCTTTTGTCTTATCACTTAATCAATGGATAGTTTGGTTCTCTTCCCCACATGATTTCAGCCCTTATTCATCAGTTGCATATTTTTTGCATCTTTATGTAATGACATGTTGCTTTCTATTTAACAACACATCGATGATTTGCTTCCAGGGAGTGCGAGTGGGAGAAACTCCGTCCAGTGTGTCTAACATGAACATGGCTCTGGGGATGAAGATTCGGGTGGAGGAGGGCTGTGACGTGTCCGACCCGTGCGACTCCAACATCTGCCCCGAGAACAGCCACTGCAGCGACGACTGGACCGCCCACTCCTGTGTCTGTGACCCAGGTGAGCCACGTGGACATATATACACTTTATCCATGCACTAGGCCAAGTTATAGGTCAGATCTGTGGAGAGGCGACAGCACTCACAGTAAGAATGCACGTTTTCAAGATATTTTTGAGCAATAAAAACACCTGTGATTGAATAAATGTAAGATAGATTAGTTTAATGCCATACTGTGGAACACTCCAAGCAAAGCAAAGAGACAAGCAGGTGGCTGACCCCCCACCAGAAAAGTTACATGGTGCACCTTTAACTTCTGCATAGCCTGCTTACTGGAAAAGGCAACAGTTATTCATGACCCATAATGAGAGTAAGATCAGAATACAATGGATAAAATTCATCTGAACCAACGATTAAAAGTTAACTTTACAACACTTGAGTTAAAAGGCAAATTTGTTCTTTTGCAGGTTATTTTGGTAAAGATTGCGTTGATGCTTGTAAACTCAACCCATGTGAACACGTGTCCTCCTGCGTCCGGAAGCCCAGCTCCTCACATGGGTACACCTGCGAGTGTGAAGAGAACTACTACGGCCAGTACTGCGAGCATGTGTAAGTGTCACTTTAATCTGTCATGTTGTAGAAAAAGAAAAAGTTATTTATTTTGTCTTGTACCAAATGTTGCGCTATTTTTGTTGACTGTATTTTCTGTAAAGTGGTGATTTACACTGTATACAAAAGTGCTTACAGCATTACATAAGTGCTTTAAAGTACTCTTTTCATGTATATCATTTTTAAGTCCACTACTTCACCTGCAAACTAGTCATTCCATCCCTTGACCCCTGACCCTTGACCCTTGACCCCTCTACTGAATGTGGAGTTCCCCGAACATGACTGACTGAAGTTCTAGGTTTTCAAGCTGCTCTGCCTGTTGTTTCAACTCTCCACTTATTCCCAAAATTCCTTTTAAAAGTATTGTTTTTGGTGAATACATTGGCAAAAACTCCAACACAACATTAACAAATACAATTTGTGTGATACAGAAACAACAACAACAAAAATATATATATATATATATTTTAATTTCAACATGAGACTTTAAACAAGTCCTAAAAGCTAAACCTTGAGTACTTCTGACCAATATCCAAGACTTTACTGCCCACAGCTCCTGATACATTGGGTCAATATTGCATAGGTTGATTTGATTGTCTTAACTTAATTTACTCAAATGTTACATTGTTGTTTTTGTTTTCTTACTAATAATATATAAGGTAAATACTGTATTATCTAACAAATCATGTTTCTGTCTGATTGCAGAGCCAAGAAGCCCTGTGCAATTGGCTGGTGGGGGAACCCTGTGTGTGGTCCCTGTAACTGCGACACCAGCAAAGGATTTGTCAAAGACTGTAATAAAACCACCGGAGAGTGTTACTGCAAGGTAAAAATACTACCAGTAGGACTTTAACATTGTAGGTATGATTTACTGAAGCTAACGTCTGTCTGTAGGAAAACCACTACCGTCCCGATGGAGAGGACACATGTTTCCCCTGTGAATGCTACTACCCGGGCTCCGAGTCTCGTACGTGTCATCCCCAAACAGGACAGTGCCCCTGTAAAGGAGGAGTCGTGGGGCGACAGTGTAACAAGTGTGACAACCCTTTTGCCGAGGTCACCACCACCGGCTGTGAAGGTATGTGTTCAAAAGCACAATGAAGCACAACTGGACACACTCTGGATCATGCAGTGACTTGATAGATCGAGGGAGCTTAATTCTCAAACTTTAGGAATAAATGCACATGACGTCAGGAATATCTGCTCTTTCAAAGCTCATAGATGATGCATAAGTTATTGTGCACAGAATACACTGATGCCTAAATGATATTCAAATGTGAAATCAAAACATCTCCGTGTGATCAGATATTAATAAGACTCTCCTGTGTACAGAAAATTTTCAGTCTAGGAATTCAAAACCAAACATGTCTTTCAAACAGTGCAAAAGCAGCACAGTTTTGGACTTGGCTGTGCTTCAATTGCAGTTCAATGTGCTTTAGATTAGGGTTCCTTAGTAAGCAATTTATAAGGCATCAATAAACACTAGTTATTTGTTTATGCACTTATAATACCTGATAAATGTTAATAAGCCAATAACCAAAATATGTATGTGTTAATAAACCACATATACAGAGGATCAATAAGCAGCTACTTTTTTTTTTCTTTTCAATAATCATGAGAGAAATGCTTGCAAATGCCTCACAAGTGTTAATAAACACATAACAAGTGCTTAGTAATGCCTATGACAGGTTAAACTAATCATATGACTAAAACACAGTTAAGATCATTATATTTAAGATTTAGCAAAAAACGTACAACTTTTTTACCCAGATTGGCCATTGTTTGTTTAAAATTTTACCTCCTGGTTGTAAATTATGACATAACGCAAGGAAATTCTGGAACTGTTACCTAGCAACCATGTTTTACACTAGGCCAAAACTTCTCTAATGTCACAGAATTTATTATATGACGAATAGAAATATGGGAAAACAGCTTTATTTTGTTGAATTCATGTTCAAAGTGTCACAAAAAATAGTTTCTTGTGTGTAAATTGTCTCCACAATGTGATCAACATGTTTTGGAACCCTGCTCTACTTCCTGTCATTTTCAGCACGTTTTTCAACTTTTCCTCAAAAACGAGTGCTTCGTTGCTGTAAAACTATCATTTATATGTACAACCGGTATTATCCCACTAAAATAATAAAAACCTGTCATACACACTTTAATCTAAAGCGTTACCCAATTTTCAAGATATTTATCATAGATTTCTAATAGTCAACTCCATAATTTAAAATACAGATGAAGCAAACTAGAAGCAAAATTTTCTCCTACGTATGCAGTAACACCAAGTTTGACAGAATGCAAGTATGGGCTCCTCTCGTTGTAAATAGAGCAGCATGACAACCCAGCTACAACATACAATAGTTCAATATTTTCTGGTTCACAAAGTGTGGTCTGGAGAACTGGCTGAAGTGTCAAACACAGACAAACAGTGTCGCTCCCATCTGCTGGTGCTGCTCTGGGTCTACGTCTGCTCTTTGTCCCGGACCGTTCAACCAGAAGATCCCAGTCTGGCCCGGTCCTGCCTGCCTCTGGGACGCCCCGCTCACTCTACAGTACAAATGAATGAGGCACAAAACCACAGAGTCCCCCAAAAACCAACGTCACTGTAGAGGAAAGACACAGACGTGGATGGAGTTTAAATGGGCCAGTCAGTGATAAACTATGGGAACTAGAGCAACATTTAGACCAAAAAGTACGTCTACTGATTGAATTAATGAGACTCAGTTTTTTTCAACAACAAACTTGTCCAGTCTGCTCCTAAAGATGTTTTATTATTTCATTTAATCCTCTTCATCCATAGATTTCTCTGGGTCATTGTAACTTCAAAGGCCATTTTCTCAAAATGCATTTTCCTCCCACAGAGACATCAAGATCAGCCCTTACAGTAGCACCTGCACACACCAAACTTTACAATCTTGTACTTAACAGGATTTTGACAGAATTAACTGAAGGATTTGATGATATGTTATTTCTAAACCTGATTTATTAAGGTTTTAAGTTAAAAAAAATGAGGCAAAATTAAACATTTTAGGCCAAATTTCAGTCAGAACTAGTTTAGTAAGAGATCCAAAATCCCCTCAGTTAAGTTTATGTTAACTAATATGTGTACAAAATGAAAAAGAAATTTAAACCTGGTTCTGTCCATTTTTCAGATTTAGATATCCCAAATATGTGTAATTTTGGCAGTTTTTACAGATAAAGTGCCTTGTTTCTGTATGAAAATATGACATAACGAAAAACTTGTAATACATTTTTTCTTACATTTACGTGAGTAAACTACAGAAGACATTTCAAATTGATGTCTTTAAATTTAAGGTTTAAGATAGTGAAATGGAAAGGCTAAACAAGCTTTAGAATAGATTTTGAATGTGAATGAGTTTTTGTTTCAAAATCAGAAACGTTTTATTGCTATTGTCAGTAAACAAAAATCGCAAACTAAAAACTTCCTTCACGGTAACGTGCAACATACAACAGTGAATAATAATCATTATAATAGTATAAATAATAAGGGAATATGAAATAAAATATGTGTAAGAATAAAAGAGTAAGTTAAAAACAATAGATATATGTAAGACTTTTGACCTTAAAAGAAATTATAATGAAGATGATCTTTTGGATTTTTACATGTTTGTCATCCCTCTGGAACCTGTAAATAAACTGTATACTATTTAGATTTATGAACTACCAAAGAGCTATAATATTGCTTTAAGTTTTCAGAATGCTTAAATTCCATACTTATTTCTTGTAGACTTAGTTAAAAACATACACAACGATACTATACTTTTTTTTTTTAACATTTCTCTTACTGATTATTTTAGTTATGTGACATGCCTTTCTTTGTGTACAGTCAACTTAATTTACTTAAACTTCTTTTTCTCTCTAGTGGTGTATGCGGGATGTCCCAGAGCGTTCGATGCAGGAATTTGGTGGCCCAAGACGGAGTTTGGTCGTCCAGCCGCCATGAACTGTCCCAAAGGATCCATCGGTGAGTGCAGAGTATCGCCCGTGATGACAACTGCAGCATGTGAAGTCGTTAGTGAAGACGAGCGACCCACTTTAGATCAAAATAGAAACAGGTCATAGAGGTTTGGGTTCAGAAGGGGTTAAGGATGTATTTGAAATAATCATCAAGTAACACATTTTCTTTTTTAGTGGATGAAACAACACAGATGCAGAGCAAAAAACTTTATGGAAACATTAAATTCAAGAGACAAAATTCGACCATATATTTGGAAATTAGTGTGTTATGATTCGGAGATCGTGGGTTCGAATCCCGCACCACCCCAACATCGTGGTTTCGAATTCTGAACCACCCTAACATCACACGATCTCTCTGGGTGGAGTCTGCATGTCCTCCCCGTGTTACCGTGGGTTCTCTCCGGGTTCTCCGGCTTCCTCCCACCGTCCAAAGACATGACTGTACAGGTTAATTGACAACTCTAAAATTGTCCCTAGTGTATGAATGTGAGAGTGAATGGTTGTCTGTCAATGTCTCTGTCTCTCTGTGTCAGCCCTGCGACGAGTTGGCCACTGTCCAGGGTGTACCCCGCCTAAGGCCCAAAAGTCACTGGGATAGGCTCCAGTCACCCGCGACCCCTAACGGGAATAAGCGGTAGAAAATGAATGAATGAATGATTCGTAGATTAGTCAAATACAGAAACGTATGTGGATATTGTGTGTGAAATCAGAGGGAATGGCACAGTAATTTGAGAATCTCTAAAATTATATAACTTTATTATCCTACTATAACTTACTCATCCCACCAATTCCTCCATTCAGACTTTGGGCACACTTGTAGTTGACAGTAAGCCCCTCCTCTCCACTTTAGACTCTCCAGATCCAGGTTACACACTGGTTGCTGTGACAACCTTTTTGTTGACCACCCAGACTGAATTTATTCACATGCATTGTCCTTTTCCTCTAGTACTTTATTTATGTAACTAAAGCGAAGAGTTGCCATTTAATACCATAAAAAAGGTCTATTTGTCTAATATTAAGTTTCTTTCTTTCTTTTTTTGTTGTAAACAAATCCAGTTATTTTCAATGTACTTTTTCCCCTGTAAATCAGCATCGTTGGAATGTTTGCAGTGCTCTAGCGCTGTGTTCCAGGCAACTGTGAAGTCGGTTGTTTCACACTTGAATGTTATGAGTTACGAGCTCAGAGCGTTAAACGTCTCAAGCAGATTTAACCTGGAACAAATGTTAACATTGTTTATGTGGTGGTTAACCTCTCAGATCCACTTTTTGTGGCAATTGTCTTTGTCACAGTTTCCAGCTCTCATTTCACAAGTAGGATTTACCAGTTCGGAGATGGGAAATATCCCAGTTACCAACTGCCTGGAACGCACTATAAAATATAGATGGCTTAAATCTTTATTTTTTTGTATCCAGGTACAGCCATCCGTCACTGCAGTGATGAACACGGCTGGTTGGCCCCTGAGATGTTCAACTGCACCACAGTGACCTTCTCTCATCTGAAGAAAATGGTAAGTTTCTGAGCAAAAAAAAGTGTCTAATTTGGGTTTGTTTTGTGTTCATTTATTGATGAAACCTCTCGTTTTCTCAAATCTATATATCCCTGCCGTTCCTTGTCAGCAGCTAAAGTCCATTGATGTAAGTTGCTCTGTCACGACCAGCTCAGTGTAACTTGATAATGTGTGAGGTAGCCCTTACAAGTATCACATATCACTGATTGTATTTGAAGCAGAGTGGACCACAGTGCTGCAGGCTTGAACTTCACAAAGCCTCACTAATCCCAGGATTGACCAGTTTGTGCTCTGTTACATACCGCCTTCTTCTCAGCTTTCGCCTTTCTTGACCTCCTCTTCAGTTTATGCTATTGTACAATGAGGCGCTTCCCTTTCACTATTTGTACTTCATTGATATTGTACAATTGTGGTTTTCAAACTGTGAAACCAGACAGATTTGCTGGGAGGTACGCAGGAGACTTTCGGTTGGTTTCGAAGTTTTAGTCCTCTTTTGGTCTGATAAGATGGTCAGGCCAAATAAATAACAACGTTTAAGAATTCCTGTGAGGATCTACCATTTAAATAATCTCTCTTTCTCGTTATTGTAGAATGAGGACTTGCGGCGTAACACTTCCAGGATGAACAACGAATACTCCAAGGCCATAGTGCGCTTGCTCCACGGCGCCACCGACAGCACGCAGGAGTATTACGGGAACGACGTGAAGACGGCAGCTCAGCTCCTGAACCATGTGCTGATGTACGAGAGCCAGCAGAGCGGCTTTGACCTCACCGCGGCCCAGAACGACGACTTCAACGAGGTGAGGCGGAGATAGAATGAAAATGGACAGTATCGCAATTGTAAAATTAGAATATTGACTTTATTGTCTGTAATGTCCAGGCGCATTTTAGCACATTCCTGATACAATGTTCAAATATCATCTGAATATTGTTGTTGAGATACTCCAAAAAATATATTGTCCTACTCCCAACCATCCAAAATATATCTTAACCTTTACAACACACAATTCATAATAGGGGAATAGAAAAGTTTGTTGTCAGATATCGTATGTATATATTTAAAAAAACAAAACAAAAAAGAAAACACTCTCCTTGATGTTTGCCTGTGATGTTCCACAATAGGGCATTAAACGAGGGTGACCAGACGTCCCTATTTACCCGGGACAGTCCCAGTTTTGAGCCCTGTGTCCCATGTCCCAGAAGATGTGTCCAAAACCATTATTTGTCTTAGTTTTACACAAGACACGTCCCAGTTGTCCCTATTTTTTACCAATTTGATACCAACAACAAAGAGAGGAATAAACGGCCAAAATCGAGAAAACTGTCCAGAATTTTTTTTTTAAATGCACAAATAGAAGTTTGTCATATACTGTACTTAAATTGTGAATGAGCCATGATTGGACCAAGTGTATAATAATGTACTTAATTACCCACTCAGGCCAAGTGACGTACATTAAGTTTGTAAATAAAATGAGCGGTCTGGCCCAAAAAAACCATTGCTTTTAGAGACAAGGAAGAAAATGATGTGTGCTCATAGGAGAAGGAAGTTTGTGGACCTTTATAGGAAGTTTGTGGAAGTTTGTGTTTTGTCATCACTTACAATTTTGGTTAGAATTCATGGTAAAGTTTATAAATGAGACCTCTGATCTGTGGGGAGGCGACTCTGCTCTCTGTAAAACACAATAAAAACACATGTATTTTTTATTAAATTCAAGATACATAAGTTTAATACCATACTTAGAAACATTCGAGACAAAGGAATAACATTTCAATTAAGAAAAGCAGGTAGTGGTCCAGAAAAGTGTACCATTCATTTTAATAGGTCTTGACAAATTTGTGTTAAGTACTGATAACTTAACGTGGCCTTTTGTAGTACTTGGTGCGAGCGGGCAGTGCCATCTTGGACCCCAACACTAAAGAGCACTGGGACCAGATCCAAAAGACCGAAGGGGGGACTGCACATCTGCTCAAGAACTTTGAGGATTACGCCAATACACTGGCCAAAAACGTCCGCAAAACCTACCTCAAGCCCTTCACCATTGTCACAGAAAACATGAGTAAGTGACGCGACTATACTCCAGCTTTGGTTTTGATTCTCATGCTAACTTCCTGTCTGTGTCGTCTCCACTTCCTGTCCCGTGCGCCTCAGTCCTGACCATGGACTACTTGGACGTCACAGATCCGGACAGAGCCACATTTCCTAATTTTCAGGAAATCCACGAGGCTTTCCCCAAAGAGCTGGGATCCTCCGTGCACTTTCCTCAGTTCAAAGAGCGCTCTCAGGCCAGCAGAGGTAAGAACATAGGTATTATTGACTAAATATATAAGAAAAAACATTCTTAACTCGAGAAAGGAGGCTAAAGTGAAGTGCAACATAATGTGATTTCACTGGATTAACTGGGATTAACCTCTGAATATCACAAAATATGAAAAATCAAGATAGTTTTGTCAAAGTAATTGTATGAAGTGATATCAGGAGATTGCTTTAAAGACATTTACTATTGTATTTTACCGCATTTGTGGATTATGATAGACATTTGATGATGGCAAAATCCTGGCGATTCTTAGGTTGTACTTGACAAATTCTCACAGAAATGATGAACCCACAATAGTTTTACGTTTTATCTACAACTTTACCACACATTATACTTTGCAATTTTGAGTCCACAGAATTGTATATTCTTCATCTTTTGTAATAGAATTAATTGTAAACTTTTTCATTTCTAGCCTGGAAATTCAAAATGGTTGTATATTTTTTATTATGAAGACTTAGAATCATTGCTATTTAGGTCTGATGTAAGTTAATCATTGAAAGTGTATTATAGTCCACTTCTTTTTGCCTTCAGTTTGTTTTTAAAATGTAATCCATTATAGCATACATGTAACACCAATGTGTGCAAAATGTGTTTCAGACTGATTCAGTAATGTAAAATGCTTGGATAAAAGTATAATAAAACAGGGATATGCATTGATCAGACTTTAATGTTGAGGGGAAAAAAATGTTTATACGACAAAAAAGAACCACAGTGAAATTCTTTTCTTAATCTTTTGTGTAATCTCCAATGACTTTTAAAACAAAATCATTTCTAATAAATGAAAATAACTTCTTCCTCTAAAAGTTAACTTTTGAGAATACACAAATATTGGTTCCAATAATCATGTTTAAATTTGAGAAAATATTTGTGATTATAATTTTCCAGATTTTTGAGCAGCCATTTTATATCGCCGTTATTCAAAGTTTTCTTTAAAATGATTTGTTTGTTTTTGTCTTTAAGTTGATCCCACTCCAGCTGTTCCCGCTCAGACGGATGCCCCTGAAGATGAAGACCACACACAGTCGGATCGCAGACGCCGCCATCTTGAACCCATGGCCCCTCTGCCCATCGTCGTGGTGATCGTCTACAAGTCACTGGGGCAACTGTTGCCAGAGCGATACGACCCCGACAGGAGGACCCTCAGGTAAGTACATTTTACTTTTTTTTTTTTTTGCCCTGTCAACATATAAGCTTTCACCTGTGAAAAACATGGTCCAGTCTGTACCTTAAGATTGTATCATTTAATTTAGTCCTTTAGTAGTTATTTAGTCTTAAACCTTTGTTGATATCTATTTCAAAGACTTATTGATCAGTTTAACTCTATAAAATTAGGTAAAATTTGAATTTTCGTGCCAATTTTCTGTAAGCTCTTCTTCACTCAAATACTAAATAAAGGTATGCTTTTCTTTGTATCTAATGTCATTCAAATGAAACAAGACATTTTACCCTGGCTCTATCATTTTTTTCCAGATTTATGTGTTCCAAATGTATGAACTTCTGGCGATTTTTACACTTATTAATGCATGAAAACAACGATGAAAAACGTGTAATGCATTTTTTCTTACATTTATCTAAATAAACTTCAGTAGACGTTTCAAATTGAACAAATCTAAATTCAAGACTTTTTCCTGTTCACCTGCAGTGTCTCGCTCTAATTGAGTTCCCTTATTTCCACAGACTGCCGAACCGTCCGGTGATAAACACAGCTATAGTGAGTGCTAGAGTCCACTCCGATGACACCCCCATCCCCCCTGTCCTGGACCCCCCCATCACCCTCCAGTACACGCTCCTGGAGACTGAGGAGAGGACCAAACCTGTCTGTGTGTACTGGGACCACTCCATCCCGTGAGTAAAACACACTCTATGACATACTTTTGTTACGAGTCTGTTTGACATCAGCTGTAACATGTGTTCTGGGTTCAGTCTTGGAAGCACCGGCGGCTGGTCGTCCAAAGGCTGTGAGGTGCTGAACAGGAACAACACCCACATCAGCTGTCAGTGCAATCACATGACCAGCTTCGCCGTGTTGATGGACATCTCCAAGAGAGAGGTGAGGATAACCCATGTATTATACTCTATATCAGGGGTTCTTAACCTTTTTTACCTTGAGGCCCGACTTTTCCCGTATAAAGTAACTTGAGGCCCAATCTCACATTAAATGTATTATATTTTAGTGATTATGCGGCCCTCAAGGAGGTGCTCGCGGCCCTACTTTGGGCCCCGGCCCTATGGTTAAGAATCACTGCTCTATATAACATAAAGAATACACATATTAGATAGATGACAGGTTTGACTACACTATAAGGTTTAGCTAAAAAAAGTTTGCCCTAGAACATTTTTATTATTAAGTTTATAATTTTACTTCCTGGTGGGACATAGGCAACAAATGTGACGTACAAAGACGTAATACCATAACTGTTGGGTCCAAATCTTGACAAATTTACACAACAGTTATGACTTGACAAATAATAATAGTTTATTTTGTAAAATAATTGTTTAAACTGTTTAAACTGATGATTGTTCGTGGTTTGTCCCTGTATTATGAACGGCATTATGTGTGCTGACAACATTGATAGAAGACTTCCTTTTTCCACTTGTAAAAGTGTATGTGATTATTTAAATATATTTAAATATGCAAATAGGCTGTGAGGGGATATTTTATGTAAATTGTTCATTCATACCAGGAGTTCAGATGATTAAAAACAGATCTATTGTATTTTAATTTATTCTATTCATATACTGATGGAATTTATTTGTTATTTATATTTTTAGAACTTTACATTTAGATTTCCCCTTGGGGAGGAATAAAAGTAATTCTGATTTTGATTTTTAGAACTCAGATCTGTATTTTTAAATTTTTCTTTTCAACTTTTCTTCACAAACTTGAACATGTGTCACAGATAATTTGGTTGAGATTACCGCTATTTAGCAGAAAAAAAGTTAAATTGTGATAACAGATAATGGATCAGAGTGTTTTCAAAGTGCATCTGAACCGTAACAAAACAAAACATTGTATCTGAAACTATTGTCTAACCTTTGCTGGTAAAAGCTGTAGGATTTTTGTAGATAGAGCATTAATACAGGAGTAAACTGAGCTTTGACTGCACTAAAGAATGTCTCAGAATGTTAAATTGACCTCTCTCCTGCAGCAGGGTGACGTGATGCCCCTGAAGATCGTCACATACTCCACGGTGTCGGTGTCTCTGTTCTTCCTGCTCCTCACCTTCATCCTCCTGTGTGTCCTGCGCCGACTCCGCTCCAACCTCCACTCCATCCACAAGAACCTGGTGGCCGCGCTCTTCTGCTCTGAGCTGGTCTTCCTGCTCGGCATCAACCAGACGGACAACCCTGTGAGTACAAACGAGCGTCACTACTGCAGCAACGGACAATTCAGTCTAATACTGACCATTTAGCGTTCAGAATTATTGTGAGACACGGCAGGTGAATAGGAAAACATCTTAAATTTAAAGATATCAATTTGAAACTTACACTGTAGTTTATTCATTTAAATGTAAGAAAAAAATGTATTACAAGTTTTTCATCATATAATGTTTTCATGTAGAAATAAGGTATTTTATGAGTAAAAACAGCCAAAACTATACCGAGACTATACAGGGACATAAATCTGAAAAATGGACTGAACCAGTTTGAAATTTCTTGGTTCATTTTCTACACATATTACATACACTGTACATACACATTGAAAAAAATGACTGAGGGGATTTCCGATTTATTATTTAATTTTTGAGTAAACTACATCTGACTGAGAATTGCCATTGCCACATCATTTTATTTTATTTTTAACTTACTAACTTTAATAAATAAATATTACAATTACATATTTAAAAAATCCTTCTCCACATTTCGTCAAAATCTTGTTAAATACAAGATTGTAAAGTTTGGTGTGTGTTGGAGGTACTTTAAGAGGTGATCTTTATGTCCCGAGGGGAGAAGAATGTATTGTAAGAAAACAACCTTTGAAGTTACAATGTCCCAGAGAAATCTATGGATGAAGTGGATTAAATGAAAGAATAAAAACGTTTAAAAAGCAGATTGGACAAGTTTGTTGTTTCCACATAAAAATATGTTGAGGGAGCAAACTGATAAAAAAAACAAAAAATTGCCTGTAGTGTCTCGCCTTAAATCAATTGACAACAACAACAACAAAATCATTTTGCTTATGCTGAGAGAGACTATGTTGAACTCTGTTTTTGTTTCATGTGAATACACTCAGTAATTACAGAACTATAAACCTGGTCAAAACATCTGCAATCTGACAGTGAAAAATGTGATTTCATGTGAACGCAGTCTATTCTGAAAACAACAACATGATCTATCTATCAAGCGTTAACCCTCACGGAAGGCATACCAGACTTATTATCATTTATTAGTAATGCTTCATGCTTTATATGCCACTGTAATATCTGACAGGTGAGTTAGCAGCGGGCATTCAGAATTCTTCTACGTTAATTTGTGGCGTGTAAAATGCTTCAATATTATGATTATATCATTCGTATAACACAATATTCCTGACAGCTGACTGTATTTTTCCAAAGTTCGTGGCGTGGTGAACAGTTTATCTGATAATCACTGCATTAAAACCCTGAAACGTTTCGCAACTACCAGATAACAATGTAATTCAAGAGCTCAGCCTGGATTAATGCATCAGCCTACACAATGTTTTCACTGAATACAATTGACAACGTAATTAAAAGTGAAAAAAATGAGACAAATGGCAGAAGGGATGTGATTTAATGTGGTTAAAAGTTCCTGACAGTGATTGGGACCCACACGGCGTCCCACTGAAGACGTGCTGCGACTGGTGCTGTCTCAGACCTCAGGGCATTGGCAAATGTTTCCCACAACAACATTTTAGGTTTCACTTAAATCCTTCGCATGTCTGTGGTTCATTACGCTTCAGTAATGTGCTGAATGGAGTTATTAATACAGTAGTTCTTATGTAGATACAGTGGTCGTCTCATCTAGTTGTACTTATTGGTCTCAGTGTAGTAATTCAGATGTAGCCTGGGCGCTGTGCACACAGCAGTTTGCAAAGGTTTTTATTTTTTAATTTTGTCAGTAAAATTGTTGAAAGATATAATACAAAGTGTCATAAATCAAGAAGTCAGGTGTTATGGCAAAAAGAGGCCAGACAGGATTGTACAAAGCAGTTCAAAATTCAAATAGATAAAATAAAATAGGGGTCGTCAAAGTCCATACACGATGGTGAGTTCATTCAAAATGACAGCGTTCTTGCCTTTCATGAAGTTATGTGAAGCAACGAAAAGTTTCTGCCAAAGCTAAATTACAGCTAATGCTATCTTTTATTCATGTAAAATATAAATTATATATTGTTTTTATGTGAAGATTATTTCAGTTTGTTATTTATTTATATTTTTTTGTCATGACTCAACAGAAGAATTAGCATTAGCCTTGAGACACAAACATGTCCCTGATTTGTAAAGTCTTAAACATATTGTCAAATAGTACTTTTAGATTTCCAGTGGCAGCCCAAGGAATTTGGGGACCCAAGGCAA
Organism: Rhinogobius similis; assembly: GCA_019453435.1. NCBI lineage: Eukaryota > Metazoa > Chordata > Actinopteri > Gobiiformes > Gobiidae > Rhinogobius > Rhinogobius similis. The sequence goes on from CM033619.1 coordinate 16,618,823, forward strand.
AATTAAGTACAGGCCACTCTTCAAGTGTGTAGGCCTGAATACTTTTTACGCTTGTTCATTCCCCTGCTGTAGTCCTGGTTCAGGTCTGGTTTAGAGAATGATCCTTGGTTGAAAGCATGCCCGTGTTAACTAGTCAGACTAAACCAGATGTCTACATTGTTAAAGCGATTACAACATCCTCCATGATACACGAGGCACTGACTGAGCACTGCTTTACAATAGACAAACAGATGTTCTGGGAAAGTGTCCAACGACCTTAGTCAAACCTGCAGTAGTTGTAAAGCTGTTGAAGCAGAAATAGCGCTAATATTAATAGGCTTTATGAGATGGCAGTAGTAGACACATAGTTGGGTTTTGCTACAGAATCATTCTAGGGCTGACAAATCGCAACGGCTGCAATTGTTAAATGTCACAATTTTTTCCATAAACAACAAAATTGCTTATCTTATTCTGCATGAAAACTGTTTAGATTTGTACAAACATGTTCTGAAACACATGTGATTCTTTTATTAGTTCATATAGACTTTTTTTTCCAGTCTTTTTTTCCATTTTCCTGGACGTTTAAAATGTAAACTTTGATCAGAGTCCTATTATTAAAACATCAATTGTATATCTAATACCGGTCCGAAAAATTGCATTGGATATCTTTTCCTAAATGATTTAAATTAATTGTATGCTTTGAAAGGGATCTGAAGCAGCAGAACTCAAAACTCAAGTTGTGTTTTGGGAACATAATCTTGTGCTTCACATACAGAGATATCCAAAACAGTTATGTGACTCACAATGTTTTGACTGTTGAGATTTTATGTATTTTTTTTTTACCAATGCCAATAAAAATACAGCCAGGTCCTGGTTCAGACCTGATGTTCATTTTAGTGGTTTGATTATCTGGATTATTCTTGAGATGCCAACAATATTCTTCTACTCCCAAGAGCTGATAAATTTGGTCCTATTTTATTTGAGCAGACTAATTTAGACGTGGCTTAAACAGGTTTAGTGTTTGAAGCAGTTACGGTGGTGTGTCAGTATTGAGGAATGCTGTCGGTGTAACCTCGGGGGCATCTCTCCACATGATTTATCGTCCTGTCGAGGTACTTTTCCCTCTCTGATCTCCAGACCAAACGCACTCCTTCAGCAGAATACAGTAACTCTACATGTGGGACATTCCCCTGCACGCTGCATTCAAATAGCACAGAGAAAACGAGGGAGAGCGATAATGCTGAATTATGAATGCATTACAGACATACAGTAACTTACATGTGCTAAGAGTTAAGAAAGCAAAGAGGAAAGGTCAGGGTTTACAAAGTTTAAATCAAAGAGGCAGTTAAAGTTCTTGTACTGCTGAAAATTTAAAAAGTTGGGGAGTGTAAATGAAAAATGGTTTCCTTTTCAAAGTTATTGTTCATTTTTGGCTTATCTTGGTTTCCTGAAAAGTACGTTCATTTATCTTTGCCTTTTTATCATCCCAGTATTATCTAATCTGGACCAAGTAATAGCCTTGTCTCTTCTTTTAAGAGGCAGATGTAATCTTACAAGAGCAATAACATATGTTTAAGTTAGCGTGAGCAGACTGCCGCCAAAGCAATGCCTCCACTGCGAAACTATACAACAAACTATTGGTACCAATGGACCTAGACATTTTGGGGTTTATAGAGATGTATGTGATTATTGGGGTTAATCAACGCTCATGATTATTCAGGATTTAAAAATTATTCACGATACAATTTTTTGTTATATTGTGTATGTACTACAGTGACCTGAATAATCACGATTAACCTAATAATCTTGACAGCCCTAGCCACAATATAATCTCAATCTATTTAAATGTAGTGTGCTTTTATCTAAAACATTTGATTTTATAAAACTGGTCAGATATTAGTCTTAGACAAAATGAATGAAAGTGAATCAAGGATTTCACTGGTCTTGGTGTAAACAGGCATGAATGATAATGTCATGTTTCTTCTCACAATTGTAACACTCAAATTTTACATTATGACAGTGCTACTTGTCACAGAAAACTTGGATTCATGGGATATCAGGATTTCAAAAACACACAAAAGCCATTTTGTGAGGTTTAAGTCAGTTCCATCACAGTCCAAACTGGAGCTGCCTCTGCAGTCGTCAGATTAACAACACAGGTTTTTGCTATTTTTTATTTGTGCTGCACAATATAACGCAACAACATTGCAAATATGAGTTGAAACAATTATTGCATCACAAAGGCTATAGTTATTTAAACAATACAATGTCCCTCTGCAAAAAAAAAAATATATATATATATATCCTATCTTTTCACAGAAGGATGTTGTTGTACGTGTTGTGTGTGTGAAGGCAGATCCTTACCAGACTGACTGAAGGGGCACATTTGAGTATAGAAATGGAGTACAAAGACAATACTACAATGTATCTCAATATATTTTGGTATATCTTGATATCTTACCAACAAAAAAAACAACCTTGAAAACTACTGCATATGTATTATGCCAAATGTCACAGGGAACTTTTAATTAAGCGTAAACAAATAGCAAGCAGATGCCTATATCTTTGGTATATCATTATATTATAACTTATACACAAATACACAATAGATATTTGTGTTAAATAAACAATAAATTGTACACTCAGCCAATAACACCACTTCTTTGAACCAAGAAGACAGTTATTTTCATTCAAAATAAAGTGCTTCTCAAACCTTGTGAACTGAGAAAATGATTTTTTTATTATTATCTATATATAAACGATGTGTCAAAATGTATATTTTGTTTGAAATGAGATTAATATATCTTACATATCTATGTATCCTCCACCATAATGGAACCTATCTTAAATTAAGTTGCAATGCACCCTTCTACAAACAAGTTCATGGGATTAGTTTATCAGTTCATATTTCAGTCTTCTCTCAAACGTTAATGCTCCTGAGGTTTAGGGCTGTAGTCTATTAAAGATTAAAAGGCGGCGTGGCAAAAATATATCAAAATTGTAAAGTATCTCCATGTATCTGACCCAAACTGTACTCAAAAGACAACAACAGCACAAGAGTTCATGCAGAAACTACTATTTATACAGATGTACTGGAAAACAGCAACAGTTAGACGTCAAAATCTTCAGTAAACTGACTCCAAATGATCTTGTTTTTGCCATATAAATCATTCTAATACAAATAAAATGATTGGTTGACAAATAAAAATCTTGGTCAACTAAAGCGCCATTGACCAATCATTTGACTAAAAGATTACAGCCCTACTGAAGCTGTTTACAATGTGCACTCTGAACAGAATCTAAACATATATTTACATCATCGTGCAGCCCTATTATTTATTATCAGATTTCCTCCCTTGTCACCCACGTTCTCCTGTTTGTTTGTACATCTTCTTTCAGTTTGTGTGCACGGTCATAGCCATCCTGCTGCACTACTTCTACATGTGCACGTTCGCCTGGATGTTTGTGGAGGGGCTGCACATCTACCGAATGCTGACCGAGATGAGGAACATCAACCACGGACACATGCGCTTCTACTACGCCATCGGCTGGGGCATCCCCGCCATCATCACCGGTGAGACGGCGACGGCGACGTGTGTTTGAAACGGTGTCATTAGGTGCAAACATGTCGAGACTGGAGTGACATGGAGATGCACTGATCCTCGTGGGAAACTTATGAGATAAACTCCGGGACAAAAACTACACTAAACGCTTTGAATCAAGTCCAGAACGTCGACATTAAAGATTACAATTCACTCATTTCATTTATATTGTGCCAAAAGAAAGCAAACTTTTCTCAAGGTGTTTTCCAAATAGCACAGGCCTGGACTATACTCTTAAATTTAGCTTTTAGATCACATTCAAAAGAAATAAAAAGGGCTTTGGGCTAGATGTGGGCGATATTGACAAAAATGTATATCTCAATGTATTTTGGAGGATCTTGATAACAATATTTAGATTATATTCATGTTATTCAAACTGAAATGTGTTGAAACCTGTCTTTGAAATGTAATAATCGAGGTTTAATCAACAGACAAATGTGAAAAATCTGTCAAATGAATCACAAAAGTGCAGAAAGATCGCCATATATCCTTATTTGAAAGTTTACAACATCACTTTTTTTTTACATTTTTGCTTTTAATCAGTTCTTTTTGTAGTGTTTTTCTGATAAACGACGTAGTCAATATTCAAATTTTGCAGTATCTTCACAACAACATTCATGACATTCCCTACATTTCGATATATTGTCCTACTTTTGACCATATCATATCTTTTTAGTGAATAATAATACATTTAAAACATTAATTAATTCCCCAAAGCAGCACTGAAAGTTTACCTGTGCACACTTTGCTGTAAAGAAAAGTGTATTCAGCATTCATGCATTCATTCCTAAACTCTAACAGTGACTTTAAAGCTGATTCATTTGATATCTCTGAACAGCAAAGTGTCATCTTCTGTTTGTTAAACCTACTTCAAGATCAATGTCATGAATTAAAGCTTTGTGTTGTTTGGGCTTGTTGCAAATTGATCTAATGCCAGATAACCTTAGTTTGATTATGAAACTTCAATCAGAACCTGCTTATATAACATTTTTTTTCTGTATTTTATATGTTTTAGGTCTCGCAGTTGGTCTGGATCCACAGGGATACGGGAACCCAGACTTCTGTTGGCTCTCAGTTCACGATACTCTCATCTGGAGCTTTGCTGGACCCATTTTCGTAGTTGTCTTGGTATGTCCCTCTATATAACGAAAAAAGACTTTGATCTATTCTTAAACCATTAGATCATCTTAAAAATATCTCACTTTGCTTTGTTTCAGGTGAACATTGTGATCTTTATCCTGGCGGCAAAAGCGTCTTGTGGGCGAAGGCAAAAAGCTGCAGAGAAGTCAAGAGCTATGTGAGTTTACGCTTTAATACTTTCTTTCTGCAAAGTTTTGTGATATAAGTTCATAATTATCACTAGAAACAAACAGTATTAACCATAAACTTACTATGAAAGCTTGTAATGCTTTTAAAATAATCAGTTTTTGTAGATTTCAGTTGAGATTTTGTCGCAAATCGTGTTTCCGCCTCAAAGTGTGCAGCCGCATGTACAAAACTGGACTTGTGCCATGACTGTCTGAATTTTCTTCTTCTGCAGTCCTGCGCTCCGTACTGCGTTCATCCTGCTGTTGCTCATCAGCGCCACCTGGATGTTGGGTTTATTGGCCGTGAACAGTGACGTTATGATCTTCCATTATCTATTCGCCGGATTCAGTTGTCTACTGGTAACACACTACTACACAAAACATTTCAAGAACCAGACTTACATAAACACTTTTAATATATCTGGAAGTCTTTAGAATGTATTTCTTGTAGTTAATTGTTTGATTTCTATCCTAAGCTTGCTGTATACATCATGCCGTGTCTGTATTTGCAGGGAGTGTTCATCTTCTTCTTCTTCGTCATCTTCAACGCTGAAATCAGGAAAAACCTCAAGAACGTCTTCACAGGAAAGAAGAACATCCCCGATGAGGCCAGCACTGCCCGAGCCTCTCTGCTCACCGTGAGTCAACAGTAACATTTTCATTAGCCCTGAGCTAATATAACTTGTTTTTGCATGTTTAATTCTCACATATTTTTATTTTTCCGATGCAAATTGCAATCTAACTTTATGCAACCTCAACTATTATTGTTTGTTTTCAAATTCTATCATGTAATCGGTTCACTCTCTTTTTAGGGGAGCTGAGGCAGTTTTTCTGTATCACTTGCATTGTGTTTGAAATATAAGTATCCAAAACACAAGCAAGATATTATCATCATCATTAATATTAGTGACTGCTAGGGCTGCGACAGTCTATCACTTAATCTTGACTAGTCGACTATAAAAAATAATCATAATCATATTGTGATAATTGTAATTGTTATATGGACTATACAGACTTGTACTTATATACACTTACAAAAAGATGTGTTATCGCAAATGCTGTGGCATTATTAAATCAAAATATGAAAGATTTATTCAATATTGCACTTTGTAAATATTATTTTCATGTTTCAACCTTTACTTGGTTAAACATGTATTTAAAAAAGACTCAATGTGCAAGTAATCGTTTAACAAGTCGACAAATTTACAAAATAATCAATGACTAGTCAACTGCTAAAATAATCATCACTGACAGCCCTAGTGATTGTTCCTTGATCTCATTGTTAAACACCTAAACACTGTTACAATCATTAATAAAGTATTTATCTATCTATCTATCTATCAATTCCCCGCCTCCATCTCTGTTAAATGATAAACCTATTATGTTGTGGCGTCATCTCACTAACTCCCAACTTGTCATATTTAATCCATAAACTGTTGTCCTGTTCCTGCAGCGCTCTCTGAACTGTAACAACACGTACCACGAGGACGGCCTGTACCGCTCCGGGTTTGGTGAATCCACAGTTTCTCTGGACAGTACGCTCAGGTCAGCCAAGAGCCGCAGCAGCTTCCTGGCATACGCACTCAGGTACCACACACGGACACTGACCGCATGGCCGCTTCTACTACCACTGTGTATGTGTGTTTACGCAGCACGCACGCTTAGAGACCCTCTAAAATGGGATGTCAGAAAAATTCGACTGGAGGCAAAATGAAGTTGACTGTAAATTTTTCAATGATTCGCTCACATTAGATCTAAATTCTACTGGAAAAAACAACACATTTGAATGTCCAGAGTAGAAATGTCAGTTAGTTTACTTTTCTATAACAAACGATGGACAAAATACAATTTTCTAGCCTTAAAATTGTATTTTAGCTTCAAAATAATCTAACTGATAGTATAGTATCTAATGTATCCAGATAAAATGAAAAATTACAGTAGGCTCAACATTTCTGTGAGTATTTTCTAGTAAAACCCATTAAATATGGATTGTTGCTTCATCAAAAATGGAAATAATTTATCATAATTTCCTTAAACATAATGTAAAATACAACAATAAATGTGTTTGAAGCAGCTCTGATGTCACTCACTCACTGTTTGAAGTAGCTCTGATGTCACTCACAGGTGTCTTAGTGTTTTTTATTTTACAAAATCATCTAAATGTTTCATATTTTGTGATATTCAGAGGTTAAATCACAGTTTCTCCAGTGAAACCACATTATGTTCCACTTCACTTTTGCCTCCATTCTGAATTTAGAAAGTTTTTATTTACAAACTTTCAAAGGGTCTATAGGACTTTCAAAATGAGCACGCTTTATCTCCTTTTCCTGCATGTTTGTAATTGCATCAATTAACCAACAAACTAACAATGGCAAAACAGTTTATACTTATATACCTATATCATCTTGGTTGCACATCTGAGACATTTTCTGCTTGATTGAAAGTTGTTGAAATTCTTAATCGACAAATGTATTCTGCTGTCTGCTGCACAAAGATATATAAGTGTTAAGATTGCCTGCAAAGCTTATGTTGGGCTGTGCATGAAGCTGGGCTCTGCCAAACTACATAAACACAAGGACAGTCACATGGATGTGTTTTAACTTTTGATAGATTTGGTTTGTACATGTCTTCTTGTTGTTAATGTTATTGACATTTAATACTATGGCTAGTCAGCTATTTAACTAATCGTATTTTGATCATTGTAATCATTATCTGGACTATACAGACTACAAAGCCCATACAAAAACATGTTTACTACTTTGATAGTGGCAAAAAATGGCAAAAACAGAATTTATTTTGCTTTATTCCTAAATATTCTCTATCTAGAAGTATTCAGTCACTATTTTCAACCATTACTTGGTTGAAAAAATATTTTAAATTCTCGTTGTACAATAGAAGTAATTGTTTGACTAGCTGACAAATTAGTTTAGTTTAGTTTATTTGCCATTTGCAGTTTGAAAACCACATTGGAAAACATGTGGAAAAATCTAATCCACCTTATTTGTACAGCACATTTCACAAACAAACAGTTTTAGGTGACAACCATAATGATAAACAGTTAAAAAAGGAATAAAAGCTTTGATAATTTGACTAATCCTAAAACAAGATGAAATAAACTAGTCAAATCAAAAGAAAAAGCAAAAAAAGTAAAAGCATAAAATACCAATAAAGAAGTACATAAACAAGAGCAATAGAGTGGGATTAAAATAAATTAGTTTTAAAAAAGGACCAAACAATTCAGCTCAGAGTGCGCAGTAAAATATATATTTCAAAAACAACCACATAAACAAACAATGAACAAGTTACAAAACTCAAAAAAACATAATCACTCATAAGTCGACAACTAAAACAAGTATTAGTTGCAGATGCACAAAATCCATACACATTTCTGTTCTTATTTCTTAGAACGGCAGCCATGTTTTCCAACTAGTTAAGCTCGTTATCAGGGTTTCCTTTTTACAGCTATATTTGTACAAGTGCAGTGAAAGGCTCCACAGGTGTGTTTTTCCTGGGTGTCAGCTTTGCCTGTAGTTTTAGCCTCTTTTACACGGCCCAGGTGAGGTCTGACGGTGCGCCTCGACTCATAAAACTGTCAAGTGTGTAACCTGAGCGCGCACTGGGGTCAAATCCTCCCCTATAAGAACACGCAGAGTTAAAGAGAGAAAACAGGCCAAAGATATGAAGATCTGGAGTAGTTTCAGTGATTTAGAGATAGGACCATACCTGTTCATGTCCCTGCAGCTGTTGGCAGCAAATCTGATATTTCCACTCATTTCTTTTTAAAAAGCCAGAACACAAGAGTCTCCAGTAGCATTCTTGTTCCTCTGCCATCTCAGTCCAACTTGTTTTATGTATTGATGAAGTAGAGTTGTATGAAATTGTTATTTATTTTGTGACAGATGATTCCTTCCTGTTTTCCCTCCCTCAAGTTTTGATTTACCGGCAATAATAGTACTACAAATATTACTCGTGGTGTTATAGTTCGGATATAGATGGGATCCTACGAAAAAGTACAAATTTGATTTTTTTCAGTATTTATGCTTGTTCAAACTCATAGGTTGATGTGTGCAGTAACTACTTACATGTACCGAAAATACATGTTCAGAAAACTAATGTAGAATATGCCGGTACAGTTACGCTTTCATTTGGTGGTGTTAGTAGAATACAGTTACTTTTCTAAAATCAGAGGAGTACATTGTGGTATTTGATCATGAGCTTCAAACTGCACTGATTTAGGCACTGAGAAAAACAGCTCTTACATTTAATGCATGTGTGATTTTTCTTCTCAAATTGACATTAAGGTTCTAACCCTTTTATCTTATCAAGAAATGCAGAGCAAACACTGAACCCAATCAAAAAGCTATTTTAATCCTACGTTGTGTAGTCACAGTGTAATATAATGCAACCTAATGTGAATGTAATCTAGGTATTCAGAATACAGGACTCTGATTTGACCAAGTAACAGGATATGTTACAAAATACATTTTAATGCAGGTTTTAATTCATTTTTCTGTAAATAAATATGTATATTTATGAATTAATAATGGTACTGGTTTTGCTAAATGTCTGCGTAAAAGACCATCTGTATCAGAATGTTATTGTCTTTGTCTTATGTTAATATATGTTTGAAATAAACACTTTTGATTTTTTTTACATGAATTTGTTATCAGGTGTTAAAAAGATTTCCTGTTAAACTCTAGTCACATTTTGTTTCCCTTTCGTTGTGGTGTGTTTAGGGAGGAGGCAGGTCAAAAACCCAGCGTCTCATCAGGAACAGCTAAAGGACACACAGACCTGGACGGACCGCTTTTCCACCGCAACGGCACGAAGGGAGACGGTGAGCGCGGGGTTTACTCTCATGATACTCATCCCATTAAGTTAAATGCATTTGATACTGATGTCAACTCCACAATTGTAACGAAAACACTCTTCTTTAGATAATAGAATGCCATTTTCAATACAAAATGATTGTAGTATAAGTAGAATTAACTTGTGGTCTTATTTTGCTATGGATCCAGTTCATTATAAAACTATTCAGAAAAAGTCAAATTTTGTCCAATTTATGCGATTATTTTCATTTTTGATACTTAGAAATTAGTCTATAGTTTTGATACTATTTTTTGTATCGATTAGCATCTAGGTAGTGATTTTTTCGGACCACCCTTATCCAATAAACTACTCTGCACTATAAATCATGCTTAAGTGTGCCTGAATAAAAAAAGAATAATAATATCTACCTCAGATTCATTCAATGAAAAAGAGGTTTTGATCTCAATTAGTTTTTTACCTGCTTAAATACAGGCTAATAGTTTTACAGTCGATCATACTGAATTTTAACTTTACTTTTATGGAATCTGCAGTTTGACCTGACTTAACTTTGTGCTGTTGTCCACTGCAGACTCGGACTCAGACAGTGAACTATCAGGAGACGAGAACAGCTCTTCGTACGCCTCGTCCCACTCGTCCGACAGTGAAGACGACGACATCGACATCAAACCCAAGTGGAACAACGAGAGGCCCGTCCACAGCACGCCCAAAGGTACTCAGAGTCAACACAATCTGCCTTCAGTGTTATTTGTAAGTTAAAGCTGTTAAAGATGCACTGTGTAACTTTTCTGGTGTGGGCTCCAGCACCTGCATGACTCCACAAAAACTGCTTTGTCTGAAATGTGCCACAGTAAAGCATTTATATCTGTCGAGAATAACTAATGTTCAGGAAAAACACCAACATGCATTCTTACTTTCTGTGGGCAGGCTTGACTTTCCACAGATCTGACCTGGTGCATTTTCCTCGTTAGTCTCCATTTAGATACCGTATATACTGTATGTTTAATGCCATAGTGTGGAATATTTAAGGCAACGCAATCCCAGCTCTATGGAGAAGTTAAATAGTGCACCTTTAAATACATTTGTAGCCAAAAGCAATGTTTAAAATATAAAATTAACTCTTGTGTTGGTTTATTGTACCACAAAACCAACTAAATGATGTCAAACATGTTTTAGCTCTTGTAATACAGAGAAAAAGTATTGCTGGACAATCTGGGAAAAAAACAATAAATTTTTTCCCCTAATATTGATCAATCTTGATTTTCGATAAAATTTTACTTAGTTTTTTCAAAAGCAAAATAAAAATGACTTCTACTAATGATTTCATGAACATAAACTATACAGACTATACAGAAAAAAAATCACATTTCTTCCTCCAAAGTCTGACTTCTTTTCCAATCCACTTGTTTTTACTGACAGAGGGTCTTATTTTTCATATGTCAACAACTTTTTTAGTTATTTGTGGAAATTAAATATCAGTCTATAGTACACTAAGGATCTGTAATCTGTAATCTGTTGTTTTACATGAATAGCCTTTTGCTGTGTGTATAAAGTCCTGCATTGACATTTTCACAGCTGATTCGAACCACGTGAAGCCGTACTGGCCGACGGAGATGACGACGGCCAGCGACAGTGAGGATCCCGGGGGTCCAGACAGGTTACGAGTGGAGACCAAGGTGAACGTGGAGCTCCATCCTGAAAACAAACTGAACCACACAGGAGACAGAGACACGCCGCAGCCCAAAGACACTCCTGTGAAAGACTCTACCGCTCCCTCTGCACCCGCCAACAGCAACCACCAGCCGGAGCAGAGGAAAGGTGAGCAGATGTGTGCGCAAGTTTGTCTTAAAAGGGAGAGAGCAGCTATGTACGCCTCGTCTTATTGTCTTCTAAACTCATTGCAGTGAATAATTACAGTGCTCAGAATGTGTGAGAAACTATGGAATACTGTGGAATACTGGAGTTTAAACTTAATTAGTTCTGTTTTTCGTGTATTTTTTTTCTTCTTTTATTTCCATACAAGCCTATCCATACTATCCACTCATACATTACACAAAACAAGAATAACCCTAAATTGTACAACTCAAGAAACAAACAAGGAAAAACAAACAAAACTCAAATAAATAAGTATATAAATAAATAAACTACAATAGTAGAATGACAAGTTGTCTGAGCACAACAAGACATGGAATATTATCTCTCTCAACTTTGGAGATACAAGTTGTTATCTGTTTGGTTTTAAATGTACTTTTTCACGCTTTTAAATCATCAAAAATCCAATAAACGTTATTATTTTGTTGCTATCAGTACAGAGTCCGAGTCCATGAAAGGAAAACTACATCAGTGGACACTTTCTTGTCTCATCTCATCCATAAACTAGCTCTGTCTTTTCCTTCCAGGCATCCTGAAGAACAAGATTAGCTACCCCCCTCCTCTGTCGGACAAAAACATGAAGAACCGTTTGCGGGAGAAACTCAGCGACTACAACTCCCCGACCATCACCTCCCCTCCTCCCATCAACAACAACAGCAGCACGTCTCCCCCCGCCTCTGTCAACATCATGACCCCCCCCTCCAGGACGCCCTCCATCACCTCGGAGTCAGGGCGCCCAGGTAACCACGACAACAGCATCAGCACCGGGAACAACGGCACCGGGCACCACGGGAACAGCATCGGCACAGGGAACCACGGCAACAGCACTAAAGTCAAGCCCCCCATCGCCCCGCGGCCACAGATCCCGGTAGGACAGCCCCCGCCGGCCATTTACCGGGAGACCAACGGGGGCGTGGCCATGCACTTGAAGTCCGGGACGGTCAACGGAGGCAACGAGTCGGACTCAGAGTAAGTGATGGAGGTTTAAATGAGTGAACGTTGGTTGATTTTAAAGTCACTGAATGAAATAAGCATGTAGTGTGTCACTCTGTTTGTGTGCTTCATAGACAACAGAAGAACAGTGGACAAAATATAATGTTTCAATCTAATATTTTGGTTACGCTTTAGATTAAGGTTCCGTACTAAACAATTTATTATGCATTAATAAGCACTTGTTATGTGTTTATGAGCATTTATAAGGCATTAACAAGCATTTATTACCGTGATAATTGAAAACGATGTAATAAGCTGCTTATTGATGCTGTGTGATGCGATGTGGTTTATTCACACAAACATGTGTTGGTTAATCGATTGTACACATGTATGAGGCGTTATAAGTGCATAAACAACTAGTGCTTATTAACATCTTATAAATAGTTTACTAAGGAACCTTAATCTAAAGCATTACCAATATTTTAATTGTATCAAGTCTCATAATCATATTCATGGATTTTTGGCAAAAGATTTGAAGATATCATATTTTATTTGAATTACGCATTTGGTTTCTGACAACTAACGTCACTAAAGGCATTCAACACTATACTGGTTCTATTAAACGGCTTTGTACAGACTTTATAAAGGGCAGACAGTTACCAACGTCCACACTAAATGCTCAAAACCACCTAGAAACTTAATAATGAGTGTAGTTCTACAACTACCACTATGCTAATCACAAATGCTGATCGTTGACTAGCATTTTAGGCAAAACTCACTGAAAGGAAGCCAAATTTGCATTTTAAAATGCAGCTGTACTTTTGTATGATGTAATTTCTTTTATTTAATCAATGTCAGCACAACATCTGACAGGAAAGATTAGGACTGTTCTGACATTTGTTTACATTAGGACTTGAACCAATATGGCAGCAGGTGGTGTACAGGTCACGTGTCGCCAGGAACCAATTGCTAACAACTGTTACCATACGTTGAGACCCAAGAATTCAGGTGTCAAAGATCATTTTTTCAATTATAAAAAGTTGTTATCGTTATAATAATCATGTAAGGCAATTGTTGAAGAATGAAATTTTCAATAATAATTGTATTATGAAGATAAATAACCAAATTTATATTAGTCATTTAGTCCATAATATTCCTAAACCACACCAAGAAACGTTTTAGAAATATTCAACATTTCAGACATCGATATCGTCTGAGACCCAGCTATAACCAAAGCTGCATTTACATTTAGTGAAATTTACCTAGTACCTAGTAGTGGTCAGATCCTCTGACCCGCAGGTTGGTGGTGCGATTTCAGCTCCTTCAGATGAATAATGCCGTTGTGTCCTTGGGCAGGACACTTAACCCACCTCGCCCCAGTGTCTGCGTACACTGTTGTATGAATGTGTGAGTGGATGGGTGACTGGTTCCTTGATGTAAAGCGCTTTGAGTGCCTTAAAAAAGGTAGAAAAGCGCTATATAAATGTGACCATTTACCATTTACCATTTACCTCTGCCACTGCAAAAATATATCTGATTTTTGTATGTTTTAATTTGTTTTTGTGACCCTTCATATAGAAATAGTTAATAGGTCCTTGTTTCAGTTTCATTGTCCACTCTTCCCCTGCTGTCTATGTCCCACTCACACACTGCATGAAACCCCCTTACGTTTGAACTGACCGTGCATGTCTTCCCTTTGTTTTCCTGTCCCTGCAACCTACTTCCTGTCCACCTGCACTGCCCCTCCTCCCCCCGCGCCCCACCACCACCCCATAACAACACCCCAGTGGCAGTAACGAGACTTCAATCTGACCAATAGGAAAACGCAGACCAGCCTGCCGTTGTGAGAGGACGACGGCGTGAAGAAGACTAAAGAAACAAAGTGTGGAGATGTTGAGGGTCAAAAGACGAGACGGACTTCAAGAGCGAGCCAACTCTCCCCTTTGGAAAGCAGTATTAATTGACTTTGAATGAGCGTGAATCAAAAGAGAGTGAAAATATAAAGGGAAAGCCGCGTCGGATCGCACTACGAGGGGACGTGCCAAAACCACTGCAGGAAACGGGAAGGACGGCCAACAGGAAGCAGCTCTGATCTGATTGATTGCTCCTCTTCTGTGGCGGCTCTAACGCTAAAGACTTCAGTTTTCTCATGAAGAAAGTCTGCTTGGTACAAAACGATTTCAAAGACGACGCTGAAAGTCGCTAAAAGCCTTCGGGAGACGTGTGCACTGCTTGGACCTTGTGACTGTGCATGTAACAAGTCCCGCCTCAAATACAGTAGTTTGTCACAATGTTCTGCAATGGACAAAAGTGTATGTAGAGTGTAAAATTAACTTGTAGATATTGTTCAAACTGAAGAAGATTTATTTTGTTATGCAGCAATAGTGAGGACAGACCGGACCGCCTTGGAAGTAAACACTGTGGCTACAATGGCTGCACTAATGCATTTTTATTATTTGAAATCGTTGTTGTTTAGAGATGATTCACAATGATTTACAGAACAAATTTAGAGTTTTAGTCAGTGTTGGTGTTCATATTTTGCATGTTTGGTGCTATTTCTGTGATATTTTTCATCCAATAACGAGGCATGTCACAATAACAAATTCAAGTGCGATATATTGCAACTGAAAAATATCACAATAAACGATAATAGTCGAACCGCCCTTTGCCCATGTCACAGTAACTTCAGGAAAACACCAATAAATACCATGTACAATGTCATTTAGAAACACGAGCTGCAGAATGAAACTCTTAGTAAGTAGTAAGTTCGTATCTGTCACATTTATGATTCTCTACTGCTCAGATCTTCTATAAATAACAAAGAAACACTCAATAAACATTCAGTCCCATAAATATAATTCCAGCTATTGTATATTGAATAATAAATTGATGTAGAATTGTTGTAACAGTCTAACCAAAAACTGACAATGAAATGAAAAAAAATAAATAAATTAAAGGGTTATAGTTAGCAGATTTAGACAAAAATGTAGATCTTTATGTTCAAAATATGCTGAAACTTGTCCATAAATGTTGTGGTCGAGGATCAAGTAATGCATGAAATATGAAAGAACCATAAATTAACCACAAAAGTTCAGAAATTCACTTTATGCCATTGTTTATAAGATTACATCGCAAGTTTGTTTAATTTTAATTTTCTCACACAGAGACATAAAGATTAGCCCTTAAAGAAGCTCCTACACACCAAACTTTACATTCTTGGACTGAACAAGATTTTGATGGAACATACTGAAGGATTTAGGATCTAATTCTAAACCTGATTTATTAAAGTTTTTACAACTAACATATGCACAAAATGAACCAAGACATTTAAACTTGGTTCTGCTAATTTTTCAGATTGAAATGTCCTGATATGTGCAATTTTTGCAGATTATAAACATAGAATGGCTGTTTTTCTATATGAAAACATTACATGATGAATGTAATACATGTTTTTTCTTACATTTGTATGAGTAAACTACAGGAGAAGTTCCACATTGATATCTTTAAATTTAAGCTTTTTTCCTATTCACCTGCAGTGTCTCATCTTAATTAAAATATATATACAATATTATTCCCTTTTTTTTTCTCCCATCTCAAGATAAAATATGAAGAAACTTAGTATTTAATGAAACTTTTATTCTATTTTATTCTGAACAAAAAACACTACAATGACAATGTTATGTTCATGTGATAAAAATGCATTAGTGCTGACAAAGCCCTCTTCACATGTTGCCGTTAACTGGATCTCTCAGATGTGTGCCTTCATTTCAGACAGAGGCCTTACATCCTAACTCTATAAATGCACACTTTGAATTGTCTTTGAATGTACCGCACGCAGTCCACATGAACACTTTTGTTGAACAGTGAGTCCAACCGCAGCCTCTGCCCTGAGCACTATGAATCTGAAGCCTTCTTTTCCAGTGTCCAGTGTTTTTTTAAGCTCCGCCCCCTTCTGCAAACAACAGGAAAAACCAAAGTCACAGTTTTACTATAACGAGCTGGAGTCGACACACTTTTGAGACGTGGCCCACCTTTTGAGAACAAAGATCAGAGATAGAACAGTATACAGTGTTCAAAGAGAAGCACTGATACTCACAGACTTGCTTAAACATTCTTAAAGTGCATATGACTGGTTCTCACGTTTTTCCAATTATTATTTTGTGTGGTGCGGTAGAACCTGTGGTAAATATTTATCACAGTTTTACATGAGTCAAGTGGCGGTTTCAGAAGAAAATTTGAAAAATAAAAGTTGAAAATGACAGGAAGTAGAGCTGAGTTCAAAAATGTAATCCCCTTGTGATGTCATCAATAAGCGACATTCCAAATACAGGGATAATTTTCAGCAACTGACACAATTTTCTGTCAGTTTAAACAATCATTTCACAAAATTAAGTTGTTATCAATCATTATTATTTGTCTAACATTGTGCAGTGATGGAAGTCGTACTCAAAAAGTACACAAAAAATTGACTCTAGTAAAAGTATCGCATAAAAGATTCTTCTAAAGTAAAAGTTTTAGATTATTTCTCACAAGAGTAAAGTACAGCTACTTAAACTTTTTACTAAATACAGTACTTTACTTTGTATTTTTTGTTACTTTCCACCACTGACACTATGGTTGCTGGGTAACAGTCGTGGAATCACCTCTACTTTCTGGTGTCGAACCAGGAAGTACAATTATTAACTTTTTTTTTTTTTTTTTTTTTTTTTTTAATTATTATTATCACACAACAACAACAAAAAAACAAACATGCAGACAAAGGTCCCACACAAGACATCAAGACAGAATCCCCATCCACCAGACAATTATTAACTTTACCAAAATCTTTGAACACAGATAAAATTAGCAAAATCTATAGTAAAATCTTAAATATAATTCACAACGCTTTAATTAAATGTGTCGTCTAACCTGTCATATGCACTTGAAGAAATTAAAGCAGTAAATAAATTGTACTAAACTGCCACCTGTTGTCTCCATGGGGATCATTGCCTGGCATGTTCCACAGTATGGCATTAAACTCATCGGGGCAGCATTGGTTCATAGGCTGTTAAAAAATGACTTTAGAAATGCGTTTGCTTCCATGAAGATAGAAAGGTTAAAAAATGACTTTGGAACATTTTAGGCAGAACAATAACCTCTCCATGGAGACAAGCGAGTGGGGGTTACATACTGCACCTTTAATTCTAAGTCTTCCATATTATAATATACACTTATTTTGAAAAACTGCAACAAAAAAAAAACTGCATTTGGTCTCACTCTTATTTGCCTCTTGCAGCTACAGTATCACCAGATAATCTCCAAAACACACTGTTTTTTGGGTTTTGTTTTTTTTTGCTTAATGCTATGCTGTTGATAAATGTTCTTTTTGTATTGATTTTAGACACTGGAAATGTTTTGTAAAATAATGTATATTTATTTTTTATGGTTTTAAAGAAAACGACACTGGAAAGAAAAGATGATTGTGGCTGTAAAATTAAAGGTGACATGAATTTGTATCCATGTTGTGTCGTCCGTGTGTTTTGGCCGTTTCATAAAATATTTTGAAACATCAGCTCTATTTTATAAGACCATTGTAGATTGTCTGTCCAGAACAATTACAGAACTAAATCAAGAGATAGTAAATAACGCTGTTTCAGAAAAGAAAACAGGGAATGCAAAGAATAATAAACAAAAACAAGCAAGGTTATGACGCATTCAGAGACAAGCCGCAAACCAAGTACTTTATGGGCATTAAGGACTTCTTTAAGACTTCTTAGGACTTGATAAATTGAAAATAGATGAGTTTATATCATGTGGAACCTTCCAGGCAAATCAAAGCAATGTTATTTGAAAATCAGGTGACTGACCTTCAAATAGAAAACCTATATAGTGCACCTTTAAGAACAGTTTTTAAAATAGGTTATTAGAAAGTCTGCACACAGGGCTAAGCTCAACAATAGAGAGAGTAAAAGAGCCTGTAATTCTGTAATGTTACATTGTGCTCATGTGAGTTAATTAAGCTGTGTTAGCTTTCAATGTTTAATTCACCTTTTGGAACATTTCAATGATCAAAGCCCACACTAAAGATGTGAGTGTCTTGTGATAACTGCAGGGTTGGACCACTTATCAAACTAAAAATGCAGTTAAGATAAATACATTTCAAATTTTGTTGAAATTTTTCACAAATTTGATCCCAGTTTAGCTATTTTGCACTGGGAAATTCAGAATCAACCACTGTACACTGGGCCAGAACTCATCTAATGTCACAGATTTTTTAACATGACAAATAAAAATACATGTGGACGTCTTTATATTGTTAAATTAATGTTTAAAGGGTCAAAAAAGTAGTTTAGTTTTTGTAAATTATGTTATAATCTTTGTAAAGCGCTTTGGGTGCCTATTAGGTGGAAAAGCGCTCTATAAATAAAAATTCTTCTTCTTCTAATTTCCAACAGATGTCTAAATTTTTCTCCACAAACAGACACTATAATTTATATTTACAGGTTCACCAAATAAAGTCAAAATTACAAAATCAGAAAACCTGTCATAAGCACTTTAACAAATTCACAAAATGTAATGCATCTAAATTAAGACATGTTAACACTAAACGTTTTACCAATTTGAAATAAATAACGCCAGGTTTTCGGTGTGGAATAAAGTATTTCATGAAAGATACACCATGTTTTGAACAATTTATATTACAATTTAGATTTTTGTGCAGCTGTAATAATGACTTGAATCAGCTTTCTGTCACAAACGTTAACCAAAATGTTCTTTTCAAGCTTGTAAAATGAAAACAATCCACATTACATTTACGCGGCTCAAACCTATTTCCTTTATTGGTCCAGCTGAACTCTGGTCTTAAGCTTTCCCACATTATTTACATTTTTGCTGCGCTCAGAGCTGGGAGCTGGTACTTGGACGTGGCATTCCTGAAGTAAAGCCCATGCACTTCACACTCACTCACTTTCATGTTTTCTGTGAGAATTTGTATTAGCACGAGTTCAAAGAGGTGGACTTTAACACAACATAAGACCAGAGGAAAGTACAACACTGGAAGAAGTTTAGGTAGAAAGTGCATTAAGGCTACAGTAACAACACATTTAATTGAGTGGAAGAAGAAAACTCAGACACCACTCACTATATTTACACTTCATTATAGACTATATTATGGAATATTTCAGCCAATATCTCTTCAAATGAACTACACAAACAGATATCTACATCTACACTACCATCTTTTATGATCAGTAAAAGCTATGTCAAGATATTTTTTACCAGGAAAGGATGGAAACTTTTGAAAACCCTACGAAACAAAGAGTAAACTGCCAACTTCCAATGACTCCAAATTAATTCTTCAAATATCGTTACACAGTGATTCACACAACAATAGCTCTTTATTTTATAGTGTTCTATTTTTAGTAAACTATTTTGTCATAGTTTTGGTCAGTGTTGTGTTTTTGCTGACGAAAACTAAATAAAAACTAAACAAAACCAATCATAAGGACTAAAAAGATTACTAAAATTACATTACATTTTTGTCGACTAAAACTATGACTAAAAGAAGATATTTTTGTCAACTTAGAGTACTGATATTTTTCGGTGGACAATAAAAACTAAGCATATACAATGAAAAGAACGATCCCAGAGCCTCAAACTAGACTGTAACAAACTCTGCATACAATTAACAAGATTGACCATGTCCCATGATGCAATGCAATACATTTTATTGAAGTAAAAATAGAAAATATACAGTATTTTCTAGTTGACTAAAACTATCATGGACTTCGTCAACCAAATTAACATGACATTTTCATCTACTATAACTAGACAAAAACTGAAAAGAATCGTTTGATTAAAGCTTGACTAAAACCAATAATAATTTTAGACGAAAGACTAAAACTCAATTTAATTTTCTTGTCAAAATTATCACTGCTAACACAAAGTATTTCAAAAGCGTTTTCTTTTCTCCAGATACACATTTTGGTGCAGATAATACAGATTTTTCAAAGGTTTTCCTCAAACTTTGTGACACAAACAGCGGCGGTTGCCAGGTGAGTTATTGTGAGCAGCTCCAGTGAAAGGTAAGAAAGAGGAGTCAGATTTCACGTGAGCTGATTGTGCTTAGCTGTCATGGCAACACAAGCCAGGCCCGCACTCTAGTGGCGTAAAGTGTTAAAGTATTAGAAGAATACGCAAGCTTTACTCCAAATCTACTGTGTTCAAGTAAAGTGTTAGTTCAACGTTATATTAACATTTAGGGAACTGTAATCTCACAATCTTGCCTTGTATTACTGTTATTTACGCATTGATTGATTCTAATCTTGTGAGAAATGACACTGGAACATATTTTTGAAAAGTTTTTTTTGTGATTTAGAAGATGTAATCTACTTTTAAAACAATACCGCTGAAGAAACCGTTTGAAGTGTTTGTTTTTCTTTTGTAATGTGAGGAGAGAACGCCACACTCCTATAATCAACGTGAACCTTTATCTGTCTCATCACAGCGAGTCAAACTAAATAATTCAGGTTTATGAGAGCCGCAGGTGGCGCCCGGGACAGAGGAGACGTCACGGGTCACGCAGGAGGCCTAGAGTAACAGCGCCATCTATCGGTCAAGATGGAACGGTGCACAAAACACACCTAAAAGCGTGCGTGTACTTCTGTTCTTTCATTCATTCATTTTCTATGGCGTCAGTTAACTATCTTTAAGTTGAGCGCGCGTATACAGCATAAACGAGCGCATTCACAGGAATCGAGGGCGCACAAACTGAAAGTGAGAGGTGAAAATGTTAACTCGAACGCAAAAACTGTTGTCGTTGTTGCCAGCGCCCGGTGTTAAACAGCTCCGCGCTCTGTTTTCAGTCCAGCGCGCTCTCTCTCCTCCATCCTGCGCCCGCTCGGTGTTTTTGGGAAACAGAGAATACGTCATCAAAAACAGACTTGACAAGACGATCACAGAAATACAAATCATAAGACATAGCATAATTATAAAAGGACAGGTAAAAAAAAAAAAAAAAAACATGTTTGACCTCAATACAACATAACATTTGACCAAAAAAAAAAAAATTATAAAAAAAAAAAAAAAAATACATATATATATATATACATATATATATATATATATATATATATATATATATATATATATATATATATACCAGTTATGTTCTGAAATATGATTTAGAACTCAAATACTGTACATCCATTTAAATAAAACAATAAAAGAAAAAGGCCAATTTTGAATAATCCCAAGGACAGACGAATGCAGACGACACGACTCCAGCGAGCAACAGCCATGGAAAACACAAATGTAAGTTCATTTTCAGCTACTTAGCGTTGGATTTGTTTTTTTTTCATTTTTATATAACATTCCTGCACATTTGGTTGATCATGCATTTTTGTCCTATATATTCAGAAGATGGAGATGGTTTGGTTAAAAGAATCAATCTTCATTGTCAGTTTGTGGCTTATAGTTGTTAGAAATATTATCTAAAATATGTTCAAGGCTGCCCTTTGGTGCAAATTTATTTGATAGTTTAAGGCTGACATTTGTGTTATTTTAAATCGCTGTCACAATGAAGATTGATTCTTTTTAACCAAACCATCTCCATCTTCTGAATATATAGGACAAAAAATGCATGATCAAACAAATGTGCAGGAATGTTATATAAAAATGAAAAAAAACAAATCCAACGCTAAGTAGCTGAAAATGAACTTACATTTGTGTTTTCCATGGCTGTTGCTCGCTGGAGTCGTGTCGTCTGCATTCGTCTGTCCTTGGGATTATTCAAAATTCGCGGCCTTTTTCTTTATTGTTTTATTTAAATGGATGTACAGTATTTGAGTTCTAAATCATATTTCAGAACATAACTGGTATATGTATATATATATATATATATTTTTTTTTTTTTATTTTTTTTTTTTGGTCAAATGTTATGTTGTATTGAGGTCAAAAATGTTTTGTTTTTTTTTACCTGTCCTTTTATAATTATGCTATGTCTTATGATTTGTATTTCTGTGATCGTCTTGTCAAGTCTGTTTTTGATGACGTATTCTCTGTTTCCCAAAAACACCGAGCGGGCGCAGGATGGAGGAGAGAGAGCGCGCTGGACTGAAAACAGAGCGCGGAGCTGTTTAACACCGGGCGCTGGCAACAACGACAACAGTTTTTGCGTTCGAGTTAACATTTTCACCTCTCACTTTCAGTTTGTGCGCCCTCGATTCCTGTGATTGCGCTCGTTTATGCTGTATACGCGCGCTCAACTTAAAGATAGTTAACTGACGCCATAATTTTCTACCACTTGTTCCCGTCAGGGGTCGCGGGTGACTGGAGCTTATCCCAGTGACTTTGGGCCTTAGGCGGGGTACCATGGACAGTGCCAGCTTCACAGGGTTAACACAGAGACAAGGACATTCACCATTCACTCTCACATTCTTTCTCTACGGGTAATTTAGATTTGTCAATTAACCTGCATATGCCTGTGTTTGGACGGTGGGAGGAAGCCGGAGAACCTGGAGAGAACCCACGGTAACATGGGGAGGACATGCAGACTCCACCCAGAGAGATCATGTGACGTTGGTCTGGTCTGGGCTTCGATCCCACTATGTCCTTATTGGAAGAGTTCTAACTGCTCTGCCACCGTGCACCACCATGTTCCTCATTTCTGATGTCAATTTTTGCGACGAGTTGGCCACTGTCCACTGGGATAGGCTCCAGTCACCCGCGACCCCTAACGGGAATAATTGGTAGAAAATGAATGAATGAATGAATAATACTGAAGGCCAACTTACATTAGAACACAATATTATAAAACGTTTAAGTCTTTTTGCCTGCTATTATTTATTCTGTTTATTATGTATTTTGCGCTGTGTGCATACCCATGGTCATACCCATGTTGATAATATTTTTAATTTGATCTTTATTTTCCATACTATCTGCACAGTGTGTATGATTTAAGTGATTTAAAGTTATTGGCCCGAGCCAGTAAACTGGCGAGGGACATTGTGTTTCGTCGGTTTCTTTTTATTGGCCCGAGCCAGTAAACTGGCGAGGGACATTGTGTTTCGTCGGTTTCTTTTTATTATTATTATTATTATTATTTTTTTTTTCACCGCCTATCGGCCCATTTTTGACCCAGTAAACATGCACGAAAAGTCTGACATAGGGGTATTGTCGCGACCGGCCCGGCGAAAAATTTAAGAAAACGTGCATCCCGAACATGTCCGACCCGATCCGAACGAACAGCACCGGCCCGAATCGGACCCTATGGGAAATGGGACGAGCAAAAATAGCCCGACGCGCACGAAACTCGGAACGGTGATAGAGAACAGTGAACCGAGCAAAACATGACATTGGAGCGCGGCCCTCGGACCAAGCGCACGGCGGCCATATTGGACGGAAGTCGCCACGCCAGTTTGACTTTTTTTTTTTGAGCTCCTAACAGTCCTAGGGTTTTCGCCCGACATGGGTCTGGCATACACGTACGCAATCTACACGGATTGAAATTCAATAGTTATCCGCGTTTTTTCGGATATCTCAAATGGTTTCCGCTGCTCGCCATCGAAGAACGCCGTTTCCTGTTTTTACGATCGCATGTCACGGCTACACGCTTGGACTGACAGAGCTGTAATTTCAGTCACGAGTGCGTAATTATGATCTGAATGTAATGCATTAATAAAAATAAATAAAAAGTACTCGCTAGCGCCCCCTACCTATTAAGTCAAACATCGACTTTGTCCGATTTTGACCAAACTTGGGGAATACGTCCAGTGTAGGGCGCCATGAAAAAAACTGAATTAGTGATATGGTGCATTTATCACCGTTGGCCACCAGGGGTGCAAAGAGTACTTTTAAATAGTTCCTGCGCACACGCATACTCCGATCGACATGAAATTTGAAACACACGTAAACGTCAAGCAGCTGAATCCATTTATGTGCGCACAATAACAATCAACCCTACGGCGCCACCTCTAGGAGCGCAATAAATTACTATGGGGAGAAAAACAATTACTTTGACTTTTATCTTTGAAAATTTGCACACAAATCCTACATGGCCTCCTGATCAGAAAAGCCAATGAGACCCATGGCCTATTCTTCACACTTTTGCCTCTAGGGCCCTCCAGGGCCCTCCGGAGCTCCTAAACATTCTCTATGGGAGAATATATTCTCTTTACACAAAGATGCAGCAAAAAGCCACTAAACAGTGAGTAACAGCCACCAAACTTAATACAGTGACTCCTGTTAAGGAAAATAAATGCCCCATAACACCATTTTACATGCAAGTCAAATACAGCCTCTACAGCGCCACCTGTTGGGTCAGGCCTATGGAAAGGGAGACGCATTTATTTTGGAGGAGGCCTATGAAATTTGCCACAGTGATAGTACACATAAATATGACCCTAAAACATAATTGGTGCAAACTCATCAGACAAACGACAAGGCGGCCATATTGAATTTAATTGTAGACGCCACTTTAAGTTTTTTTTTTTTCCATTGCAAAAGGGTCCTTGGTTTTTGGACCCACATCAGTCTAACATACACGTTCCTGATCGGGACGCATTGAACTTTGATACTGATCCAACATTTTTGGCCTATCTCACACGGTTTAGTCGTGACATCCTGTCTCAAATCGCCTTAATTTCTTGTTTCTTTTCCCGCTCCTCAAAGACACTTGGACTGTGCCTACAGAGCCCAAATTGCCACCAATGATGGAGAATGAAATATTACACAAAATAGACCAGGGAGCACAGGACCACGAATCACTATAGCGCCCCTACAGTTCAGTTAAAAGTGTCCAGATTGTCCGATTGACACCAAATCTTGGGAGATGATTATTTGCTTTATAAGAAGCAAAAAAGTCAATTGGACCCATGCCCTATTCTTCACACTTTTGCCTCTAGGGCCCTCCTGAGGTCCTATTCATTCTCTATGGGAGCCTGGCTCTCATCACTCAAAGATGCAGCAAAAAGCCACTAAACAGTGAGTAACAGCCACCAAACTTAATACAGTGACTCCTGTTAAGGAAAATCAATGCCCCATAACACCATTTTACATGCAACTCAAATACAGCCTCTACAGCGCCACCTGCTGTGTCAGGCCTATGGAAAGGGAGATGCATTTAGTTTGGAGGAGGCCTATGAAATTTAGCACGGTGATAGTACACATAAAGACGACCCTAAAACATAATTGGTGCGCAGTGCTTAGACAAACGACAAGGCAGCCATATTGATTATAATTTTAGATGCCACTTTACGTTTTTTTTTTCCATTGCAAAAGGGTCCTAGGTTTTTGGGCCCAGATCAGTCTAACATACACGTTCCTGATCAGGACGCATTGAAATTCGATTAAAAACCAAGTTTTGATGATAGCGTTTACGGTATAGCTGTGGTTCGCCATCGCAAATCGCCTTAATTTCCTGTTTCTTAAAATTATTCTCCAAGCCACAAGCATTGCCGTACAGAGCACAAACTGTAACCACAGATGCAGAATCAAATATTAAACAGAACAGAGTCAGGAGCACGTGAGCACTTTTCACTATTGCGCCCCCTGCTGGTCATGTAAAAGTACCAACATTTTCGGATTGCCACGAAATCTTGGAATCTGATTTTAAGCGTCAACAGCTGCAAAAAAGTCAATTACACCGATGTCCTATTTTGGATCGTTTTGCCTGTGGGGCCACGCATATTCCCCATGCATTTCCTATGAGACATGTCATAAGTCTATGGAGAGGCCACAATTATTTCGAGCAAAGTCAGTGAAACTCGGCAGACGCATTATTTAGAGCATTCCGATCGAAAAAGTCAATTACATAGAAGTCAGGTTTTGGGCGGTTTCGCCACTTCTGGAGAGCAGTGCCCGCCAATGCACTTCTATAGGGACGCCACCCGGTGTGAGTGGGGGGAGGGGGGTCACGGGGGCCCGAGTGACGCTCAGAGGAGGAGGACGGCGCCCCGGGGCGGTTTTGGACCGTCCGAGGCCGCGTGGGAAGGCGGTCGCGCGCGGGGCGAGGGCCATCATCGCCGCTTCGCGGCTTTAATTATTATTATTATTATTTTTTTCACCGCCTATCGGCCCATTTTTGACCCAGTAAACATGCACGAAAAGTCTGACATAGGGGTATTGTCGCGACCGGCCCGGCGAAAAATTTAAGAAAACGTGCATCCCGAACATGTCCGACCCGACCGAGCGAACAGCACCGCCCGAATCGGACCCTATGGGAAATGGGACGAGCAAAAATAGTCTGATCCGACGCGCATCTAAACCTCGGAACAGTGATAGAGAACAGTGAACCGAGCAAAACATGACATTGGAGCGCGGCCCTCGGACCAAGCGCACGGCGGCCATATTGGACGGAAGTCGCCACGCCAGTTTGACTTTTTTTTTTTTGAGCTCCTAACAGTCCTAGGGTTTTCGCCCGACATGGGTCTGGCATACACGTACGCAATCTACACGGATTGAAATTCAATAGTTATCCGCGTTTTTTCGGATATCTCAAATGGTTTCGCCGTGGCTCGCCATCGAAGAACGCCTTCGTTTCCTGTTTTTCCGATCGCATGTCACGGCTACACGCTTGGACTGAGAGAGCTGTAATTTCAGTCACGAGTGCGTAATTATGATCTGAATGTAATGCATTAATAAAAATAAATAAAAAGTACTCGCTAGCGCCCCCTACCTATTAAGTGAAAAGTCAACATTGTCCGATTTTGACCAAACTTGGGGAATACGTCCAGTGTAGGGCGCCATGAAAAAAACTGAATTAGTGATATGGTGCATTTATCACCGTTGGCCACCAGGGGCGCAAAGAGTACTTTTAAATAGTTCCTGCGCGCACACGCATACTCCGATCGACATGAAATTTGAAACACACGTAAACGTCAAGCAGCTGAATCCATTTATGTGCGCACAATAACAATCAACCCTACGGCGCCACCTCTAGGAGCGCAATAAATTACTATGGGGAGAAAAACAATTACTTTGACTTTTATCTTTGAAAATTTGCACACAAATCCTACATGGCCTCCTGATCAGAAAAGCCAATGAGACCCATGGCCTATTCTTCACACTTTTGCCTCTAGGGCCCTCCAGGGCCCTCCGGAGCTCCTAAACATTCTCTATGGGAGAATATATTCTCTTTACACAAAGATGCAGCAACAAGCCACTAAACAGTGAGTAACAGCCACCAAACTTAATACAGTGACTCCTGTTAAGGAAAATAAATGCCCCATAACACCATTTTACATGCAAGTCAAATACAGCCTCTACAGCGCCACCTGTTGGGTCAGGCCTATGGAAAGGAGACGCATTTATTTTGGAGGAGGCCTATGAAATTTGCCACAGTGATAGTACACATAAATATGACCCTAAAACATAATTGGTGCAAACTCATCAGACAAGCGACAAAGCGGCCATATTGAATTTAATTGTAGACGCCACTTTTAGTTTTTTTTTTTCCATTGCTTTAGGGTCCTTGGTTTTTGGACCCACATCAGTCTAACATACACGTTCCTGATCGGGACGCATTGAACTTTGATACTGATCCAACATTTTTGGCCTATCTCACACGGTTTAGTCGTGACATCCTGTCTCAAATCGCCTTAATTTCCTGTTTCTTTGCCCGCTCCTCAAAGACACATGGACTGTGCCTACAGAGCCCAAATTGCCACCAATGATGGAGAATGAAATATTACACAAAAATAGACCAGGGAGCACAGGACCACGAATCACTATAGCGCCCTACAGTTCAGTTAAAAGTGTCCAGAGTGTCCGAGTGACACCAAATCTTGGGAGATGATTATGTGCTTGAGTAGCAGCACAAGAGTCAATTGGACCCATGCCGTATTCTTCACACTTTTGCCTCTAGGGCCCTCCTGAGGTCCTATTCATTCTCTATGGGAGCCTGGCTCTCATCACTCAAAGATGCAGCAAAAAGCCACTAAACAGTGAGTAACAGCCACCAAACTTAATACAGTGACTCCTGTTAAGGAAAATCAATGCCCCATAACACCATTTTACATGCAACTCATATACAGCCTCTACAGCGCCACCTGTTGTGTCAGGCCTATGGAAAGGGAGATGCATTTAGTTTGGAGGAGGCCTATGAAATTTAGCACGGTGATAGTACACATAAAGACGACCCTAAAACATAATTGGTGCGCAGTGCTTAGACAAACGACAAGGCAGCCATATTGATTATAATTTTAGATGCCACTTTACGTTTTTTTTTTCCATTGCAAAAGGGTCCTAGGTTTTTGGGCCTAGATCAGTCTAACACACACGCTCCTGATCTGGACGCATTGAACTTCGATTAAAAACCAAGTTTTGATGATAGCGTTTACGGTATAGCCGTGGTTCGCCATCGCAAATCGCCTTCATTTCCTGTTTCTTAAAATTATTCTCCAAGCCACAGGCATTGCCGTACAGAGCACAAACTGTAACCACAGATGCAGAATCAAATATTAAACAGAACAGACTCAGGAGCACATGAGCACTTTTCACTATAGCGCCCCCTGCTGGTCATGTAAAAGTACCAACATTTTCGGATTGCCACGAAATCTTGGAATCTGATTTGAAGCGTCAACAGCTGCAAAAAAGTCAATTACACCGATGTCCTATTTTGGATCGTTTGGCCTGGGGGGCCACGCATATTCCCCATGCATTTCCTATGAGACATGTCATAAGTCTATGGAGAGGCCAAAATGATTTCCAGCAAAGTCAGTGAAACTCGGCAGACGCATTATTTAGAGCATTCCGATCGAAAAAGTCAATTACATCGAAGTCAAGTTTTGGGCGGTTTTGCAACTTCTGGAGAGCAGTGCCCGCCAATGCACTTCTATAGGGACGCCACCTGGTGTGAGTGGGGGGAGGGGGGTCACGGGGCCCGAGTGACACTCAGAGGAGGAGGACGGCGCCCCAGGGCGGTTTTGGACCGTCCGAGGCCGCGTGGGAAGGCGGTCGCGCGCGGGGCGAGGGCCACCATCGCCGCTGCGCGGCTTTAATTTATCTTGTGTTTTATTGCATGTTCTATTTTCCTGCTGTTTGTGATTTGTGCGTTGCAACACTGGAATTTAAGGTTCTCTTATCTTAAAAGGAATTAAAGGTGCACTATGTAAGTTTTGTCTATGTAAACTTTACCTGCCATGTTCAGCTTATATTTTATTTTTTATATTTTCTTATATTTCACATTTATTCAGTTACATGAGTTTGCATTGCTAAAAATAAATATCAAAACATTAATTCTTATAGTGTGTATGTGAGCAATCAGACCTGTAATATTCCCTGGTGTTGTTGTTGTCTGCCTGTCTCCATGGAGATAGATACGTTTAATGACTGCAGAGAGATCTTGGCAAAGTATTGGTCTGGTCTCGAGCAGGTGGCAAATCCTTCACCAGAAAAGTTACACAGTGCATCTTTAACACCAAACAGAACAGTTGAAGGAGCCTTAATCAGTTGTTTTCTGTTTCCCCCTCAGCGCTGTCGTCCTCTACACCCGACTGCCGGCTCTCAAACGGTTGCGTAAGGAGAGTGTTGTGCAACTCTCTAGAAAATGCTGGTTTGGGATTAAAATATTAACGAGCGCACGAGGAGGATTTGGGGAAACCTCCTCCACTGATCGGAGGCAGACAAAAGTGAATATGTGTTTATAGATAACTGCTGGAGGAAATCCCTGTTTCATGTTTTTGCACTTTTTATGTATAATTACTTAAAACATTTGTCTTAATTTATTCACTTTTGTCAACCATCTGATAAAAGAGAGCTGTCAAGCTCCTGGGCGTGTAAAACATCAAATGAAAGCTATAACACTATCACCCACTTATTTTCAGTCAAATCAAACACATTCTGGGAATAATCAGGATCAGTTTTACAACAAACCCAAAAATTAAAAAAAGCAAAAACTGAATAGTCCCTTTGTAGACATTCCATCTGGACTTTTTTTTTTTTTTTTAACCTTAATTTCAAGTCCCTAAATCTCATTTTAGTGATATTGGCTTTGGTTTTAAAGGGGTCAGGTTTTAAATTCAGTCCATTCTCCCAACAGCAGCTTTACTCCTACTTACATTTGCCAAAAATATCTTTAATAATAATATTATATCTGACTTCTTATTTTTCCTTGTGCATGGCTTATAATCAGAGTAAATCAGACAGCAGAGGTTTAAAGTGTCTGCTTCACAAAGTTTATACTGGGATTCAGAAACAACTTACTTACTTACTTTAATTCGGGGTTATTTTCATCAGCCAGAATGCTTGGGGATTTTAAAATCAATCATTGAGTTCACATTTTCTAACAGTGTACAATATCATAAACATACAATGGAAAACCCCAACTCTGTTCATAGTAGCAGACATTTGCATAAACAAATGAATCTTCAAAACTGCCTTCACTTGAGCGCAGACATCAACAAGCGAGAAGCAGCAGCCATGGACTCAACGTTCACGACACTTCCACATCCAGAGACAAGGTAAACACTTTTTGTATTTTTGATGGAGAAACGTAGCATACATTTATACATCCCTCAGTTTATTTTTGTAGAAAGTATTCATCTTACTTCTATCACCACCTGTACTGTAAATGTTACAACTAATTTCACTATTAGAAGGTTTATGTAACTACAATCAACCACTACTTATTCACCGACACTAACACTGTTCTAATTATAATGTAAAGTGCAGAAACGCTATTGTTTTTTCAGTCCACTTTGCCTTGAAAATAGCCTAAATTAAAATGAAAATAAACATGTCGTGGAGGTGAGGCTGGTGAGTTCATTGGGGCCACATGAGTCCAGGGATGTGCCTCCTCATTGATAGTCTTACTACAGACAAAGTACTGGTGATTACTTCCCTGTAATCTGTGCTCTCATCTACAAGGGCCAGAAGTCAGCTGACTCTGGTTTCACTCTCCACCTCCCTGTCGCTCGCTCCCTGTCTCCCTCTCTCTCTCCCTTACGCTCTCTCTCTCTCTCTCTCTCTCTCTCCATGACGCTCTCGTGTTGATCTATACTTGGGCAGTATGGAGACACAGCTAACACTTGGTCTCATTCACAGAAGATCAACAGATCCCCCTGAATGACATCATGCAAAGGTCAGTGCTGCTCATTGCTTTGTTCATTGCTCTGTGAATTTCTTACTGTTACTGTTTATCCATACCCTTTAAATAAATATATATGACTTTTCATCACACATTTGCCTTTACGACAAAACCAAAACTGCTCAGCCTTCTGGAGAACAATGGAAGAAATAAATGTTGACCTTTGACATGCAGCATTCAAAGTGAAATGGAAAGCCTGATGTCAACACCTGCTGCTGAAGTATTAGGCCTACGTGTTATTGTTTTAGTTTAGTTTTTGGTGTTTAACAGCGTTGGTTTGTCTTCGAGTTAGTTGTCAAATCTGTTTTCAGAATTAATTTGCACTGACAAATACACTGAAGGGCTCTACGATGCAAGTTTACTTGTAGAAACACTTATAATAGTAGCCTAATAAGAGAATGTGTGGAAACCATGCTTATTAAAGGTGCACTATGTAACTTTTCTAGCCGAGGGTCCGACATATGCTTGTGTTATTTGCCTGGAATGTTCCACTTAATATATATTATCTATACGGGTTTATATCTCTCATTACTGTCATTTTGTTGCCTAAATATGTGAAGTCACTTGGAGATTACATTTTAAAACATTTTGGGGGGGAAATTCCTGGTAAACAAACATCTCTATGGAAGACGTAGTGCTCCTTTAATATGTGGATCCAATCTTTCAACTTCTGAATTTACTTTTATATTAAACCACAAGCTACTGCTGGTTAGGTTATTTTTTTTCTGCGTCCACGAGATGGCGCTGAAGTGACGCACAACGCCACCGCGCGTACTGCGACTGTCCTCTCTCAGCCAGTCACGTCCCGCAGTCTCCGGTCGTGTCTCCTCGTCTCAGCGCCAGACGCACGGTAGCGGCCCCTTTAAGAAAGCTCACCCCAGCACTGACGAAATTTCCTCGGCCCAGCTCCGAGCTCCGTTTCCCCGAAAATCAACCACAGAAGACACACGGGGGCAAAGGAGCCATCTGCGCGCGCCCGGACGACACACTGGTCAGGTCGTGCAGCTTGTGAAGGGAAAGGGGGCGAGGCAAAGCGATAATTCACCCTCAGTGTTCAGACCGCACGCCCAGCAGAAGAGGAGAGGACAACATTTGAACCAAAGACAGGCGCGTTTGTGCGGAGATGGATGGATAAAACGCGTCGCTTTGACCGTGGCGTTGTGGACGTCCCGAGCAGCAGCAGCAGCAGGTGTACCAGGGATAAACGGGACTCTCAGTGTTCATGAAACTTTGCTACGATTTACGTGCTGGGTAAGGAAGGTTTTTTATTCTCTAATGGTTGTTAAGTTTGATTAACAAAAGGCGAACTATTTTGCATCGTCGCGTGGAGAACGAGGCTTAAATGCGCGTCAAAATCTCGCACATTATACCATGGGAATGATGTTGAATTTGTTGAATATGATACTCTTCGCAGACCATTACAAACTGCTCTCTTGGATATATGTGTTTGTTTGCACGAAATCATCACAATTTGGACAAAACATACATATAAGGTTATGTATTGCTTGATTTGTTTCGTTCAAATTAAACATATCAGGTTTAGGGTTCGTTAATCCTGTGTCAAAACAATGTATTTAAAGGTGCACTATGTGACTTTTCTGATGGGGGTCTGCCACCTGCTTGTCGCCATGGAGATGTTGTTATTCAACACCTTAGCTAAAATATTATGGTATTATTATGAAAAAGGGTAAACATTTCCACATTTTTGCAATGAAAACAAACAGAATAAAGCTCCAAGTCTCCAAAATATTGTTTTATCTCGCATTTATTTAAGGAGAAATTGGTATAGTAGTTATTGTGCCTCAGGTCTATTTAACACCATCCTCTATTCTAAGCTATGTAAAAAGCTCAGATGGCTTACCCTCTACCAGAAAAAGTTACAAAGTGTACCTTTAATCACAAGCATTCATAAATGACAGCTTTTTTTGTTTAGTTTTTGGGCTTTTCATAATTTCTGACCAACATTTATTTGCCAAAGTATGATCAAAGTTAGGTAGAACTCCTGCTATTTACATTACGTTCCACTTCTGCCCGTGACACGATTTATTCCAGAAGTTTGTGGGTTTATGGTTTCAAAGTTCTCGCTCTTGTGTGGATTCTGGCATTTGCTCGTTGACCTGAGCAGATCTCACCTCGTTTGCCCCAGACACCGTTCAGATTTGACCTCAGCTGTAGTGACACTGTACATCCTATTTCAGAGGGTCAATACAGACGATTGGGGACGGCGCATCGACCGCTTGTGTCACCGTTTATGTAACTGCTGGAGTAGTATCGGGATGTTGGGGGCTGGTATCACAGGATCCTCTCATGTGATCATAGCTCTAAATAATGTAGGCTACTCTGTGTTTCATTGGATACATCTTCACATCAGATTAACTTTATTGATTGATTGATCTGCGTGCAATCACGAATGGACTCTGTATTGGCCCATGAATGTAAATGTAGTGGTTAGTTAGTTATTTTTAGCCCATGTTTAGGCCCGAGTCCCAGCTGGGTGTATGGCTTAATGCTAAAGAAAGGAACGTATGATACATTTGGGACAGCCCTCGATATTATTGTGAGATTTGTGACGATTCATTGTCTCAATATTGCGGTTTTTACATCCCTGATCCCAGCAGTTAATAATTCAGTGTTCTCTCTCTCCAGTGTTAATGCGCTGGGACGTGTTTAGAATCTGCAATGTGAACTCAAAAACAAAAAAGTCAAAATGAGTTGATTTACTGATTTTGGCCATTTTCATGATTTCATACACATTTTTTTGCGATCTCTATTCCCCGCCATGTCTAATTCACTCTTTCCTCCTGTGGCACTTTGTGATGAACTAAACTGGCCCAGACAGGATTTTGGCCGTGAAAAATGAATGCTGCCACACTGTACTTTTTATTTTTGTTCAGCCAACGACACTGAACCCAAAGGTTTGCAATAATGGATGGAGCAAAGCTTGAGTTCTTATCTTGTCCCTGCCCTTCTCGTTCGACCGGCTATAACTATATTCTGCTTATCTTCCATTCTGAAGACATAATAACACATTTTATATTTTCTAGTTTCAATATCATTGTGAAAGTTCTGGTCAGTGCTGTATAATGTGATATAAGTGAGTATCTCTTGCAGTTCTCTGACACATTCCTCAGCGTCTTATAAAACATGCAGAAGCCAAGAATAGATTCACAGCTTCTCTCACGGAAACAAATGATGACAAGAACGACGGGGATTTTTAATTTTACACCGAGTGCCTGGAATCATTTGGCTCTATTGTTGCATTTCTACAAAAAAAAAAAGTGATATGCCTTATGTTGAGGTATTTCAGATTGTACAAGTCAAAGTAAGGATGAAGAAGCTGCAGCAGTACTATTGAATATCTATGAGGAAAGATGTTATAATTAAGTAGGGCAGCAACTAGTCGAACTGTTATTTCGATAGAGGTTCTGCAGAGACATTCTTTTAGTTCAGAAATTGGGTGGTAGTGTTAGAGACAGCACAACTGAAAATGTGTTTCTTTGCTTTTCTTTGGCTTATTTTTTGTTCATGGAGCGTCTGTTTTGCTCATATCAACTTTATGTGTAAAATGTCAAATGAAAGTAGTTTCTCTGTTGTTGCTGTGACTCTGCAGAGCTTAACTAGCAGCAGCTGGAGATAAAGGACACTCTGTCTGCCTCACAACAATTCATTTTGTCTACATTTAGACTCAGAAACATCTTATTTAATCTCATTATTGAAGTCTGTATCAGTGACTGGAGCTGCAGTGCTGCTGTTGTTTATCTGGTTTTCTACAACTGTTTACTTGGTTTTCTTTTTTTTTTCTTTTTAACGTAAGGTACAAACTAAATATTTAGCAGCGTTGTAGACGTTCACATTTGCTCTCAAACTGTTGCAGCTTTTTCACATTGTTGTAGTGTTTTGAGCGTTTACAGGAGAAAATGTCACTACTCATCAATTAATCAATACAATCTGTATTATTAAATCACTAATTGTTTTGTTATTTTTGTGACATTTAGATTGTTGTAGACTGTCTTTTGGCATGTTTTTAGTGTATTGTAAACAACGATTAGCAATTATTAAAACAGTCAAGAATGATTTTAATAATTAACGTCACAATTATCCATAGGTTTCAGAGTGATGAAAGTGGAGCACCGTCACCGTAGCAATCAGCAAATTAAAAACAAAATACTATAGCCCATGAAGTGTGGTAAAACATTGTAACACTAGAATATACTGTTGGGCTTTTTGTTAATTAATTTTGTCTTGTAGTTTGAGATTTATCAGCAATGTTGCTTTTATGTTTTTAATTTGAATGATTCTATGTAGTGCTGCAAGATAAATTGAATTGATTAATTGAAATCAAATCGAAATGGCAATTTGATTGAAAACAGTTAGCAAATCACACAGGCTGCAATTTTTAAAGTAACCCTAACCCTAACTGCAAAATATCATGTATAATTTTGCACAAAAAAAAAATCTAGTTTAGATTAGTGATGTCATGATACTAAGATTTCAAACACAATACGATACTAAGAAATTTACTTCTCGATACTGATTTTGATACCGCAAGGATAACTGCTCTTTTTTTAGGTCAAGGTTGTAGACAATAGACTTGACATTTTCAACACTAAATACTTTATTTATCAAACATTGTTCTGGTAACGCTCAAAATCGTCCTAAAAATGTTCTCCCAAGGTCACAGTTTGTACTCTAGAAGTATCGATACTTGCTCAAATGAATATCTAGTTTCATTGTTCATGTTCAGATTTAAACATGGTTCTTTTATTAGTTTATCAGTTATTTTTTTCAAGGATATTACAAGATAAGGCTGTAGTCCAGTGCAGTGTATAATTATTGCACAAGACTCCTTTGTGAATCACTGGACCCTGAACCAGAAGATCCCGAGTCCAGGTTCAGGACATTATTTTGACGTCTGAGAGTGTGACCTGCGTCTTAGAATGCGCCATACGTGCAAACAAAGTGTCCGTCTTGTCTCTTGTTGTCGTCTCATGTTTTGTGTTTAAGTGCTTTCACTGGCAGGCCCCGCCCTTTGCTCCCATCGCTCACTCGATCAGAGGCACGAAACAAAGATGTAACACTAGACCGGGCTCTGCTTTTGCACATGTTCAACCAGCGTCGTCTTTTATCGGAGCCAGGGGTGAATGCTAAGCGGGACGGGTCTTGATAAGAGTTTTATAGATAATATTGTGAAAGTTGTTTTGAACGTATGCAAAAAATAAAAACGAAAAAAGCAATGCAACAATACAATAATACAGGAGTCAGTTAATAGAGGCATTTAGCAAGTCAGTATGTGTAATTTGTTTTGATCAATTTTAAAGTAGCATTTTGATTTTCTGTTGTTTTGTTTTTTTTGTCCAGGAGCATTAACATTTGAGAGAACTCTAAAACTAACACAAGATGTCTATAGTTGAACATGTTTGCACAGTTCTAAATTACAGGTTTACTTAACATATTTTATAATGACTAATAAACTATGCAGAAGAAGATATGTTATAATTCTTTTACCATTTGCAAATTGTGATAATAGGTTGGCAATATATGGAAATTTAGATAATATCTTGAAGGCTGCTTTGAAAAAAATTTAATATCCAGTAAAAAAAAAAATAGTGTTTTCAACTTTCATATAAAGGTATAAGGTCATATTGTTGCACTTTTATGATAAATTTCTCACAACATTTAACATTTTACATAATTAAACCTCAACTAGTACGTTTAAAGACAGTTTTAACACATTTCTGGTGGATTGAAAAAAAGCCCCCAAGAACAATGCGAGATATTCATTTTTGTCAATATTGCCCACTCCTACTCTTGATAACTCTCACTAATAACTTGTGCAATATAAACAATCCACAGTACTAAAGAAGAAACGTCCGGACAAACTTCCCGTCAGATGCTCGCTCGCCATCATCGCGTTGAAATGAGATCAGAGGTGGATAAATTATGAATGAATGAACCCTCATTATGGAGTTGTAAACAGACGGAGATGAACTTCAAAAGACTCTCCTGTTTACAACATGAGATGGACAGAAAGTTGGTGGTATCTGCCTTTAAGGTGCACCGTGTAACTTTACTGGTGAGGGCTCTGGCACTGTCTTGTTGCCGTGGAGATGCTGCTGCTTTGCCTGGAATGTTTCACAGTATGGCATTACATGTTAGCTTGCATTTGTTCAATTACAAGTGAACATACTGATAAAAAGCAAAACGAAAACCGCACATTCTTACTGTGAGCGGACTCGCCTCTTCACAGATCTGACCTGTAAACTATAACATTGGGGTAAATGGATATGACAAAACTTTTCTCTAACCATATTTCAAGTGGTTTCATCCATCAAGTGTTGCTCAAAACATGAATGGACCATAAAATTACCCTCAAAAGTGCAGAAAATTTGTTTGGGAAATTACATAAGAAGTTTTTTGTTGGTTTTGTTCATTTTCTTTTTAACCAGCTCTTTTACCTATAATTTTTAATAGTTTTAATTATAGATGAAACAGACTTTTCCATCTCTTTTCCATATCTGTTAAACAACAATTATCATTTTTTCAGTACGTCTCCTATCTCCATAAAGACAATTAGGACTACAACTAACAATGATTTTGGTTATCGATTTAATTATTGTTTTGATTTACTGATTAGTTGTTTAGATCGCGAAAGGCCTGCAATTATAAGATTTTTTACAAAATACAAGCTAAAGTTAAGCTGCTTTAGAACATCTTCATAATAACTAAAATGTGTGTTTCAATTAAAAGACAACTTTCGCACGTCATTTTGGGGGTAATTCCTGCTTTATTTGAGTCATAAAACCTCTTCTTTCAGCACAGGGCACGTTTCGGAGTTCAGAAAATGATTATTTGATCGCTAAATCAGTTGACAATTAGTTGCAATTAATCGATTAACGTCATCGAGCAAAGGCTAACCATGTTCATAGATTAGTATTCATACATTTCGGTCATTGCATCAAGATAGCTGTGAAATGAAATATATTAATGTAACTTTTAATAATAACTAACAAACAAAAAATAAATTGAATCGAAACTTGAAAATATGAATATGTGTGATTTCTCCTCACAAATATGATAAAATTCTTGCCTGATCTCATTAAATACTCAACCTGTTGTTACACAAAGAGGAACCGTGTGCGTGGAAACGTGTGGTTGAATTGGTCTATTACGTGTGAGAAACCAGATGTGGGACAAAGGTGATGTTTGTGACTGTGCTGATGGTAAAAGACGCAGCGTGTGACCAGCAGTAACCTCAGCTCTGTGGGTCAGAGGAGATTACGACCTCACGTAAGAGCGCCTGCACGACACGGTGGAGGCCCGTCCGGTAAATCTGCTCAGCTAATGTGTGCTGGTAAACAAACATGATTAGCTCGTGTTGTCTGGACAGTAGGACAGCGATGGTTACACAAGAATGTGAATGGGCTGCTGTACAGGGTTAGATTTGTAAGAATAAAATACAAGTTTATTATGGCATGTTGTTGTCAAGGTTTGTTGTATTGCATCTAAAATGGTAATCAAAAGTACACAGAATGGGAACTTAATTTTAAAGTGAAAATATCAGTTTAAAAAAAAAATAATTTTCTCAATTTGATTTTATTTGATGTAAAAAAAAAAATACCTGTTGTAAATATCAATCAAGTAGCCATTTGAGGAGAAAAATGGAAACGTCTGTAGGAATTAAACACGATTGATGACATCACACTAGACAAAGGTTACACAACACAGTACACTACTTTTTTGACCCTTTAAACATTAGTTCAACGAAATAAAGGTAATCACATGTATTTTTATTTATTTAAAAAAAAAAAAAAAAAAAATGTGACAGTGTAAGGTAATTTCCTATGTGTGATGTCATCATTTACAACCAGGAAGTAAAAACCTAGAAAATTGCTAAACTGGGATACATTTTCAAGTATTTTAGCAAACTTTGAAATATATTTAACTTAACTGCATCTTAATCAAATGACTAGTCCAACCGGTCACAGGCACTTTAATCCCAGTTTTTGTCAGGGGTTTTATGATTATAATTTTAGCGATTTGAAGATGGGGGAAATATTTTTTTATTATTTTTATGTATTGCAAAACAAAGACTAAATAAAACCAAACAGAACAAGACCGACAGCAAAAGATAATAACAAAAAACTAGTTCATATAAAGTCTTTTGTCCCAATGTATGACAAATTTGTCAGTTTCTAAATTAACTGCTAAAGTTAGTCTTTCCATTTTACAAATGTCCAATGTTATTTCAGTCCAGTCCTTGAGCGCTTCATCCATGTCACCCATTTTCTTGTTAATGCTTCTTTTGCTGCAGCCAAAAGTTCATTTCACAGGTACTGTATCCATCTATTGTTTCGGTTATTGTAGTTTTAAATCCAAGATTCATGGTTTTAAAGACAAACAGAATGTCTGTTAGAGCTGCACGATTTGGAAAAAAATATCAAATTTTTTTGACCAGTGCTGTGATGATGATTTATGTTTTTATTAGGCCTGTCAAAGTTAACACACTAACTCATGCGATTAATCATTGAAAATTGACGCATTAATCACAAATTGATGCAAATGAATCACACGGGTTGATTTGAGACAGCGGAGATCACGAGAGCCGCGTGTGCACCGTGATGAAAACTAAGCTCGCGTGAGCGCTAAAACAAGTAAACTGGACCAAACATGTCACCAAACTATTACAGAGCACTTATAGACGCCAGATCAGCACCAACACCACCATGGATGTCAGTTACCTCTGTAACCATAGTTCTATGAGTGTATGAAGGGCACTAGATGCATTAAACCTGTGTTTGATCATGTAGCCTAGATTTACCTGAAACTTGTGGCACCTTTTTGTCGCTTTAGTCGCACTTTTATCACTTTCAGTCATGTTTTTTCACTTTTGTCCCTTATTGTAGCGTTTTTGTCACTTGTTTTTTAACATGTAACGTAAACTACAGCATTAGCAGTTTTTATGCAGAATAAAACTGGAAATTTTGTTGTTTGTAGGAAATTATTACACTTAAAAAATGGCAGCCTTTGGATTTGCTAATTGTGTCCTTTTGATCTGATTAATTGTTTAGCTCTAATGTCGGTGTTATATTCAAACCGTAACTCACCCAGCTGGTATTTTACCTCAGTTACAGCTGCACCACCAGCCCCTCGCCTCCTGCAGCTCTTTCTTCAGTGACTTACGGCCGGCTCTAGCTGAATGGAGGTGTTTTGTGTTTGTACTTATTTAACCAGCCAAGTGCGTCACAATAGCAGGAGTTTGTATGTTTTCTCATAGTATTATTCATATGCAGATCAGACCATGAGCTCAAAAACCCCACGATTCCTCCGCTGCCTGATTTGTGCCTCCTGTTTTTTCTTCTCGTGTCTTTGTCCCTGTTTTTCAGCCGTGATGTGGCACAAACTGCCCTTGGACTGCAAGATGAAACGTGTGAAAAGGAAATAAATAGCAGTGTTAGCCCCGAAAAGCAGAGCAGCGGAAGAGAAGCAAGAAAAAGGACAAATTAGAAAACCACTCTTGAACTTGAGGCGGCATTTTTGTTACATAAATATCATCTGGCGGCAAAGACAAATCGTTTGTGACACTGGCTCCAACAATTCAGTCCGATGACGCAGTTTGTCGTTGTGATGCAACTGAGCTGGAAGTGAACAGGTACAGCAAAAAAGAAGAGCAACTGAGCAAAAGATTTAATTTATTAATCAACATAATCACATACTGGGTGACGAGAACAGCATCAAAATGTGTCTTTATATAGAGATGGGCAATATATCTGTTCGGCTGATATGTAAAAAAACTTCCAGTATTTTTATGTATGTATATATTTATTTATTTTTTACAGACTAATGAGTAAAACTGAAAGTTGAAAGAGGCTAAAAATATGGCCATATGTTTCCACAATCTTGCAACAAATGACTTTTTATCTCACATACTGTAAATGCATTCTGTTATTTTTGTTATGTGTTATTAATTTAGTTTGTAAGTTTATAAATGGAAAGTTAAAGCAGAACTAAGTAAGTTTAGTGATAGAGCTCCCCCTGCAGCTCTCTTGTGCAAATACACTGCTAGTGAAAAGACGCCAAAGCTTCTTTCTTTCTCTTTATTCTCTTCTTTTTTGTTGAAGTGATTTTATTGCAGTGCAGTCACATACAAAAGCATTTAACTTTGCCAAATACATTTTATAAAGAGCCAGGATTTCTTCGGAGAGTTGTCTTCGGGTCGATGTCGGCAAATGTTGCAAGGCCTGTTTTCCATCCATAGACAGCAGGGGTTGACAACGGGAAATAAATATGCAACCACCACAGGGACTTACAAAGATGTTTAATGAGGTAGAGATGTTACTTAGTTCTGCTTTAATTTGTGAAATTTGGCAAATATCGTTATTGGTCACAGCAGCAAGACAAATATCGCATATTGGTCCAAAAAATACACATGGGCCTGTCTCTTGTCATATATGACCAGTTTTTTTGTTGTTTTCTGTTTTTCTGTTTTCCATTTTTGTCGTAAAATGGGTCGGCCAAAATATCTGTGAGTTTGACAAGGATTAATTTTAGTGGCCGAGTCAGAGCATCTCCAAAACTGAAGCTTCTTAGGTGTTTGGTTGATCATTTTTTTAAAGCACCACAAGGGAAGAAGCTTGGTGAGTGGTGTATTGATACATATGGAGAGGAATAAGAAAATGTGTGCCTGTATAGATTTGTTTTCTAAGACAGAGAGAATAGTTTTGATCATTTGAAAGCTTTTTTCTTTTTCAACTGTGAACATTACACTGTATGTGCCTTTTTAATAATGCACAAGTCGAGTAGCTGGTTAACCACAGACCATAAACTGACGGTTACACGAGCAACGCACTGCAGCGCAGACAGACATGCCTCCTGTTTACTGAACCAGACCAGAATGTGTTTTGTTTTAGCCCAATTTACACAACTCCAGTTCCAGTAGCTCAGCTGTCAGGTTCTAAAGTGTGTTAGTCACGTATAATTTGACTTACAAAAGATGGCTTAGATATTTTTTGTGAGATTCATACCGCACCTTGTCTTCTCTTTACACCAGGGCTGCACAATTAATTGAATCGAAATCAAAATTTGAATGGACACAATTAACAAATCGCAAAGGCTGCTATTTTTGAAGTGCAATAATTTCCCCCACAAACAATAAAATATCCTGTTTTAGTCAGCATAAAAAATGCAAATCCTGCAGTTTAGATCTGTCAAAATATGTGTCAAAGTGACTGTCATCGAAAATTGGCATAAACATGACAAAAAAGCAACAAAACGTCTA
The DNA here is from genome assembly GCA_019453435.1 of Rhinogobius similis. NCBI lineage: Eukaryota > Metazoa > Chordata > Actinopteri > Gobiiformes > Gobiidae > Rhinogobius > Rhinogobius similis. The sequence goes on from CM033619.1 coordinate 16,661,681, forward strand.
AAATGACAATAGCGTGACCAAAATGGACAAAAATGTGACAAAAGCGCTCAACGTGACAAAACGCTACTAAAAGCGACGAAAACCTTGACAAAGAGCAACAAAAACGATTCTTTTATTAGTTTGTCAGTTCATATTTCAGTCTTTTTGACAATTCTCCTGGTTGTGTTTAAAATGTGATCTTTGTACAGACTCCCAATATTAAAAACATAAATCGCAAATCTAATTGCATAATTGGAAAAAAAAAAAATCACAATTAGATTTTCCCAAATTGTGCTGCGCTACTTTACACATTCAGTGTACACTCGATTGTTTTTCTTACGAGGTCCATTATCTAGAGTGCGTTGCGTTTGTTTGTGGAGTGATACTCATTATTCGCGGTCGATTGTATTTTATTTTTGAGAGCCTGAGCTGACGCGTGAGTCACACCCGCTGCAGTGTAACACCGGCTGTGTGTGGGTTCACCCTGAGCAAAGTTTTCATTTTGACAGTGGTTTTGACAAGCGAAAAGGAAGCGCTTATTAACCTGACACTCTCTGGATGTATTCAACCCTCAGCTGTAGAGAGATAAACCCACCTGTGGCTGGCAATTTTCAACTGATGAAAATAACACCAGTGTAGTGATGTTTCATTGACAATGTCCAAGATTCATTTATCAGTAAGTCCCATATTCTTTACTAAAATATAATTAGACACATGTTGGGTAGAAATAATCCAGCAACTGACAAAATCAAGGGCCTCACTTTACTTTTTTTTTGTTCATCATCTTATCGTCTGATTTTGTATCCTGAAATGTTTTGTTTTCTACATATTAAAGGTGCTGTACTGTTTTTGTTTTTGTTTTGTTTTTTTCTGTTTCAAATCAAAATCGCAATTTTAATGGATGCAATTAGCAAATCTAAAAGGCTGCAATTTTGGAAGTACCAACATTTCATTCACACACAATAAAATATCTTGTCTCTCGCAAAACTTACCTAATGCAGTCTCAGGATCATAAATATTCACCGCGATGAGTTTCTAAGCTTCTAAGAGTCCCTCAGCCCAGTGAGTTTTGCCCTCCCAAATAAAGCTAACAATCATTAGTATGCCAACGATGCTCTTCCTGCTTCTCGTAGAATAAAACACTCTATAAACAGATGCAGAGAAAGGACCCTGGTTTCCTTTTCACCCAAATAGATGCTTTGACTGGGCAAAACAGATTTTTATTTGTTATTAAATGCAAACAAATTAGTACATGAACTAGTACTGTTTTTCACGTTTCAAAACAGTAAAAAATCCGGTACAGCCCCTTTAACTTTGATACTTCTATTGTGTTCAGATTCAGACAACTTTATTAATTCCACAAGGGGAAATCAGCAATTTATAAAACTACTTATATTTTCAATTCACTTTAGAGTCCTTTTGTGATTTCATGCCAACTGTAAACGCTGAGGTATTTCTAAGAGTTTTTTTTAAGCTATTCTACAAGTAAACATGACTTACTAAAAACTCATAACAATCTACAAAAATCTATACAGAGTTCTGCACTGGGAGATTTCTGATTTTCTGAAAAGACGGAAATGAGATGGAAAGGGTGAATGGCTCTGACCGCTGGAGTGGCTGCTGGTGCCAGATGGACTGTGTGTCTGATACTTTGATGTCTGGGCCACGTTTTGACCCATCACCAGCTGAAAGTCACTGCAGGACTCGTCTCCTCACTCCACAACACATTTTTCTGTATTTTATTGTCTAAATTCACTGAGGCATTGTACATCAAGGGCTGAGTTTTATGTTCTTCATGACAGGAGTGTGATGCCTGTTGTGGCGCTCTGTTGCCATATTCCATTTGCTCCAAGGCTGTAAAAATGAATTGTCTCCCAACATGGTGGTTTATTAGATGAGCAGTGTTTCATGACATTATATGAAAAGAGGCAGGTTGACATAACAAAAATGACAGTTTCTTCAAAAGGCCATTGATGATATGTACTAGAAACCCAATGTGAGCCGACGATGTTCTGTTTTGAAGGTGATTGTCATGATTCAGTTAATTCTGTTTAATCCGAGTCTATGTTCGAACACAGACTCCTTTCTAGGGCTGCAGCTAATGGTCATGTTGCTAATCGATGAGTCAAGCAATTAATCTAAAGAATGGATTAGCAAAAGTCACGTGATGGAATGACTTTGTTGAAGCTGAAGTGAAGCTGTTTGAGAATCCTGGTGGAGCTCATTCATGTACAATATTGTGTTTTCTTCAAATACACAAGATTTACTACATTTTTATGCAATTTCAGCTCATCTTGAGTCTTAAAACCTTGTCGTTCAGCTCATGACCTGTTTTGGAACCTTTGTATTGACCACTTAACAATTATTCGAAATGATTAAACTAAATTGATGATTATGTCAATAATTTAGTAGTTGCAATTAATTGATTCACTTGTTGCCTTTCTCCTTTCCTGACAAACTCTTTCTATTGATCAATCTCTTTCATGCTTTGAGCGACTTAAGGTGGATTTGAACCAATAACAGTGACGTGTGAACCCTCAAAAGAAGGTGATAACCACATAAACTGCATGAAGTATGAGTATGTGTCGTCATTAGAGGTGGGCGATATTGATAAAAGTGAACATCATTGTCATCAGTAGTCAAACAAAATTATGGAAATCCAACAGAAATTTGTTTAAAAACATGTCTTCACACAATAGTTGAGGTTTATTTGTCAGATAAATATGAAATGGCTGTAAAATTAGAGAAAAATCACCTTATTTGAACGATTACAACATCACTTTTTAATATAAATGTTCAAACTTTGCATAAAAACAACATTCACGATACCCTAATTTTTGATATATTGCCCACTTGTTTCACTCTCAGATCTTCTTATTGATTATTAGAAAACAAATCACATAAGTCAATTTTCTTGTCTTTTACCTTTTCGCCACAAAAAACCCTGTCCCCGGACGCCTCTAACTCGTCAAAGGAAATGCCTAGCTTTTATTTTTAGGCTTTGTTGTCATTGTTTTTAGAAGACAGCTGGCAGAGTGTCGTCAAACTGATGTTGTTAAAGTAATCACTGCAGATTACATCACAAAAACAATGGCTAATCCTTAACCAAATGTCAACAACAACAACAACAACAACAACAGCAGCAGTATGCTCTGTTGTCAAATTTACCAGATGTCTAAAAGCATGTCATGTCAAGAGTGGCTCAAAGAGTAACATGTAATCCTGGAAGAACTTTGGGGCATTTTTTGATTAATTACATTGGTGGAAAAAAAAAAAGCCTCAGTATTTGCAAAACTGTCTGTATTTCTCATAATGCATTCCCTGGTTGATCATTTGCTAGTACTTCAACTACTTCAAGCAATTAGGCTTTTAGATTTAAATGTTTAAAATGAGAAATGCCAGAAAACAACAGATTTTTACTAAATTTAAATTTATAATTAATTTCTTGGGGTGGAATATTTTAGTTGTATAGTCGATTAATCTGTCAATGATGTTTTAGTCGACCAAAAATTAGATTAAATGGATTTATATGGCAAAAACAGAACAAATGAGAAGATATGGAGTGGGTTATCTGAAGATTTTGGAGTGTAACATATAAATACACTGTTTCCTAGTACTTTTTTGTATTAATAGTTCAACTCCTGTGCAGTTATGGTGTTTTGAGTGCAGTTTAGGTCAAATACATGGAGATACTTAATAGTTTTTATATATTTTTTGGTCAATAGGACAGGTCTTTAGTCGACAAAAACCCTGTTCATTTCCACATCTCAAGATAACTTGCTACATGCAGTCTTCCTTCTGCCGTTGTGATTATAAATCCTTAAAGTTGTTAGTCGACTTATAAAACTGGCGGTCGACCAACACACCATTGTCCGATCAACTGACTAAACGACTAAAGGCCAACAGCCGTACTATTTAGTGTCTGTCAGATCCTCTCGCAGCAGCTAAAACTTCCTCTCTGATGTGGCAGGCTTTGCACTTCTCTCACGTTGGCTTTTTTCCAAGTTTTATAATAAAGCACTTGACTCCATAAAGCTCTGTCAATAACACAGGCTCTTGCACTTTCCTAATTTCCATGTTTTACAGCGGCGCTAAGGTCAGAGCTGCTAAGATTGAGGAAGGATGTATTGATTCAGAGATGGTTAAGTCGACATGAAGTTAGTTTGAGTGAGAGAGGAGGATGCTGGGAAGAGGATGGATTCAGACGAGCCAAATGATGCCCTTTAGCAAAACCTGAAGAGAACAGAGCAGAGAGATTAATCATGCTGCTAACAAGGAGAAATACGAACAGTCATCTGAGGCAGTTACAGCTGTAAAATGAAAGTCACGACGGAGTGAAATCATCACTTTCATTTGACTTTTACTGAAAATGCTTATTGCCAAAAATTAAGTTAGCGCTATTAACAGGCCAAAGTCACAATTTTTTATATGGAAAAGGCCTGTCACAATAATTATTGACTATTTAAACCACAGTTCATTTTATATTAAAATTCATTTAGTTCATTTCATACAGACTGGGAGCCCCGTCGAGTCGACCGTCCTACAAAGGCTTTTTGTGAAGAAAATGTAAATTTTATGACCGAGGAAGTTGCAATGAAATTGATGAGTGGAAAGTAAAGGGATATTATGGAAAGATGATGGCATTGAGAGACAGAACTGAAATAAAAAGGCATTTTGAATGTTTAGAAATATAGGAAAAAGCAGCTGCAGAAAGCAAGGAAAAGGAGAAAATAGATAAAGAAAAGAAAGATTAAAGTAGAACTAAGTAACATTTTTACCTAATTAAACGTCTTTATAAGTCCATGTAGGTGGTTGTAAATGTATTTTCAAGTGTTTGAAGCCCCCCCATTGCTGCCCCCTGCTGTCTCGGCGCGGAAAACCAGCCATGCAACTTTCCTGATGCCGACCTGAAGACAACTCTCCTGAGAAACCTTGGCTCTTTTTTTTATTTGGCGACATGAAATGTTTTTGTATGTGACTGTACATCTTTTAAATAAAATAGAAGGGGAAGCGATGTCATTTCACTAGCAGTGTATATTCATCCTGTCTCAGAACCCTATTATTTTTCTTTCATATTTCGCTGCAGTGACAGGATGCACAGCTGAATGTAGAGTTATCTGCGAAGAGTCTTTGTTTGATAGCTTTATAACAGCAACTCTTCATCTCCGTCTGGCAATACATTTGCAGTGACTGCCAAAATATTTAGACCTTAAGCCCTCTAAGCAACTCTTGATGGAAAATGTACACCTTCGACTTCAACCATTATATTCATTTCTATGCTGTACACTGGAATGGTACGCCTACATTTGTTGCTTTTTGACATTTCAAGTGTCAAGATTTCTCTCTGCTTGTGCAAATACTAGTGGCATCTGTTGTGAAAGTGTCATCAGGAAACATGCAGAGACCGAAACCGAAATGTGGGCTGTGCAGACAAGCTTCACAGAAAGAATGGAAAATATGTCTTGAATTTGTCAGTATTGCCATAGATTTTCATCATACTTTAAATGTATGGATGATTGAAACTGCACTACCATCTACATAACTGTATAACTGCTTTCCCAGTCTCGTCTCACATCAGCTACACTCATGCCTCCTGTCTCTCTATTGCTGAATCCATAAGTGTCTTTTAACTTTGCAGCAGGTCTGTTCTCTATCTGTACTGTGCAAATGCAGCCACAATCTGTAAAATGTGCAAACAAGACCGTTATAATTCCTGTCAGCCCTTGTGCACCTGCAGACCAGCTGATAATGCATGACAAACGCAGGTGGACTTTGTGCAGCTATGCAGCCCTGCTCTTTCCTTAAATGTATTATGTTTATCTGACATTTTAAAGGATAACATAACAAAACAAACATTTTGCTCTTGAAAACAGCAACTTTGCCTCTTGTCTTTTCATAATTTCAAACTTTTTAAGAGACAAGTTAAGGTTAAATTAAGACTTAAGGAAAATCATGTATTCAATTTTTCATTTAAAAAACTGTCAGATGGAGAACCTTGGTGTTATTGTGATATATTTTGTTTGTGCTGATATTGATTATTGCTAGATTTAGATTAAGATTAAAGTGCCTATGACAGGTTGGACTACTCGTGTTACTAAAATGCAGAGAAATATATTTCAAATTATGCTAAAATCTTTACAAATTTTACCCCGGTTTAGCTGTTTTTTTAGGTTTTCAATTTGACTTCCTGGATGTAAATGATGACGTCACACAATTCTTTGATGTAAATTATGCATCACCTTTGTCTGCCTAGTGTGACGTCATCAGTCTGTTTACTTCCTGAAATAAATAAAACATATTTTTCAACTTTTCTCCACAAACTGTGACCTGATTGGTCTAAAACTATCATTTATATTTACAAGACATATTAATACTCTGAGTAAAGTCAAAATTAGAAAGTCAAACATACGCACTTTAAACCCGTTATTGATACTTCTGCGATATACAACTTGCATGTTTAATGATGACAAAAAGAATTTAACTACAATGTTCAATATCATGACACATCTCACGTTTGTATTTCTATGTCTTTTGGCTCCTCAGGGTTGCCGTCCGCCATGTTAAGGTAAAGCCTGGCTGCGCGGTGTTGACCATGCTAAAGCGCCTGGACAAGATCCGCTTCCGAGGCCCCAGGACGAGAGAGGACTTCCCGGACCTTGGCGATTCGCCGCCAGCTTCCGACAACGAATGTAGTGACGACGTGCAGCCGAAGCCCAGAGCCAGGGACACGGAGGACCTGCTCAGAGACCCTGTGAGTAAACCCAGACTGAAGAAAATACTCAAGAGGTGACTGTGGTTTATTGTGCTGCATTTGAAGACCTTTTAATGTTTGGTTGAATAAGTACAGATCAATTGTGGTCAGTAGCACATGCGGCTGTGCAGTTGTAGGATTGTAATCGAGCTCGAGAGTCAATGATCAGTTTGGGTCTATAGTTTGAGAATAAAAAAAATAAAATAAAATAAAAGTACTGTATGTGGTTTGAAGCAGAGTTCATACTTTGGAGGAATTTATTTTTGTGTTAAATGGCAGATCAAATCAAATTGAAAAGTTATTATTATCACAAGTTTATATAATAGTATGAAACAAACTTTAACATACTCAAACGAATCCTCTTTCATCACTTCTTCTCATTTTACAAATTGCTCTTAAAACACACATTGAATTAAAGCTATTTTTATTCTTCATTGTGTAAAGAATATACCTAGTAGGACTGTCAAAAGTATCAACATCCAAATACTAATGGACACTTAAACTAATATCACACTAGACACTTATTTAGCCATTAAAGCAGGACAAAATTGATTGGATGTTTCCTAAACTATTTTAGAATTGTCTTGATAAGCTTCTAAACTAGAATTAAAGAAGAATAATTTGTGTTTAAAATGACATTCTATTGTGTTTTTAAATACTATTGTTATAAAAAATAATACTGAGTTTGAACTTTAAGTATTGTAACACAAAATTACAGTCTCTAATTTGCATATAATAACCTTCCTTTTTTATTTAACAACATGAGGCTTTAAAATGTCAAACACACCTTTTACTGCAAGTTGCTCGAGTTAAACCCATGAAGCATTCTCTTTGATGAAGCACTAAACATCTGCACACATCTGGGAGCCTCCTCCGCTTCACATGATCCTTGTTGTTTGCGTAATCTCACTTGTTTGTACAGTAAACCGGGAACAGCAAGAAATGTAGGAGATAAAATATTTTCACCAGCGCACAAGGCCCAACGATGGCTATCAGGAGAGTGGCAGGAATGGAAAGATACGGACGAGAGGGAAGGAAATGAAAAAAGACGAGCGCAGATAACGTGACAAGAAGCCAGGAATGTAAGTCTCGAGGGAAAGTATGAAATTAAAAGTTGAACCAGCGCTGGACCGTTGAAAATAATCTCCGTTTCTGAGCTACATCCTCCCACACTGACGCAGCCCCGGCTCAGAGATGCTCTCATCAAATCTGCAGTCCTTCTGGTACAATAAAAACACTCTGCTGATGTCACCACTGGCATCAATAATGACACACGGATACTCCCACAACAACACCCATGCACTTCCCGCTCTAACAAACCATCTCCTGCCAAATAAGTGCGCAGTCATGATTTAGCTCTTAACAGTTGCTCAGGGCCACATTTCCTTGTCACTTATTAATGACGGACTGGTTTGTGCGGGGGCTTTCGATTAGTTGTTTGTTTGTCTTCTCAATTAAAGGAGAGTAGATTAAACCTTAGATTGGTGTCTGTCAAGCTTTGGTTTGCGGGCTGCTTCTGGTGGTATGTGAGGTCCTCTGCACTTCTTGTGTTGGTTTAATTTTGAGTGATTTTATTCTGAGACCTGTTTTTTATTTTATTTTATAGAACTACTCAAGTCGTGCTGTTGTCCAGTGGCTCCCAATCTTTTTTGTTTTGAGTACCCCTTGAGTTTTGTTACACACACACAGTACCCCTTAATGTGAGTTTCTGGCAAATAAATGGGTTTACTAGTTCAATATAGTCAATTATTTCTATTATATGTATTGTTTTAATTATATTTATGGTCCAAGATCCTCCAAAGAGATTCTAAATTCACAACTAATTATTCATTTTTACAGATAAAAGTACATTTAATCTTCATTTAAACCCTAAAACCATTCCAAGTACCCCCTGGTAATTCCTCAAGTACCCCTTGGGGTCCCTGTACCCCTGGCTGGGAAACACTGCTGTAGTCCAATTTTAGATCTCATCCTGTTTTAGAGCTGGTTTTGATTTAATGGTACTCTGCCAAATATTTTCTTCGGTGGCGTTTGGTGGAGAAAAAATAATTTTCTGGCTAGAATTGCAACTGGGCTTGGACTAAGATTTATCTCCTGTACATTTTAAATATGTTTCTAAAAATAACTGCTTGCCACTTCACGTAGAAAGTGCTAGGAGAGAATATATGTTAGTGTTTTCTTGTGGAAGATAAATCATTGAAGTCTTCGTGATTTGCTAATTTCGACCATTGAAGTTGCTGATACTTGAATGACAGACAAGATCATTATAATCATTTACTTTCTGAAAGAATATGCTGGCATATCTGTCTATTTTTACTTCAGATAATGACTTCATCTCTGCACCTCCTCGTAGCTGTGCAAACAACTGCCATCATTAGACCTTATCTGGCCCCTTGTTCTTGTATCATTAGCTGAGTTTTCTCTCCATCTAGACGTTTGCCTTTATTGTTTTTGTATAGCGTATGTGAGTGGTTCCTACCCAGTGGGAAGCCATCGCCCACATCATGCTCTGAGTCACTTTTTGAACCCTAAAATAGACCCAGATAGACTCTTATCCCTGCTGGGACGTGCACACACTCTCTTTCTCTCACTTTGACACACAGAATATGTCAAAGTATCTCCAGTCTTTGCTCTCTGTGTGCAGCCCTTTAGTGCAGCCCGGCACATTGATCACACTGAAGGATCATGCTCAGTATCTTTCTTGTATCTAGACCAAACCATGTTGGTCATCTATCACTCCCTTTGTACATCACTTGTTGCTTGGACCATTTCTGAGAAGTTCCGACCGCAGCAGATAGGACACGTCCCATAAGAGCAGCTGCAGTTCCAAATTCACTTTTATTCTGTTATGCACTAAACTTTTTTTTTATACCTCTGTGTTTATTGGATGTTGGATGTCATATTCATTTTCATCTTCTCATCAATCAAATATAAAATCACACTATGCATGGTAGAGGGTGCGCCACCTGCTAGTCTCCATGGAGATGTCTTTGTCTAGAATGTCACATCTTTGCATTGACATCTCAAGCTGATCTCAAGTCCAACCAGATCTGTGATGAGGCGACGGCACACAAAGTAAGACTTAGGGGTAAACATTACAATACACCAAAATTTTAGATAATATCATGAATGTTTTGAAGATATTCAAAATTGTAATATTGAGCGTATCATTTATGGTAAAAATGCTGCAAAAAGAGCTGATCAAAAATAAAAATAAAAAGGTTACGTTGTAAACTTTCAAATAAGGGTATAATGTGATATCTCTGCCCTTTCGAGATTTATTTGACAGACATTTCATATTTTTCTGATAATTACATGACAATTACATTACATGATAATGACATGTTTTAGCACATTTCTGTTGGATTGACAGAATATCGTTTGAATTTTGTTATCAGAACATTCCAAAAAAATATAGATATTCATTTTTGCCCATATTGTCCACCCCACGGTATTTAATTCAGCGGTAACTGAATAAATGCACTCTATATACGTTAAATGCCATACTATTCAACATCACATTTTGCACGTTTTATAATCTCTTGTTTTATTGCACGGCCGCACCTCATTGGCTGCTCGCCTCACATAACCCGCCCGTAAACCTGCGCCTCATTACCTCGTGTGTTCAAACGAGGATGAGTCGCGTCCTTGAGCTTCAGAAACACTTTGTGACCTGCAGCCGGTGTCATCCAAACAAACGAGCCCTGAACGCCGTGGTCCAGATGGTGCTCCGTCTCTGCAGTAACACCGGGGCCTCTCCACACTGACTCTGGATCAGATCTCCCCCAACGGATTTGTCCTTTGTCATGTCCCATAAATAATTCAGCCTTAGCATATACAGTGTATCTTGAGCGCAGTGTAGTCTGTATAGGGAAGTTTGTGTTACACTTAAGTTTAATGTAAACTGAAGTGTGCAATGCTTTCTGTTTATCATCTGCAAATACTGTCATATATTTCCTGTGTTTTGTACTAGTTAAAGGTGGGCAGAGCCTATCGAACATATTAGGCCTGTCACGAGAGTTACTATATCGACTTATCATTCAGTAAATTGTAGCTGATACAATATATTTTGGGGCTCAGTATCTTTACATGAGAATGGATTGCGATACAATTTGAGCTGTTGAGTGTCAAATAAACAACTTCTATTACTAATTATAGATACCAACAAAGTATTAAAGTGTTTCATAAAGTGTTTTATTTGTCTCAGAAGATATTGTTATTAATATTATACATTTAGAAAAGGGTTTAATGGATTTGCTGGCTACAGTAGTTTAAATATTTTTGTTTATTGTGAATTTTTTTGTAGCAATATATCGCACTTCAATATTTGTGACAGGCCTAGAAAATATTGTGTATGTTGTTTGGAAGATATACACAATTTGAAATAATAAACAGGCTTCAAAATGAACTTGTTTCACATTTGTCTGATATTTAAACCTCAACTAATGTATTTAAAGACACATGCTTTTATGTGCGATTGATAATAACATTTGGAAATCGTTATTTTGATACACAGTAGGGTTGAGTATCTTAATTGAATCAAAATTTGAATGGCCGCAATTAATAAATCACCAAGGCTGCAGTTTTTGAAGTGCAATAATTTCCTCCGCAAGCAACAAATATACAGTTTTTATTCTGCATAAAAACTGCTAACCCTGTAGTCTAGCTTTGATAAAACATTTTCTGAAACGAGAGACAAAAAAGTAACTAAAAGTGTCAAAAAGTGTACTGAAAGTGACAAAAATCAACTGATAGTGACACAAAGTGACAAAGAAGTAACTAAAGGGGAGAAAAAGCGACAAAATGCGACAAATATTTGTTTAAAAGTGACAAAAATGTGATTAAAACGTTCTGAAACCAGTGATTCTTTTATTAGTTTGCCATTTCATATTTCAATCTTTTTGTCAGTTCTCCTTGTTGTGTTTAAAATGTGAACTTTGAACAGAATCCCATTATTAAAGCCTAATCTGACCTAACCTAAAACCGAATCGCAATCGCTAAGCTAGTTAGAATAATCACAATTAGATATTTTTCCCAAATCATGCAGCTCTATACACAACAATGTATTTGTCCCATTTTATCAGTATCTTAGTATTAACCAGTGAGTCATTCTCATTGCAGCCAGTTACATCAAGCAAATATAATGTGGTACTTTTATTGAGTTTCTTATGTTGTTACTTGCTCATGTGCAAATGTTCACCTGCAGCACTAGCTCTAAACCTCAGGTACTTGTGTTTTAATTGAATTATTTTGTTTCTAAATTCAGTTTTTCTTGAGCCAGTCGGAGGTGAAGCTTGTGACAGATGTTTTAAGTTACTCACAGGAAACCGTGTGGGGAAGAGACAGCAAAAGTGAAAGTGGAACAAACTGCCGACTCCACAGCTCTATTCAAGGTCGGCTAAATGGAAGCAATGCATTATGGATACAGACACATTTTTACATTTCACTGTTCTGTTTTTCTGTGTCTAAATATATTTGAGTTAGAGCTGCATGCTTTAGAAAAAAATATCGAATTGTGAATTTTCTGGCCAGTATTGCGATTGCAATTAGATTTGTGATTTATTTTTTAATAATAGAATCATGTTCAAAGTGAGAATTGGCAAAAAGACTGAAATATGAACTGACAAACTAATAAAAGAATCACATTTGCATCTTTGTCGCTTTCTGTCGTATTTTTGTCGCTTTTAGGCTGCTTGGTTATGGCAAAAACTATAATCCTGATTGTTTGGTTCAATTTTTGGCACAGCATTTTTGTAATTGAATAGAGTAATGTTTGAAGTCACTATCATACATACAATTAATTGCACAGTCCTACGTTTTTGACACCTCTAGCCACATTTATGTTGGTATTAGTCGTGTTTTTGTTACATTTTTAATCGCTTTTAGTCACATTTTGTCAGTTTTCGATGGGTGTTTATTGTTTTTAGACACTTTTTTGTTACTTTAGTTGTGTTTTTGTTGCTTTTAGTCACCTTCTTGTTACACTTTTAGACACTTTTTGATGTATTTGTGGCGTTTTTAGTCATGCTTTAGTCGCTTGTTTCAGATGAATTTTGACAAATCTAAACTACAGGGTTAGCATTTTTTATGAAGAGTAAAACAGGATATTTCGGAGTTTGTGGAAGATTTATTTCACTTCAAAAATTGCAGCCTTTGCGATTTGTTAATTGCATCCATTCAAATTACGATTCATTAATTATGCAGCCCTACTTTCTCTGATACATAACTTGATTATATTATACAAGTACAGCTTATCAAGTCAACAAGTGTTCTCAAAATTACTCCCCTAATTGGAACATAAAGTCAAAAACTCTGCTCCAGAAGTTGATTAAAATTGGTGTTACATCACTTTGAACGGGCACTCTCCAATAAAACGAGGATGAAGTGGATGAAGTAATTAATCAGGCTGTAATTGTGGAGGGTGACGTCAGAAAATGACCTACTTCTCAAACCAGGATGTTCTGTCGTTGCCGCGGCTCGTCGAAGGTGTGCTCTCATTATGCATTTGACATTTGGAAGGAGCTGCAGAAGAAATGAACCTAATCAAGCACCATTGAAGCTCCACAATGCGACCAAACACCTTTACTTCCTCTCATAGTCTCTCTCATCATTGTCCATTGTGTGTCTATGATTTACTCAATGAACATCAACGCCACACATCAAAAGAGCGCTGCAATTTTATGCTTAGAAGTACGTCTTTATTCCTCTGCGTCTCGTTCGGCTTTTGGCTCGCTTCCAACGCACCATTTTTCAGGTCACTGTCAGTTTCTCTCTTTTTTTTTTGCCATCTCCTTCTCTCTCTCCTCTCTCCCGTCCACGCTAGACCATTCGCTTTGGCTCTACGTCTGTTTTGCATTGAGCTGAAGACACAAAACCATGCTGTCGGAGGGGGATTGCTGCTGCAGTGTGTTTGTGCCCGGCAGGAGTCTTCTCTTAAAGCTGTAGAGACCAACTGCAATGCTACGTCTTGCACTATAGCCCCTTTCTACCTCTTTCTTTCTTTCTTTCTTTTTCTTGAATCGTTCACTCACATCATTTCTCAAGCGTCGTCATCCGCTCGGTCCACCTACACACTCACACACACAAACACACATACACAGAGTTGCCGCTGCAGTGTTTGTCGGGGTAAAGCCCTATTGCCAGAGTTGAGTGATTCAGCCTTTCAAATACGGGGGACTCCTCTTTCTCGCTCGCCTCCTGCGTTTTGGACGGATCTAAATCGGGCACAGGAAACATTAGCGTGAGTCAGTGCGTGTGCTAGTGGTATAATTGTGTGAACGGATTGTTTTGTGTTGGTATGTTGAACTGAAAGTCATTGCTGCATTGACGCCTTTCATGCACAATATTGTTTTGTTAATGGTGTGGCGTTACTCTGTGGCATTACTGTATATGTCATTTGAGTTTCACTTCAGATTTTTATTTGCCACATGAACCACCAGTGGCTTTTTCATTTGGGGTTTGTGAAGGCTGAGATGAATTGGATTACTGCACACAAACAGCTGGATGTGTTGCCCTTGAAAGCCAGAATGATGTCTCTCAGTACTTTTTATACAGATCGATATCAGTCTGGTCACTGTTTTTATCTGCCTGAGTTCAGATGGGCGTGATTGACAGGTGGATTAGCCAATCAGGGACACGCATGGTCCGTCCGTGTCAAAACAAACATGGCCGCTTACGAGGAAAATTAAAAGATCTATGGAAAAAAGACAGAAAACAAATAGAACAGGGGAATCTCTGCGGAATCAAAGAGTGAAGCGCAAAACTCTGTTAATCTGAGAAGTTTGATTTTGTTCTAATAATGACCAATGAACTCCTTCTGCTTCACTTATGTCACTGAAAGAAACCCATCTGATTGTACGGTACTGTCTGAGTTTGACTTGAAGTGCATCGGAAGGCGTGGTGACCAGACTCACTCTTCTGCTGTCAGATGAAAGATGTTGTCCCAATATTAAGATTTCAAATTATTTCGATACTGAGATACTGAAAAGACCTTTATTGATACCACAAGGGCAACAAATAACATTTTTTAGACAATAGAATATATTTGTACCATAAAATAATGGTTAATGAAAGTATAAAACCGTATGTAAAATTTTAATTCTCATAATCATGGCCTATCCGTGTTCTCAGATACGAGGTAAACATGTTCAAATCAAACAGAGCTTTTACTGATAACAGATGTAATTCTCATTGTTAATTACAAAATCATTAGACACGATCAGAAAGGAGAGCCTCACATGAGTCTCTAATTTGTGTTGCTGAAATCAAGTTGTTTTGACACCTAAAATGCCTCTCTCTGATGTGAATGGTCACTGCCTAAAGCCCAGCCCCTGCACCAATCATGAGTCATTGCTGGTGCAGCCTCTGCAGCCTGGAATTCTGGAGGTTTTGAGCTGAACATGAGGCCTGTCCATAAAATGAGGAGAAAATGTGCCCTCTATCTGCAGGTTATAGCACTGACGACAAGGGTTCAGCTGTGATTGTAGTACCTTTTTATTAACAGTAAAACCACAGGCTACATACGGTTCCTTTAATGTTATGATATGGTCTAACACTAGCACTGATGTACATTATATCAAATGTTCTTTTGATTGAATGATTGATTGATTTGACTCTGGGTATCTTCTTTGTTCT
This sequence comes from Rhinogobius similis, assembly GCA_019453435.1. Taxonomy (NCBI): domain Eukaryota; kingdom Metazoa; phylum Chordata; class Actinopteri; order Gobiiformes; family Gobiidae; genus Rhinogobius; species Rhinogobius similis. The sequence goes on from CM033619.1 coordinate 16,677,045, forward strand.
ATTTATGGCCCTGTTAAACCATTGTCAAACTTGAAAAATTATAACATTTTTCACATCACCACCTTGGACAAACAGTTCCTTGTTCACTCAGTGCTTATTATATTCCGCTCACAAACGGCGCTGAGCTAAAGATAATTGTTGATTATCATGCCTGATTATCTCAATGTTCTTCCCTACAGGCGGGTTCGGGGTCTCCCAACATGGCTGCAAACATCCAGGACTTTCAGAGGGCGGAGTCCGACCGGCTCAATGAAGTCAAGGGACACCTGGAAATTGCCTTATTGGAGAAGCATTTTCTACGTGAGTACCTCGACATTTATAATGCTTTATTCTAATATTCTCATGTCCCCAATGACAACCAAACGCATCATGTGATTCTGACATTACTACACTTTGCTGTTTGATTCAGTGGGAGAGCCTTTGAGGAAGTGATACTTTATTCAGGTGTTGAAAATGTCTGAATGTGAATCATTGGTTCTGCATCCTGCCCATTGAATTTAAAAATCTGATCCTGCCATATATGGTTGTTGGCAATTTATGGTCAAAATTATGTACTTTTTGACTTATACAAATCGTTCTAAACTGGGTGCATGTGCTGTTAGGGGTCACTGCAGACTACATTTCTTGCATTTCAAAAACAAATTTAAAATGTAAGCTAAACTGATTTCCGATTTTGTCGGATCTGACTAAATCTGTTCGATGGTGAACCCTAGATATTTGTGTGTCAGCTTGAATCTAGAGGTCTTGTGATGTAGGTCTGCTTCCTGGTTTTGCTCTTGTTACAAGTTTTTTTGTTTTTTTTTACTTCCACTTATTAAATGTTGGCTCTGAGCAGAGTTTAGTTGACGAGAAACGATGAACAAGGGAGAATACTGGAGCTGTACTGTTTATGAACTGTGGCGCCTGGAAGCTGTCAATGCCTGTTGTGTTAATTAATTTGCATCTTTCAATGAATGAAGCGAGGCAGAGAACAGGTAAACCTTGATTTTATAATTAATAGGACACCATTGATGTTTTCAGAAATGTCCATTATTTAACTGACTTATCACAGTTTTTTCAATTTTTCAAAATGTAACACTTTTCCTGTGCAGATTTGACATAGTAAAATTGACCTGCAAGTCTCTGAATATGAACTCTAAAACACTGCAGGGGTGGGTTAAAATAAGCCTTACTTCTACCCACTCCATTTCGAGCACCAATGTTTTATTTTTAATGTTTTAAGTCGGAATGTTTTAAATGGATTATATTGCATCCTATTCTGTACCAATTTATGTTTGTCTTGAATATGCAGCTCCAAATAAATACATAAATGACTAAAACTGCAAACCAAAAATCTATTCTAAACCAATGACTTTTTGTATTTGGACATGGACTGGTTTATATAGTGACCATAATGTTTTTAGTCTGCAGAACAAATCACAGAAAATGAGTGACAATGAAACCCTTGATAACATCTTGTCTCACGTCTATCACTTCCTCCAAATGCATTCAGTGTTTGGTGTGTTTTATGGTGTTGCGCTGATGCCTGTTTCATTAATGCAGTTGATAATCTGGGAGTTTTGTTGATGAGTGCTGTCCACAGAGTCTGACGTGAGCTGTCACTCGTCGTTACTGTTACAGAGCGGAGAGATGTCAAAACAAGCACACTTTAACTTTAACTTCAGGCAAGGGGTCTTGGTTTAATTCTGTAAGTAATTTTGATTTGACAACAACCACTGCCTTTGTAAATTTAGATGTGAAAAGGCGTTGTGTTTTTATGATTATGTATATCTATATTTTGCTATAAAGGGGTTATTTGATAAGGTTTTAGGAGGACAAATATGCTAAATATTGTGAGTAGATTTGCGATTCATCTTGTAATACTTTTGTTTTGTTCAAAGTGTTCCATTTAAACAACACACATTATATTTAAATGTGTCAAGAAGATTTGACAAAAAGACTTTTAGTCGTTTAGTCCAGTGGTCCCCAACCTTTTTATCACCACGGACCGGTCAACGCTTGACAATTTTACTGCAGCCCGGAAGGGGAGGGAGGGAGTGAATCCACTGTGTACCTGTTTTTTTTTTCTTTCAAAATACTCCGGGGGCTTGTCTTTTAATCCAGGGTGCTTGGTCTCTAAGTGGCGAAGCAGCTTTGAAGGCTTCATTACCTCATTAGAGCCGGTCGCCGCATATTATGCAGAGCGGGCTTGGTGTGTGGGAATCACCTGTCGTGATAGGTCCATATTTCACATAGTATATGGTATTTTCTGTAAAAAGCTTTCTTTTTCTTGTTCTGTCTCTTCTGGGCCTTTTCCTCTTCGCAAAGAAACTTTCCAAAGAAGTATGTTTCTTAATCATTTTGTTAGCTTGTGGGTTAAATTTTAGCACTCAAGTGACGAGTGAAATGTGAGATGTAACCTAGAGAATCTGATTTTTCAAAATAAAAGATCGCTCAGACTCTGATAATAAATTATTTGTTGTGCGGCCCGGTCCCAATTGACCCATGGACCGGTACCGGTCCCCGGCACGGGGGTTGGGGACCACTGGTTTAGTCAATGGTGTCTTAGTCCAGTGTCCAGGGGCACGGTGACCCCTAGGGGTACAATTACCGGGGGGTACTTGGAATGGTCAGGTTCAGGTTTTAAAAGAAGATGAAATGTACTTTTATCAGAATAAAAATGTGTCATTAGCTGAATCTTTTTTGAGTATCTTGGACCATAAATATAATTAAACAAACAATATAATTATAATAATTGACAATATGTGACTAGTAAATCCATTTATTTGGGTGAAACTCAAGTTAAGGGGTACCCTAAGTGTGGGACTAAGCTTAGGGGGTACACGAGACAAAAAAGGCTTACTCTACTGCTGTTATTTTATTTAGATTAAAATGATTTGTATGAGACAACAGCAAAAAGGAGAAGATATAGAGTGAGTTAGCAAAACATTTTGGAGATTTTGGAGTGAATCTAACTTGTATATCTTTAACATTTAGTAAATGCTCTGTTTCCTATTACTTTTCTGTATAAATTGTTGTTTTTGCATGAACTCCTGTGCAGTCCTGGTCTTCTGAGTGCAGTTTGGGGTAGTTACATGGAGATACTTCATCGTTTTGACTCCTCTTTTAGTTGACTAATCGGTCGATGAGACATGTTTTTTGGCGTACATGAAATTATTTTGTCAACTACAGCCCTCATTTGTACAGATTTAAATGACACAATTGGCAGTTTATGCAGAAAAGAAGGAGGAAATTATACTTAAAAAAAACTGCATGATTTGCGATTTGGTAATTGCGTCCAACTTTCGATTCAATTGCATTCAATTCATGTTGCAACCCTACTGAATGTAAATACAGTATATGCATCATAGAATTGTTTGTTTGTAGCTGCATCTTGGTCATGAACTCTCTTTCAAACCTGTGTTGTTGTTTTATTGTCCAGTCCTGGTGGTCAAGTAGCAGCACTTCCCCCGTGTTCTACCAGACCCCCTGTATCTCCGGTGGGTCCCGTGTCCACCCACTGACCCAGTCCAGACCGTGGTGATTGGGACTGGTTGTTCTGTCCCATGCAGCACGTTGCTTTTCTCGTGATGTGCAATGGGCTGTGAAGTTTCCCCTCCCCGCGAGCTCTGTGTGTCTATTAGAGAGTAAGTGAGTGAGAGTGTGTGTTTGAAAGGGAATACCTCGGGCTATGTCCGCTCCCACAGCAGCCGTGCATGAGCTAAAAAGCCCTGGATGTACCCTGGATTATGGCCCTTCGTTCTTCTGGCTATGTCCTGCAGGTCGCACCTCGCTGAACTCCTGTGTCATTGCTCTGCTCATTATAAGATCAATGTTTAAAGCTAACATTACCCTGTGTCAGCGCTGCACGATTTGGGAAAAATATCTAACCAGTATTGTGATTGCGATTAGATTTTAGGTTAGATTAGGTTTTAATAATGGGATTCTGTATAAAGTTCATTTCAAACATAACCAGGAGAATTGACAAAAAAGAACTATAGCTGCTCTATTATGGCACAAATTATAATCACAGTTATTTGGCTCATAATAGAAATCATAATTATTTCAAACAATTACTTTACTATATTGTTAAAATTATTCTGTAGAGAAAGTATAGACCGATATTATTTCATTAGTAAGGTTTTTAGAAAAGTGCCTTTGCTCGAGGTGAAAGGAAGAACACTTATGCACTTATAACTCTGAACAGAAGACAATTCATTGTATTTACAATTACAACATCTTTGTAAATGATTAGAGTAATAATTGAAATCACAATTATATATGCGATTAATAGCACAGACCTAATATGAACTGACAAGCTAACAAAAGATGTTTCAGAATGTTTTTGTCGCTTTTTGACACATTTTTGTCACTTTTTGTGTTGTTTTTGTCACTTATAATTAAGATTTTCTCACTTTTAGTTCAATTTGTTGTGTTTGTATTTTATGCTCTTCAAAAATTGCAGCTTTTGTGATTTGCTAATGCGCCCATACAAAATGATCATTTTGTTGAATTGTGCAGCCTTACTGTGTCATCTGTGTATGTGTGCAGGTAATTTCAAATCGAATGTAAAATGTAAAGTTATTTTTTGCGTTGTTCAGGTTCAAGCTTAATCCTGAGCTGCTTCAACCCTGTGTGCTGCCAGTATGGGCCAACTTGACTTGCATTTTAGAAGGTTCACACACAATAATCTGATACAAACCATAGATCCCATTTCCAAACCTCCCAGCATTCATTTAAACTTGCCTTTTGGAACCAGTTATTTTAGTTTCCAGACCTTCTGTAAATTATTCCAGATTGATGGTCTAGAATATTAAAATGCTACTTTACCATTTTTCTGTACAAACACTTGATAGAGAAAGTAAATCTGAGTTTTGAGATCGCAGATGATTTGATCGATCTTTTGTTGAAGGTATACGTGAGATATGGAAGCAGACACACAGTACCCTTGTAAAGAAACAGTGGCTTCAAAACTTTTCAAAACCAAGCAGGTGTACCCTCCTTTACTTTCTAGTTAAACAATCAAAAGTGAAACAGAGAATTATAATTCTTTCCCAGAATAAGTCAGCAGCTTGTCGTGGGGCCTCTGTGTTTTGCTGTTCATCACTTTTACAACAAGCCATTTTCTTGTAATTCGTTCCAAGGCCATCATCGCCTATTTTTCTTCTCCTGCTCAATCCTTGGTCTCATCTGTGGCTGTATCGTAATTGTACTTCAGGGAACAGTGAGGCGTGACAATCCATTAGCACCTAAATGTGGTCTAAGCTCTATGTCCTACACTTTATATACGGTTTACATTTGAAGTCTTTTTTACTGCTCTGTGATTCAGTGCGCGCTGCTCTTTATGGATACTACTCCTTGTTCATTCTTGACACCATTCTCCACTTGATAGTTTCTTCAGTATTTTTTTTAGCTCTTTGTTGGATCAGATCGCACACTGCAGAACAGAGCTACAGCGTGTGAGAACTAGGCCTGTGCGATCAATCAAATTTCAAGTCTATATGACAGATTAGACGACACATTTCACTAAAACGCAGTGAACATGATTATATTTAAGATTTTACCTATTTATCCATATATTTTTGTAATGTTTATAATTGTACTTCCTGTTTGGACATATGTAGAAAATATGACCTAGTTAGAGGTAATTCCACAACTGTTACCTAGCAACCATTTTGAAAACAAGGGACAAAATCCAAATAAATAACACAATAGTTATGATTTGACAAATAATAATACACAATAATGACTTTATTTTGTTGAATTACAGTAGAAGATGTCAGTTGTGGGTAAATTGTCTTTGTATTTTCCATGGCGCGTCGCTTTTTGATGACATCACAGGGGGATTCCATTGAAGAACTCAACTCTACTTCCTATAATTTCTTCACAAACTGCAACTACTCAAATGTAAAACTATAAAAAATAATATCCACAGGTGCTCTCCCATCAAATGAATTCATAATTAGAACATTTTGAGAACTACAGTCATATAGGCATATATATTTAAATAGATTTTCAGTCATTTCTAATTGACAATGATATTCTTGGGTCTTTTTATTTGAGACAGCCTATCCTCGGTCAGTAAAATCATCTGGGTTGGAGCAGAGTTCAAAGAAACTATTTTTTGTACCTAATGGCTAAAAGTGGTTCTTGTTTGTGTTCTACAAATTAATAGTGAAAACCTTTTGATAAGACAAAATACAACCTAACTGAAAATCATGATTTATTATGTGGAGAAACAAACAATTCCGTAAGGTATTCGTTTTTATTACTACCCACTCTGCCATCAGTTTTGTTTACCCCCTGTGTCATATTGTACTGAACACAATAGGACACTCTTTCTTTCAGCTTTTTATAGCGTCCTAGAGAGGAACCTTCATTGTACTCTCTGCTCTTGTACTACTCTGTTATTTAATAATAACCCTTAGCAAACAAAGGGTTTGTTGTTTGTTAACCCTGGATTTGAGCGTTGTGTAAGCCGGACTTTCAGGAGTATGGGGGCCATAGGCAAAAGCACTTAGCATAATGTGAGAACTGAGGTCACAGTGTGCGTCAGGAAGGAAGGACACTTTATGAACTTACTGCTGAACATGAAAAGGTTGTATTGAATTGTAAATCATGTGCTGCAGGATGTGATATTATGCTAATTGTAATTTGTTTTGATATTTTCTTAGATGTACTAGATTTCATATCGGGGCAGTAATGCTAAATAGTAAATAAAATATAACACTATAAAATTACAAATGAAAACCATGTATTTCAGCTGGAACACGTGTTAAAATTTGGACATTGGAATCAGCTTATTAACACTTTAGCCCTAGTGCAAATTATTATAGTTGATTATGTAATACAAAGTTAATATAGTGAGGAATTAATGTAGGCACTTCATTGGGTTTCTTGTGGCTTGTGTGACTAATTTGATTTGCAAAACAGCAATTATCATACGCATTATGGTATGCCACATATGCTGCTGTTGGCATCAGCAAAGTTTACAGGAAAGACTTTTTAAATAACAAATATTATTCTCTATTTCTTGGCCTTTAAACATGTCTCTTTACTTTGTTTTCCCCATGTTATTTACATTTATGTTAATTACATAGTTGAAATGAACAAACCTCGCCTGCCTCTGACATTATATGCTACCCACAGTTGTTATGATTGTTATGTCTGCAGAGATGTTCAGAACGAGTCTGTTAATGATTTATGGACAACAAAGAAGATCTCGGCACCACAGGTAGACTGTCGTTACAGATTAGGTGTTTTTAGTGCTCGGAGGATGAAGACTTTCTTAACAGGATTCGTCAAACTAGTGTGAATGAGGCTAAATGCAACTCCGGGTATGTTTTTGATGAAGGGCAGGACGGTGGACTTTTTGTTAATTTGTTCCTCTTTATCCACCATCTGATAAAAGGAAACTCTCAGCTGCTGGACATGATAAAATATGAAAAGAAATTAGAGTCAGTTTTTGTTCCAAAAGCACACAAAAAAAATTACACTAAAATTAAAAAAATAAATAAACTGGACTTTTATTTGGATTCTGGATTTGGATTTTTTTTTAAACTTTATTACAAGTGCCTAAAAGTCATTTGCAGTTAAATTAGCTTCAGCTTTGACACTTGTTTGGGCATTTGTTGGGGTTTGACAATTAATCTTTCGATCAGGCAAAACCTACAAACACCAGATTATTCATATATTTAACAAAGAAAATTTAGGTGGACTTTACATTTTGGTTTCCCTCTTTGCAGAGCTTGTTTCCACTTGTAATGAGTAAATCAGGAGGACAAAACTACAGTCTCAGCTTCGCAAAGAGTCCAGACAATAGTTTGTGCTCCAAAGGGTTCAAGAAGAGCTTCAGTTCAAAATGAGGCTCATTTGACTCAGGTGTTTTAGGAAAAACAGGTCAGAGCTGAAAAGGGTTAAAGCTAAAAAGTATATTTTGCATGTGTCTTTTAAAACATGATGGTCTTGATTAAAACATGTCAATTCCAAGTGCAGTTTTAACCTTGTATTTGATTATCAGGTAAATGTTTGGTCATCTGTTCTTGCATGTGCCCTAGACTCCGCGTCCTCAGTCATGTGGATGTGGTAAGGGTCACATTGAGCCTACTTAGTGTTGACTTAAGCCCCTGTCACACTGTGCAGAGCGGAGCAATCACATGAAGTTATTACCTGTCACATTTTGAGGCTCACATCAGCTCGAGTCAGCAGCTGTCTGATACATGTGCCTGTGGTGTGAGATGCAGAGTGCGCTGAAGGCAGTGGAGGTTAGCAGCACCTCACCTGCTAAACTGTTATTTACTGTAGAGCGGTACCAGACGCATTACGCAAGCAAAATTCTACCATGAGCAAGGGAATCATGGGTTGTTCAGAGCAGTATTTTTCAAACTTTTCACACCAAGTACCACCTATGATTATATTTAGCTTTCCAAGTACCTAAACCCGGATTATATCAGGTATAGAGGGCTAGACATGGTCCAAAATGAGACTAAAACATAGTGTTTTTCAAACGCTTCACCGATTTTGATACCACAATGTTGAATAAAAACTGCTCTTTTTAGATCAAGGTTATAAACAATAGACTAAATATTTGCTCTTTCTCTATAAAACACTTTGGTCTTATACTAGTTCTGATAGGGCTGCACAATTAATCGAAATGGACTCGAAATCGCAGTTTGTATGGACAAAATTAGCAAATCGCTGCCATTTGTGAAGTGCAATAATGTCCTCCACAAGCAACAAAATGTTTTCTCATATTCTACATATAAATTGCTAACCTTGCAGTTTAGATTTGTTTTAATGTGAAAGAAGCGACAAAAACGTGACTAAAAGTGATTAAAAGTAACAACGTGACTAACAAGGACAAATCGTGACTAAAAGCAATAAAAGTGTGAATGAATGCGACAAAAACATGATTAAAAGTAACAAAAAGCTAAAAAAAAAACCAACAACATGTAATTATTTTATTAGTTTGTAAGTTCATGTTTCCGTCTTTTCTCAGTTCGCCTGGCTGTGTTTAAAATGTGAACTTTTAAAAACAAATCCCATGATTAAAACATAGAACACAAATCTAACTGCAATTGCAAAACTGTTAAAAAAAAAAACAAAAAAAAACGCAATTAGATTTTTTTTTCTCAAATCGTGCAGCTCTAAGTTCTGATAAAGATCAAGATCATTCTAAAACTGCTCAGGACAGTACATTCTCAGATGTGTATCTAGTTTCAATACTAGTTTTGGTATCGATTAGTATCTGATTTTCGACACTTTTGACAATGAAGTTCTAAATAAAGCTTAAACCAAAAGGAAGGAAGGAGGAAACAGTGATATGTCTTTAAATTAAACAAATGCTCCCGCTGCAGAGGCCCCACGTACCACCAGAGCAGTTCAGTTCTGTTTAGACTGAACAGTAGTGCCCCCTTCAAAGCTGGCCCAGCAAATAAATGCAGCACATTTCATATTGGTTGCAAATGGCCTGTGATGGATGTGATCAAAAGTAATAAACGTGGCCAAAGGGAAAACCGCAAAATGACTGGCATGCCTCCAGGCTTTGTAGGATATCGGAACATTCAAACACACTGCCAAATGAGGGAACAGCAGTCAATTACACTTATCTTTGGCTGTCGATATGGATCTTAATTGTGTAGCCTTTTTAAAATGACACCATGACTTTAGGAGAGGCGAGGCAGACAGCCAAACAGCTCTGAATGAGATCTCAGTGCTTATGTTTAGCTCTGTTTTACAGCGGTTGCATATAGTTATCTTTTATGTGAATTCAATACATCACTTCTTATGCATTACTACCACCTATATATTATAGACTAAACATCATAAAGCAGCTGATGGACTGGACCACAGACCAGACTCTCCTTGTGCATCTTCTGTGCCTTAGTTACTGACCACTACAAGAAAAGCAAAAAAAAGAGATAAAAAAAAAAATCTATATTTAATTTTTCAGTTTTGGAAATGCACTATTCAAGTCTGTTTCCAACCTCTGGGGGTGAGATTTCGGGAGGTCCCTGGAGCTGGTCTCTGGTCAGGATGTCAGGTCATCAGAGTCATTATTTGTTATTAAATTACAGAAATCCCATACCTATGATTGGAAAAACAAAACACCCTCAAATGTAAAAAGTAAAATCTGTACAAATATTTTGTAAAACAGCTATTGATGTAAAAAATGGCCCACTGTGTTGTCTGCATCTTGTTTTATTCTCTGGGATGTGTGCTGTCTGTCTGGCCTCTAAAAGTTGTGAAAAGCTATAAACTCATTACAGTGAATAATTACAATACTCCAAATGCAGCATGGTATGGTATTCTTTTATTGTACAGGGACAGTGCACAACGATACTTAAACCGAGTCAAAGGAGAGATGCTGGTGCCAGGTCATTGCACAAATACTAATTCATCTGTAGTCCCTGGCAGGTTGATGATTTAAGGACAGAAATGTAAGTATGTGGATAAATAGACCAGTCATAATTGCACATCTGCTTACAGAGTCACATCACTCAACAATATTTTAAAATCATCCAATCTTACACTTCCTCTCTCATCTTTTCAATCAAAGCTCCACAGAACTGCACTCACACATGTCCTTATCACACGAGCGCGTCAATGTAGGTGCAGTAAGTGAGCAATACGTTTGGACCACTGCAAGCAATGAACTATAGATTGTTTTTTCACATTTTTATATTTGTGGGGAACAGATTTTGTACATGAGGGTCTCAGCGAGTCTCCAGTTCAAGCAGGGGGGCTTCAAGAAAAACAGGTTGGGAACCACTGCATTGCAATTTAGTTTGTTGTTTGCACTGTCCAATAATGCAACAACATACTTCTCACAGAGATTTGCAAAAATACTTGTATAATACTGTAATACTGCTGCTTTCTATGAGGTTCTAAATAGGTAATGGATAAAAAAACCCAGAACTTAGATACTAGTTAATACTAGATACTCATTTCGACTGGTATGGATGTGCATGAAAAGGGCCAAGTTTGAATCGTTTTAAAGTGACCTAAAAGTGACGTCATAACTTACTACTAGAGTAGTAAAAGTAAAGAGATAACACTTTTGGAAGTGTGATATAAACAATAATACTGAAACTACTCCGCTGACACAAGAACTTTTAACCAAGAATTTGTTTCCTCTAGTCCAAATTAAGCATATTGTAAAAAAAAAGAGTTGTATTAAATAGAGAGCTGAATGAACAACTTAAGTATAATTTTAAGTATAAAGTTGAATATCAATTATTCTGCCCTCTACAGCTGAAATTTTGATTTTGAAATTTATTTTAAGTGCAAAGAAAATGTACACAAGATAAATACCCAAAATTCCCAAAAACACTGTTCCAGCTTTTATTTATTGAACGATAAGTCAATGTAATTATCATGACAGGCCTAACAATTTATTCAAACTAAGATAATGCCTGATTGTCAGTGGTGGCAGAAGAACTCAATTTTGTAACTCAAGTAAAAGTACAGATACATGTGCAAAAAATGACTCAATTAAAAGTAAAACTATCACATTTAAAAATCTACACAAGTAAACCTGTACGCAAGTAAAGTACCTGTTTGAAAATGTACTTTAAGAGCAAAAAGTATTTCATGCAGATTGTGAGACTAGTTTTATCTGTTAAATCAAATCAAATCAATTTATATTTATAATGCCCAAAATCACAACAACAGTTGCCTCGATGGGCCACAGGTAAAAGCAGTTCAGATAACTGTCCCAGAATGCCCCTGTCCTTTGACCCTCCTTCGCGGCGAGGAAAAACTACAAAAAACCCCATGGGAAAAAGTAGAAACCTCGGGGAGAACCACAGTGAAGGAGAGATCCTACTCCCACGGACGGACAGGCTGCAGCTGAACTAGGACTGACGCATCCAAATGTAATTTTGGTAATGAATTGAGCTTAATTTTTGTCATAAAAGGTCAATTCGATTACATTGCTTTAATTTTATTGTATATTTTTCTTTGCCTGTTGTTAAGCTTGAACTCAAAACCTTCAGGCAGAATGTCACCCTCAACATGCTCAGAATAATGCCTAATACAGAATGAAAAGTACTTTCTACTTTTCAGTCCATATAAAAAAATGTAGTGGAGTAAAAAGTGCAGATACTTCGTCTCAAATGTTGTGTAAAAGTAAAAAGTATCCACTGTTAAAACGACTAAAGTAAAGTACAGATTTGACAAATTTGACTTACGTACAGTACTTTTACTTTTGTACTTTGTTACTTTCCACCACAATTGATTGGGGGGAAATCTCAGGCAGAAACTAACAGGAAATAATTTCATATAACACGTTCTTCCCCTCAGAGATGTTGGTTTTGCCATTTTCACACTTGGACTGTGGGTGGATCTTACTCCTCCTCTCTTTTCTCTGACGTCTTTGGCTGTGCTTCTCTAAATAAGCCGGTCCCACGCTGCAAACTAAAACAAACGCGCTGCTCAGTGCATTGTCTCTGCATCGACAGGAGGTGCGGGTCTCCACTTACAGATGGTGCGTGTGGACAAAGCTGATTTTCTCACACAAAGCGGTTGTGATTGTGCTGTGCTATTTTAGAGGCACTTTGCTGGTTAATTTGTGACTATATCTCCAGGCAGGGTGCAATATCAAGTGGCTATTGCAGACCACACACACCGTGAAATTGTCAGACTACGGCGATGATAATAAGACGAGGAGGAGGGATGCTGGGAGTGTACAGGACAAAAAGTGTTAAAATAAAAGTCTGGTGTGTAGCAAGATTATTATTTTAATCAGGTGAACATAATATTTGGCTTTCAACAGCAGTGGAAGAAGTACTGCATTTTGTAACTCAAGTACAAGTACAGATATCGTTCAATATATGATTAAAGAACAATATATTTTGGGTCTCAACATTTGCGTGTGTACATTTTCTTTGCTATTGTGGGGAAATCATAGTTATTTTTCTGTAATATAATAAAAATTGAGCTGTTGAGGGTGGAATAAGTAACATTTATGACACTTTATAGATACCAGCTAAGCTTAAATGTTTAATTCTGCTATGAATTTGTTGCAATTCATGTTTTTTGGCAATAGTAGTTTCAATGTTATCGTTAATCGTGATATTTTTTCTGTAGCAATATATTGTACATCAACTTTGTTATTGTGACAGGCCTTAATACATGGGGAGAATTAAAAGTATGAAAAATACATGTTTAAAATTTGACTTTTAGAGCAAAAAATAATAATATTTCACACAGATTTTGATCACTTTTAAAGAGTGAAATGTGGTGATTTTGATAAAGAATTGTTGAGATTTTAGTCAGTATTTTAATCTTTAATTTTTGTTGGCTCAAGGTCAGAATTTGAACTCAAATCTTTGGATGTGATGTGTTGAAAATAACCTTCAAACCACACAAAAGTACTTTTCAATCCTTTGCAAAAATGTAGTGAAGTAAAAAGCACAGATACTTCTCTCTAATGTTGTGAAGTAAAAGTACATGTCACTGTCACTCTAACATGTACAGATAAAGCTTTTACTAGTACTTTTACTATTGTACTTTATTACTTCCCAACACCAGCTTTCGTGCTGACATATCTTCAAACTAAAACACAATTCCTCACGGCTATTTATTTTGTTTTTTTATTTAGAGATTGTGATTCGGAGTTACCTTTTTCTCTGCCGTGCTGTTCAAAGCTCGGCCTTGTCCAGATGAGCTCCGCCGCTTCAGTCTCAAACATCAAACAGAGATGATTCACTTTTGTCCTTTTACTTTGGTCTGGATGAACACACCTGGTGTCTGTGCAGAGCAGGTGAAGCGCCGCATCGCTATAGCAACAAATGCTGAGGCTGTATAGAGATGATGGGTAACACTATACAATAATAATTACACTTATTCCTGCCTTAGTAAAGCATGAACAAAGACTTAATTTATAGTGAACAAATAACAATGATTAAGTCCAAGCCTTAACTCCAGCCTTAACCTCAATTAAATAGTTACTTAGCCTGAATCATTCTTAATAAACTATTTGTTCATTATGAATTAAGTCTTTGTTCATTAAGGCAATTAAGGTCTAGGCAATAAAGGCAAATTAAGGTGTAGTTAGTTAAAAAGGTACTTTTTGTTTGTTTTTTTAGATGATGTCTATAATTAAAAGATTTCTAAACATCTTCTAAGTGTTGCTACGATCTTAAAATTTAAATGTCAGTCTTGATTTGAGTACTTCAATGATGGTAAAAGCACCTCAATTTTAAAATATCAAATGTGATTTTCAACTCTAAATAATAGCAGCAGCTGAAATACTCTTGTGATCATCAAGTCATCTTATACTCATTAGTTAATTAGTTCTGATATTCATGGATTTCAGGTACAAAGATTCTTTCCTGATTTAAAGGTCCCATAACATGCAAAATCGACTTTTCAGAGGTTTTAACCTTCCTACAGTGCTATTTGGGCCTCGTATGTGTGCCCAAAGTGGTTTTTTGATTGATTCCCGCATGTTTTCGCTAGAGAACTGTCTTTTTGTCCCCCTCGGCTGAGCAGCAGACGGGGCTCATCCCATGGATGACGCGGCTTCCCATGGATGACGGTGTTTAAGCCATGCCTCCGGGAGCGCGCGGCCGCAGAATAAAAACAGCTAATGCTAACGCTACACAGTAATTACACGATGGATACGACAGATCGAAGAGTTAGCTTGTTATTTACCAAACGGCAACGTCCGTCGTCGAGGTACTGGAACACGTCAAACTCCAGGTCAGATCCAGGACGTAGGACTCAGCACGACGCACCGTCAGGACGGATAAAAGGTTTATTCCCGTGTTTGTGTATCGCTGTTTACCGGAGCACACGGCGCATGCGCACTATCTCCGCTCTAGGCCGGGCACGAAGTTGGGCGGAGGCGCTTGAGTTGCGGGAGCAGGCTGCTCTCTGTTCGGGGGGGTCAGATCTCAGAGTGAGCCGTTTGCTTTTGCAAGGAGGGGGGCCAGTCCAAGAGATGGGTGTTTTTTGGAAACTGTTATGTTATGGATATTGCACAACGCAAAATTTTATCAACAAAGCCCTTAGAATAGACTGTGTAAAGGGCAAAATAGCAGAATATGGGACCTTTAAAGGAACTGGCACGGCAACGGTCCTATGTTGTCATAGCAATAGCTCAATTAAAATCCAAAGGTCCTCACTATATCTTAAAATCAGCGAGGAATCATTTGCCTGAAGCCCATAAATAAATCAATACACAATTCAGGAAATGTTCAAATGTTGTCGTAATTTATGGATTTAAATTTTTTTTGTATTATCAAATGAGTATCTGGTTTCTATAGTAAAAAAAACATTGGAAGTCTGGATTTTTTATTTGTTGTTTTTGTAAGGTAGATGTACTTTTCTCTCTTTTTCATATAAAGTTGAAGCAAGTTGACAAATACAAATGAGATTTTCTTTCTATTTTATTATCCAGAAATGCCACTGAATTGACTGTTGGAGTTGTTTTCTCACATTGTCAAAGAATTTAAATCACACATTGATTTGTCTTTCACTGCTTCGTCTTCAGACAAAGCTCTTTCATTCATTATACTTTATCGACTCATTTTTTCTGTTGGAATGCAGAAGGAACCAGACCATTGAGCGAAGGAGACAATCCAATTTTGGGACAGTTCAATCATTTGCAGCACATGTCTCTCAAATGCAAAAGTTATCTCATCTCAAACTCGTCTTTTACCTCAAATTTAGAGCTAAGTGCTTGTTAATTCAGCAGAAATCCGCACTGTTTTCTTTGGTTGTCTTTTTTACTCGTACGCCGCCATGTTTGTTTTGCCACGAACTGACCATGGAGTTTCAATTTTCACCTCAATTAGAACTGTATTTAGTATAATTTCACAAACATCTCATGAGAGAATGCTTTAAAGCGGTACACATACTCTTCATTTCTGGCTGAATCCACATCTTTTCACTGCGGCTCTTCTCACAGAAATCAATGGTCATCTGGGGAGCCGTGAGCGTGACTAAGGGTCTGTCAGTGTTCTATGATTATTACCGTAACGCATGTGAAGTCAAAGGCATACATCACGACACTGTTCCCCGGAGCGGCAGAGTGGAGCTGAAATGACCCCCGTAGTGGTGCCATAATGTCCAGTTTAGTGCTGGAGGAAATCACTGGTGACTTAATGCATTCTCGTTCTGTCTTAATGTCCCCTTTCCTTCTTTTCCGGTTCATTCATCTTCTGCTTATCCTTATTGGGTTTGGTCGAACTGTGTACACGTCCCAGTTACACGGCTGTTACGCAACGTCAAAAAACTAAAGTGCAGATAATGAACAGTTATTTTTCACTTTGCCTCAGGTCACCCTTGAAAAAGAGGGCTCGATTTCAATGGGTTCTTACCTGCTTAAATAAAGGTTAATGAATGAAAAATAGACGGTTGTCCAAAAGTATCGATGCTCAGATACGAATCGATACCAAAGCAAACATCGAAGCAACATTCTCGTTTGAATAAGCGTACAAAAAAAAAATAGATAGATAAATTAAACAAAAAGGATGCTTTCATGAATAGTTTTAGAATGTTCTGGATCTATATCAGAAGCAGGGATGTCTTTGGCTAATCAATAATCGTGATTATTCAGGTGACAAACAATTTGGGCCGATAATCGTAATAACTAAAAGATAAGAATTGAATAATTTAGAAGTGAAATCGAGTCCTTTAGGCTCAGTCTGTACTCAAAAAAGTACACCTAAAAGTAATGTAGCTGTTTGTATCATAATAACAGAAAGTTTGGTTTCATAAAGCTGGTCTCATATTGGAACAGTAATGTATTAGATCAAAATAAAAAAAAACAACGTGACTTTTGTTTTGCGTCAATAATCGTAAATAATCATCAGATTGTGATGTTTCTTTTCAGAATAATTGTGGCACTAAAATTGATATTGTGACATCCCTAATCAGAACTAACACAAGACTGCATTATAATATTAAAGAAAGTGGTATTATTTTGTGGTAAAAATTGTTGTTTTTTAATTATATAGTATTATAATTGTGGTTTCGAGTTTCAAGCATTTTTTCTTAGTATCAAAATCAAGTTTTATTTATTTTTTCAAAACTTATTGACACATGATTCACTGTTAATATTTTTTGTCAGTTTATTTGTACTTTTTTTTTTTATCTTAGACTGAGAACCATTTAAACATTCTTTTCAGAAATATATTAAATATATTCCTGGTTTAAACTTGACTGTACCTGGTTTGCTGGTTTAGACCTTGTTGTGGTTCAAACGCAGTATTATAAAATCATTTTCTAATCGGAGGAAATACCAAAGAAACACATTTTATTCTGTTTGTCACCTGCTGATTATGTCCCTGCTTTCATTGACACCACTGAGATTGTGTTTCTTCTCTGTTCGCACTTGTTTTTTTTGAAAATGCAACAAGATTTCGTAAGAAGACCAAGGATATGTAAAAGCAAACTGCATGCACTGAAGCCTATAGTTTCAAAACGACTGTTGAACATACAGTATAATAAACAACAATACTGTAATATTCTTGAGTGAAATGATACATCGTCAAAAGGCAAAAATGTAAAGAATGCAAAATGGTCATAATTTTCCTGCCAGTCCTCTCATTTGCACAACCTTCTGCTTCGTGTGGCACCGTCCAAACGCCTCAAAATCCTCTACATTTCTCTGGACAAATTAATTTCCTGTCCACATTTGGAGACTCTGGGCGAGATTGAGTCATTGTTATGCAGCGTGTGTTTACAGCTGCTCTGAGTAATGACTCCTGAAGAAAACCATTATCTTTAACAATACGAAACTGGAAGATGTGATTTTCTTACAAAGAGCAAACGCTGCATTTAACTTTACAAACTGCACGCTCATTTACTCTTATTGGTATCTTTCAATATTTTTTGGCGTTTCCCTGTACGCAGTGTGGAGCAGGCCAACAGCTGAATCCTGTCTTCAAATGACCTTAAAGGAGACAGTCCCAACCCTGACACACGCGCTCTCTCTCTCTCTCTCTCTCTCTCTCTCTCTCTCTCTCCATCTCTCTCTAGAGCGATCAATAGTTGTGAAATGAAATATGGTGGAGCTGCAAAAGGCCAGATTAAACTGCTCTGTGGATTGTTTGGCTTCCATTGGCTGCAATTTAGGTGTTCTTGCAACAAAAACATGTAATCTCACTAGTAAATATAGTTTTTAGGTTATTTGTTTCTGTTATTCCAACATTATATCCAATATTCATATTATTTTATCAAGTTGACTATGCATTACAAGCAGATAATAAATATAAATGCTTATTTTAATAATAATGTTTGATTTCATTTCTTGAGTAAAGATATCCCAGTGTTTTATTGTTAAACTGTTTACTTATGGTTTAGATAATACAAGCACATGATTTAGTATGCCAATATATTGCTCTATTTCTGGGAAAGACTGGCATTGCTTCTTGTATAGCTTGGGGTAACCGCTGTTTTAAAGTCTCTTCACGTAACTTTGTGGAAAAAATAGACTAATATGAAATCAATATGATAATATGATATACATTTTCTATTGTTTTTTAATTGGACTGAAAAAAGTTTAAGAACATGCATCTTGAGCAGGCTGCATCTCCACAAACCTGACTCGTACTTGGTCTGGAGAAGCTGCCTCATATTTGTTTCCATGGAAATGTTGTTCCTTTGGCTTTAATATTCCACAATATGGCAAAGGCTATCTCCATGGACAGTGTTCCAAAGTGTGGTCTATTTCTATGGAATCGTGTAAGTGACATGCCACCTTTACAAAGTTATGCATGTTACTTTAACAGTTAAATACCAAACAAGTTGTGCCAAATAGGGCTGTAACAGGCTGTTTAACTAAAGACACACCCTGCCGGTCGATTAGACTAAAAGAGGGGCATAGAAAAACCTCTCAGTATCTCTACGATCTGACCAATTATGTGACCCTATTTACTCTCACATGACCACAACCTCACAGCAGTTCATTCAAAAACAGAAGAGTACGATAAAACTCGTGATTCACTCCCAAATCTTCAGCTCAGCGCCTATACCTCCTGCTTCATTCTGTGGTCCATATAAATCCTTCTAAGCCAAATTAAATAATCAATGTTGGTTGAGTAAGACACCATCGACTGATTAATCGGCCAAGCCCTAGTGTCCAAAATGACTACAATCCTAGTCAGGGGCCTGACTTCACCAGTTCAAAGCTTGCCGTCATCACCCTCTTAATTCGGTCCTGCAGAAAGCGCGCCGTTAGTGTTTGTCCACGGAGCATTGAGCAGATATCTGTGATGTGATTAAACAGCAGATGTTATCCTGCCTCATCTCACAACATTGGATTAGGAGACATTAATTATCTAGATTAGTTACGACAGGTTTATTTCTTCGCTCTAGAGATGTAATGTTCAGAAAAACACACATCAGTTCTAAAGAGCGATCCAAAAGAAGGTTGGTTTTTGTCAGATTTGTGATGATTGTTAATATTTGTTCTGGCTCATGTAGATTTTATTGTTGCTGTAAAGATATTGTATCCTCGTGCTTCTCCAGATCTTATTCAGGATCACACAGTTTGAGACTAGAGGTCAGTTCCCTCTTGCGGTGAGACAAAAGAGCCATAAACACCTCCAGTTTGTCACCTTTGAAGTCTTGCCTGCGCTGCTGTCTATTATGTGAGGGAACCACTTGGGTTTTGCTTTACTCAGCTTTTATTTAGCTTTAATGCAGTGTTCCAGCTGTCCTCGAAGGTTGGATTTTCACACTGGAACACTCTCACTTCTCAGAATACCAAATTGGAAACTCAGGCAAGATTTAAGAACCCTTAGTTTATCCGGGTTAGACAATCCAACATGGCAGCGCCCTGCGTTTGGATAAAGTTTTACATCCAGCAGTTAAAATGTTGATAGTGCTGGTGTTATTTTCTCTTTAGTTTCTCTCTCTGTGGTCTCCGTCGACCTTCTGCCATTTTGAAGGACTTATATTCTGCTACATTGACTTTTTTTACCATGTTCTAACAATGTTCCATCATCAAAAACATACCTGACATAGCATTCAAATCCTTCCCCCTCCGAGCGTCAAACACACAGTTTTTTCAGATGTATTTTCGGATCATCTATGCCACTTATCTGAGAATCTTGCACTGTTTTATGTCCTTAAATCATTGGCAGACTCGTTCTGAACATTTCTTCCGTCTAAACACGATAAATGGTGCTGCTATCTTGATAATTGCCTTTAGCATGTTTGCCACGTTGCTGGCCAAGTGTCTTTCCAAACTCTTGAGGAAAACATGAATTATTTAATAATAAACCTTTTTTTGTTTGTTTCAAAACATGAGATGGCAAATTAAAGGTACTCAAGAACATGTTTAAAGGCTAAAAACAATACAAAAAATGCATAATATTTTTCCTTTAAATGCACTGTTAATGTTAATGTTGATTTATAACTTACAGATGTAATAACACTATACAGGTTCATAGATTAACTTAATTGGAACCATATTTTAGTTGATTTTAGCACCTTTTTGGCCTTCATTGTTTGATTTGCGTCGATACAGTTCAGACACCGTAATGCATTGCTCTTTGTTTTTTCCGCAGAACCTCTGTGAAAACGTCTCTTAGGTCTGACCTCTGACCTCCAAACGACGACTGGAACGCAGCATAAATCTGTGTCCAAACTGTGTGACGCCATGTTGCCTTCACACACTCTATTTTCTGCTTGCATTTGGCTTCTGAAACATTTTCTCAGTCGTTTTATCATACTTTTCACAGTCTCTGCCTCTCCTGTCTGCTTACACGGCTGTCACAGGATCAGTGCAGAGCTGTGACAATGATGGGAACCCCACGCTCTCCACCGGTCTGTCTCTCTCTGACCCTCTCCAAACTTCTCTGAAAGGAGTCTTTGTCTTTGGCCTGGATTGAACAACTCACTCAGTACTTTTCCTTTGAGCTCTTAAATCTTGGCTTGAATAACTGGAATGTGATTAGCTTTGCTTGCGTATGTACTGTATTTAGATTACTTTTTTTTTTCTGCAAATGAAGCTGACAAAATATTCTAACAGAACATGATAAAATGTTGATGTTTGATACCTATTAGTAATCATTAACAAGTCAAAGAAAGCGATGAATAGATCTATTTGAGTGTGTTCATGTTACAAAATACAGTTCAAAGAGAAATAATCCCATCATTTCAACATGTCTCAAAAAGAGAATGGATGTTGCTTCCTTTTTACTCGTGTTCAAACGTAAAAATGTAAAACCATACATAGTCATGCGTAGTCAAGTATTACACAAAAGAAGGGCTGAAACTAGTCAACGATTATTTCTATTGTCTGTTTAAAATTTTGATTACATTATCAGCCAAATAAAGGTTGAAATATAGTGACTTTTATATAGAGAATATTTATGAATGAAGTGTATTATTGATTAAAATAATCAATAGTCTATTCCTTTTTGACATTTTAATGGTTTAATGTCACGGTCTTTGTTATAAAAGGTCTTTTGCCATATGTTTCAGAGTCTGTAGTTCAGTTAATGATTAGTCAATTATCGATTAAAAAAAAAATAATTAAAAAAAATGTATTAGTCGATTAGTCGTTGCAGCTCTACACAAAAAACTGTTGTGAGCAAAATGATTTGGTACAATGTGGAATTTATGTTTCCTCCTTTAAGGTTATGTATTGCATCTGATTATAAGAAACATGTCATTTTACTTTCCCTTACAGACACTATGGCTGCAGCTAAAGATTAATTTGTTAATTGATTAATCTAGTTATTATGCTTTTGATCAAACGATTGCTTTACCAGTGAAAGCTGAAGTGAAGGTGCTTGGGGACATCTTGGTGGAGTATTTGACAGAGAGAGTTTTCATCAAAAACGCTCTTGGAATTTTTTGGAGCCAATGTATAGACCAGTTTATGATTATTCGAATTCTAAATTAGATGATGTTCGTAATCGATTAGTTGCAATCAGTTGATTAATTTGTTGCAACCCTAATATACACAACAGCAGAGTATTGACATTCAGATTTTTCATTTGGCATAATGTTTCTTCTTGAATGGCTCCGTATAAAATATAGAATTGCAAACATACGTGTCAACAGCACAAACCAGTGTGTTTTACAGTATGTGCCAATATTCTCAAGCCTCAGATTCCTAACCTTCTTAAGCCTGTGGCCCCCGTCCCAGTCCCACCTCTTTGCACCTCGTACCCTTTCATTTTCGTCAGACAGAGTTCAATTATTTCAGTACAGCGTGATCACAGAGCAACAGTGTCGTTTGTCTTTGGGACACCACACGACATGGAGCATATTCTAAGTTTAGCTGTGTAAACACATTTGGAAAGAGTGCAAACTATGGCTCAGTTTGTGGACATCCCCAAAGCGGCCACTCTGCCGTCCCGCTCCTGCAGTGGGGCCCCAGGAACCGGACGACTTCAGCGGCGAGGGGGTTTGCCCAAAATGGAGGACTTCACCTTTGATAGTTTTGAGTTGCTTTACAGTGGAACAGTGGACAAGATCAAGAGCCATAAAATGAACCTCAACATCAGTGAGTTACTCCAGTCCAGTTCCATAATATCAGTAATAATCTGTTGTGTAAATACAGTGGGCTGCAACTAACGATTATTTTGCCAATTGATATGTCTTGAGATTATTCTTTAGATTAATCGATTATCGCAAAAGTCACGCCATGAAAACTACTCAGTTTGCCCAGATGAATCTGAAGTGAAGCTGTTTGAGGATTCATTTACATTTATGGACACAAGTGTATTTTCATCAAACACACTTACTTTACACATTTGCTGTGTAATTTTCATGCAATTTTCGCAATTGGTGTCATAAACCTTCTTTCAGCTCATGGCATGTTTTGAACCTGTATATAGACCAGTTAACGATCATTCCATTACTAGATAAGATGCGATTAATCGATTAACTTGTTGCAGGCATAACATAGAGGTGGACAATATATCATTATGTAGGTAATATTGTGAATGTTGTTTTGAAGTTATGCAAAATTTGAATATCGAGTGCTTCGTTTCTAGTATTAAAAAAATGGTTATGCTGTGCACAACGTATACAATATAAGGTGATATTTCTGCACTTTTGTGATAAATTAGACAGACATTTTACATTTAGCTTAAAATTGAGCCTCAACTAATACCTTTAAAGACATGTTTTCACACATTGATGTTGGAGTAGCATAATAATCTTATCAGAAACTATAACTACTAATGCTGAGATATTCCTTTTTTTTTTCAATATTGGCGAGCCCTAGGTGTTTGTTGTTATTGCAGGAAGGCCTTGCTGTAAAAGTTACCGTGCATGCAACTAGTGCTGCAATCCAAAGTTTTGTTGTTCTTTTGTATATGTAAGAAAAAGCCACATTTAACAACATCTAGAAATAAAATGCACCTCTTGAATATGTTCCTTAAGTTCTGGGCCCAAAGTAGCGGCAAAATGTTGAACATAACAAATTGTCTTCTGTCAAAGTAGGCTTGCTACTAAAAACTAATTACTTCAACATCTTTTAAATTTCACTTTTTAGGCATTTCTGCTGATAATCTGCAGCAAGAATACGTCGTGTCACAGCCTTTAGTTAATCTGGTCTCAGTTTGTTGTGGGTAAACACTTGACTTAATGATCGTCAGAGTGGATGGTCCCGTGGGACGGAAACCCAGCTATATTTAGGAGACATAAATGTAATTTTAGAATCCGAGGGGCAGCTCTGATGTCAGTGTTGTGATAGAGGCTGTTGAGATGTTACACTTTTAACTTTCTGCAAATGTTGATAAGCAACTCAGCGGTACAAGAAATTTGGAAACCCTGTAATAACTACACTTACTCCTGCCGTAATAAAGCATGAACAAAGACTTAATTCATGGTGTGTAGTGAAGCTTAGTAACAATTTTTACTAATACTCTAATTCCTAATCCCACCCCTAACCTTAATAAAGGAGTTACTAATCCTGAGTCATACTTAATAAACTATTTGTTCATTATAAATGAAGCTTTTGTTCATGATTTGTTACGGTGGTGTTATAAAGCGGTACTGAAGATTTTAAAGATGCAAAATTTGTTTAATCTAGTTTTTTATTCTATATACATCCTGTGGCTAAAGTGAATGGATGTTTCATGTAATTTGGTGACTAGAAAATTAAATCGACTCAATTACTTTTTACAAAATTGTCTTGCTGTACTGTAAA
Source organism: Rhinogobius similis (assembly GCA_019453435.1). Classification (NCBI taxonomy): domain Eukaryota; kingdom Metazoa; phylum Chordata; class Actinopteri; order Gobiiformes; family Gobiidae; genus Rhinogobius; species Rhinogobius similis. The sequence continues at coordinate 16,701,151 of CM033619.1, forward strand.
GGAAATATTGCTTTTAGAGCCCTTCAATTATGGCAAAACTTATATGACTATTTCGCTTATAATTGTGAAAGCCCGATGATTTTGAACAATTACTTATATATTGTCAAAATTATCTGCACAAAATGTATAGACAGAATATGTTTTATTAGTAATGAAAAGTGCCTTTGCTACATGTTTTGAGGCAAATTAAGTGCACTTATAACTCTGAACAGAAGACAATACATTGTATTTATGATGACATCATTTTTGTAATTGAATTGAGTAATAATTGAAATCATATTTATATATAAGATGAATTGCTTAACTTTTCTTTGGTTTTTAAAATTATATCATATATAAGATATAATTCAGTAAGAGACAACAACAAGATTCCACAAAATGATCAGCCATCAGCTCACATGCAGTAGAAGTGAAAGTGCCATGGCATAATTTATTGTCATAAATGTTTAATTGCTGCGGGCCATTGTGTCTCCTTTACCCAGCCTGCTTTGCGCCTGGTGCTGTTATGCATTTGTCTAATAGGTTTACAGCTGGTGCAGGACCTCCTGGCACAGACAGCTCTAAGCTGCTTAGTCCACTGCAACCTTTGGCTGGCCTCAAGTGTGGACTTACGCACATGATCATATTTGTTTACATACCACCACAAACAGGCAGGAATTAAAGAGAAAAATTACATAACACAGAGTCTCAAGTATACAGTAGACACACATTCAGGGCGCGTTCACACTTGCCATGATTTGGTCCTGTTTTGAGCCCAGTTTAGTCCTGATGGAGACTGGGTTTTGGTCATTTTCCAATCCTGGTTTAGCTCTGGCCTAGTTTTGATTTAGTTTCAGGTTTAGTCTCGGTTTAGGCCCAGTTTTGTGCAAGTGTGAACGCACCAATTGAACTTTATTGATCCACAATCGACATTACTTGGAGACAGAAGGTTGCAAATTACAATACAATAACAAAGATGAAAATAAAATAAAACATAGGTGGTAATACAATTCGAAATCATTGAAGTAGCGAAAATAGCAAAAGACAAGGGTTAGGATTAGGATTAGTGTGTCAAATAAAGTACAAAAAAGTACATAAAATGCTTATAAATACGACACCCATTTTGAACTTGAAGTATTTTCTAATAATGTTTATATTGTATAACAGTTTGGTTTAATTGAAGTTTATTGCAAATGCATTTGAACATTGGTCTTGAATTTTAAGGCCTATTTTGTTGGCGCTTTGGTTTAATCAGGAGTGCTCGATAGCTTTTCTGGTTGAGAGTCCACCACCTGTTTGTTTCCATAGAGATTGGGATTAGACTTTGCCAAAAATGTTCCACAGTGCAGCATTAAACTCCAGGGAGATAAACTCACACACTCACTGTAATAACGCCTGTAATTCAACACATGGAAAATAGATATGTTTAATGTCATACTGTGGAAAATTCCTGGCAAAACAATGAGCAGGTGAGCAATAAACCTTTAAGCCTGGGTTAAGTCCATATCATTCCAGTGTATTTTTCTAGATTTGTCCTCACCTTCATTTCAGTTCAGGAGAAGCGTGGACCTACTTTTGCCAAATATTACATCTTTACTTTGGACCTGGGTCGACTCGTATTTTGATTCATATTTCGTTCTAATTATACAAGTAAAAGTTAAACATTTAACAGATTTTTTGCAAAGTTTGAGAACCACCGCTGTGATATATTTCTGCAGAAGGGTGCATGGACGGCCATTCATTACCCACAGGAAGTCATAGTAATGAATGTTTTATTAGTTTTAATGGGTTTGCATAAAGGATGTAGTGAGAAATTAGCCTTGGTGAATAGAAAGAGAGAGTATGACAACCATTTTATATGAAAAGTTATTGTGTCTTTCCATTTAAAATTTTTAAAATTTAATTATTTTCAACCATTCAGCAGCAGTTGTTTGTAATGTATTTACTTTCTCTCCTCTCGAACTGTTACTTGCCGAGTTTGTGAGCTGAATTTAAATTGCGTTGATGAAATTGATCGGTTGAACCCGTCTGACTTCTCCTGTCCTCTTTCCTGGGGTCATGCAAATGCTTCCAGGTATTTTCATGAATGTCTTTGGGTTTTAATTGTGGTCTCTGCTTAAATATTCATGTGTCCCTTTAGCGAGGACAATGGGCTGAGAGGAAATCCTGCTGATGTTGTGGCTTTAGAAAGGGCTGACACCTGAGCCGGCCCCGCGATGTGAGCTGACAGAACAGAAGGAAGTCAAGGGACAGGTGAAGGTGACTGGGGCAGTAACGTGTTTGTGCCATGCCAACAATACTGGACGAATGTAAAGTAGTTCATTCATCTGTTACTTTTGATTTAACTCACTTGAATTTAAGCCTGTTCAAGAAAATGGATAGATGATAATTGAGGCGAGGCACTGCAGGAAAAACACTTTTTTTTTTCCTTTTTAGTCAGTTTCTATTTATTCCAAACTTGCAATTTTGCCAGTTTTTACTCATAAAATGCCTTATTTCTACATGAAAACATATATACATTTACATACATTTGTTTCTTACATTTATGTGTGTTAACTATAGGTCAAGTTTCAAATTAATATTTCAATTTTTTTTTCCTATTCAACTGCAGTCTTTCGCCTCAGAAGGCTTTATTTAATTATTATTATCAAATCTGACTTTCTTTGCAGCAGGTAATTGGAGAAATATCCAAAGTGTCATTTGTCCCTTTGTACCCTTTGATAGTTTGAAACGGTGTATGGTCTCTTTTTTGTGTGTGTGTGTGTGTACTTTTACAAAATATTGGCAAATGAAAAGTATGATATTTGGAAAGTTAATTCTGTCTTCTTGTAATTAAATGAAAACTATGACTCACAACAGGTCTGTGCATTATGTCTTTCATCCAGGAGTCGTCCTGTGGCAGAAAAAGTGTGAAAAGTACTCATCTGGAGTTTTTGAAAGCGAGTTTTCCACTGTCATCAACAAGTTATTTTCACTTTCAGTTAGAAAATATATTGTCCTTAAAGCAGCAGAATCAAGCTCAGGGCGATATAAAATCTAGCTTCTCAGTCACATACCTTCAGATTGAGAATGACTTTGTGATGGTGGTCGACTCAGATGCAAAAACAGTGTCCAGATGACTACCTTTGAAACCTTTTCTAACAACTGACAGAAAAAACAAATACTGCACTGCTTCCTTGGCTTCTGTCAAAGTTTCCTGTGAGACAAAAGTGAGACCTGGCTATTGTCTAACTATAAATAGAGTCCCTATTTACGTGCTGACCTATATCACATATTGTCAGGCTAATTTTAACCCACTCTTCCTTCTGTGTGTTTTCACAGAGGAGGAGCTGAGGAAACTTCGGGAAGAGACCAATGTGGACTCCATACGACAAGAGCTGGACAGAGAGCGGACCAAGAGGCTGGATCTGGAGCAGAAGATGAACGACCTGCTCAAAAACAGGTACAGAACTAAATCACACAGGACAATGATGGTAGTAGTTCAGTGCCACTTAATAATGCTTAATTTATTTAGTTCTCTCTTAAAGAATATTCATCATTAATGTCATGTATACCGCATAGGGGCTGCAAGATTAATGGCAATCGAATCAAAATCACGTTTGAATGGACGCAGCGAACAAATCAATATGGTTGCAGTTTAAACTTTTCAATACAAGTTTGCTAACTTCATATCTGTGTATTCAAATTAATCTGACAATATGACCAGCCCAAATGTGCACCAGCCCATTGGGAACTCCCGGTGCTCCAGATGGCCAGTCCAGGGCTGACTAAGGATAATACTCGATTTCCGATTTCAAAATGCTGAAAAATGCTCTTTTTTTAGTTCAAAGTTTACACAATAGAAATGTCAGAAATGTCTTTATGTAAGTGTATATGTATGTATGTAAGTGTATGTATGGTTTTAGTTATATACAGTAGTGGGAAAATATACTATTGTCTATGGCTTTTGGCCACGATTAATACGTGTTACTGTATCAAGGGCCAAACCTTTTAATGTTCAGCCTGTAAAAAAGTTTGTACGCAAAGAAATGTATAATTAACATGCATTTAATTATCGTATTTTAATGAAATAGTTTGGTTTGGGCTCCCTTACATCTCCTGATAGTCTTTTATTTTGCAATGATAAATCAAAATAGATGTTTCTTTCAAAATTCAGCATCCATTTCCGAGCCAATTAGACCAAGTTTGGGCACCACTGGTCTATGGATTTGTATATTTATTTATGTTTTTAATCTCTTTTAATTAAATTTCATAAAAGTCATGTGTTTACCTTGGAAATTGTATAAGCGATCAATGCCTCTCATCAATTCTTCTTATCATTTGAAAACACATTTTGTTGAGCAGCTTAGTAATACCATATTGGAAAGGGCAGCTGTTGCACTCTGCAGCAAATAATTTCAGCACAGATTTTGACGGTTCATGTCAGATGGTGTTTGTGTCAGTCTCTTTGCTATTCCCCGAGCGACTGCGTGTACAAATATAGGTCTTAGCAGCTCGGGACGGGGGGATTCCCATTGGAGGTGTGTTTGTGGTCTTTGGGGAGATGGAAACAGTGGAGTTGGGGAGCTTTAGGTCAGCCAAAATGCTCAGAGTGATACAGGAGTCGCTCGCTGGTGTTAGGAAAAGTCCGCCCCTTTGGCATAACTCTGGAGTTTTAAGTGATCACATGGTTCGGCGGCTGCCAATGGGAAATTCCACTGGAGCTTCGAGGCATGACCAGTGCAGAGTTTAAGAAGGGTTTATGAAGTAAATGTACAGTGTGTAGTGGTCAGATCTGCTCTCTGATAATGAATGAACAAGTGCCCCTGAGCAAGACACCAGCCACGCTCACAATGAAGCCCTGTTTGAAATGTTAACGCTGTGCATCTCAAATTGTGACACCAAGACACTACAGGCAGTTTTTTTGGTCAGTTTACTCTCTAAACACATAGGCCTTCATATGGAAACAACAAGCTGGTCCAATCTGCTCCTAAAGATGTTTTACTTTTTAATTTAATCTACTTCATGCATAGATTTATCTGAGACTTTGAAACGTTTGCCTGTGATTATTTTTCCACATTAGCTGGGCATCATTCTTTTAATTAGGTCCCCAGGAAGAATATTGGAAGTTTGCTGCAGCTAATGGGGCTCCTAATAATAAATTAATGAATAAATAAACAAAAATAAACAAATTAAGTTATTGAATTTGGCCCTGATTTACTCCTGAATTGGTTGGTTGCCAGTTCAGTCCTGCCACTGTCTCTTTAACATTTACCTTCTATTAATATTGTACATGAAATATCTCACACATGAGTTTGAAAGTAGCACGTGGTCGTGTAAATCTGCTGACTTCAATAGCCACAGATCATCAGAATCAGAATCAGAAGCGGTTTATTGCCATTGTCAGTGAAATTCACAAACATAGGAATTTGCTTCGGCGAAGGTGCAAACATAAAGCAATGAGTAAAATATAAAAAATATATAAAAAGGCATGCATAAAAATTAAGAATAAAATAGACTAAGATAGACTATATACAGAATGTACAGTTGGCAGACAGTGCAATGTGCAAATGTGGTAGTGCAAATAGATTGTCCTTATATAATATATAGTTAAAGTGACGGGTGTTACAAAGTGTTCATGAGTCCAACGGGCAGAGGGAAAGAAAACTGTTCTTGTGGCGGGAGGTTCTGGTCCGAATGGACCGTAGCCTCCTGCCCGAGGGGAGTGGCTCAAATAGTCCGTGTCCAGGGTGAGAAGGGTCAGCTGTGATCCGACCTGCTCGTCCCCGAGTCCTGGAGACGTACAGGTCCTGGACAGATGGAAGGCTGCAGCCGATCACCTTCTCAGCAGAGGCACAATGCTGTGCTGTAGTCTCTGTTTGTCCCTGGCTGTGGCTCCAGCGTACCACACGGTGATGGAGGAGGTGAGGATGGACTCGATGATGGCCGTGTAGAACTGCACCATCATCTGCGCTGGCAGCTTGGCTTTCCTCAGCTGCCGCAGGAAGTACATCCTCTGCTGGGCCTTCTTGATGATGGAGCTGATGGTCGGCTCCCACTTGAGGTCCTGAGTGATGGTGGTGCCAAGGAAGCGGAAAGAGTCCACGGTGGTGATAGGAGAGTCTGTCAGGGCGAGGGGGGGCAGGGGGGCTGAGACTTTCCTGAAGTCCACGATCATCTCCACTGTCTTCTGGGCGTTGAGCTCCAGGTTGTTGTCGCTGCACCAGGACACCAGCCGGTCCACCTCCCTCCTGTAGATAGACTCATCGCCGTCCGAGATGAGTCCGATGAGGGTGGTGTCGTCTGCAAACTTGATCAATTTTACAGAGTCGTGGCTGGAGTTGCAGCAGTTGGTGTACAGGGAGAAGAGCAGAGGAGAAAGTACACAGCCCTGTGGAGTTCCTGTGTTGATAGTCCGAGTCTCATGTTTGAGATCATTCCGTCAAACAAACCAAAGTCACGCTTAATAAGACATGAAACCACTTCTGCTTTTGCCTCATCTGTTTGTTTGTTTTTTCTTAAAAGTTTGAGTTTTTAGCCAGTAATTGTAATTTTGGGGCAAATAAGGTGATGCAAATACATGAAAAATAAACTTATTATGTAAGAGCAGTATTAGCAAAATAATTCTGCAATTCTAATTTCTCAGACTCTGCTGTGAATCATGACACTCTGTTTTTCAATTTCACTTGTTCCTAATGTGTTTTTCCTTCTCCTCCGTGTCTGTTCCCTTTAGGCTCGAGGACTCTCCGCCGCAGCCTCCCCGAAAACAGCAGTCTCCCTCCAACAACGGCACAGGTAAGAGTCCAGAGAACAACAAGAAACAGAAGAAAAATGTACCCGATTTTTCTGATCTTAAAAACGTGAAAAACAGAGCTACTTCATTTTAAAGTGTTTGCAGACGTACATGAAGACCTGCTGTTTACATGAAACTTCAACTTTAAACACTATTCAATACTAGGAAACATACTTGATTCTCAATACGGATTTCAATACCACAAGATTAATTACATATTGTTTTGTGTAGGTCAAGGTTTTTGACACAGACTGACATTTTCAACACTAAATAATGAGACTTTCTTTATTAAACTTCTGGTCTGGTTCTGATAAAGTTCAAGATAATTCTGTTCTCTTCAAGAAATGTCTGTAAAATGGCCATTTTTAGTATCGATACTTGTTAGTTTTAATACTAGTTTTAGTATTGATTAGTTAGTTATCATTAGATTAGTTATTTGGTTGGTTGTTAGTATTATTATTAATGTTAAATTTTGATGACAACCCTATACAGCACACAGCGGTCTTATTTTGACCCTAGGAGCTTCTTTTATAATAAATCTCTATTTCTGCAGTGTTGAACCAATAACAATACATAATTTCAATTGTAATAAAATGTGTTTTATTATTTTAGTATTTTCCTACTCCACATTTAAGATAAGATCGTTGCTATTAATTATCTCTAATGAGTACCTTTTACTATTTTAACATAGAAATGAACTCAAAATGACCAAAAAACATATCAAATAGCCTATTGAAACTTTTAGATTTAAATTAAACCTAAATATTAACAGTAAAAAAAAAAAAAAAACTAAAAAAAAAACCACATAGCTAATTACTAATATCGTCGCTTTCATTTTTCAGTTTCAACATCCATATTAGTTACACTGAGTCATTATAAGAGCATTTACAGTTATATAATACCTGTATAAGTGAAAGGAAAAGTGGTGCTGCTGAGGATGTGGAGGTCGCGTAGGAAGCGTGTGGTGCAGTGCTCTGTGGGCATTGTGTCGGAAAAGGGGCTATTCTTGGACATTGAGCTGTGTGTGAAAGCTAACAGTTGTCCTCTTTGCAAAATACAACTGTGAAATATGATGTTGCTCAAAACTGGGGGAAAGTGTTTGTCGAAATCGCTCAGAAAGAAGAAGAATCTGTTTTGAGCCCCATACAGTACGTGTTACTTTGAGATGGCAGTGTTTATGGAAGTTGTTTGACCGATAGTGACCTTGTGAGTTAAGTTTTAGAGCCGGAGATGGAGCAAAAGAGACAGGGCTAATATTAGAAAATGGGCTACAATTGTAGATCGCCTCATCTAGGGCAGACGTGCTGCTGCTCGACTGTTGGAGGTGTGTCTTAAAGCAACACCAGCCTCAAAATACATTAGTATCATATAAACATTTCAATAAAGTAGATAAAAAGTCTTTAAAGGGGACATATTATGCAAATCAGCTTTAATGATATTCTTAATTTATTTTTCCTCATCGCTAGTTTACAATAAATAATAATATTGAAACTACTTTATGCCATTGAAGCAAATTCTTTAAAGTCAGCTAATCCATTAAACTAAAAAAGCCAGCTTATCAATTTTTTTGTATAACGCCATTTAAAATTAGTCATAGAAGTTGTTTATTTGACACTCAAGAGCTCAAATTGTATTGTAATCTATTTTCGTGGAAGAAAATGCAGAACTATTGACCCCAAAATATATTGTATCAATTATAAGAGATGTCGATACAGTTATTCTCGTGACAGGCCTATACTCAAAGTTTGATTGATTCCTGGATGTTTGATTTAATCTTGTATTCTCCTGAAAATAAGGCTTGAATGCTCAGGAAATCCCCTTTTTCACCAGCCCCCTATCCCCGCCCACATCCCTATATTTAGTTGTAATTATTTTTTTTTTATTTTTTTTTTATGAAGACTGCCAGTGATACATGTAGGATTCAATTGACCTGCTTCAGATCAATAATAGATCAAGCTGTTTTGGATCAGTATTGCAGTTTATAATGAACAAAATGTAAAATGATTATCTACTCATGTTAAAGTCCAATACTAAGTACATGAAAAAACACAGGTAATGTAGCATGTAGCGCAGAACCTCTTTTGGTCAGTCATCTTTCTCCTACAGAGCCACAAGCCTCTGGAACACCCTCCCACATGAAATCATATCATGTACAAATTATGAAATGTTTACACGCCTGACACAACAATGGCTTCCAGCCAAACAAACATGTACACACTGTTATGAATGCAGCAGCATGAATTTTATATATGTTAAATATTACATGGATGTGTATGTGATAGTATTTTGCAGTGGGACATGTTTTATTAAATGAATGACTGGATGTGTGATTGTAAATACATTTATTGCATTTTATTGGCATGTACGCCATTTTTTAACAACCCAGAGATTGCAGGTGGAAATTAGCAACTTTGCTAATATGACTCGAGCATCTTTCCTCTTTTGTGTAGGTCAATGTTTTCATGTGCATTGTCCGTGATAAATGAACAACTAAACTAAAACTAATAACATGTACTTTAATTCCGCATACAGTGTTGTAGGAGTTTCACAGCATCTGTAAAACCTCAAAAGTTTCTTGTTCAGCCAATAGATAAAATAGATAAAAATGTAAATAGATTTCTCCATGTTGCAAATGAGACCTTGAGTTTCAGAGATTAAGCAGCATAAAAGGATTAATTAAATAAATAACAAAGCAAAGAAACATTGTTTGGCTGCCTTTAATTAAATGTGCAGATGCAAAACAACAACAAAATAAAAAACACAATGGAAAATGGATAACCTAAATGAACAATATACTGTCGAGATGATGTATTCATTTCAATTAATATTGCTGTGGAAATCACTGGTTGAAGATACCAAAACTGTCCTGTTATAACCGTGGTTTATTGTTTGCAGCAGAGAAACAGCAGAGAGAAGTGTGGAGCTCGCGGTTGCAGAAGTGGCTGTACGAGCGATTTGGGGTTTACCTTGAAGACTTCCGGTTCCAGCCGGAGGAGAGCACCGTGGAGGCAGAGGAGCCGCTAAGTGCTAAAAGGTGGGTGCGGCGCGAATAGACCATGAAGTGTCTGTTCCAACCAAATGATCGATGAGTGTTCAAATGGATATCATGAAGGAGATGAACACATTAAAATCAAAACAAGTGCTTCACCGGTAGTGCAGTTGTTAAGGGAGTTGCACATTTTAGGTGGTTGTTGTGAGTTCGATTCCAGCCCAGGACATTTCCCGATTGTCTCTGTCGCCCTTTCCACACCTGTCCTGTTAAATAAAGCCTAAAAAAAAGAGCTGCAGTGATTAATTGAGTAATCGTGATAAGTCGACCATAAAATTGATAATCGCAATCGTTAACTGAACTTCTCAGACTCTAAAACCCAAATCTAAAGTCCTTTCATAACTAAGACGGTGACGTTACTTCAGCAAAATGTCAAAAATAATAGAATATTGCTGATTTTCATCAAGAGTACACTTTATTCATAAATATTATCTATTTAGAAGTTGTACGTCACAATATTTCAACGTTCAACGAAATAATAATTTGACTAGTTGACAAACTGAAAAAATAATTGCTGACTTGTCAACTGCTAAATAATTGTTAGTGACAGCCCTGTAGTCTTACGAGAATAGTTCATGTCTTGTCATTATTTTGACTTGGTTTGGTTTTAGGTTTAGTCCTAGATTTAATATAGTCTGTAATCTGGTTTTAATTCAGTCCTGTATTGTTTTTTAAATGATAGTATTGTTTTTGGTTTAGTTGTGCTTTAATCGTGTTTTGTTAGTCCAGTTTAAGACCAAAATTGAGCTTTGTCCAGCATATTTTTGTACTTGATATTTTTACAGTGCATTGTGCTCTGAATCCTGATTGGCTCAGGGGCTTTACTGTTGTCTAGTTCTCAAATATAATCGAAGGTGGCATATCCGTTTATAAAAATCTTCTTGCTCAGAAAAAGAAAGAGCGCCAACAACTACCCATAACAATGTTCTTCTCTCGGAGAAAGACTCCGAGACTGCGCCTTCAGTAGAAACAGACGCTACAGCGGAGCGGAGTCAGGACGAAAAGGCACAGCTGGGACTGTGAAATACGCCAGTGACAATGTTTCCAACCTTGTATTACTATATTAAAATTATTGTTTTAAACAAATTTTGGGCTTTAAAACAGGTTTTGATTTTTGGTTTCATTCCATAGTTCAGTATTGCATTGTAAAATAATAAAAAATAAAGCGGACTACTTCACAGATTTCACTTTTCGCGTGTTATTTTTGGAACGCAACTCCCGCGATAAACGAGGGACCACTGTATTCCAAAACATTCTACTCTATGTCTTCATACCTCTGTAATAATATTTTAAAATCAAAGTTTGAGTCTAACCTTGAGGCAGAACTTTGGCTTAGAACTGAAGAACTGAAAGGTGGATGCAGCCTTGAACAGTACATACAAATATTGACGTGGATGTTAAAACAGATCTGATGCTTTAGAGCTGCAAAGGCTCCACAGGTCTGCATTAAATAATCCAATAACCAGGGGGGCATCAGACTCCAAGCCCCAAAATATATCAAATCAATGTGCCAAGTACAGAGCAGACTTTCATAGAATTATAATGTGAGGTGTATTTTTCCATTTTCTCCTTCACTCCAGTGGTATGAGTCATGCTGGTATTGAAGCAGACCATATTCTGTCCTCTATTCCACCTTTACTTGGTTAAAAGAAAGAGATTGATCCCAAAATGAACTCTCATACTTGACTAAACCAGAATAAGACACCTCTTTCATTCATTTCGCAAAGATCCAACATAATATTGGATGTGACATTGAAAAAAAAACCTAAACAAACAATATCTTTATGTTTTGATCAGCTCCAGATTAAAGACGATGCTTGGGCAATACCAGAATTAGACGAGCATTTAAACTGGTTTAGACAGGGCTAAGTTGAGTTCTAGTTTCTTTGCTGTGAAATGGTATGAGTCATTCTGTTATTGAATGCCAGGTTGTACTCCTCCGCTGCTCCGTTTTATTGTGGATGTCTCTCTACGTCTGTTCTGACCTTCAGTTTTTATCCCTCTTCCTCTGCAGGTTGACAGAAAATATGAGACGACTAAGTAAGTGCACAAATTGTTTTAATGATGGGTGATATATTTATGCTTATTCATGTTCACGCTTGTTTGTTTCAGAGCGAGGAGCCCGACCTGTCACGAATTTTTTAAGGAATCTTTCAGCCTTATCCAATTGGCACTCTGTCTACACGTCTGCTATTGCCTTTATTGTGAGTATTTCTCAGATACGAAAAAACAAAACAAAACATGCTGTTTCAAATAAAGATAAATAAACTTGACAATCTCCATGGAGACAAGCGGGTGACACCAAAACATGGAAGTATTTTTTGGCAATAGAGACGCCAGAGTATTCTTCATGCTGAAGTTAATAGTAGCCCAGGATCAGGAAGGACCCGTGTTCTATGTAAAGCGTATGATAGTGTTCTCTTCAGTGCCCTTTGCTCCGGGAACAGCAGTAAAACGTAACAAATGACTGTAGTGACATTACTGCCCACTGCCCGGGTGCCTCTGAATCACACTTGGCCCGTTGTTTGAGGTTTGATGGGAAAGGCCAAAGCCATCAGCTCAGACCAGAGATGATTGAGCTGTGAGTTTACTGCAGCCTGTAGTTCTCTCCAACACCAGTGTATCTGTGGGATCTGCTCATGTCTATATGAAGTCTGTCCACTGTATTGGGAAAAATGCAATCCTTACATTTAATTTACTGTATGTCTCTGTCTGCAGGTCTACATGTATGCTGCTTGGCATGGCTGGGCCATTCCCATGTTCCTCTTCCTGGCCATCCTGCGTTTGTCTTTGAATTACCTCATCGCCAGGTAAACCTACTGCTGTACTACTTGCTTTTTTCCATCATATGTTTCCAACTGTATTCAAATCAAATCAAATCAAATCAATTTATTTTTATAATGCCCAAAATCACAACAACAGTTGCCTCGATGGGCCACAATATTTATAAAATATTTATTTCTTCATAATTTACTCATTTACACCCTTTATCCTCTAATATGAATAAGAAAAGGATTGTTCAAAGCGGGTTGTGCACTGGTTTGTCAGATTGCACACTGTGTAGTTTAATGACTGTATGTGACCTTGCGTTGTACAAAGTGCTGAGCTTGTGTCTCTCTCGTCTTGTTCCTGTTTTAGAGGCTGGAGGATCCAGTGGAGCATTGTGCCTGAAGTCTCCGAACCATTGGTGAGGCAGGTCTACATGTCCTTTGTCCTTCTGATCATGTGACCTCTGTAGATAGCCCCGCCCCTTTGTCCTTCTGATCACGTGACCTCTGTAGAGTACATTATATTTATTATATGTCTGTGAATGTGATTGCAGCAGGAGCCGCCAAAGGAAGACCTTACTGTGTCGGAGAAGTTTCAGCTTGTATTAGATGTTGCACAAAAAGCACAGGTACTTTTATTGTCAGAGACGTACTGAATTTATACAGTGTTGCCAAAAAAGATGGAGAAGAATGGAGAAGAGTAGGACGTGATTATATCTTGAAGTGTTTAATTATTTAAGTGTTTAATTATGTATTTGATGATTTAATAAATCTGATCAAAGCCAATTACTGATGTAAAAATCAAGATAAACAAACCTACCTGTACCTGATCCAGTAAGTTTTGCAGAAGTTTATATATTTCTTTTAGTGGATCTTGTCTCTATATTTGAGTAATTATCAAAATAAGTTAATGAACGACACAGTGTATAAATGTTGACATTTAAGGAATGTAGACAGTGGTTATAAAAATTATAGTGGCAAAAAGTGAATGCTATTGTTTTAATATCACAACTATTTTCCTTACAGAACCTATTTGGTAAAATGTCAGATGTTTTGGAAAAGATAAAGAAGTAAGTCACTAAAACTTTAAACTGTAATTACTAAATACTTAATTTTAAAATGTATTGTCTTTGTTTATTTGTAGCTTGTTCATGTGGGTCCAGCCTGAGAGCACCAGAAAACTTTACATTTGTTTGTGGATTGCGTTTATCACCTCCTGCGTCCTCCCATACAAACTGATGGGCTTCATGATGGGTAAGAGTCTGAAGAAACAGCCTTCAAAATCCTTTAGTTCAAGGAAAACTAGACAAGAAAAAGCTTTCATCCTTGTGTTATGCAAGAGCCAACGCATCCCAATTGTTCTTGTTCTATTCACTGGCTCGTGTTTGTTACACAAGTCATCAATATCTCCAGCTTCTTTTTGTTCAAGCTTGCAGTAATAAATGTTCAGACAGTTCAGAGAAATCTTTTCACAAATAATCAATTTAAAGCCACACATAGTACAGTATTTGTACAATAGTACTTTTGAATTTTTTTTTCTTACCTCAAGCTGATTATTGACAATTAGAAATGAACTCATCTCAATCTCACTGAAAATATTATCAGTTGGCCATCTTTTCCTGCCATATGTATTTCAAGCTTTGTATTTATCTTCTTGTAAATGTTTCTGAGTTCTAAGTAATCTTGTTAATGCACATTCTCCCACTCTCACTGTCCTTCACTGACTCGAAATATTTCCTTTTAAATGTGAAATGTTTTAATTAAATAGAAAAGGACATAGCTGAGTCAGTTTATATTCAATCTGTGGTGTTATTGATGTTGAACTCACTGGAGATTTTGTCTCCTTCAGGTCTTTACGCAGGGATTAAGTTCTTCATCATAGACTTCCTGTTTAAGAGCTGCCCCAAACTACGGGACAAGTACGACACGCCTTACATTGTGTGGAACAGCCTCCCCACAGACCCCCAACTCAAAGAGAGGACCAACGCCACTGTGTCCAGACGGGTAAACATACAACATCTATATCTGCTCTAATGCCATCTACCGTCAGTAATCTGTGTGGACACATGCAGGACATACTACTATACCAGGCATTAACAAAAAACAACTAAATCATAAAAGTGTGTCATTAGATTTCATTTCTTCTTTCACAGTAGTGGTCAACCTACTCCCAGTTTGAAAAAGTAGATGAGGTGAAATGCAAAAAAATAAAATTAAATTAAAAACATAGTCTCATCCATCGTAGAAACCTGGACGAATGAGGGATTACATCGACATAGTCTCATCCATTACAGTTAATCATAATTAATCATGAATATATATTTTTTTTTATTATAACACACCAAATTGTTACTTTAAAACACTGAATAAGAAGCTAACAAACACATGTCTTCAATGACAAAGCTGACTCGAGAGCCTGTTTTGTTCAACAGGGGCCTATGAATGAATAAAAATGAATACAATTTTATGCCAAACCTCTTGATTCATTGTGCACAGCTTTAATTAGACCTAATTGTTAGATATGTTGAAATAGAAAAGTGTAGCCTTTTAATCATAAAGTCAATTGTCTAAAATCCCTCCTTTTAAAATATGTTTTTATTCCTTTAATTTGAGTATTCTGCTGATTTAAGTTTTATCTGCAACACACTTGGGGATGATGTCATGTTTTTCTTCCACAACGTGCTCAAAGACCCACTGAGTTGTCATGGAAACAACGATAACTGCATTTCAGCGAGGTCAAATTAGAGCATCGAGCAAAGTAAATTATTATTATTATTATTGGATTAAGAGATTTGAGAGATAGCATGAGATTCCAAATAACTAACCCTGTAAATCAAATAAATTAACAAGGCTATACAGGAAGAAATGGCTGGAAATGCTGAAAAAAATGCATTCTCCTGTGCTAATTTACCAACAGAGACTAAAACAGGACTAACCAGGTTTAAAACACAACAAAATAAAGCTGAACCAAGGACTACAACACAGTCCAAACCCACTTAATGAGCCAAACATGCTATATCTATTGCATAAAAGCCACTCTAGAGTTATTCTATTACTCAGCGCTGCAGTTCACACAGTGTTTGATGTTACCAGGGGTCTGTCTCTCACCTCTGCGCCCCCTGCGGAGATTCCAAGTATAGACATGAATCAATGGTTTAAAATGTCTCTTTAAATGCCTCTATCAATAATATATAAAAGTCAATAAGGTAAAATACCGTATCAAACAAAACAGTAGCTGTTGTTGTCTTCTTTACGGTTTATCTGGTAATATCGGTGTTATTCTTACATCTTTACCACTTTTCCTGGTATGGTAGTGGATGGTTGGTCGAGGGGTAAATGCTCTGTGACGTGTCTGAGGGCTGTATGTGTTTGTGATGTCCGAGTTCATCCTGGAGTGACCTTGTGCTCGTCTCTCTCTCTCAGCTCTCTGCCGTTGAAAAGGTAGGGTCTGCCTGTGCCTGGTGTGCTCTGCTCACCTCAGAACTGCCAGTGTTTGACCCAACAATGGATCAAAATGTCACCTTTCACGGTCTTTGTTAAACGCAGAAAGATTTGATTGAACCAAGTTGACATTTTGAATCCATTACTATAGATGCTCTGCAAAGTAGCACCGTGTCCAATGAATAGAAGCTTAGTCTACTTTATCAATATGTTATAGAGTTTTCTCCCCTTTTCACCTTTTAGATGCAACGGAAAAAACAGTTTGTTGTAAATGTTTTTCCCCAGTTTAAATAAGTCAATAATTTGGTAGTAGTAGTATTTTTTATTTATTTTTTATTGTTTAAACTTAACACATCAACAAAATGTGCATCTATTACTAACAATCTACTCATGCAGTTCAGAAGAATTAAGCTTGAAGATATTTCCAAACTACATTTTTGTTTCAAGTGTTATTAAATTAGTCGGGCCAGCTGCTGCCCTTCTCTTTTTGCAATTCTATTTGAGTTGTACTTATCTCTTTTAGTGACACTTGTTGCCTTTGCACCTTGGGAATATAAATTGGGATAAAATCAAGCCAGTGGTCTGAAACTAACTGAAACAACGAGGTTATGCTTGTGCAGTGCAAAGACCCTGATTTTCTCATAAACTAATACTTCATGGATGTTGACTGAATGATGGCCCCACTCTGCTTTGCACGTGCCACATGAGTCTGCTGCAGAGATGTGAAAACAGGGCAGATTTTTAAGCTCTACAAAGGTTGACTGCTGCAGGAAGTCATTTATCTGTACAAATGCATCAACTATCTGCCTTCCTCCCTCTCTCTCTGTGACCTTTTGTGACCGTCTCCTCGCACTTCCTCCCCTCTTCCTCTGCTCGGTGTAGATTCAGCCGGTGGTGTCCAGAGGCAGCCTCGCTACTGTCCCCTGTGGTGTGAGCAGAGAGGAGGAGACAGGCCGGTCCCACAGCACCAAGAAGGGAGCCTTTCACGAGGTCTTCAGTCTGCCGGAGTCGGAGCGCCCTCTGGCAGGTGAGGGGCTGCACTACAGGACTGTTGCAACACTCCGCCATCACTTTATCACTACAATTTAAAGGCGCTGTACCTGATTTTTAAGGTCTTAAAACATGAAAAGCAGAACTAGTTTATTTTAAACAGTTTGAAATGTTAATGTTAATTATTCCTAATTTACCTTATTTACCTAAGTTTTTCCTAATTATTCACTGCAATAGGTTAACAAGTGTGTTTCATAACTTTCAGAGGAGTTTTGCTATCACTGCAATGCTAAGAACAACTGACAGGATAAAAACACTTTAAAATTAGATGCAGACATTTCACAGCAATCTCATTTTTGACCCTAAGAGCTTGTTTTAATTTATCCGTACTGGGGCGCAACACATTTAAATTTGTTACACACCACAAAAAACAGGGACAGCCCCCTTTAAATTACTATAACTGGTCATTCAGTCCTTCTGCTGTAAGTAAAATAAAGCGTTTTTTGTTTTGTTTTATCGGGGCATAGACCTTGTTTAATATGGGAAATGTACACAGAGAATGGTGGTAAAGATTGGGGAGAGACAGGAGTCAATTCTCAATGTTTAGGCCATCACAGATCCTAGTATATGTGTGGTAGCGTAGACCAATTGACAGAAAAGAAATGTAAGGGTTTGTTCTGTTCTTTTAAATTGTTATGAGATATAAATAACATCAGTTGAAATAGGAAAACATTTATTTGTTCGACGATGAAGAAATTGCAGTGTTTCAAAGTACAATGAGGGCAGCAGTAGAACAGTAAAAGTACGATCACAGCAGAGATGTTTATGATGGCCATAAACAAAATGAAAAACAGTTCCTGGTTGCAAATGCGGCTGCTTATGGTTAAAATGTTAAAGAGGAAACAACAAAATACCTGCTTCATCTTCATGTTCTTCCTCCTTCTCTCTTTGCTGCAGTGTGTGAAAACGGCTGGAGGTGCTGCTTGATAAACAGAGACAGGAAGATGCCCACAGACTACATCCGCAACGGCATGCTCTACGTCACTGAGAAGTGAGAAACATTTTGATTTATTCCTCCCAAAATATCGATTTCCCCACAGCCAAAACCCTCTCAAAAGGCCAAAACAAACTACTCCGATTCTAGAAAATACAAATCCAGATTGTGTGCTGTAACTCTCTGAAAGTACTTTTTAATACATGAACTTATCTTTTTACTTTGTTATACTCTCTTGCTCTGCTCTGAGGAAGTATTTTATTCTTGCCTTCTTGCCGTGTTTTGCAGCTATCTGTGCTTTGAAAGCTCCAGCTCAAGGTCGAATGCGTCAAAGAAGAACAAAGTGATAAAACTGATCGATATCACTGACATACAAAAGGTAATTGTTGATCATATTTTTGTAGTTTCTGTCATTTCTGCAATTCAATAATATCAAATGCCATATCTTTATTTTTATGATGTTCTTTTTAGTATAAAGTGCTGTCAGTGCTGCCAGGAAGTGGGATGGGCATCTCTATAGCGACACCCTCCACACAAAAGGTACTGTATCAAAGACTATTTAACTTAAAACGTTTATAAATAAAATAAAGTTTCTGCCTTGCTGCGACTTAACTCCAGTCCAGTGTCAAATTACTCAAAAACACAGAATATTTAATTAGCTTGAGTTTAGTTATTTTATCTTTTGCTAGTTGTCAAACCCGAAATATTCATGAATTTGCTCTGTAGTATATTAAAATACTGGTGTACTAATGTTATTGTTGGATTTGTGGCTAGGTGTTGACAAATGTCTTAATGGAAAACCCATAAAGCAAACTAAAGTAGATGAGGATGGGGTGAAGGCACACTAGCAATCAATGTATTTTTAATTACTGTGACAGAAGAATACAATTAAAACACTTCATTTGGATGCCTCTCTTATGTTAATGCTTTTTTAATTTGCCTCACAACGTTGCATAAAGTTACAATTCCAGAGACCAGCATTTAATCGTTTAGAAACAAGCTGAATATGTTTTATCTATATGTGCATTTGCTTTATCTGTAATGATATTTAAAATGAACAGCTTGTATGTATTCATTTATTTGTTTACTTGGCAGGGACAATGCAGTCAGACATTGTCCAGCAAAGTTACAGCAAAGTCTGCAGCTGATGCGATGCATACAGAGTTTACAACATTTTAAACTCTTGTTTCTGGTCTGGGTTTTCTACAGTAACATATTAAAACATTAAACCAGCCTATATGACAGGCATGGACTATTGACTATGGACTATTAGACATGATTATATTTAAGATTTTACCCATTTGTCCCCAGTTTAACAGTTTTTGTGATGGTTATAATTGTAGTTCTTGGTTGTACATAGGCTGCATACATAAACTACACAATAGTTATGATTTGACTAATTATAAAACCTGATAACACCTTTATTTTGTTGATTAACTGTTTAAACTGTCAACAAATGTATCAGTGGTGAGTAAATTGTCTCTGTATTTACAATGGAACGTCACTTTTGATATCACAGAGGGATTCTGTTTTAGAACACTACTACAATACATCCTATAATTTAAAACTTCTATTTTTCAACGTTTCTGCACAAACTGCAACTTCACAAATGTAAATCTATGATCAGTATAGGCCTGTCTCAATAATTATTATACCAACTCATCGTTCAATAAATGAATGCCGGAACAATATTTTTTGGGACAATATTTATCACGTGTGTCTATTCTTTTGCGCAAATAGAAAACCTTTTTGTTATTTTTCAGTAATATCTTCAAATTTCAGCTGTAATGGGTTGAATAATTAATATATTACGCTCATAAACCATGCTAATTAACTACTAAGGGGTTTCATTCTGATCTTTTTTTAATAACAGCTCATATTTCATAAGATATGGTTAATTTAGAAAAGGGTTTGCCGTATTTTCACACACTTTTTTCATACTTTGGCTGGTTCTGCGACGTTTACTTGGGTGGGACTTATATATCAGTTCACATATTCTTAAATGTTAATTCACACTGACTGACATGACCAAGGGGTAAACATGATCTAAAATGTGATTTACAGTCCACTGTGTCTTATGTATGTTTTTTTCTTCTTCATGACGCATTTTTTGACTGATGCGACTTATTGTCCGAAAAATACGGTACTTTGATTTTCCAACATTAAAGTTATTGCGGTGTGGCATAAAGCAGTGTCAATATTATTGTTTATCATGATATTTTCTGCGGCAATATATTGTTTCTCAAACTTTGTAATCGTGACAGGCGTAGCTAAATATTTTCCTCAGGTTCTATCCCACCAAACAAAGTCATAATTAGCGAATTATGAGAACATGACTTTAAATACATTTGTTGTTGTCCTGCAGCCATTGGTGTTTGGTGCCATGATCCATCGAGACGAGGCGTTCGAGGCCATCTTCACCCAGTACATGAAGACGATGACGACGAGTAAACCGCCGTCCAGCGCTGAACTGTAGGCGCTGTCCGTCAAAGAGACCATTGACTTTGAACAGGTCTGTGGACTGAGCCCGTCGCCTTTAAGAGGTTCAACTGCACTGGACGATACCTTTAAGAAGCCCCTCTCGCTCCTCCAGCTCTGATTGGCTGACTTCCACTTGTGGGAGGAGCTAAAGTGAACGACTCACTGGTCAAACTGTTGGGTTGTAGGTACCGGATGACGCTTAACTATGGATTTGAGGACTTTGAAGTTGTTTTATCATTGGGCGTAGTTTATTGAGGAGGCTGGTTCTCCCCCGGAACGACTGAACTCATGCTCGCTGCTCTCTAGCCGGGTCGCCGTGTCTGCATGTGTCGTGTGTGCGTGTGCGTCTAGTGGCTATGTTTTTGTACTCTGCCGTCCTGGGAGTAGGAAGATAAATGTAATTATAGTTAATTATAGCCAGGAGATAGGGCTGGACAATTTAAAAAAACAACACTTTTTTTTTTCATATTGATCGATGTGTTTTGTGTGATTTAAATGTGCTGCCATAGTGAGAAGTATCTGTCCAAAAATCCAAAGGGCTTCTTTAATTATAGGCTCGTTGAACCAATGCAAGTTTAGTAAAGCGGTAATCATTTTGTCTAAGTACGTAGCCAGCAAGTTCCACTTTATCTGTCTTATTTTTAGACACCATTGTTTTAAGATTGAAGAACAATGTTGCACCATATACTTTAATGAGTGGAAATCAAAACTAAATCAGGTTTAATCTAATTCAACAAATGATAAAACTATTACAAAGTCAGAAATTAGAGATATTGTTTTACAGATGTATCTAATCATTATGCCATGGCAGTAATTTGACTCTCAATTTAATTTACAATTCTGCTCAGCCCCTGCAAAGAATCCAAATAAAGTGTACAATTATGTAGTAAATGATTTTGGTGCCTTTGGGGTTCAACTGGTCCATCCCAAGGACTGGAGACTGAAAGTTTTTAATGTCTTTAAACTCTGACGCCTTTTTGTTAGTTTACATTGATTTGAATTGAATTGTTTTTGTTTTTTTGCAGTCTACACATCAATCCCTTTACTGGTTCCCACATTTTCTCATTCTAAAGACGAGTAACGTTTTGTCATTAACGTTTTTATGGAGAGCGACGCGAGCGAGAAGCATTTTTGTGCAAATCTTCTGCCTCACATTCTGCAGAGATTTGCCATATCCTGGACGTAGCATCTCTTATTTCTTCCAAGCGCACAATATTTCCAAATAAATAGTACTAACTCTGCACTTTAACTAGAGTACTGGACATAACTGCACCTCATACATGCCGTGTAGAAGATTTATATTACGGAGAAAATACACAATTTGTGATATATACTTTCTCTGTCCTCAAATGGTTACGATTTAGGCTGCCTACACCGGATCACTGCCACCAGAAAACGCTAGGACTGTATTAAAGCTTTTAATTTTTTG
Source organism: Rhinogobius similis (assembly GCA_019453435.1). Taxonomy (NCBI): domain Eukaryota; kingdom Metazoa; phylum Chordata; class Actinopteri; order Gobiiformes; family Gobiidae; genus Rhinogobius; species Rhinogobius similis. The sequence continues at coordinate 16,723,054 of CM033619.1, forward strand.
ATGTTACCAGAACAACTGACTGACGAGCGATTTGACAGGCTGAAAATCCAACAATTTTTAACCATGCCTTCATCTATGTCTGCAACATTTTGTATTATTTTGCTTGTAGCAGAATTTGAAGTACAGAGCAGTCCATTTTCAAGAATGAAGCGGGTCTTTGTTCCAGGAGAATGGTCATTTATGTAGAGAAATATATTGCCAAAATAATATTATGACTGAAAGGTTGTATTTTTTCTTGAATAGATCCGTTGTATTTAAACTAAGCAGCACAAGGTTTGGCTCAGTAGCCAGCTTAAGTGAAAAAACAAAGGAGTTGTCTTGACGTTTTTGTTTTGTTTAAAAATGGGTGTGTCAAGTATAACAAAATAAATAAGAAATAAAGTCTAAACTAGTAGAAGTTATTGGCAAGAAATGAAGAATGTTACCGAGGCTTTAGTCCATTTCGACTTCTTATCTGAGAACACTTAAATACAATTTAAAATGTAAGCAATTTGTTTAAGTTAGAGATGTTTTCAGAATTATTTAAACCTTGCGCACACTTGATCATTTCATTTTTGCAAGAAAACATGTCAAGGCACCTTTTATAGGGTATGAAGTCACTTAAAATGTGACTGACCAACTAAATATTCTTTTCATTAACATTAAGTTCGGAAATTATGTATTTTTCCTATTTTTTCCTAGAACTGTCTCATTGTTCGGCTATAGTCTTATTACTTTTACTTGATGCCTTTTTAAATCTCACGTTAGTTTTAATATGAAAAAGGCTGGACAAAGCACAGAATGTACGACTTTTAGAGCAGTTTTTTTTGGCCAAATATTTTATTAATTGTTTCTATCCACCACCATTGTCTGCCTGTTTGTTCACACTTGTTGTTTACACTTAAAACTGTAAATTATTTTTGCTTCATCGCTTATATTTTGAACCCAGTTTGAATTCCTGTTGTTTTTGGAGTTATGAAGACTGGATATTATGATCTGGACTGAATGTCTCTGCTCTGATTGGCTCTTCACCTGTCACATGACCATCTCTGCTGCAAATGATACATGTACTGTGCAGCTGTTTAACTTTCCTGACCAGCCAATCCCGCCTACATTTAATTCTGTTCTCGTAAAGTATTGTCTAAATGTGCGGTCTTGGCTGGTCAGGCAACTGTTCAACGGCGTTGTATAGAATTTACACATGAAACAGCCCCTTTTTGACTTATTTTTGACTAGAGAGGAGACAAAAAACCGCTGTCAATTAACTTCCAAAGAACACCATATAATTTCTCAAATATCTATCTTAAGAAACCTTTAAATCAGTAACTAACTCCACTCTTCTACAACATGTAAATAATTAGTATTAACATTTGGTTAATGCCGTGTTTTTCAATCTTTTTTTGAGTTGCAGCACACTTTTTTTTTGGTTGAAAAGACACCATGGCACACCACCTACTAAATATCACCACTAAATCAGATCTTTTAATAAAAAAATAAAATAAAGTATATTATATGGCGAATAATTACTGTGCCGGTGTCTGTTGCTTTTGCATTTGAGATTGTTTTGTTTCTTTCTCGGTACAAAAGTATGTTCAAAATGCTAAAATATTCAATTGAATATGTCTGAATCAAAATTAGATCTTTTTTCAAGGCACACCTAGCAATGACTCCCTGGCACACTGATTGAAAAAACTGGTTTCATGTGAACATTTGTACAAAAAGTCAATTGTTTTTTCACTTTGCATGTTGTGATTAGTTGCAGTAAGAATTTAGTTGAACATTCTTTATCAAATTCCTTTCAATAGTTGATTCCAAAGACAGTATTCCCTCATTTGATGCACACATAATGCAGAGATGGTCACGCCTCAAACATGTGTCTCACTGTAAAGCACTTTTGCAGAAGCCTGTGTGTAAATTCTGTCACATTTGTCAAAGCTGCACTGAAGTACTGCCACACTGAGGACTGAGCTGAGGTCCCTGAACCTGTCTTTGTGTTGTGTTCGAGGTCCCTCAAGTTGAAGTTGGCGTCTTTCTGTTGCTTTTTGTAATAAAGCTGTTGTTCCTCTCACTTGTTTGTTTTCATTTGGAATAAATAAGGTTTAGGGGTAGATTCAAACTTGGAATACCTAACTATAGCCCATCTACGTCACTGCTTCTCCAGAGCTCCAGCTGCACCTCGTCCTTCAGCTCAACATCTTTGCATCTCATCCTCTCCTCGGGCTCATCCTCCTCTACCACCAGTGTCCAGGCCCCGGGGGGAACACATTGCCTAAATGACATCTAATCGACGACGCCTATCATCGCACTGACTTCAGTCGAGTCTAAGCACCACAGATAAACTCATTCAATAAAACTGTCTCAATGCTTCTCTTTTTAGAGGTTTTGCAGGTAATGTCGCACTCACAATATTCTGAGTTTTTGCAGTGAGAGGCAAAAATGCACGAGTCAATCATGACATTTTCTCCTGTAAAAACCTAAAACACAAGTAAAATGTGAAAGAGCTGCTACAGTCTGATAACAAATGTAAAGGTCTACAAGTGTGTGAAAAAGTGTGCCAATTTGTACCTGACATCTAAAAGAAAAAAATAAACAGTTGTAGAAAACCAGATAAACAACAACTGGGGCCTCCGCTGACATTTATCACTGATACAGACTTTGGGATCACACACAGTTGAACGGGGAGGACAGTATTTGTTGTGCAGCAGAAAGTGTCCTTCAGCTCTGCACAGTTGGAGCAACAATGGAGAAACTACTTTCAGCTTACATTATCCCCTAAAAAATTAATTTGACCATTTAATTCGGACAGAAATAGAGGCTTTGCACATTCTTTTATAAAAAAAAAAAAAAAAAAATCCAGGTCTTTCCAGATTTAAATTATTTTGTGATAAATTCAGTTGAGCCACCACCAGGTGATGTTTGTATGCTAATGTTTTATATCATATTAAATACCAGTTTGTCTCTGTTCAGATGTTATTGACTTTTGCCTGGAATGTTCCACAGTATGGCATTTAACTTTAGCTTTTATTCAATTACATGTTTTTATTGCTAAATAAATTTCTCGAAAAAAACATGCATTCTTACTGTAAGCGGGGCCTCCTCTCCACAGATCTGGTGTACCTACAAAAATGTAGCGTATGTGACCTTCCTCGTTAAGTTGGCGATCTATAAAAAGACAACTTCATATAGAACTGAGTCATCAGGTCTAAAACCTTTGAGCATCGGGGTTTTCAGAGACAAGGAAGAATCAAGAACGATCTGTGCTCAGAAAAGAGAAATTAGTTTGAGGAAGTTTGTGGAAATTTGTGGAAGTTTGTGTCTGATAATAAATAATACTCATAATAAATCTCACATAAAATTTATAAATGAGACCCCTGACCTGTAATTGGCCCGGTGGCATCACGTGCTTGTCTCCATGGAGATAGACAAGTTTAATGACATGCTGTTACTGTGGAACATTTCTGGCAAAGCATCAGAATGGAAGAAGAAGTTGGTGAACCTTCCACCTGAGAAGTTACATAGTGCACCTTTAAACATAATAACATATTTACCCAGGAAGAGACTCGGATTTTTTATTTTTATCATTAATATTTTCTTCTAATTATTAATATTGCATCATTTCACAATAAATTAACGTTTGATTTTATTTGTTTTATTCTGTGCCCAATGAGGAGTTAAAATACTCCCCTAAAACGAATGTCTGCTTTCCTGCAAAGGCACAATCAATGATTTCTTTGGCAATGTCTGAATTGAATAAAGCGTAAAAATGTAAGTAATAAAGTGTCTATTCAAAACAATGTTGTCAGAATTCAAAAAGTCATGAAGATGAATGAGCGCATAAGAACATAAAACTCGCGCTGGTTCCAGATTGGTACATTTATTTTGGAGGGGCGGGACAACCAATAAAAACATACCTTTGTGGGCGGCGCTTATGATTTGCGTGGACCAAACGTGGGCCATTTCACGCTGATCGCTTGTGGAATATTATACTCGATGGTGTTTTCTCTCAGCGTCAAACCCGTGATGTTTGAACTGAAGAAGAGGAGAAGCTTGCCCCTGACCTCCTCCAGAGAGACGGAGGAGTTCAGGAGAGTGGCGGTGCGGCGCAAAGTCCGAGGACACACAGGTAACAACGCGCTCTGCTGGGCTTAAAATGATGAAGTAAATTGACCTGCTCTCCGCTTCAAAATATGGATGTAGAAATAAATGATGATTTGTTACGTTTTTAATAAATAAAGATGGTAGTGAATAGTTTTGGGTCATTAAACAAACATAAAGAATCACTTTCAATTTCAGATTTTTGTCCTTTTTTTAATCGCAGAATTTGATTACGTAAATTTTTATTTTGAAATCCAAAACTAAAAAGCAGTTCTTTTGCATTCTTGAAAAGTTTGGCTTCTAGTGATGGGTTGTGTGAAGTTTATGTTCGCTAATATCATTAAAGGGTACGGTAACTTTTCAGGTTGAAGTTTGTACGCACCTGCTTGTCGTCATGGGGATGTTATTTCTGTACCCGGAATGTTTCAAGATATGGCATTAAACATATTCATCTTGCATTCCTTCAATTGTGTGTTTTTATTGTTCCAAATTCCCTGAAATAACATGCATGCAGTAAGATGCCTCCACAGATGTGACCTGGTGCTGTCACTCGTTTATCTCCATGGAGATTAAGAAGTTTAATGCCATTCTGTGGAACATTCCAGGCAAAGCAATAACTTCTCAATACATGAATTCATACTCCTTTTAAATGCAAATCACACTTTATTTAACTTGAGTTTGGGCTGTGCAATTAATCTTATATATAATCACGATTCAAATTTATTCTCTATTCAATTACAAAAATGTTCATAATTGTAAATGCAATGAATTATTTTCTCTTAACAGTTATGAGGGCTCTACTAAGTTTGGCATCATAGAAGTAAATGTTTGATTACCTTTCAATTATGAGCCAAATAATCATATCATTTTTGCCATAATCAAGCAGCTCTAATTTGAGTGGCACAAAAGTATTATAATCTGAACTTTTCTCTGGGTTAAACCTCAGAAGAAAAGGCCCTGACGTAGATTACATCAGTTTAATTGGAGGGATTTCACTCAAGAGTTAATTCAGAGTTTTGTGTCAGAGGCAAAGTTTGAGCCTCTTTGTGTAATATCCCTGAAATCTCTTTCTCCTGATTCGGATTGGACTTTGAATGTTGTTTAACTCCATTCACAAGTTTCTCTCTGACACACAGACCCCAGTGTTCCCCCACAGAGCGCTGCTTTAAACTTTTGTTTGAAAATGTGTTGCTCCAATGGTACTGCATCTCCTTATATTAGATTGAGTTGGTGTCCTCATGCGCTGATATTGAATCCAATATCGCAAAATGGATATATTGTAATTGTTATTTGGATAACAGTACAAAATTAGAATATTGAGTAATTGATCTATAATGAAAAACACTAAAATTCCACAAAAAAGAATTAAGAATGAAAACAAATTGTAGTGTAACCTTTCAAAATGAAATATAAAGTGATATTTCCGAGACATCGTGGTTTATTTTACAGTCAGTCCTAATTTACACCCAATTTCCAGGCACATTTTAGCACATGGACAAATTGCCATAATATCAGTGCAATATTGCCTTCCCCAATTATCATAAAAACTGAGAATTTTTATCCTTACAATTTCCTGTGCTGTGCTTTCACAAGTTCTGTTGATACTAATGATCACTTACACATAAGGAATAAGATAAGATACCGGTAGTTTACTTTGACATGTGGCTAAACTTTACATAACAGTCAGCACTAAATTGGCCTTGAGGCAGAAAAAGGCAGAAGTGAAAAAAGCAGCATAAAGTTGACCTTTTTCCATTAGGCATTTTCCACGCGACAGATGTGTCTGTAACTCATCTGACTCTAAGACCAGGAGTAAAAGGGAAAAGCTAATGAGAGAAATACTTTGTCTGAAATTTGACGGTAAGTGACTGTTTGTTGAGATCAAAGACTTCGTTGCAGATGATGAAGGAAAACTGTGGAAAACAATGGCGTGATATGTTTGTGTTAGAGCTCTGTCAGAAAGGTTTGTCTTGTCGTGAAATGCTAAATATGCTAAGTATAATATGAGCAGTAAGGACGCTTTATCAAAACAATGAAATATATTCCTCCAAAGTCTGAACTATCTTCAAGACACATGTTTTTACATGCGGGGATGGGCAATATGAGATGGGCGATAAAAAATCAACACACTTTGTTGTTTTTCCTCCAATTAATTAGTCAGAATTTATTTTATGGTATCAAAATAAATAAAAATGCTTTCAATGTTAATTTCTTGAACATAAGCATTACAATTTTTTAACATTTGTAATTAAACTCAAAAATAGTCAGATTTTCTTCTGTAAATTTTGAATTCTACTCCAAACCACATGTTTTACTGTGATTGGCTGTGGACCTCTGTTAAAAAGACAATTAGAAACAACTGCATCTCAATAAAAATGTTGTAAATTGCACAACACCTGCTGATGCAAAATGCACCTTCTGATTTCACAATTAAACTGGCTTGACCTGTTGTGCTGCTGCTGCTTTACTTTGAGTGACTGCAAGTGTCTGAAAAGGAGTACATATCCTCCGAGTGTTTGTTTTTGAACTTCTGTTTGTCTTTTGCTGTTGTTTATTCCAGACAGTGACGTGTGCCTCTCCTACACCTGCAGAAAGCCGCTCGACAGACTCTGTGGAGCAGGTCCAAAGTCCAGACTGGAGCCCAAGGAAGCCCACGATAGGCCCACAGCCAAGAGATCCCTCCACAAGCCTCACGGTAACCTCTCCTCTCATGTCATGTCTCATGAAGTCTTTGTAATGTGTCATACTTATGATGCACCATGTAACATTTCTGCTGGGCTAGCGTACTTGTCTCCATGGAGATGTCATTGCTTTGCCTGGAGTGTTCCACAGCATGGCATTAAACTCATCCAGCATTATTCACTTATGACTTCATTGCTGAACAAACACACAACGAAAAATGTGCATTCTGACTGTGAGTGGACTGTAACATTCTTGGCAAAGCAATAACATCTCCATAGATACAAACAGGTTACGTACTCTTCACCAGAAAAGTTACATAGTGTACCTTTTAAGATAAAGTTGTGTTTGAGGATGAGGATCTAATGAAAAAGGAATGTGCCGGGTGGAAAATTGTTTCAGTTTGAATATTTTTATGTAGTAGCTCTAGAGGTGGGTGATATTGACAAAAATGAATTCCTATATATTTTTTTAAGTATCTTGATAATGATATTCAGACAATATTTATTTGTTTAAAAGGGACATTGCACATGAATCAACATCAAACAACGTAATTGTACCCGAGTGTGCTGACATGAGCTTATTTGCATTATTAGTCCCTTTGACAGGTCGGGCAAAAAGGCATCCTGAAAGGAAACACTTAAACATCACACATCAAACGTTACACAGATGTACAATAAGACTGCAGGGACAAAACCAGTGATGGTTAATATCTAATTTGCTATTAGATATTATGGCAATCCAACAGAAATGTGTTAAAACATGTCTTTAAATGTGTTCGTTTAGGTTTAATTATCCGACAAATGTGAAATGTAAAAGTTCAGATATATTACCTTATACCCTCATTTGAACGTTTACAACATAACTTTTTTTTGTGCTTTTAAAAAAAAAAAAATCTCTTTTTGAAGCATTTTTTACTATAAAAATATATCTATATATCTTTAAAACAACATACACAATATTATTTAGATTTTGATATTTTGCCCACCTCCGTTTGTCATTTACTGACTTTTTGTTTTAAAAATTGCAGTTCTACTCCCTAATATAGCATGTTTTGTTGGTCAACTAACTCTATATTTCATTCCACATTATGTTGTGTTGCACTGGTATACAAGTGAAGATATCAGATTAAATTGCACATTGTTTTCTTACGCTTTCTATCATTACTTTGTTTTGTTTTTTTACTAAATTTAGTGTTTTTGCTGTGGAAAATGGACAAAACTTTGAAAGCCTGAGCTCTAATCCTTAATATTTCGTTCCAGTCCCCCCTAAACCTCCTCACCTCCAGAGTCCTGTAAAGACTGGACCACAAACCAACCATGGACCCAAAGAAGCCCAGAATCCAAACTGGGGACAGAACGGCTTTACCGTCCCATCCTTGAACTTCTACTCACTCAATCCTGTTCGAGCCAGTTTTAAAAATAGACCCTCCAGCTCTGCCAAGACGTCTCAGGCGATATCTCATCTCGCACCCAGTCCAACATCGGGATCACAAGGCTCAGATGAAGAAATTCAAAACTGTAGCCCCAAAAGTGAAGGGAAGTACAGCCCGAGAAACACTAGTCCGGGTTTGAGACGTCAGCGAACCCCGAGTCCAGTTCATGGGAAGATGTGGACCTACACTCCTGCCAAGAACGCCAAATCTTGGTTCAGTGTAAACAAAATCCCAAAGCGTGAAGGACGAGAGAGGAGCAGACCGAAGTCTCTGAGTGTGCCTGACCTCATCTCTTACCTGGAAGAAAGCAGGTTCAGCTCTTTTTCTTGTTACTTCTTCTCATAACTGTTCAGTATCATGTCTAATACGTTTATTAAATGAAACTTTCTGAATGATAAAGTGACATAAGTAGCCAGAAAAGCACTTTAATGTTAGGTTTACTTTTTAAAAACAAACATGGTTGACCAAAGTGCTTTAGTTAGAGTTTCACACACATAAATATACATTTAAACAATACAAATTGTGCATTGATTATAAAACATGTGTTTAAATCTATTTGTTGAGGTTTAAATGTGAAAATGTTTGTAAAATGTATCACAAAAGTGTAGAAATATTACTTTATTTTTTTCATTTTTATTTTTTAATCTGCTCTTTTAGCACCAGTAGTTTTTTTTTTTTTTAATATAAACAATATACTTTTTATTCAAATATCATATCTCTTCAAAACAACATTCACAATATTATCAAAATTTGAATATATTGTCCAACTCTAATTGAAATTTTAAAACTCAATTTTGCTTCTATAATTCTCCTGATTATTCATTTTTAGCTGCTATTGTAATCTGATTAATGAAAAAAAAATCTGATTTTCTGAATAATCCTGACTACCCTATGAAATGTAGGGCTGCACAATTTATTCTAATTGAATCAAAATTGTAATTTTAATGGATGCAATTAAGAAATCACAAGACTGTAATCTTTGAAGTTAAATAATTTCCTCCACAAATAACAAAATATCCAGTTTTATTCTGCAAAAAAATGGCTTACCTTTAGATTTTTCAAACATGTTCTGAACAGACTTTTGAACAGAATCCTATTAAACATAAACTGCAAATTACAATAGCAACATTGGAAAAAAAAAATTGCAATTACATATTTTTCCCAAATCGTGCAGCTCTATTGAAATGCATATTCTATTATGTGTTTTGATAAACTAATTTATTTAGTTGTTTACTTGATTTGTTCATAAAGCTGCACTATGTAACATTGTGATTATTCAAGATAATAATTACAAGTAAAAATAATAATCATTTAGTATTTAGAAGCAAAAATATTATCAAATTAAGTAAGGCTGCATTTTTTTTTTTTAATGTCAGTTTACATCACATTAACTTTACTTTATCATTCATAAAGTTCCATAAAGCTGCTCACATACCAGAGATATCTGTTGAGAATGTGAATGAAAGTGAAGGAAGCATTTTACTTTAGTTTGTTCATTTTTCTTCACACTATAATTGTAACTAAAATGTTATATTCTGACGTTCCTAAGGCAAACTAAATGCATTAAAGGCAATACTATGGAAGATTCTAAGTAAAGCAATAACTATGTATTGATAATATGATAATAATCGCCATGGATACAAACAGGTGGCACACATAAGTTTAATAATGCGTCTTTAATCTGTATTTCATTTGTTGTCTTTTTCAGTTTTTATCTTGAACAAGACTCTTCTCCAACTGAACCACTGCAGACCAACAGTATTTCAAATTCAGATGTTTACAACCAAACAGACAGTTTGTCAAATGAAAAACCAAATGCTGTGAATGGAAACAACAATCAACTTGAAGTGACCAAAATACCAACGATCAATGTCCCAAAGTTTTACTGCAAATGGTCTGAAGATGTAATTATTGACAACGAACACAAGGAGGCGCCTGAGGAAAAGGAGCCTGAAGAAAAGGATAACGAGTGTGTGAAAGATGTGGACAGTCTAGAGCAGAAAGTGTGTGAAATTGAAAATGAGTTCCTGCAAACGGAGAGAGCGTATGTGGCTCGACTGCATCTGTTAGACCAGGTGAGAAGTGACTGTTAACATTAGACATTTTATTAAACTGTTAACATTTCTGACATTATTCTCAGGTGTTTTGTTCGCGTCTGACAGAAGAAGCAAACAGAGGCTGTTTTCCTCCTGAAGTCGTCAAAAATATCTTCTCCAACATCTCCTCCATCTTCTCATTCCACAGTCAGTTTCTGCTCCCAGACCTCGAGAACTGCATCAGTCACAGGTGAGGGTCTTTGTCTGTGGCTCTGAGGTATAAATGTGTTTAAATGGCAGACAGGACGGCTCCAGAAAGTGTGTGGCTGAGAACACACGCGCACACACACAGAAGAGGAGTAAGTAATCTTCATCTGTATGTCTTGTTTTTCAGAGGTGACTGTCCTGGCCTGGGCAGTGTCCTGCTGCAGCACGCCCCCTTCATGAGGATGTACGCAGACTATGTCCGAAACTTTGACCAGTCCTTGGACTTGGTCAGGACTTGGACCGAGCGCTCCTCTGCCTTCAGGAACATCATTCAGGACATACAGGTGAGCCCCGCATTTGACACTTTAATAAATTGGATAAAGTAGAGTCTGTTCCCTCCTTATGTAAAACTGTTCTTCAAAGGGCTACTTAAAATAGACACTTCTGACCATTTAATACAGTAATGCACAAATATGTAGGTGCCATTACAAAATCTATCTTATGCTTTTGGCATATTGACCAAACCCATAAATTGCACTGCAAAACTATGAAGCAAATAATCTAACTAGGTTCTTCTGATATTTTCACAATTACTTAACAAATAAACTAACATTTAGCTCTACCATTGCTCTATAAGCAGAACTAAGTAACATTTTTACCTTACTAAACATCTTTGTAAGTCCATGTGGTTATGGTGTATGCATTTTCAAGCGTATGAAGCTTCCATCATCGCCCCCTGCTGTCTCTGGGCGGAAAACCAGCCTTGCAACATTTTGGAATCATAATCAGAAAGGCTTTTGTTGCCATTGTTGTGAACAAAATTCACAAACTAGGAACTTGTTTTGGTGGTAAGGTGCAACATACAACAATGTATAATAGTAAGATAATAAGTACAGACTATGCTAAACATTTGGTCAAATCCAGGTGTGGTTTCAGTTTTAACCTCAGACATCTCCTCATTCTGATGTGTGATGTCTGAAGGTTGTGTCTTGATGTGTGTTGTGTTCAGCGCCTGGAGGAGTGTGGCTGCCTGACTCTGCAGCACCACATGCTGGAGCCGGTGCAGAGACTCCCTCGATACGAACTACTGCTGCGAGATTATCTGAAGAAACTCCCAGAGGATCACCCAGATTATCAACCCGCTCAGAGTAAAGTTTACACATCCGTGAAATACTAGGCCTGTCCTGAAAACTACTATCAACCCATTGTTTATAAATAAGACAACATATTTTTTTTGGCTCATTGTTTATACAAATAGGCTATACATTAATTTGCACTACTGGAAACTTTTTCTAGCTTTTTTAGTATTGTCTTACTGTAAAGGATTTAAAAATGAACGTGACTCATTATAGATACAAACGACTAAAGAGTTTCATTGTGCTATTTATTTCAGCTCATGTTTTATTTACATTTTAGAAAAAGATTTACTTGTGTATATATATATTTTTTATAAAAGGCAGAACAGAAATTTTGAAACAGGACAGGATCTGGTCAAAGTGAGACATGTATAGATTCAGACATTCACACCAGTGCTTGGCAAATATATCCTTTCTCCAATTCAGGTAACATTTTTTTTCTCCATTTTATGCATGTTTTTATTTGAGCCCAGTCCTTGACAGTCGCTTCATTCCGTGTAATCCATTTCATTGCGGTAGCTCTTTTTATCTGGTGCCAAAAGTAGATTCTATAGGTGTCCATCTATTGTTTTCATTGCAGGAGTTGTATGGCTTACGTTTTGGTGGCACAAAGTGTTCTTCAGTTATCTTTTTTCGCAAAATTGTCTGCAGCATTATTTCACATTTGACAGTTTTGACTGGCTATTTATTCATATATAAATTGTAAAGGACCAAATATTCATTACTATATTTGTCTCTTTACACAGAGTCATTGCAGATTGTTTCCATGGCAACGGTCCACTCAAACAGCGCCATCGAAAAAGCTGTACGTTTCCAAAACACAACATTTACACTAAGTAAGATTTCACTGTGTGCCCTACAGACTGTACAGTGGTTTATGTTGAGTGTCTAAATGAGTCAGACCCTTTCTGTGTGTGTGTCTGTGTGTGTGTGTGCGTGTTTGTGTGCGTGTGTGTGTAACGCTGGTGTGCGCCTCTTCACAGGAGGGTGTGCGGAAGCTGCTGGAGGTGTTTGAGATGGTGGGCGAGGAGGAGGTGGTCAACCCCACAAACGAGCTTCTGAAGGACGGGCGTCTCGTCAAACTCGCCGCCAGGAACACGTCTGCCATGGAGAGACGACTCTTTTTGGTGAGAACAACAATAACTGCTGCTGTGTGTTGCATTTTCTCATGGGATAAGTGGTTTTATTTAAGATGTGTGTAGTTTATGTGACTGCACTAACGCAAGGAAGTCAGTATCACAGTATCAACTTTAAGTCAGATGGAAATCTAGCTTCATGCAAGGCCTGCAACTAACAGTTATTTTCCTAATCGATTAATTTAACAATTATTTTGATTAATTGTTAATTGTTAGTTGTTTAGGTCACAAAATGCCCTACATATCAGATTTTTCTAGATTTGACAGATGAAGCTAAAGTCATGCTGCTTGAGCACGTCCTGATAGAGTATATTCACAGACAAAATGTTCATGTTTCTTGTGCCTTTTTGATGTAATTCCTACTTTGTCTTAGTAAAAAACCTCTTCTCTGAACACATGGCATGTTTTGGTCTTGTTTATAACCCAGATAACAATTATTCGATTACTAAATTAGTTGGCAATTATCTTAGTAATCGATGAGCTGTGATGAATCGATTAACTTGTTTCAGCCACTTCATACATTAAAGTTTAACTGATTTAACTGATTACATTCTGTCCCAGGGCTGTAAAGAAAGTAGTGTTGTTGCATTTTTTTAAATACATTTTTTAGACCACAAAATATAATTGTCAACATGACATAAAAGTAGTTTCAATACAATTCTAAAAGTTACTTACATTATTATTTTTTAAATTAACCTTTATTTAAGGAGGTAAGAACCCATTGAGATCAAGATCTCTTTTTCAAGGGTGAAAAAGGGGCAAAGCAAACAAATCATAAAAACAATTACACAATTAAGAGACATTTTAGAAAATAAAACAGAATTAAAATGTAAAAACACAGACACTTTGTATGGGATTCTCTTTCTTACAAAAACATACAACAAGTTTCAGTACAATTCTAAAACTATCTGGTCAAATGTATTCATTATTTACTTATATTTTTGGTAGCTCTCTTTTGAAAGCTTGTTTTGATTGTACAAAATATTACATTGTATTCTGGATTAACGTTGCTTTTCAGACGTTCTTAGTAAACATAGATATCAGCTTGATTTGGCTTATTGGTCTAATGTGGATGGCCCTTGATTTGTTTTCAAGTCGTAAGATTTTCCTGCTTTGTTGTTGATGAAGCTTGAAATGTTTGAGCACAGATTTGCACCACTCCCTGTGTGCTTGTGTCTCTATTTCATATGGAGTTTCTCTCATACATTTGTGTTTAAATCCTCAATAGCCTTTTGTTTCTTGTCCCACAGTTCAATAACTTCCTGCTGTGCTGCTCGCCTAAGTTCAGTCTGGTGGGGCAGAGGTACACGGTGCGCTGCAGGATCGGAGTGGACGGGATGAATGTTCAGCCGACGATAAACGAAGGACATCCTTTTACCTTTCAGGTCTCTGGGAAGGAGAAGACTGTGGAGCTGCAAGCCAGGTGTGGAGAGAGCAGATTGATTGTTGTGCTGGTTTGAATCACATCAGCACACATTCATCCACATTTATTTACTTTTTGGATACAATTATGTTGAAAGTACACATGATACATCTGCCAAGTGTCTTTAAGTTTGCGCGCTTCACAAATAATTCAACTTTACTAAACATTTTCTTTATTGTTTTTATGTAGTTCTGAAGAAGAACGGGATGGCTGGATAAAGGTCTTGTTCTATCTTGTGTTTTTATTCCACATGTGCGTTGTTAAAAAGCGTACTTTCTTCAAATTGTACTGTCTTTTTCCAGGCGATTCAGGAAGCCATTAGTGTTTTCCGGAAGAAAAATGAAACCTTCAAAATGGCCGCCCGAGAGATAATCGTGGAAGAGCCGGTAAGTTCATTAAAAAGATGAACAGTATGTACTTTATCCAGGGTGATACAATGGTTCCTCTCACATGTTTAATAAAGATGAAGGAACTGGGTCGCCGCGCTCCAAAGTGGATCCGAGACAACGAGGTGACGATGTGTATGAAATGTAACGAGCCTTTTAACCCACTCACCAGGAGGAGACATCACTGCAGAGCCTGTGGATGTGTAAGCCAGGATTTATACTCAAATTAACTTCTACTCTCTCATTTACTTGAGTTTTATTGTTATGTGTTCTCTACTTTTACAGGTTGTGTGTTGGAAGTGTTCGGACCACAAGGTAGCTCTGGAGTACGACGGGAACAAGCTCAACAAAGTGTGTAAATCCTGCTTCCTCGTCCTGACCGCTCAGCGAGGCGAGAGGCCCAGAGCAGACGTGAGACCCATTATCTTTATCACATTCTGAAACATGTATGTAACATGAGTCCGATTATTTACTTGGATAACTAAAATGCACATCTAATTGTACAGTATAGCAAGTATGTTGGGGATGATAGAGTGTAGTAATAGAGATTTTGAAGTCAGAGCATTCTAAATCTTTGCAATGAGTGGTAAAAATGCAAAAGAGTCAATGGTGCGTAGTCAGTGTAATTCCTCATTTGTCCAGGAGTGTTCCATTGTAGAAAAGGTTTCTAAGGTTGTCGTCTGGACGCCGTTTTGAAAATCAAGGCGTTTTGTCTTCCATGAAGAAGTCATTTAGAACTGGTCTGAGAACAAGAAATAGCTTAACAAAGACAGGCCATTATCACTGCTCAGAGTAGCATACAAGCCTGAGTTCTCAGACCAACTCCACTGATTTGAAAATTACTTCTGGATGTTGAAACATCTTAATTTTCAACAGTGTCCAGATGACAACCTTTGAAACATTTTCTACAATGGTGCATAGTGATATTTTCTCTGTGAGCTAAAAACACAACTAAAATGTGAAAAAGCTGCTAGAGTCTAACGACAAATGTAAAAGTCTTCAACTCTGCAAAACATTTAGTTTGTACCTGACATCTAAAAGAAGAAAATCAAGTAGTTCAACAGTTGTAGAAAACCAGGAAACAGGAACACTGCAGCAACACTCATATTTATCACTGATACACACAACATCACACACTTAGTTGAAGTTAAATAATCTGTTTTTGTGTTGAGGAAATGTAATTGAAATGTCCTTTATCTCTAACTATCATTAGCAAACAAGCCATAAGCTCTGCACAGGAGCAGCAACAACGATTTTCAGTCTCCATTTTTATAAAGCTAATTTGAGCAAAACAGCTCAGGAGAAAAAAAAGTTTATTAAAAAAAAAAAAAAGTTTCATCAGTTGTGCTGTCCTTAATTCTGCCACTCACTCAGAATGTTTTGTAATAAAATAATGCAAAATCTCTATTGTATAATATATTAATGCAGAGCAGATTATTGGACTAGAAACAGAAGGGAATGGATAAAAATAGCTCACTGTAATGCTTTGTGAGGTTTGTCAGACTTAGAAATCAACTTTAGACTTTTCCACAATAACATGCCTGAGTTAAAAAAAAAAAAAATATATATAGTATACAGTTTTCAGATTTCTGATCAAATATGTTTTGTGTTGCTGCAGTCAGACACTCCCATTATCCCCAGTTTAATGAGTGGATTCTTAAATTATGGTGACCATCCAAAAACAAGACAACAAACGTGGATTGTACTCCCCAAAAATGATCCATCGGTCCTGTACTTGTTTGCAGCTCCACAGGTAAGAAACTGTCAGTGTTTGGGTTTACAAATATTTGGCTGATTATTACATGTAGAAGTGAAACATCTGGTCAGTATAGAGGGATGTTGTTAGTTATTATATTTTAAGAACCTGTGGAAACATTATCAGATCAGATGTATAGTTGCACTTAGGGCTGGCTGACAAGGCAGAAATGTGTGTGTGTGTGTTTTTTCATATCAGTAGATCTGAAATTTGTATTATTAAAAACTGATTGTTGATTGTTTTTGAAAAAACAAAATATTATCAAAATGGTTTCGTTATTGATTTCATGAACCCAAATAAAATGGTCAATTTTTTTTTCTACAAAGTCAAAACTCAGTGAAAAGCATGTGGTTTTTGATTAAAATGTGATTAATTGCCCAGCCCTAATTACACTATTCACACAAAAGTCAAACAATTGAATTCTTATTTACTGTGAAATTATTTGTAAATGTTGCAAATTACTTGTGTTTCTTTCTTTTTGTAATTAATTCTGCCATGTTTGCCTGGTGTGTAATTCATTACTGTCACTTCTGTTTTTCTTCAGGACGTCAGACCTCAGTCCACGATTCCTCTGGTCGGCTACACGATGGAGAAATGTCCGCAGGAGTTTCAGGGTCAAGTTTGTTTCTGTTTAACACAATCAAAAATCACGCACACTTTCTTTTGTGACCGCACGGACCTCAGAGATCGCTGGATGAGCGTTCTTAAGACGGCCATTCACAACACTACGCCTGCACTGGCCGACAATATGAGCGACGCCAGCTCCTCCAGCAGTGACGACTTTGTTATAATCAACAATGACACGCACTGACCGGGGTTTCTGGTCATTTTTACAATATTTGTTTTTTATATAAGTTATTTTTTGCGTAATGCATGTCAATAAATTAAAACAATGTAAAGTGGATCTATTGTGTATCTATTCAATTACAGCTGTTTCATTGCTAGAGATGGAGTTGGATAAGTTTAATGCTTTACTGTGGAACATTGCAGGCAAAGCAATAACAAACTGGTGGTGCAACTTCCACCAGAAAAAAGCTGCATAGTGCACTTTTAATGTTTTGAGTAATTATTAATTTCAGTATCTTTCAAACATCTACCTCCAGAGAGCTATGAGTCTTTTTGATTGACTCGCAAAATCCTCTCAACTAAAATGCATAATGATGATATTCAGTAGTTTTAATTAAACCTAATTTATTAACAATTTATTGACATGCACCTGTCGTAAAATCTTTTCTTCATTTTATGCAACTGAAACGTTATTTATATTTATTGTGTGCAGATTATTTTGACCTCATTGAAGTTTGGGGGGGCCCTTGGGCAGGCCTTCTGACTTTTTCTTTTTGTCCACCATCTGATAAAAGGAAACTATCAAATTGGTGGACATAATAAACATAAAGGTAAACCTCTAACCCTCTTATTTCCAGTCAAATCAACCATTATGGGTTGAATCGGGGTCAGATTGTTCTCCAAAACAAATAATTGACGTAAATTTGAGTTAATCAGACATCAGAGGCCAAAAGTCTCAGCTTCACAAAGAGTCCAGACATTTGTTTAGACTCCAAAGGGTTCAGCTGCAGTTTGATTTTGATGTTTTAAAATCAGCAGTAATTAAACTGTAAATTAAGCTTCTGTACACTTATGAACCCCATGTGTAAACCAAATGTAACTCTGTATAGTTCCTACATCAGTTACTTTGTACAGATAACAATAACTTCAGGGACTGCGTTTCATTACCAGTGACAATGCACTTTATTTGAGAAGGTTTTACAGTAAAATAAATAAACGTGTTTTAACTGGAGTCAAATTTATCTCAGTGTTTTTGAGTGTTCTTTCAACAGAAATCTGTACATTGTGTTCAAGTGGATACTGGACACAGAGCTGGAAATAAAATAAAACAAAACAATAAAACATAAAAACACATTTCTGATACATTTAAAATCAAAGTTTAGGCAAATACAATCAAATGTTTTTGTATTTTCTCAAACCCAGAATCTCTTGATGGCAAGTCTAAAAATGTTATTCACTTACCACATGTATTTGTCTGATTTGAGTATTTATTTTTTTACCTCAACACTTCAGTTTTCCTTGTATGTGACCAGAAAACCTGAAGATATTAGATAAATTCAGTGTCTTTTCACCTGACACAGCGATCACATTTAAAACACATTCAGCTTATTCCATTTCTTCAGAACATAAATATTTACAACAAAATAATTTACAAATGATTAAGACAAAAATATCTAAATAATACAAAAACATGTATTGTGCAGGAGCCACAGTGATGAGAAGCACAAAGTGTAACGATCAGGACATAAAGGAGGTGATTGTTGAGGTGTATTTGTTATAAAAAAGAGAAATGTGATAAAAGGTGCATTCATCGTCCTTTCTTACAATAATAATAATTGAAATGACTTTGAATCCCTTGGCAATTTTCAGTACGATTGTAGTATTTGGATAGGAACCTTAACATATGAGTGACAGATCAATTCATGAATCCAAAATTTGCATGTTTTTGTGTAATTAATTCAGACTTGGAGGAGCAGTTGGGCCAAAGTAAAACAATTTTAACCAATATTGTGTAAGGTTACAAGATATCTTAATAATATAGTATTAGGATTTGCCAGAGACCGTTGCTTTCATATCTGCACCTGATATTAAGCAAAGTATAAAAATGTATATTAAAATGCAGGGTTGGATATCTTTTAAGTTTTTGGGTACCAATACTTGAACGATACCTGGTTTTCAGTGCGGATACCTAAACCGTACATGTTTGATATCTTTTCTTATATTAATCATTATCTAGAATAACACATAAGAATCAAAATGTTCATAATTTACATTTAATGCCATTTCTTTGCGTTACATTCGAACTTTGTGCAGCACTCAAACTAAAAAGATGTAGTTTATCCAGTGCTTGTACTGCAGGCCCAGCCAACAGTGCGCCTTCATTTAACTGTAGTAGTTTCTATTAGATGCATCCTTTCAGTCACAACTATTATACTTTCAGCTTTTTTTTTTGCAGCAGTAAATGTTGTGTTTACAGACATGGCTTGTGAAGGCAGTTTGATCGTACAATATACTACAATTCAACTAAGGTTAACGCTAGAGTGTCGGGTCCAGAGGGTCTACTAAGATTCAAACTTAGAGTAATGGATAAGGGTTAGACTTAAAGGGGCTATACTCTGTTTTGAAATGTTAAAAACAGAATTAATTTGTTTTAAACCCTTTACATCAGTCACATGTATCGTTCACTGTCCTAATGCAGTCCAAGCATCATAAACATTCACAATTACTGTTTATGAGCACTTTTCACAAATCTAAGAGCCCAGAGTGTCATGGACTGTCCCAGGTAAAGCTAACAAACATTAGCATGCTAACGGTGCACGTCCTGCTTCTCGTAGAATAAAACACTGTGTAAATAGATGCAGAGAATGCTTCCATAAAATGAATGTACTGGGGCAAAACAGATTTTACTTTATTACATGCAAAAAGATGGAAGATGAACTAGTTCTGTTTCTCCCATTTCAAAACAGTAAAAATCATAATTGTTTAAGGATAAAGATTAGGAAAAGAGTTATCACCTATTGGCTTCTTCTTTAATAAAACATAAATGATGCAACAGTTTCAGCCAGTTTAGTTGCATAAGTTAACTGCTGTCATTTTTGTTTTAGTGTGTGTTTTAATACTGTAGCACTTGGTTCAACCTGGTTGTTTTTTAAGTGTGTTATAAAGTTGTAGTTGCAGTTATTACCATGACAACCAGAACTCTTCCAGCCCGACCCTCTTGCTCTAACCTTCAACTAATGTGGACCTGATTTGGACATAGAGGCATTTAGTTCAATGTGATTTCCAGCACTTCTTGTACAAAGAGGAAAACCCATATCACACACACGCACACAAAGGCTGACACACTGTACAAAAAAGTATTTACAAAATGGCTACCTTTCTCTCAACTTCAAACTTTGACTCGACCAACAAGGCAATCTTCAGTTTTGGGCCACAACAGTTACAAATCTGCTTGCATTCAGCTTGCTTTTAGTTTGTTGTAAACTGTTCGGTCTCTAATCATGAGACCCAAGGACAAAACAGACATGTTGCTTGAAATGAGCAAAGGTTCAAACCCAAAGTTGATTCAACGTAAGGCCCGCGTGCCAGATCATGCCCTCCAAACAATCAACTCCGGCCTGCGACCCATCTCCCAAATATTAAATAAAACATTTTCTCCTGTTTACTGGTTTAATTCTGTGTTATTATTAGTGTAGACCTGGTTTGATCCCGGTTTAGCTATTGCTTAATTCTGTTTTAGACCTGGCTTGGTCCTGGTTTAGACCTGCTTTGATTCTGGGTAAATCTTGGTCCAGACTAGAGTTGTCACGGTACCAAAACTTCACACTCGATTCGATAAAAAGGACAATACTCGATTCTTGATACCGATTTTGATACCACACTAATAATGAAAATGCTCCCAATCATTTTCAACAAAAAGTAGCTGTACTTTCTTTATTAAACATTGTGGCCTTCTTATAGTTTTGATTCAGCCTAATATCACTCTAAAACTGCTCACATTTTGCCCTATTAATTATTTTGTGTGGCCTAAAATTATGTAAAAAGTGGTGGCACCTATCCAATGCCCTCCAAAAAATAAGTTGAATAGCCCTGGTTTAGTGTAATAGACTCTAGAATCTACCTACACATGATCTGTAATGATAGGTTATGGGAAATACATTAATAAATCTTAAAAATCTTGTTTGGTTTTAGTTACCCTACAACTAATTTCCAAAAAGAGACCAAATTTGACAAAGCTATAACAATTCAACATACTTTCCCAGTGTCCCAAAAAGAAGACTCGGGGAATACCAGTAGTGCAGCACAAAATCGACTCAAGGCAAGACTCTTCTCTCTTTCCGTTTGTCTGATGGTTTCTCAACTGCAGCAGAGTTGTTCGGATACGAGCAGCGTGTCGTAGCCGTAGATCTCCAGCAGGTGGAGCAGGAACAGCCGGTCTCCGTGAGGGTCCAGCCCCATTGCCCTCACAGTCTCCTGGGTCAGGGTGGGCTCAGTGCTATTGGCAACTTCACTCAGCGTCTGGAAAATACGATTGTTCTGCTCCAAGAAGAACCTAGAGAAAAAGAGCGGATTCAAAAATGCCTAAAATGATTTGGTAAAGAAGTGAAAAGTAGTTCTATTCACATGCAATTACAAGGTTAAATGCTTTTGTGTTGGTACATTTCTTTGTGAGCAGAAGTATTGTGAACAAAAACTCAAGAAGCACAAATAGAAAGCGAAAAATAAGCTTGTGTTATGTGATGTGAAAAATCCACCAAAAGAGATCTTAGTTTGACACTTGTACTTGTTTGGTCCTGGTTTAATCCCAGTTTAGTTCTGATCTAACTCTGATTTGATTTAGTCCTGGTTTAGCCCTGGCCTTGTCCATGTTTAGTTACAGGTTTGGTCCTTGTTTTGTCCCAGTTTTAATGTGGTTTTAATGCACCCTTAATCAGTTCTGGTTGTTTTCAAATTAAGGCTGAAACAAGTTAATTGATTAATTGCAAAAATGTGTGTCAAAAAACTCACGTGGTATTACTTTGGCTTAATTTAGGTAAAATTCTGTAAAAACCTGATATTCATGGGCCTTTCGAGATCTATACAACCAATTGATAGATGAATGAAAAATTGCTAGACTAGCTGATTACCAAAATAATTGTTAGTTGCAGCCGTATTTCAAATGGTATCATATTGAATCAAAGTCTGTTGTATTTGGGGCTCCTTATTGCTAATGCAGTATGTTTTGTTTCAGAAGTGTTTGGGTTACTATGCAAAACTTTATTCTTTATTGACTTACAGAATAAATAGATCCTCTTCACTGGACACACAGTCTCCAGTCTCCTCTTGAGAGTACAGCAACATTTGCCTTTACAAGATCAAGACACTATTAGTTATGAAATCTCAACATGAATCCACAGTAAGTCCACTAGAACTATATTTGGCATAACTTTCAAAAACAGACACAATCTAGATTTGAAAGCACAATGCCATAATGACAATAATACAATAAAATAATGATGCTAATGTTAGTTGTACCTTTGTTCTGTGAGTTTGTGGTACTTGTCCTTGTCTGCGGCGCTGAGTCGCAGCAGCGGCTTTAGTCCTTCTCTGTACGTCTTCACATTCTGATTGTCCACGTAGACGTCGTACAGATCCTTCTTCTCCTCAAAGATCTTCTCAGTAGTGCCTAAAAGTGCAAATAAAGCAGGTCATTCCTTATTCCAAATATTAACAGTGCATCATGAGAGTAAAATGTCGGGTGTCTTACAAGCGACGTAGGAGAGCTCATTTTCCAGCGCACTGATATCAGCCACGTTTACGTAGAAAAACGGCCTAAACTCAGGCACCGCGACTCCAATCCCAGGGATGGAGATGTTGGCCAGACAGCAGCAGCAATAAACTATGAAGAGAGACAAGTGTTAACAAGTGTATATTGTGAGAAATCTAACTGTACAGTTGGGGAGCACAGCAAAACAAAAACTAAACAAAAAGATGTATAATATGGCAAATGAAATGACCACAATGTTACACTAAAAACGTAGAAACGAGAACAAAATTAGGAAAAAAATTAAAGAATAAAAACACAGTAAACTAGTTCTAAACCAGAGCAAACAAAACAAAATTTGGACAAAAATGTACATTTTAATACAAGTATATTCAACCTAGTTTTAACAGCAGGGAAGTTTATTTGCAATAATATTATTTTGGGGATTAAAAACACAAATTATAAATGTATAAAAACAATTTAAATTTAAACGGTTGACATTTTCTTGGGATTAGGGTTCAAATAAAGCCAAACCGATGAAAATGAAGAAGATTGCAGTTGACGTTTTGGAAGTTTGCAATATTAGAATATCAAGTTTATCGTCAATAATTATAACTATTAGAAATTACAGTTAAAAAAAGTGCTGTAGGAAAATAAACTGAACAGAAACATTTAATGTAATCTCCCAATCTCCCAAAAAAGCCCTTTCTGGTTAATTTTATGGTCTATTAATTGTTTATTATTTTGTGCTAGAACCTCAACCAAAATATTTACAGGCACATTTCAGATGCATTATTAAGTTATCGTCTGATTATTGTTTACAAGATAATGTAAAAAAAAAAGAAAAAAAAACAACAACAAAAAAGTGATTTAAGTGATTTTTTGTCAATATCACTCACCTCTAAACCAGTACTGTTTCTACTTGAAGCCGCCTGTACTTTTTGGAGTCCCTCGGTTTGTGATTTTTGTATAAACTGTGCGTCTTTATCGTGGTGTAAAGGGTGTATTAACTTCCTCACCTCGGTAACAGACGACTCCCACAGGCGGAGGAGAAAAGATGAGGATGCGTCTCCGGAGCAGAGCCAGTTTCCACAGCACCATGATCTGTTCTCCAAAAAAACGGATGAACTGGGACATGCAGCCGGCGGGGTGTGTGATCTGAGGGACAGGAGGTCAATGGTCAAAAGAATATTACTTTTACTCTAATGTGATTTCATTTTGAACTTTCTACTGTCTTCGTCTCATGAATTTTCCTTAATTCTTAATGAAACATTTTTAAACCTCACACAAATATCTGCACTACTTAGTACCTTCCACAAAATCAAAATATGTAACTGTAAATATAATCTCACAAAAAAAAAGTTACAATAATAATGAGTAAAGTCAATGTCAAGTTTCAAAAATTACAAACTTTGGATTGTTCACACAAAGGAATATGTTCATAACTTGATTAAAAAAAAATATATAGACAATTAAAAAGTAAAATTGTAACAAAATAATCGTCGTTTTTGAATATTACTATGTGGTCTAATACTAATTCAGATATAAATCCAGATCATTCTCAAATTATTCATTGCTCAGAACAATTTGTCAATTTTTTCACCCAGAATTGATACTCAAGTAATTAGGAGTTTTGATTTTGAGTTTCTAGTTTTGATACTAGTTATAATAAAAAAAAATCAATCTGGGTATAAACTTTTTGTATTTTATATCTAGAGAAATACAACTTGCAGTTAATAAGTTTGACAGTTTTTGGAGCCATGTAGTACCTTCATCTCCGGGTGCATGCTGTGGTTGATGACTGCTCCCCAGGCATTAGCTGGACACGCAGTAACAATGCCATCACCACCAGGAGGCAGCACTGCTCTCTTATCTTCATAAAAAGCTTCTAGAGGAGAGTAGTGTCCTGGAGTCTGCAGCTGAAGTCTGGCAGGACAGGAGAAAATGTTTAAACTACATTTTAACAAAGTTTAAACAAGCTTTGAAATACAAGATTTAAAAACTTCGAGAAAACTAAACTAAAACTAAAACTAACTAAAATGGCATGAATTTAATAAATCGCATTACTTCACAACAGAATTAGTTAAATACTTTAAAATATGAAATTTTCATGAAAGCTTGTTTTCTTGGCCTCGCTTTTCAAACTTGTTACATATTTTATTTTATGTTATTAGGGAAAGAACTGCATCTACGACAGAAATGCAAGGAAGAGGCCCGGCCGATTTAAACACATTCCTAAATGTCTTAATCACCGCGTGATGAACACTAAGCCCTTTATATAAGCAGCAGACGGGGCCATGATGGACACAGATGGAGAATCTAGAGCAGAGATGAGTGAGGAGCGCGACCGCTGCATGACTCGAGGCCAATCTCACGACGGGGTTAGAGACGGAACAAGAGGAAGATCAGAGGAAGAAAAGGGAAATGGCTCAAAATAGACTAGAGTGTAGTGTGTAGAACTGGGCTGTAAAAGAATAAATGACTAGTTATCAAATGTATCATTGTTGTGATTGCCCACCAGTCAAATGTATCACTCTGTAGCTCTCAACCAGGATGAAACTAGGACTAATACAGCACTGAATACAGTCTATAAATCAAAGACTGAGACTATAATCCAGACTAGAGCACAAAACTAAATTAATCTTGGTTAAACCTAAAACTATTCCATGTAAAAAAGAAAAAACATACCAGCAAAGTTTCTTAGTTTCAAAGTTTCATTTTACCCTCGAGACAGCAAAGCGCTCAATTGGAGAAGAGGGACAGAAAGTGGAATTTATAAGAAAGGGGAATGAGAAAGAGGAACGCAGTGAACAAAAGCAGAATTGTCTGACTTCGCTGGATAAATGCAAGTTGGAATGACTAAAATCTCTGGATAATACTAAATTAGGTGCCTGTGAGCATCTTTTGTAAACAGTAAAGAATCCAGTGAGGAAATGTTCATAAATTGAAGGAAATAAATGACTGATTAGAATTTTGTTCATTCAAGTTTAGGCTTGAATAGATTAAGACCTGGTTTTGTATTGAAGAAATTGGCTACATTTGCTGTATATAAACTTGAATGCTCCGTCAAGACTCTTATGAGGTAGATAGTTATGCCTCTAGATCAGTGGCTCTCAAACTTTTCACACCAGCTTTAAGTTTTATTTGTCTTTCATGTACAATGAGGTCTAGAGGGAAATCTAGGGCTAAATTATGACAAAATTGTTTATAAAAACCAGGGCAAGCCACACCTTTAAGTAGGACAGACGCTTGAATGCAATTAAAGTATAAAGACTGAAACTGTGAGAACTGCTGCTCTAGTTTGTCAACGTCCTGCTGTGTTTTTCACCTCAGCAGCAGGGGGGCGCTCTTACCTGACTTGATGCTCCAGGAAGCTCATGTATCTGTACAGGAGAGTGTATGAAGGAGACAGGATACCCACGGACTTCATCCTCGCCCCTCGCTCCACTGTGCTCTCCACCGCCATGTTGGCAAAGCAGGCCAGGCCGAAGTAGCTGCCCTTTCGGAAATATCTGAAATGGCCACACAGGGAGACAAAGGTAATTACAAGTCATAAAACACAGCAGACTGGAGAGAGCGTGGTAGCTTTGGTGGTGTTCTTGGTTTGCGTTCACAGTTGCACATCCTAACCCAAAAACTGAAATTGAACTGGGACTAAATTCAGAACGAACCCTGGTAAACTGCTCCTCCACAAACAACAAAACATCCAGTTTTATTCGTCATAAAAACGGCTTACCCTGTGCAAACATCTTCTGAAATACATGAGATTCAGTTCATATTTCAGCTTTTACAGTATATAATTTCTCCTGGACGTGTCTTACTGTGCACTCTAGCTTTTTGCATATGTTTTCCGATGTGGTTTTTAAACTACAGATGACAAATAAACAAATCTAACAAACTACATAAAAAAATGTCAACTCTGAACAATCATATTATTAAAACATAAATTAATCTAATGGCAATCGCAAAACTGGTCAGAAAAATTGCTGTTAGATATTTTTTTTCCAAACCGTTCAGCCCTAAACCCTGGACTAGACGAGGACTTAATCAGGACTAGAAAAGGGCCAAATTAGGTCTGGATCTGGACTAAACTGGGCTTGAACCAGGACACAACAAGGACAAGTTTGAACACATCCTCAGAGGAGTAAGAGAACAGTTACAATAAAGGTGCACTATGCAACTTTTGTGGTGAAGGATCTGCAACCTGCTTGTTTCCATGGAGATGTATTGCTTTGCCTGGATTGTTCCAAAATATGGCATTAAAACTTATTCATTTCTAAGTATGTAACTTCATCAGGTAAGATCTGTGAAGAGGAGAGACTGAATGTGTGGTTTTTTTTTACATCTTCTGGCTCAAAGGCTTTATTGGACAGATTTGTGGAGAGGTGACCCTGCTCACAGTAAGAATTAATGTTCTCTTAATGTTCTCTTTTTTAATTTTCTGGCCAAAAAGCTTTATTAGACAAAACAGATGTAGTGTGAAATGAGTAGCGGAAGGGTATAGATAGTCAGAAAATGGAATTTTTTTTTAGCAATTAAACCTTGAATTAATGCAAGATGGATAAGTTTAATGCGATACTGTGGAACATCTCAGGCAAAGGTACAACATCTCCATGGAAACAAGTAAGTAGCAGACCCTCAACCAGACAATGTACACAGCGCCGCTTAAGAGCTGTATCTGCAAATACGCACATGAAGTCTGTGGAGACTCGATGAGATCCGCTGGCGATGGCCTTGAACTCCACTCCCTCCAGGTCCATGTCTTTGGGCAAACACCACTCCAGCATGTTCCCTGACACAAAACACGGGCAAATTAAGCCATCAATCACACCCCATAGTTAGACACAATATTAAGGCCCTGTCATGTCGCTGAATAAGACGTGATGAAGCCCGAATGTTTCTTGCTGTTCTTTGTGAGTCAGCTGACGTCCAAGTGGCAGCTGAGCAAATACAGGAGCAGGATAATGAGTGACTCAGACAGACGAGATGGTGTAAGTATGTATTTAGAGTGGCTACATAGAAATGTGAAGCATTTTATTGTAACAGACGAAGCCACCTGCTGTGATTGAGAGGTAAAAATTTACTTTACGCTAAGGAGGACAACAAGCAATCAAATTTCACAATTAAAGCAAAAGTGCTATTTGAATGGTCGATAATTACGAAATAGCAAAGGCAAATACAATTCTTGTTACTGTCTTAATGTTAAAAAACAGAAACGCTACTCATATAGTGTCTCCTCTTACAAACAGCTTTGCCTTGGACAAAATCCGACAGTAGCAGATTTAATCAAAGACAGTTTGAGCCAAACAATATTGTTCAGCTCCAGCTCAGTGGTAATAGTAGCATTTTTCATTGGGTGAAAACAAACATTCAAAAGGCCTTGAGAAGCACTGACAGCTAAATCAAAAGATGTTATTGCTACTATGTGGCAATGCAACAACATTTGAGTAGCTGATTATTTCGATATTAACAGGAATGACAAATCAAAGGGTTATGTTTAATTTGGAAGAAATATTTTGGCATCTTTGAGACCCCATGTCACAAAAAGGATCAGGACTGATTGTGTGTCATATTAAGTAAAACATGTCACTGTAAAATATATGGAAATCCGAATCTATTTTCCTGTAATGATTTAGTTAGGCTACTGATCTTTACATTGATCAGATGGATGGCCCTAATGCCTCCTATTTCACCAGGACTTGCCCTGTCTGTAACACAGCACTAATTAAAAATGTATAGGCTCACCCTGCCTGGATGTGGTCCCATTGATCCGCTCAGTATTAAGCCCCTTGACTTTTCATTTTACCTGTTTGGACATCAGACGATGGTGTAGAGGATTTAGCTGTGTCACTAAAGGCCACACCTGTAGTGGTGCAAAACTGGCTCTAACAGAGACAGGCTTCTCCTTCTTCAACAGGGCTGTGTGAATGCCTGGTGTATTACAATTACAAGTGCAAGGCACTGTTCACTATGTCAAAAATGAACAATACATAAAATCACACAGTTATTTTGCAAAGTAGTTTGAATTTGAGTGACATCCCATACAGGCTAATGCACAAAAAAAACTTTTGGCATAATGTCAGTTGTGTGTCTGTGATTATCATCTGTTGTAGTACAATGAAAATAATTAAAGGCATTAAAATAGGGAAAATTTGAATATCCCCGCCACATAAAGATTACTTGTCCCCCAAAATATAGGTAAACATGGAGACATACAGTAAAAAAACAATTCTTCTAATAAATGATTTATAACACAAAATTCTCTGGGATCAGTGTGTTCTCACTGCTCGTTCCTTCTTTGGTCCCTACAGCTGCATGTCTGGGATTCATTGTAGGTCTTTTGGAAATCAATAGTTATTTCTGAAATGGCCAATGATGACCATTATTGAGTTCACTCCAAACTGATGAGTCTGATAAAGAGCATAATGCAGCATCTCACCTGTCCTTGTATTGAATGTAACCACGAAGACAGACACTATTTGGTCCTTTTCCTCCCATTTCACCATACTGTCTTCCAAGGCCACCTCCCTGGCGGCTGAGTCCGACAGACAGTCCTCCTCGTCCGGGCGCGGGGCTTGGTCTGTGACCGGTGGGCTACTGGGACCCCCCTGCCCGCTGCTCCACCCAAAGCCAGACGCGACAGAGCGGCTGTTGGAGGGACTCGACAGTCGGTCATCAGGAGCGTCTCCTCCGGGCTTCTCCGCCGACGGAGCCTCCTCCCAGTCCAGCAGAGGGGCCCTGTCCGACCGCTCCATCAGCCCTGTCCCGCCTCGTCTGTCTCACCGCGGACTGGAGGGACGTCTCTGCCGCCAGTCAGCGTCCATCCGCGGATTATTACACCTTAAATTAAAACCAACATTATTTACCTTTACAACACCTACATAATGTGTTATAACACCCCTACGCCCTGATGTGCCCACTTAAATCTACAAAATCTATTTGGTTTGCAGTGGTCATAAATTTGATGCTGTTTAAAGAGGGCAACTCCTTGATGTCACGGCTACAGAAGTTGCGTTCAAAACAATGTGGTCCGTGTGTGTCACCGATCCTTTGACAAACGGTACGAACATTTAGAAACGCTAGCTTTATACGTGGTTGTGAATGCAGCCCACGGCGTGTTTGATAAACTAAACTCTACTTCTACATGATAGATTCAATACAAATGTTTATTTGAAGGCTTAACAGAGAATTGCTACTGAAAGACATATATGTACAAAATTTAAAGACCGTTTGAAAGTTTGTAAATAAATGTATATATTTCGCGATGGAAGCAAAAGTTAGAAGTTTCAATTGATAACTTAGATTATCCTCAAAAACTCAAACGACAGCAACTGTTACTACTACGTTTTAAATTTTATTGCACACATACTTGAAGACAAACACTATTTTTTAATTTTATTCACAAATATACTACATACTTTATTGTACTTTTCGTGAAGCTCAAATGTATTTTTTGAGCCATAACATTGTATTTTTCCCATCCCCATTAGGCCACAGTCAATTTTGCACAATTTTTAAATAAAAACTTTGATCAGTATTTCTACCCAGTGATGCATATGTTGAATATGAATGGATTGTAAAATGAATAGAATATGTTGAATGTGCGAGACCGTATCACAGCTCTGCCGGTGACGCTCTCCAGTGACACGTCAACCACACGGAAGAAAACGCCTGCTGCTTTTTCCTACCGCAGCTGTATTTCTGAGAATAGAGCCGTAGCTTTGTCAAAATGGGTGAGTTTTCCATTTTATAGTCAAATAATGTGTAGTAGTTTGCGTTCAGATCCGAAATATTTGTAGTTTAATAATTGGTACACAATATGTTCTTGTTCTTTTCATCCTACGCCACAGTAAAACATGCTATTGCAGGTAGCTGCTAACAGCTAAAATCAGCCTGGTGCTAGATTATTAACACCCACGCTGTTTGTTTAACTTCACTTTAACTTCACTTTAATACTTAAATGACCACTTCTTTATATTCGAATACATTTTTTAAAAATTATTGTAAACAAGAAGTGATTGATTAAACATATCAACTAGTTACATCCACCGACAACTCTTTGTAAACATTGTGTTTCTTGTCAAATTGTCATTTCCTTTCCCAGTATTCATGCATTTTATTTGTACAGCTCTTATAGAACGAGTATAACAAGCCTATCATGTCTAATACAGGCATAATTACCAGGGCTTTTTAAACTTCCTTCACCATGTTCACCTTCTGTTAACATGTTTCCTGCATTTCAATCCTTTTATGTTCTTAAAATGTTTGTCTCATGCTATGTGTTTCAAAGTACCATAATATCTGTTTCTTGTCTTTTTCCAGGTGGCTTTTTCTCCAGTCTTTTCTCTGGCCTATTTGGCACCAGGGAGATGAGGATTTTAATTCTGGGTTTGGATGGAGCTGGAAAAACAACCATTCTGTATCGTCTGCAGGTTGGAGAAGTTGTCACGACTATTCCCAGTATGTACTTCTTTTTTCTTGTTTTGTATTACTATTTACAGCTGCTGTCCCTATAAATAAAATGTATTGCTGGGTTTCAAGCAAATATGGATTCCCTATAGTCTATAGCAGTATCTAATATTTTGCTTTCTACTGTGGCAGATAACCCAACATTTGCAGATATCAATATTTAGAGTTTAAGATCCCTAGCAAGGCCCACAAATCTTTCTGTGAATAATTTTAATTGGACAATTGTTTTTGTATTTTTGCAGCAATTGGGTTTAATGTAGAGACTGTCACGTACAAGAACCTCAAGTTCCAGGTGTGGGATCTTGGAGGCCAGACAAGTATTCGGTGAGTGCGCGGGGAGTGGTTTTGCTACAATGGGATAAATGTCAAATATGTTTTCTCTGCTCTCTCACCACTCATTATTATTTCTATACACAGACCATACTGGCGGTGTTACTATTCAAATACAGACGCAGTCATTTATGTTGTGGACAGCAGTGACCGTGACAGAATGGGGATTTCGAAATCTGAGTTGGTTGCCATGTTGGAGGTTTGTGCATTATATAAATCTTGTTTCTCATAGAATCCTACTACTTGATAGCTCAATATTATCTTTGAAACAACATGCACTCAGTATTAAAAAAAAAAACACAACACAATTCACAAGCTAAGCACACATACTCATTTGTTCTTGCGGGAAAAAACAAAACTCACTTAATTTATGTACCATTTGCATTCAATATGAAAAACATGGTTACAAACTGATAATTGTTGCATATCTTTTGTTTATTGCAGGAGGAGGAGCTGAGGAAAGCCATTCTGATGGTATTTGCAAACAAACAGGACATGGACCAAGCCCTGACCCCTGCAGAGGTAGCAACAGCACTGGGACTTTCTGCACTCAAAGACAGAAAATGGCAGATCTTCAAGACATCGGCCACCAAAGGAACAGGACTGGACGAGGGCATGGAGTGGTGAGCATTAGGATTATTCTTGTGTTGTTTTGTGCACAAATGGGCAAACATGTTTTCTGTATGAATCCTAGCATACATACAGGGCTTCGTAAAGGCGATGTACCTGATTTTTACTGTTTTTGAAAGGTGAAAAACAGAACTAGTTCATGTACCCGATTTTTTTTTTTTGCATGTAATAAAGTAAAATCTGTGTTCCCAGTACAGAGATGTTGTAAAAGCATCTATACGGGTGAAAATGAGACCACAGTGCTTTCTCTGCATTGATTTATAGAGCGTATTTTTCTACGTAAAGAAGAAAGTGCATGCTAATGTTTGTTAGCTTTACCCTGAGCTCAGAGACGGGTGAAAAGTGCTTATAAACTCGTCACAGTGAATATTTAGGATGCTGGTACTGCATTGGTAAAGTGAGTGATACATGTGACTGATGTAAAGACTAGGCAAACTAGTTCTGTTTTTCACATTTCAAAACCATAAAAGCATCTTTAGTTTTTAATATTTCCATTGCATTGTCAAGTTTATTGAAATCTAAATTATGTTGCCTTGAAAATAATACACAAAAACATTACAGTAATGCATGGATTACAGTGGCAGTGCTCTACAATTTCAGTCTGAAATTAAAATGAGGAAAAAGTAGAAAAAACTACTTGAAATCAGAATACGTTTCGCTAATTATTTCTTTTGAACCAAACAATTGCTTACCTGCATCTCTCATATTTTCTGTTTCTTTCCTCTCAGGCTTGTGGACGCCCTTAAAAGTCGACAGTGATGCCTCACCTCTCCTTTTAATTTTATTTTTTTTTGTACATATGCTCTTTAACCCCGGTGTATATCCCTTTGTGACTTCCCTGCCCTTCTCCATCCCTAATCGAACTTTTCTGGACCCATGATTGCACTCCGGGCTATACTTTTCTCTTTTTCAACTTTAAACCCATCAAAGCCTTGGTCAATATCAAACTTTCGGACATAAGTGAAGCTGCAGTAATGCCTGGACTGGGACAACACACTACTTCTGAGACATGGGACTGATACTTAACAGTTTGTTGCATTTTGATTAATGTGATTGATAGAGCTTATTTAACTATTTGTGAGCATGTCGCCTCTGCACTTTTACAACTTGATGTATTACTTTCTTGCGGAGTATGTCTCAGGCAGAAATTCATGCATGCAATGAAATTTTTTGCTGTTAAATTGTGTGTAGGTAGAAACATAGCATCTGAGTCACTTATTGGGGATGACATTGCGAAAACTGATAGGTGACGTGAAACTGAAAATCTATAAAGACGCAAGAGATTTTACCTAATTAAATTCCACCTTTTCGACTGTTGTAACTTTTACCTCCTAGCATTTGCCTTTCCTGTGATAAAATATGTGGTTGGTGAAGTTATGATTTAGTGTTGACCGCTCGTCCTCAGCCAACTGTTACTGCAGCTGTATTTGTACTATAATCGAATGAATGCAATGTCAGGAAAAGTATTTTATGCTGTCTATTGATTTGGTTTACTCGAGTGCTTAAAGACTTTTTCCACCAAGTGCAGCTTTGGCATATTGTCTCAACACTAACTCTATGCTCAAAGTGTTATTGTTTGCATATTTATATCTGCTTGTACAGTAAAAATTATTCTCAGTAAAATGTGATGAGCGATTGACACTTCTTTTGGTTTAAAATTATAATGAAACAACAAGACATTTAACAATACAGTATTACACATGTTATTTTAATTACAAATATTACAGTTTTATGTTTTAGTTACATACTTTAGTTATTTTTGTAGCTGTAATATTTCCAAATGAAATAATTTCAATCTACACACCATCAGTGGCACTACATAAGTATTCTGATGGAGGGTCAACCATCTGCTCGTCTCCATGGAGATGTTATTGCTTTGCCCGGAATGTTCCACAATTTGACAAGCTTATCTATTGTGCATATTTACTCACAGGGGTTTTTATCACTCACAAACACCTAAAAACATTCTGACTTGGCCTGGTGGTGTCTGAATCAGCCGTCACCTGCTTGTGTAGAAGATGATGCAATTAAAGCAATAATGTTTCCATTGACACAAACCAGTCCCTCCACCTGAAAAAGTTACATGGTGCACCTTTAACTTCGCCGAGTCCGTGTGTAGTCTTAACTAAAAACAATTCTGAATTTACAGAATCTAACTTAAAAGAAAAAATGTAAGGATCAAAAGTCACCTCAATAACGTCAAACAATGAGTCTTCAGCATCCAAATGCTCAGGAGCTGCCTCCATCTTCTGTGAGGGCCAACATAATTCTCCATTTGGGAGATATATCAAGAAATCGTATTACTGGTATGATGTGGAAAGTTAAGTATAAATTAAACTAAGGCACAAATGTTTGAGTCACAAAAATAAACAAAAGACTATTAAAAAAAGGCTTCTCTTTTCTACGTTATAAAATATTCAGCCTGTAATTTATCTACAGCAGGTCTTTAAAGTCTGAGGTTCTCGTCACTTGACCATGGCCAGGTCTTTGAGTGCGTGGCTCCTGTGTTTCTTGGCCTTATATCCAGGTCGGAGAAACTCAATCTTCCTCTTTTTTGCTTCAATTTTGTTCTTGTGCTTTTTCAGCTTCTTCTTTGCAGCAATGTCTGGATTTGCCACAGCCTGAAGACAAACACAAATGTCAGCCACAAATGTCGGTATTAAAATGCTGAATATATTAGAACAAGTGAAAAGGTCACAAGTAATAAATTCTGAGTGAAAGAAGTCTCATAAAAACATGCTGTCACACAACACTAGTCGACAACATTAGTCTTATTAAAAAGAGGGAAAGCACTCAAACTTTTCACTGTTTGCAAGATCAAAACTTTTATTACTGTTGTGGTTATTATTTTTAGATGTAAATTTTTAGTACTTTCTTTTGGCAATTAAAAAATCTTTGGCAACTGTCCTAATTTTCACTTTACAGTCTGGATACAAAGGTGTCAATTCACAAAACAAAGACTAGCACTCCATATGTTTTATTATACACTTACTTAAACATTTAAAACTCAATGCTTCTGCCATATCTGGTTTCTGTTAATACATTAGGCATTTTCACACATAACAGTACCAAGAACTAAATCCCTATAATCTAGGGCTGCAACAAGTTAATCGATTAATCGCAATTAATCAATTATAGAAATGGTTGTCAACTAATTAAACAATCGAGTAATCGTTAACTGGTCTAAACACAGACTCCAAAACATTGTATGTGTTGAAAGAAGAGGTTTATTACTCAGGCAGAGCAGGAATCACACAAAAAACACACAGGAAACATGTCAATTGTGTGTTTTTGATTATATACTTAATACTTGCTCATCTATAAATATTTTCCACCAGGACATCCTTAAACGCTTTCACGTCATCTTTGTTTGGGTAAAATTTGCGTTCTAAACAACAAATTGATTAATTGAAGGAATAGTTGCTAGACTAATCAATTACCGAAATAATTGTTAGTTGCAGCCCTACTATAATCCTCCTGTCCCTATTTTGTCACACAGTACCCCTTACTCGGGTTCATACAGCGACAGTAGCTGAAAGTAGATTCAAATGACTAGAACATTAGAACACAACAGTAAAACCTGTTTCCCCTTCATCCTATTCCTTTCGAGGACTATAAAACTGCACATAAAACTGTGATCTACAAACACAATTATTCAAAACAAGTACCAGGAACAAAAAAGGTTCTTATAGTGGAAAAACACCAATTGTTTTTGCGTTCGTACCTGCATGGCTCTGTGCCTCTTGCGCGCGGCCCGTCTCTGGGAGAATTCCCTCTGGACGGCAGAAAAAGCCAGAGAGAAAGGCTCCAGTCCCACCTGCTTCTTCAGCAGCTCAATCAGTTCCTGCGCCAGGTTTTTTAATGTGGGGTCTGAAACAAGAGCAGAAAGATTAGTATTGCAAGGGAATGGGAACTTTTCAGATTCAACAATGTGTCCCTTTCTCAGACGGGAGGCAATTGCATACGCTAATTTCAAATTCACAAACGCAACAAGGTCCATTTATTTTGAAATAATTATCAAACCAATCCTTAGTATTTAAACTCACATCTAAATTAAAGTTTATTTGACAGGTTCTCGTGTTTTTCTAATTATTACTTAGTTTGGAGAGATAGAACCTGTGGTAAATATACATCAAAGTTTTACATCCGTTTAGTTGTAGTTTGTGAGGAAAAAGAGAAATAGAAGAACAGAATCCCTCTGTGATGTCATCAATAAGTGACATTACATTGGAAATACAGTGACAATTTACAGCAACTGACACATTCATCTGACAGTTAAACAATCATTTAATAAAATGTTAAATGTGTTATCAGGTATTATTGTTTGTCAATTCCTAATTATTGTGTAATTTAGATGGATTTTGCCCATTGTTTCCAAAATGGTTGTTAGGAATTACCTCTACATTTGTCATATTTACTGCCCATGTTCAATCAGGGAAGTAGCATTGTAAATTTGTACAAAAACAGTTGAGAAAAAAAAACAACAACAACATTTGTGTGTAATCTTAAATATAATCTAAATTTTAGTGAAATGTGTCATATGCACTTTAAATAATGCAGGATTTAATGTTATGTCACATGATCTGAATCCTAGCAAGAGTATAATCAAACTTTAATGTCGTAATTTAGACCAGATTTAGCAAATTAGCAAGACATTTTGTTTTATCAAGTAAAATAAGACACATACTGCAAGAACTCATCTAAGCTTATTTTTTAACAGATGAAATGGGTGTTCAGCTTTGAAAGAAAGAGACAGTCACAGACAACGGTAAATTGTGTAGGATCATACAAACACAAGGGTCAGCAGCTGGCATTATTAAAGGAATAATGATAGAAAAACAAAATTCCAATTCTTTCCTGTGGGCTGTAATAGTCGTACCTTGGTCTGCGTACGTGCTGTCCAGTTCTCGGTACAGGGGAGTGATGATCGTCCTCAGATAAGGCGCCAGACGCTCTTTGCCCAAATCCATTCCAATAGCTCCAAGGAATTTAAACACACACGTTCTCTACAAGAAAGCAGAAAATCAATGCATTCAATAGTACAGGGAAATTAAAGGAGAGTTAAAGCTGAGACATAATGATACAAAGACTACGTATTAGATTAGTGGTTCCCCAGAGAACCCCCTACGCTTTGTTTCACCCAACCCCTTAACTTGAGTAATGGGCAAATAAATGGGTTTACTAGTCGAATATAATCAATTATTACTATTATATTTTTGTTTTACTTATGTTTATGATCCAAAGATACTCAAAAAAATGCAAAATTTACAACTAATTACACCTTTTTATTCAGATTAAAGTACATTTCATCTTCATTTAAAAATTAAAACCATTCCAAGTACCCCCTGTTAATTCCTCATGTACCCCTTGGGGTCCCTGGACCCCTGGTTGGGAAACACTGTATTAGATTATTATCCTGCTAAAACCTATACAGCCCCGTTGCAAATTGTAAAAGAACTTGCTAAGAATTGGTTAAAAGTTGAGGCGCCAACAATGGAAAACTGGGTTGATGTAATGCATGATATCTACATTATCGAGAAACTGACTGAAGCTTAAGCTGAAGTCTAGAAACAGAGAAATTTGAGAAGATATAGAAAGGTTGGCTTGAATTAGTTAAACCGATGAAATCAGATTTTCTTTGAGAAACTGTATTAATTCCCCATTATTTGTTTGCTACTGATTTAGTTTTTTTGTAATGGACAAATGTCTGCCAAAATCGTATGTTGTATTGTATACTGTCTTAAAAAAAACATAATGAACATAATAAACAACAACAAAAAACTGACAGTTTATTATGCTGCAATGTTTTTTTCAGACTAGAAATTGCCTTTTTGTGTATTACCTGTCACCACAGTCATTTTTGGACCACTTTAGATGGATATACTGATAATTTCAGACAAAAAAAAACAACAACTAAAAATTGCAGTTTGGAAATGCTCTAATTATCTAACAATCTTTTAAGGCAAGGCAAGCTTTCATTTTCTTTTAATGACAATATATATATATTAAAAAAAAAATTTGACAGAGGAAGAGATTTGTTTATAACTATGTTTGTCAGAATATCATGTCTAAATGACGTACAGTGGGGTTAAACATGTAAAACTAACCTTGAGAGGCACTTTAGGTGAATACGCTGCTTCTCGTTTGGCCATTAGAGACAGTTTGTTTATGAGCCACAGAAGTGACGGCGGCCGGTCATCTTTGTCATCCTCCTCTTTCTCCTCCTCTTTCTCCTCTTCCTCAAGTCCATTTCCATTCTCCTCCTCCTCATTCTCCTCTGTCTGATCCTCCTCCATTTTAACTTCCTCCTCCTCCTCCGACGCCAAAGTCACATCAGACTCAGGAGAAATGAGGTAGATCATTTTGCCAACAAAGAGCAAGTTCTTTATGACCTACAAACAGAGGACAGTAGAGTAAACAAATATAGCTCAATACAGGTTTATTTATATTAAACATTCTGAATCATCATATTTACCTGCTCTCCTGAAGAAATATCGAGGTACTTAGACTGCAGCTGATAACAGAAAGCCAGCGCCAACTCTCTCATCTACAATTATAGAAATGTTGTATATTATCAATAGAGAAATTACCTGCTTTGTGTCTAGTATTTTACAACAAAAAACTTTCATAATATGCCCAAATCACTCTTTATTTATCCTCAAGGGACAATTCAAAGGCACACAAAGTAGAACACAAAACCACGAAAAACAAAGTGACAAAAATAGAAACTGCTTGTCATTAAAAGGTGGGTCGACTGTAAAATTGCCTGAAAACATTAATTCATTCAAATTCCTCTGTTGTATTGCTTTTACATACGATAGGAGAAGGGATGTGACGATATACAATTTTTGTTTTACAATAATTGTGAGAAAAAGCACTAGGTTTTAATGATCATTCCGGATTATTGAGATGATGACCAAACAACAGAGAAATCCTTCATTTTCTGTTATTTCCATTGTCCATAACGTTTTAGGAAATTGTAGTTTAAGAATGACAAAATAAAGTTAAAAACAGAGAGATAAAAAGTAATTTCCATTTAGATGTATATTTTGGACTATAGATTGAAATAAGAATACATTTTGATTATTAAACTGTCACTTTTTTTTTTTTTACTTCCTACGATTATATTGTGGCCTTAATAATCTTTACATTCTTATATAGCGAAGTAAATGAATTCATAAAAAAAACACACACACGCACACAGAGTTGATGATAAAGTCACAGGTGCATCTTATTTATTGCAGTTATTGTTTTAGTGCCTCGTTTTGTTCCATACCTTCTTGTCCAGAGCGTTGGTGATGAAGACCTTTGCCGCCGGCTGGTTTGACGTCTCGCCTCTCTCTCTCCAGAGGCTGAGCAGCTCATCAGGCTGCTGTGCCGCGAAGAGCTGACCGAAGAGCTGTGAGGCCGTGAGCCACACCCAGGAGTGGGGGTGTCGCAGGTGGGCCTCCGTGTGGCCTGTGAGGGACAGACGGTGAACACAGGCACAGACATGCAGTAGTTTAGATTTACAAGAGCATTATTTGAGGTGAAAGATATATTAAAGAGGTGTTGTTGCACATCTGTTTTCTGAAGACAAATGTGTAATGGCCAGATATCAAGAAAAAACTATAGCGTACTGTAACTTGAACACAAGTAAAACATACATTAGAACTTAGAATTAGTAACTCGAGCACTTTAAATCCCTGCTCAAGACGCACTTTTTCTCTTTGGCATTTGATTCCAGATAGAACGAGTTAAGTTTTTATTTTATTTTGTATTTCTATCTTATAGCTCTAATGTATTGTTGTCTGTGCAACTCTTTGATAAGCTCTGGCTATGTTTAAAAGTGTTTGATAAATGCATTTGATTTGATCTGAAGTAAAATGTGTGTTTGAAATTGCCTGGGGTATCTGATTGTTTTTGTAAATGAGTACATTTTGTTTTTCCCTCAAAAAACAATGTAGTTTATACAAAATGAGACCACTGCATGCTGTCTGCAACTAAGAATCAACTATTTCAACCTGGAATTAAGAGCCAAAAGCAGCGCTCTGATTGGCTGTGGTTAGGCTGTCCCACTGTTTGACTTTGCCGCCTGAAAAAAGATTTTCTACTCGCCAAAAATGTATGACTGTGAATATTAACAATTTGCCCAAAGGTTTGTGAGAGCTAGGAACAAACCTTTTGAAAAACTCAATTAATAAATCTAAGTAATTTTGAGGCAGATAATGCAATAATCAATTTGTATTCTTTTTAGATCAGATTAAGTCTGAAAAGAGACATTCTGACTGTGAGGCCAATTTGCCAACCTGATTATAAGTTTAATTAATACTTCAAAGTACAGTACAGATATCAAAATTAAACACGTAATTACTTACTCCAGATTTGAATAAGTGTTTCATGATCCTTGGTAAGCTCCAAAAAACCACAGTGTTTGCACAGTTTAGTGATGAGAGTAAGATAAGTAAACAACAACCGGTCTGCTCCTCTCTCCTCCTGCTCCTCCTCAATCTAAAATGCACAAATGAATGTTAAAGAAAAATAAACACAACTACATAGTATTTGAATATATATTGATATTTATGATGCTTACGTCTTCATAGTTGTCTGGGTGGGTCTCTTTTTCTATTTGTGGTAACAGCTTTTCGAGGCGACGAGAGAATTTTTCCTCCTCAACTTCCACAAACAGACCACAAATCTGAGCGCCCAGGCGTTTCAGAGTGGACTGAAAGGACAAAAAAAGAACAAATAATTTAACCATCATTGAAAAGCTTTTTTTAAACTGTGTGAACTGATTTGTAATGTCTACTTCACAAAGATAAGACAGGAAAGAGAGGGCAATATTGGCAAAAATTGTATATCAGTTTTCGCAGTATCCTGACAACAATAATCCGAAGATATTTTAGCAACCTAGAAACAGAAATGTGCAAAAATTTATCTTTTAGTGTATTAGTTTGGATTTAAGTATAAGACAAATGTGAAAAGGCTGCAAAACTGCCCTCAATTATGCAGAAATATCGACTGCAAATGGCTTTTTAAATGTCTAAATTTGCATCTCATCTTTACTCTTTTTCAAGTTCTTTGTCCCAGTCCTTGAGGAGTACTTGTCTTTGTTTGACCTTTGTGAATATTTTATTTGACAATTTTATTTTTGTGAATTCTTGATGCACTCACCTGCCCTTCTTTAGTCATATGCACAAATAAAACTTTATACAGCAGTTTGAAAGATTATATAATTTACCCAATATTAAAATCTGCATATCTGACTTAAATCTGACCACCACTAGTCCAGACATAAATAATTTGTGTACTTGTTTAGTCCAGTTTGTGTACAGCAATGTCAATCATCAGTACAGCTAAGGATACATTTAATAGGACAAAGCAAGAGTATCTAGAAGATATGAAAACCGTGACCAAAAATACCACGTTATGACAGCAGCTGCATATTTTATAATGAAGAAAAACAAGTATTTATTTTGTTATTTGCTTCTTGGTTATACCACTTTGCTTGCC
This sequence comes from Rhinogobius similis, assembly GCA_019453435.1. Lineage (NCBI taxonomy): Eukaryota > Metazoa > Chordata > Actinopteri > Gobiiformes > Gobiidae > Rhinogobius > Rhinogobius similis. The sequence continues at coordinate 16,764,553 of CM033619.1, forward strand.
GGAGAATATCAGGGAAAACAAGCAGCCTAATAATGGTTATATACTGAAATAGGCATACATGGATTGAAATAGATTGAATTTGGACTGTTCTTTGGTTATTTACATAATTTGTGCCATGATAGGTGTATATAATGACCAAAAACAATATATTCATTAACTTGAGAATGTGAGGGGTGCTGCTTTTTTCATAGACCCAGTGAAATAAATGAGCTTTGTCAATACCAGCAGAATACCATCCTCTCTGATTTGATACTGTGGCTTTTGAACGCTACAGTATATAACTTAAAACCGGTCCCACCCCTAGTCCCAAGACTTCTAAAAATATTACATTTTTGGGGAAGAAACGCTGTTCATTCACTGTTTTCAATTGCCATTTTTTAACAAGAGGGGTGTGTACCTTCTCAGAGTCAAGCCATGTCTCCACAAGTGAGTACAGATGATTTTTGGTGTTCAGGTCGACTTGAGTGATCAGTCCCTTGATGGTCATGGCGGCCATTTTCTTACAGCGCGCAGAGTCGTCGTTCACCACCACCAAAGCCAAAGGGGCAAAGAACAAGGAGCTGTATTTTTGCAACATTTTCTGTAAAAAACGAGAAAGTCATCTTAATCTTCCTGTTCAGTTTATTTTAGTGAAATGACAGAACATATTTATGAACCTGAGGAAAAGTCTGGAAGATGGAGGCCATCATCTCCAGAGCGGACTCCCTCCCTGTGTCGTGTTCATAAGAAAGTTGAGCGACCACGAAATCCAAGTGGCGTCTGAGCTTAGTCCCCAGAGGATAATCCAGCAGGTACTTCATATAGATCTGAAAAGAGAAATGTTATTTTACTTCAATCACACAAAGAAGTATAGACAAATTGAATAAAAACATGTAAGATTTTATGGAATAGACCCAGATAAATTTTAGGTGGTAGAGTTTATTCTTGAATTTTTTTTAGATCCAGACAAAAAATGCAAAACTCATTCTCCAGTCAATAAAAAATAGTTTTATAGGTCTTATTGTTTGGTTTGTTACAACTAGGAGATAAGACAGAGCCTTGGCATGGATCTACACTCTCGTGACTTCCTTTTCCTTTGTTGTAGAGATGGAAGTATTGGTATCAAAGTATCAATATATCAATACCAACTCAGCAAAAATGTGGGTATTAATGCTGTTATGCAAATAGCAAGACAAATTACCAAATGTAAACACTAGAGCAGGACATCAGTTTTGATTTGATTTGATTACCTTTTGTTTCGAACATGATGGAACACATAATAACAAAATACTGTATAACACTGAATCCAGGATATAACAGAAGACAAAAATATCTGAAGTGTTCGAAAAGGAGTAGGAGGAAGTTAAAACTTATTTAATCCTACCCCTAGATTTAGATGTTAAGACATTTTTCATTCTTTTGTGTCAGCTGTTTGCCCTTTAGTGACTATTTGAAACCCTTTTTCACACACTCATAGCGCATAGGTATCGAAAAAAAAAAAAAAAAATACCCTCAAAAGGTTCTTGGTGTCGTATCGAAAGCCTAACCCATCCCTATTATTCTGCCCAATTTGGCATTTTATAAATAGATACACAACTTGACATGTGCATATAAAAAATATAATAAATAACTTTATATACCTGTCGACAGTGTATCCTGATCATAGCATTTCCACCATTAACAGCAAGTTTGGCTACTTTCTTCATCACATCCTCCATCTCTGGAACAACAAGCTTCCTAGACAGAATGGCCTGGGGCGAGACATTACATTTGAACATTATTTTGGAACAATATCGTGATTGTATAGAGTCACTGAGTGTCTGTGGTTACCTTGAGCAGGCTGAAGGCGGTGGCCTGTCTGGACTGGTCATAGATGTCCTCCTCGGCGTATCCCAGCAGCACTTGCAGCTGTGTCTCTGAGATTGCGTTTGTTTGGATATTCTTTACCAGCACAGTTATGGTCTGAGAAATAAGGAAGTTAGTTCATTATTCAGTACTGCTTATTTTGAAAACAATACTTGGTTTGAAAACAATTGTTTAATGATTTAAAGTGGGCGGAGAGAGTGGGAAGCAACATTCAAGTGCAACCAAACCCCATGAGGCAGCGAGATACTGAACTATATTGTAAGAGTGCAGTTACTGTTCTTGATCTATATTCAAACACAATGTTTTAGTAAAATCAGATCTTAATAAAGCTTAAGATCCAAGCATTTCTAGTAGTCAATGTTTAGAGTATTTTTAATGGCAAGGTCTATAACCAGTCCTCAGTCAGTAAAAGCATGAGATTCAGCAGAGTTCAAACTTTGCAGGAAGAAATTTGACTATTTTTGTGTTAGACAGCAATTTTTTCCCCTCATAATTAGTACATTTTAAGAAAGTGTGGTGTAAAATCAGACCTGAAGACATGGGTGTCTTCCTCTAATAATTAAACAGTTTATCTTTTTTAAACTTGTAAGAAAGAGCCTTGTGATTCACTATATGACACTTTGAGATGAGAGCTGATGGCTGAGCAGGGATAATACACCTGCTTCAGTTTTGTGTCTGAAAAAGCTAAGTGACCAAAAATCTATGCATGTGAAAACTAGTGATGTGTCAAAATGAGTTAGAAAGGTTTAAATATCTACTTCCTTATTTCACTTTTTGAAAACTAGGTACCCCAGCTTTAAAAGTCTGTCTTGTAGGTATTCAGGAAATTATTATTTGTTTTAAATAAGAATTAATTAAATTTAATAAAAACTGATAGAAATAATTAGTTATTCATTTGGTCTCATATTAATGTAATTTTTCATTCGTCCAGAAAATTTCAACGGTAGTCTGAACACAGTTTTAGAAACCGAACAGTGTTCAGATGAGCTTTATCTTTGAAACCTACTCTACTTTTATCAGTTTTATCAAAGGTAAAATGTACTGTGTTCATTGATCATAATGCAACGGCTCGTCATCGTATTTTTTTGTACCTTGAAGCAGTTCTGAACCAGGAGGTAGTTCTCTCCACGCGCCGCTCCAGCTTTAGAGTAATCTTTGAGCAGAACAAATAACTGTTTGGTCAACTGCTCTGCGTTTGTCTCAACTGAAGGAAGAGGAAACTTCAGCAGCCAAGTGAAACCAACCAGGGCCTCAGTGATCACCTGGACACAGAAATACAGACAAACATAAATGTGAAAATACTACTTATACTGACTGGTAAAGGCAGACTATAAAACTTGCAACAACCTTGACGTGCATCGAGTCGAGGCAATCGAGTAGCAACAGCACAAAGGGGTCCAGCATTTCCAGAGCAGAAACCTCAGAGGACGTAACTTTGCCTCTTTTCAGGCTCAAGTGAAGAAGCTGAAAAGAGGGAAAACATTTGTAAAATTTGCAGTAAAGTATTGTTTATTACCCCAAATACCATAGTACTTGACTCCCTAACTTCTTTCATCAACTAAACAAATTAAAAATAGTTAAAAGAGAAAGAAATATCTCAGCATTTTGAAATAAAGTATTAAATGAGAAATGGGAAGCAAACGTTGAAGGTTAAAAGTGGAAAAAAGCAGAATTTAAATGTGATTAATCTAGTTTTAAAGGGTTAGGGTTTAACTCAATTGTACTCAATCCACCAAATCAGAATGCAACTAAACTAGGATTAAGAAAACAAAACAGACAAAAAAACCACATGATTGACCAAGGACCTACTCACCCCCATTAAAAAGGAAACAAATGGGTTTACCTTGAGTCCTGCATCCACCAGAATGTGCATGTTGGTCCTGCTGCTCACAGCTGCTCTTTGTCCGCCCCTCTTTGGGGTCGGAGGAAGCAGTAGGCAGCTGGGTGGGGGCAGCCGGGGGTCCGGAGGAGGCTTGACTTTGGACTTCTCTCTGTAAAAGCAACCAGCAATTACGGGTCCTTCCGTGTCTTAAAATAATAAAATGAGTATATGCAGTCATTGTTCAAACACAATTTTATTATGATTTATATATATATATATATATATATATATATATATATATATATATATATATATATATATATATATATATATATATATATATATATATATATATATATATATATATATATATATATATATATATATATATATATATATATATATATATATATATATATATATATATATATATTTATTTATTTTATTTTATTTGTATTGTACATTACATTGTTGCAAAGTAAAAAACAAAAACATGTTTTTTATTAAAATTAATTCTTAAATATTAGCATTGATGTAAACGTTATTATAATAAATTGTGGTCAGTTTCTCACTTGTCTCTCTTGGTGAGGAGGGGCAGGCTCTCGCTGATCAGGCCGTGGCAAAGGAGCAGGACATCCTGAGAAGTCATTCCACTGTTGACCAGCAGACCCAGGATCAGTCTGCGCAGCACCGCCCCCACCCTGTTACACACCTTCAGACTGGAGGAGGTCTCCAAGATCTGCCAAAGAGAAACACCAATATGAAGATTGTGCAAACATTCAAGACAACTGGGAAACTGTCAGGAGCAGAGAGCTGGCAATCTCCAGAGCTTGAGCTCAGTTTGAGCTTCAGGAACATCAGTGTAATCCCTCATTCATCCAGGAGTGTGCTATCGTAGAAAAGGTTTAAAGGGTCTTCATCTGGAGGGTGTTTTGAAAATCAAGATGTTTCGACTTCCATCACTGATTGAGATTGTCTTGATTTTCAAAACAGCATCCAGATGAAGACCTTTGAAACTTTTCTTTGATGAGGGAACAGGCAAACTCCGCACAGAAGGGCCCGGTCAACCTAGAAGTTGAACCCTGAACCTTCTTGCTTTGAAGTGAGAATTCTAGCAACTTAAGCAAACTTATCTCCACCAGCCAAGTTACCCATCAGATCTGTGAAGTGGTATATTTTTCAAGTCATTTTTAGCACTAAAAACATAGGTAATTGAATACATTTCCACAGGTTTAACGCCACACTAAGGAACATTCCAAGCAAAGCAACATTTAAGTAAATACAATTTCGGGCAATGTATATTGTCTATTCAATCTGTATTGAATGCTACTCTTTGGTGCCTTTTAATTTTCTATTGATAATCAAATGTGGGAAAGTTAGTTTACATCTTACTGTTTAAATTTAACTGGCAATGTTTTATGGACGTCTCACCTCCTTCAGCGGTAGGATAAGTTTGGTGATGCTCTCTTTGCTGCAGAACTGGGCCAGCAGTTCATAGGAGTCCATACTTTTGCTGTGTCTGGCCTCCATCGATTTAGAGACAATGCCCTTCACCTCCTTTTCTTCAGCCACAGCTCCAAACAGCTCATTGTTAAATATCTGTTAAAAGTAGTTAAGCAATTAAGATGATAATTCCAGAAAGACAAACTCAAAATGCCAGTCCTAGATGTTGACATCTTGTAGTACTACCACAAAATATGTTAAAAATGGCCACTAATTTCCAGCAATGTTGACTAAATTACTGATGTTTGTGGTCCTTACGTCAATGAGCATGTTCATACAGGGATCCAAGTCTCCGCTCTTCAGAGTTGGACTGAGTGTGGACAGTAGCCGGTGAACTGTGAAGGTCAACACGTGAACCTAAAAAAACAGCACACTTAATTATGTTTAAAAGTCACATTTTATTTGCAGGTATGTGCATGTTTAAATGTGCACCTGGTAGCCTTTCACCAGTACTCCTTGCATTTCTTTGAGCAGATAATGCAAATATCTGATGCCCAAAGTCTCAGTAATCTTCACCAAAGTTCCTCGTGCCACATCTCTGATTTCCTGGAAGCGGTTTCTCAGCAGTACGCAGACTTTAATTAAAATTCTGTAATATATTGACAATAGGTGAATCAGTTACAATTTATGGGCGCAAAATTCAAATGGCGTATCGTGTTTACCCGGGTAAGTTGGCCTCCATAATATGAGGAGGCAGAGTCTGCATTAGTTTGACCATGGCAAAGGCGATGGGGATGCGAACCACTTCCTCTTCCTTCACTTCCTTTGATTTTACCGCCTTGTGTTCTTCATCTCGTTGCAACTTTTGATTGCAAAACAATCAAAAACGACTGAATAATAGCCGGAGTTTCTAGCATTTCTTTGTTATTTTTCTTACTGATATAAACAAAAAACAAGCACAAAGTTCACAGTCACCACAAACATATTCGTTTCACTAAAGATAGAAAAGTGGTGTTATTTAATTAAACTTGTGATAGATAGGACAATATTTTTGGAGCTCAATATTTATTGTGTGCACCTTTTGTGTACACTTTTGGGGCGTTTTTCTTTGTTTTTGATAAGATTGATTCTAGAGAGTGAAATAAATAACTTGAAAAAATAAATAACGGCACCAACTTAAAGAAAAAGTGTAATGCTAATTATTTATTGTAGCTCATGTTTTTAACGATATTTCACATTTAGAATGACTATGTTTGGGATTTTCCAGCTTTAGGGTTACTATGTCAGCAGCATAAAGTACTTTAAATATCATCTATAGTATCTAGTTTTGATACTAGTTTTAATATCGATTAATATCTGATTTTCTATGCTTTTGACAATGGTTTCTTCTAGTTTTCTATTCTTTTGTTGAGTTTATTTTTGTCATGTTTTGTCTTTGTAAGACAAATAGTACAAAAAGTGTCAAATGTAGTCATCTGCACAATGTTTTAAGACTTAGAACTTTCTACGAATGAGGCGTTACAAACAAAAAACGAAAAACATATTTTTTTTTTATTTTAAAATGAAATCCCCCTTGTTTAGTGTAAATGTGAGAATGTCTTTATGACTGTGTGCTGCAATTCATCCTTGAAAAGGAAGTTTCAATCTCTTACTTGGTTAAATAAAGGTTAATGAATAAAAATCTACACCCTCCATGTTCTCATAACTGAGACAGCTTGTGTTTGTGTTTTGTGTACCTTAGCAGTGAGACACTTTTGCAGTCGAGGCAGTACACTCTCGTTGACTGAACGATGAATGGCGCTGATCAGAGACTCCAGCTCCTCTTTGCTTTGTGGCAGCCCAGTGACCACTCCTGCAGCCGCCGTGGGATTTATCGTCCTTTTAGTTTCAATAACTGCAACTTTGGTGGAGTCCGAGTCCTTTCGTGCATCGGTATTTTCTGTTTCCATGGTAACATCAGCCGTTTTCGTGTCTGTGCTAACATCTTTACTGTTCGTTTCCATGGCATTCTCATCGTCACTCACTTCATCCTCATCTTCAGCGTCTTCTTCTTCGGGTTCAAGAGCAGTGGTGCCACCTGATGAATATATAAACATTTTAAGAGAAAAAGCCAACAGATAGTAAACTTACATGTTAAAAACTCCACTTAGTACATAACAAACTCTTGCTTCCTTTATCAAAATCCTTATAAAGAATATATAAAACAGGACAAACAAGATTAAAAAACTGTTACTATTACCATTCAAAACTTTGACTTCTTTGCCACATACAAAGAAAATGTTAGAAAATGTCATAAAATGGCAATATTCTTTAAATATGAGTATCAGAAACAGCTAAAATAGAAAAAATAGACAGCTTATTACTCACTTTCTCTTGTTTTAGCAGCCTCAATTTCTTTGCTGAGTGTCTCATGATCAAAATGAAAGGCCTCTAAAACTGTAACCAGCAAGCTACAACAAGAACAGTAGAAAAAAATCATGAATAGTTAAACCAGTTTGGGTGGGAAATGTACTCAAAGGCAGACTGTCCATGGCGTTACCTCACAGCCAGCTTCTGTTCAGCTTGTGCAGTTTGCAGGATGTGAACAAAGTGTTTGAGGTAGTACAGATACTTTGACCAGGTTAGTTTACGGCACACGGCTCCCACCACCTCCACTGACGCTGATATCATGTTCTCATGCTGAAAAATAAGTAACTTGCCCAATTACGATGCAACTTATTCAGATTTGCTGCCAACTAAAACATTTCCAGTTACTTTACCTTCAGCATCTTCTCATCCATCAGTGCAGTCATGGCGTATGGCATTATGTAGTTCTGTAACGATCGAGGACTTATGACCACAGTGCCATCTGTCAGCTGCTTGGCCAGTTTTCTCAAGGCTCGACCTCGACGGTGGATCTAGAAGCAGAGAATAGACGTTATTACAATGGATAAGAGGTGTGGAAAGAGAAATTTCAAAGATCCACTGAGAAGTAAGAATGGATATTGTTGTCACCTGGATGTGCTTCATGTGTTCAAAGAAGTCCGATTCAGGGTCATTGTAGTCTGTGAGCTGCACCAAGTCTCTGAACTCTTTCTTTGAGGGGAAAGTCTTCACCAAACAGGCCAGCACTGTCGTGTACTCATGCTGGGCACTCTAAGAACGGGAAACGCTTATTGGAAATATACAATTCTATATTCTTTCATGCACATGAGTAAACTACATATATAAATAAAATAAAATAGTTTGGTCATCATTTGCCATCATTGTACTTTTTTCTGGGTTTTAAACAAAATATTATTTTTTCTCATGTTTGCACAATCTGGCGGGATCGTTTTAGCGCGATATATTGTCCCATCTCTACGGTCTATTACACTATGCTAGTGGTTCCAAACTTTTTTTCTCTGCATTAATAATTACTTTGATAATCTGACCCTCTGACCAGAAAAATCTCTGGGGACCCTCAGGTTGGGAACCACTGTACTATATTACTGTCTGCATGTAATAAGTCCTGAGATGCAACAACATAACCGTACATGCTATTATTTTATCACACTGGACTTAATGGGGCTCTTATAAGGTATTAAATATTCTGTGTAACAGAAGGTACAAATCCCATTTCAAGGCATATAACTGAACTGGTTCACAACTAAGTTGAGAATCATAGCTCAAAAATGGGTAAAGGTCCTGGGGAATGGGTCAACTGAAGAGCATAATTCTTACTACAGGGAAAATAAAGTCTACAAAAAGATAAACTAGTCAGTCACATTAGTGTTTTACCTCCTTTTTGCTGCGCAGGCCCTTGAGCACAGCGTCTAGAACAGTGTGCTGTATGACTTCTCTGTAAAGCTGCTCTCCTGCTTCCACTGCTGCCAGCTGCTCAATGATCGCAGACAGACACAAGGTGGCGTTGTCTCCCAGGGACATGTCACCGATCTGGAGGAGAAAAGATTAGGGTAATTCAAGCAAACAAATTTAACAAAATAATTATTTTTATCTATAATTATATTGTACTTTGTTACCTCAAAGGTGTGAAAGCAGTTGTGTATGAGTGTGAAGACAAAGTCCAGGTCAAGCGTCTGTGATTCTCTCACGCGTCTCGTTGCTTCTTGAAAGGCCTCCAGGCGAACATCAAAGTAAATCTCATCCAAGTGTCGACTGTCGAAGGCATTAAGCTGTGAAAACAGTTCAATATATTGACGTCAATTTTCAGATGAATCTTTATATTATACAACAATATGTTTTGCCTTCACTACCTTGGTAGCGACATCCGTGATATATGACAATGAGGGCTCCAAATCTGACAAGGTCTGAGGAACACAGAAGTCAAAAGATTTGAAACAGGGGAAATCATCAAGCTTTAGGAGTTAACTTTCAGTCAGTCTAGGGCAAGTGTTAAACTGGAACTAAACCAAACTTGTGTGTAAAGTGTGTACATGGCATTTTAGTAGCATTCTCGATTTTTTCTTAGCATTTCAGTGCAATAGATTTAATTTATAACATGGTTAAAAGCTCTTAAAAGTTGTTTTGGCAGAATATGTCTCCTATAAGTTATGGAAACAATACCTGGAAGACACTGGTGAGAGCTTGTCTGGGGATCTTCTTGTGGATGACAGAGAAAAGTTTACTTAACGGGCGCAAGAATGAGGAGGGATTCGAACACTGACGTAGCAAGTTTTGAACTGTGGCCAAGACGTCGATCTCTGTCTCCTGTAAAACAACAACAGGATAAACACACTCACCACAGAATTCTGTTGAATTACAATAAAATACAAGCGACTGTGTCTTACTGGAGGGTTGTTTCCTTTCTGGAGGTGAGGGAGCAGCAGGCTGATGAGCACAGAGCTTTGCTCTTTGTCACTAACAAATCGACTGATCCTGAAGGGAATGAGACAAAATAACATTACCATAACACATTAAATAAATTGCACAATTGAAAAAACAACAGACAATGAGCAAACTTACTTGGAGAGTATGTTGAGTTCACGGGTCACTTGAGCTCTGAATTTCTTCTTCTTGAGTCTGTCGGTGTTTCGTACGACGGAGCTGAGGTAATGTAGCAGAGTCGAGATGTGTGGCAGCAGGAGCCTGGAGCCTTTAGTCAGGGAGTCTGAAGGATGTGATTGGGTTTAACGTAATCCTCTTTTTTAACCAAAAATACAACTTGTTGTCTAATGCCTTATTTTACATAAATCTACTTGCTTTGTAGTGTTTTATGATTAGGGTAGAAAATCTGATTGAAAATAGAAACAAACTTGTACTTGCACACACAAAATTGGGACTAAACCGAGACTAGACCAGGACTAAACAAGTTTACATCAGGACTAAACTGCACTCACATCAGTATCAAACCATGACAATTGTGAATGTACCAAAATATACTGTTATAAAAGTTAATACCCACAAACCTGTTGTAAGAGTGCCCTCTGCTGGTTGGGGGAGAACACTGCCGGTTACAAACAGCTCAGTCTCGGTCTCTGAAGCCACAAAGTCTTCAGTTGAGGCCAGAGACTCGGCTATGTCCATGACCGTGGTAATGGTCACTGTGGAGGCGTTTTTGGCTGACAGCAGTGCAAACACATTGAGGAGGACATCTAACTCTGGGTGGTCTGGCTTCTGCTTGGCCAAGAGGGGGAAATATCTGAGATAAGAGCATATATGTTACACTTTTATAATGCAATTGGAGAATTATAAGTGGTAATATAAAAATGTGTTTCTTACCTGGCATTTTTGCACCAAACATGGATGAGTTTGAGCAGAGGAGTGGGAGAGTACGGGCTTTCTGTGGGTAAACGGCATATCTACAGAAGAAAACGAAAAGAGAAAGAAAACAATTATTAAAAAATAGTGTAGTCTATTTTTTGCTTATTCATTATTTATTTATTTTCACATTTAGGATCACATAACAATAAATACAATTATTTTTGTCCCAGTTATGTATCTATCTTATGTATCTATGTATGAATCTCACATTTATAATGGAACAATTAAATATAAGTAATAAAATACAGTGTCCTTCTCCTCCAGCATTCAATAATCTAGATGTAACTTATAGAAAGTAGGTTTTATGCATTTACTCTATAAAGCAGTAAAATGAGAAATGGAGGGAAGAGTCAAACCAATTAGAGAAATTTCAGTTTAAACTGTTCTACATAACAGGAATAAATCACAATTTACTAATAGGGACACAGAATACATTACCTGGGGCCAAACCACACCAACAAACACAGCATCCAGTTCGTCTGTGGTGAAATTGTAGAAGTCAAAATTGTCAAAAAAGTCCAGTATTCTCAAAACGCCCAGTCGCCGCAGGTTCTTCAGAGGGCTGATGCATCCAGCACGCAACTGGAACAAAAAACAAACCATAACATTGTTAATGGAATCAAAATCAACACGTAATTCAGTTTCTTCAGTTATTATTTGTATTACTATTTCAAAACTGTAAATTATATGGATATAATCTATTGTATAAAATGTACAAACACAAACAGTTTATAAATGTGTTTGTAAATGACAGGAATAAAAAGCATTAGTTTACTTTTAAAAAGTGGTAAGTTTAGTAAAACTATTCATTTTTCAGTAATTTTGTCACTTTTAGGATACAATAAAATAATAGACCAAGTGCCTTAAATACTTGAAACAGACACGTCTATATTAGGCAATAGAGTCGAGGTTTTGGCACCTGTTCCCTGCGGTCGAGCAGCGTGGACACAGAGGCAGTGACACACAGGAGGATCTGCAGGATTTTGGGCAGATACAAGTGGATGAGGTGTCCCAGTTTGTCCGTCACCACGGTGATAATGTTCAGCAGAGAGTGCACACGTCCCAGAGGCAGAACAGCGCCCACATCTGTGTCTGCTACGGCCCGCTCCACCGCCTCCACACACGAACCTGAACAGAGACAGAATGAAGGGTTACCAGTCAAAATCTCCCATTAAGCGTATCATAATAACAGAACGTGACAACATCAGACGACTGTGCCCTGTCTGCATGTAATTGCAAAACATTTTATGATTCACAAACTAAGAAAGCGCTACGTCTGTTGCCAAATGACACTTTTGGGATGAGAACTGATTGGCTGTGCGTTGGTGGTCTTCCTTGCTTCACTTTCCGTGATCACATGGATTGTGAAAGTTAGGACCTGGTTGGACAAATTTAAATACCTACTTTATCTTTTCACAGTTTGAAAATCAGGTTCCCCAGCGTTAAATTATAATTTGAGAGATATGTGCATGGTTTAATTTATGTTTAGACACACAAATAAATTGCATTTGTCTTTTTACAAAAACACTGACAAATTATAAACTAATAATTTAGAAATGAGGTTGTGCTCTTAATGAGTTCTCTAATGTTTTCCTTTGGTCACAACATAGTTTGATATGAGACAGTTGTGCATTAAGGAAAAAAAAGGTTAAGCCAAGTGCCAGTACAATGTTGGCCACTGAATGGTCAGATAAATGCAATGCAAACAAGAAGGATATTGTCAAAACAGCTGGCTTTCTAACCAACAATAAAAATGCTAAATCTTTTGTTAACAGTTATGCTCAAGTACTTCAATTTTATGTTTTAAGTATAGCTGAACTATAAGAGAAAAATATATAATTGCCATTTTTCTAACAAGAATTGCAGTTAGATTTGTGTTTCAATCATCGTATTCTGCTCAAAGTTCACATTTTAAAACATGTCCAAGAGAAATCTGAAATATAAATTGATGAAATATGTATTTCAGGATGTGTTTATACAGATCTAAACTACAAGGTTAGCAGATTTGATTGTAGAGGAAATTATGGTACTTCACGAATCGGAGCTTTTGCATATTGCTAATTGCATCCATTAAAATTGCAATTAATCTTGCAACCCGAAAGCAAAGGGAACCCATCAGTACCTTGACAGTGATGGGACAGAGGCTCCAGCAGCAGGTCAATGAACATTCCCAGCTCCTCAGACTGACAGCCCGCGAGGAAGCGAAGGATGATGGAGGAACGAGACGCAGCACTGGCCTTCCCCTGGAACTTACTGCCAGCTTTAGTCCTCAGTCGACCGAACAACAGCCTGTGCAGAAATACAAAACATTCAACTATATCAGCCGAGAAAAGCATCTACTACTTTGAGTGTAAAGAAGAATATAGACTGAATGCTTGGTTTGTCTGAGACGAGCAGTAGAGTAGACTATCTTGGGATTGACTGTAGCTATATATCCCATATTTCAACAAAAAAGTTATACTATGACCTATACTATACCAATAGGGATGTCAAGATTATTAGGTTAATCGATAAACGTGATTATTCAGGTGACAATATAATACCAAGAACTAAAACACAAGAATCGGAGGTAGCAACAATGAGTAATGTAGTGGCCAAAATTAACCTCCGGCCTCTAGGTGTCACTGGTTTTAGATCCAGACTCATCTGTGCCTATTTAAGGGAACTAATTAGTGCAGCAGGTGTTGCATCTGTGAGGAAGAACAGTCTTTTGACCGTGTTACAGGAATGCATGCCAATAAAGGGCAATTGAAGTGCATATTGTGGAGTATTGAACGCCTTCTTTCCAGGAAACGCGTCTGAAACACCACTAAACTTTTGCAACCTAATGGCTTTGTGACACAGAGTCACCTGGCCTCTACAAGTAATTTCAGTAAATTTTCAGTTAAAAAAGTTTATCTACATGTGAAGTACTTTTTTGTCTGGCTGTTTATGTGAGAATATCATTACAGAAAGTCTTTAGACTAGTGAACAAAAGAAAGCACATGTATAATTTAAATGTTCAGTCCTGTAATAACAATAATAATAATCGTAAAACAATAGCAATACAATTTTATATTGTGACAACCTAACATGACAACGACTAAATCTACAAAATACCATTACCTCATGAGCAGCGGGATGAGTTTGTCTCTGTGTGAAGAGTCCACCACCCCCGTCTCCTCAGAAATGTTGAAATGGACAATCTCCTCTTTGAAATGTTTGTCGTCCAGGAGTCTCTCAAGGTTCTCCCTGAATAACAAAACAAATACATAATTTAGTTAAAACAGAGCAACATTATCATACATTCCCAAACGTAATACAATGCAAATATGTGAAAAAAGTATAGTAACTTCCATAAATAAATAATGTAGGAAATTCAGTCATGGCCTTAGATTTGAATGTTTTGTAGAATTTTTTTTTTCTTCTTTAGATATAGATATATAAACCATGGTAATTAAGTGTCAATGTAACTGTTAGACAAGGTTTTAAAGCTAGGAGCAGTAAAGATGATTAACTGTGAAACCTTGTGGACCGTGGACCACTCCTGGACAAAAGAGGGATTTCATTGGCTTTCTGTAATGTTGCAAGAATAGTTTCTATTTTCTTTCTTAAAAAAATTAATTTGTAACAATATTAAAAATGTTTTCCCAACTTTCCTGGCCCTGACCTGCCTGACTGTTACAAGTGTGCCAATGTGAACAAAGGGTCACACACGTTGTAATATAAAGCTCCATGTCTGTCTCCAAATGTATCCACACTCAACTGATAAACGCTGAAAACTGACAGGTGAAAGGAAAATATGGCAAAATTGTCACTAAACTGAAAGCTGGCATTCCTCACAAGACCTCCTGTAATTTAGGAAGGATGTAGATAATACTCCTAATTCATCGTCAAAGGGCACAATAGACATATTCAGAGAGGAAAGGAAAATATTGTACAGTGCAGGGCAGGGCAAAGGTTCATAAAAAAAAAAAAAAAAAAAAAAAGATGAACTAAGATACAAATTAAACAGACGCACTTGTAATACTATAAACCAATAGTAAGGCACTGATGCAATGTTGTAATAGTTAAGAAGATATGGGCTAGATGCAGATTCAACTGTATGGATCATCTTTTTATTGAGCTAGTTTCAAGGTCAAGAACTGGTCAAAATAGCTAATTTACTTTTAGTGAGACAGTTGGCGCTATAGTGTTGCATCTCAAATTGGTTCAGAACCCTTAACTATACTATTGAATGTAAACTCACTCACTCACAGAAAAAAAATCTTTATTGATGTCTTCCTTATAATATTAAAGCACTTTATGGAGTTTCACTTACTTGTATGGTACAATGTGGGGGTCTTTATATGTGAGCACACACTCTAGCGCCACCTGCTGAATGTGTTGGTCTTGGTGACAGAGCAACTTGGGGGAAAAAAAGAAAAAACATCCAAAATAAATTAACCAAACTTCAGGTAAACTGCTAATTTGTCCATTAAAAAAAAAAGATTATACCTGGTGATAAAGCTCACTGAGACTGCCCTCCATGTAAAGTGAGCGAGGATTGGTGAATTTGGCAAACACTTTCAGATGAGTAGTCAGCTGTCTGGTGAACGAAATAAAATATGATAACAAAGACTTACATTGTATTCACAACCATTTGCATCATTTTAGTAGGCTTTGCACCCAGTCCAAATCTGGTGTATCTTACTTGGCGGCTGCTCTCCTGGGCAAAGCCTTTCTTTGTTGTTTGCATTCCTCTTCCTCCACCTCTTGCTCCTCTTCCTCATCTACGATCATGGATGTCTCCTCAAGGGCTTCAGCGTCTCTCTTTCTCAAGTCCTGAGTCGGTGCCACCAACATGTCCGTATTGTAAAACTCATTCCTGTAAGAGGACATTCATTTTACATTATTACTTTCCACTGGATATGCTGAATACGCCCTCTGTATCTTTTATAGCACAAGACAGAAGTAAGCATAGGGGGAGAGACATTCAATAAGTTAATGGCAGATGTAACACACAAACTCATTCACATAAATGGGATGGTCATGGAGCAGGTGTTCAGCTTCAAATTTCTTAGGATATATGACACTGAGGACCTGTCCTGGACAACTAGCACCTCCAGTTTAGTGAAGAAGGCTTACCAGCACCTCTTCTTTTTGAGGACCCTAAAGAACTGTCTGCCCTCGGCTGTTTTGGTGCACTTCTACTGATCTGCGATTGAGAGCATTATGACTACTTGTATTAAAACTTAGTATTGGAACTGTACTGTTGCAGAGCGAAAATCATCTTGCATCCATCCACAGACTATTCACCCTCTTGCCTTCTGGCAGGCGTTAAAGAGCCTCAGTGAGAGAACCAGAAGACTAAGGGGCAGTTTCTTCCCCAGGGTTGTAACACTCTTAAAATAAATACACTTTAAAACTGTATTTATTTTAGTGTGAAATGTAATATTATAATACTAGCTTATAGCATATCATACTGCAACATAGTACATTTATTTGTATATTGTAAACTTCTATCTAGTATTTGTTTCATTGCATTGTATTCTGGTTGGATGCCAAACTGCATTACATTGCACGCTACATGTACAAGTGTAATGACAATAACGTAAAATTAAAGAATCTAATCTACTCTCTATGACAACTCTCCACCATAAAAGTAAAATAGTGCACTAATCCAAAAACACTTCACTTGGTCTTGCTTTTGAATCCACATGACTTATTGTTTATTACTTATTATTGTTATTATTATAATATTATTATTTTCAAAAACAACACATTAAGGAAATATAATTACCTACGTGACATGTTTCGGCTGTTAACTGCAACACTTCTGAATACAGTATGTCTTGCAGCTCGCAGCTGAAACATGTCAAGTAGGTACCTTTAATATACAGGCTTATTATCAGTATATCACTGTCTAACCTGACAAATCTTAGCAGCAGAGGGGTGAGTTCTCTGCTCCGCGGTTCAACTCTGTCCGGAAACTGAGACATTGCTTTCCAAAGCAGACTGCGAAAATTTGGGAAGTCCGTCCTGTCGTTGGGTTCAGAGATCTTCTTCAGGAGCTGCATGAAGAGCACGCCGACATCACCACTTTCAATACAGTCACAGCCGGGTTCAGACTGGAGACTACAGCCAGCATATTCACTGTCGTCATCATCAGTGTCCTGCAGCTCTTTCTCTGTTTAACATAAATGGAAAAATAATTATGATTGTCCAAAGTCTATAATAAAGGGGAAATTCATCATCATTGGAGACAATTTGCACAAAACCCATCCATTCTTTAAATAACATTTTCAGTTGAAGATAAAGAAAGAAATCCAAACCAAAAATATAATATCGCCAATTTAATCTGAGAAATAAATAAGACAGTGTCAAGAATACCTGCTAGTGTTGCTACCATTTCCAGTTGTTCATGGTAGACTCTCCAGAAATCTTTGTTGTCCATTCCTCTGGCATGGCTCCTGAGAACAGATAGTATTCATGTCTGGCTTCAAGCAAAAACTACATAAACGCTTTTGTGTATTAACTTAATTGGGGAATCAGAATTATATACGCAAGCCTATATTCGAAAGACATAAACATACTGTACATTTAATTAAATATTCAAGTGGGCCATTTAATCTTGAATGAAATAATTATCGAGTTTAATAAAGTTCATAGGTTTATTTATGTAGTACTACATGAAGCATAGACACTGCAGTGTTTGAATTTCCCAAAATAAGTGGTAGCAGGGCACTGAAAAGCAAGTTCACTCACACAATGAGTTCAATGACTGCATCCCACAATGGTCTGAAATTCACAAACAGCATGGCAATCAGGTATCTCAGAGGCACCTGGGACAAAAAAAAAAGAACATTAAGAGAGATGCTGTAAATTGAAAAGTTTTATTTAGTTTATAATTATAGTAGACTTAAACATCGGTTGGTGGCCAGTGACGAGCTAGTTCTCTATAATGCGTACCTGTTGGAAGGTGCCAGCTGGTCCCAGGGGGAGGCTGCGCTGGACCAGGTCGTGTCTGAGTTTCCGGAGGTGGAGCAGTTTCTCTCTGTAGTCCTGCACTGAGGCCGGCACCAGCTCAGCCTGAAGACACACCGCAAACACACACTGCACCTCCACATTCTCCTCTCCCTGGACAGAAAGCAAAGACAAGGTTTACCAGATTAGTGAAAATAACATCGTTCTCATCCTACTGTACTGAGTCAATAACATATTTAGTCAAAGTTGAATTGATTTGTTTTCAAGTATGACACAGGAAAAACATCTTCAGAGATATCAATTTTAAATTTCTTCTGTAGTTTATTTATCTAAATGCAAGAAAAAATGGTGCTCATCAGGTAATGTTTACATGTAAAAAAATGATTTACAGAGGGGATTTTAAATATCTTATGTATTATTTGAGTAAACTAAACTAAATTTGTGGAAAATCAGCCAATATTTTTTGAGTAACAACTTAAAACAGGTTTAGTTAGATATCAACAAATCCTTCTGTACAATCTGGTTTGGTGTTTGGTACTATTTCTTATTGAGAAAACACCATTTTAAGTTACAATGTCCCATATCAATCTATGGATCCAAATTAAATAAAACAATAAAAAATCTTTTGGCGCAAATTGGACAAATATGTTTTTTCCAGGTGAAAGTTTATACGGTATGAGACCATTAGTCTTTAATATTACTCTGTGGTTTTAAACTAGCTCTACTATAGATCCAGACCGTTCTACAGTTGATCTATAAAACTATTTTTTCAGTATCAGTATCTAGTTTAGTTTTAATTCGTATCTAGTTTCAATACAAGTTTTGATATATATATATTAGTCTATAAGTAATGATACTTTTGACAAGCCTAATGTGTGCAGTACCTCAGCCGGTGCTGGTAAATCAGCCTCAAAATGAGAGAAGATCCTCAGGGTCAGCAGTCGGATCTACAATATAAAAATTACATTTAACACATCCATATGATTACTCAAGTATTTCCAGATACTTTGGAAAAACACAAACCATGGACATGTTGGAGGACAAGTTATTGTGCAGTATCTGGTAAAGCTGCAGCAGTGCATTGTGGGAAAGATGGTCAGAAACCCCGCTCAAGGCCAGACGAGTGTAGTACAAGTCTCCCAGGAGAAGGCAGGACAGGTCTGAAGGATATTTTCTGTGGTAACATGGAATTTAAAAGTTATGGTTGTGTCGCACAGTTAGTCTAGAGATTTCAGGATTAATTTATCACAACATTAATTCTAATTCTTTAACCTAAACGTTACACTCGAGGAACAAAATTATTTACTTTTTTTTAAAGAAAGTTTTTAGTTGTTCTTTTCTCTTTTTATGATATTAGTAAACCTGCTATGTGTTTTCTCACAAAACAATTCAACATCTTGACATCCCTAGTGTTGTAAATGTTGTGAATGCCGTACTGGAGAATTGACGTGATTTTATCCACTGAGATCCATGAAAGAACATTAGCCGAATTGTCGACAGTGAGGAGGCAGCTCAAAGCTTGTCTAGCCACAAATAATCCGGCTGTGGAGACATAAAGAAGTCAATGGTGAATAGGGTTTGGATTGTGACAAATAATGACAATAAATAGAAAACAAACCTTTCCCAAGTTTGTCAGAATCTATTTGAAGGAGTAGATGGTTCAAGAGGGCTGTAACAGGAGGGAGCACTGATGCTGCAGGCAGTGGTCTAGAAATAAACACATTCACACATCAGTATCAAAGTAACTAGGTCTAATTATATAATGCCCTCAATAAAAAAACAACAAAATATAAAAGTGTACAATAAATGAAAAATGCATAAGATTTACGCAGATTTAACTGTGAACAGGACATTACCTGAGGTGTGGCAGAAGAACAAGTGCAGCCCATAAGTGAGACAGGTCCGTGATTGGCCGCTCTGTGTCCTCAGGGAATTTGAGCAGAGAAAGAACCATCTCTGGTACAGCAGGAGGCTCTTGTGCCATGCCATTATCATTTACTTCTTTACTGCCAAATATTCTGCATAAAATAGAACAAAAATACCGTGACTTAAACCTATCATTTGCTCACTGTGACCATTTGATAAGTTGATGTTATGAATAGAACTTAATTTATTATTGTTTTGTTTTTCTGCATAAAGTGAAAAGTTAAAAAAGAAAAAAGCATATGATATGATGAAAAAAGGGCATTGAATACTTTTTAAAATGTGCTTAAGGCAGTAAGGGTTTTGGCTACATCCGTATCATTGACTTTGAGGAAATAAATTAAATGGTAAAAAATATATATATTTGTATAAAATGAAATGAAATATACTCCCGAACATTAATTTAAAATAAAAGTCATGCATACATCTTTTTTTTAATCAGTTGCCACAGCCAAGCAAATTCATAATATTTTTTATATATAATTTAGTCAGAGAAATTCACATATAAAGAAACCTTATTGTGACTGTAGGGATAATTAACCAAAAAGTTACAGAGGGAATAGTTACCCCGTTGTCTGTCCTGTGAAAAGCAGTGGGTACGTCTCAAAGGCCATGGAGCCATCAGTGGGGGGCGGGGCTTTGGCCAGGATCAGTTGGACCAGGACCTCCAAACCGGACCGGAACGACAGGGGGTCACTGGAGGTCATCAGCCCAGTGGAGAAGCGCAGCAGGCTGGGCAGGAAGAGCTAGAGAAAGAGCATGAAAAAGGTATATGTCACAAAAGAAAGAAAATATTGACATTTTTGAATAAAAGGAGTGTGGCATTTAGTGCTGGGAGATTAATCAAAAGAGTCAGTTATGTCTAATCGTCAATGATATGGTTGAGGTTTTTAATGCAGACGTCCACAGCCAATCCACAGTCAGTAAAAACATGTACTTTAGGACAAATGTCAGTGTTTGGAGGAGGGAATTTGATATTTATTTATTTTTTTTGCACATATTAAACTAGACACATATCATTCTGTTATATTATTAATAGAGAAATATTAAATGAATGAATTGTACTATAATAATTTTATTATACAAAACGGAATTAATCACTTTTTGGTGATAAAAAAAACAAAATTAAAATCAAAATGAAAAAACCTAAATTGTCAAATCAAAGGCTTCTGTCCAAAGTTAAAATTTTTACAGTTTATAAGTCTCTAAACACCTTCTTATTTATCTGAAATAATTGCTCTGCACACTTAGGGCAGAGCACTGAGGTCAGCTGACCAACTGCTCCTTGACTACACAAGGTCTAGACTAAAATCTAGACAGAGCTTTTTCTGTTGCTGGTCCTAAACTGTGGAACTCTCTTCCCCTAAACATAAGAGCCCCTATTTCTGTTCAGAGTTGCTAAAAACTAATTTCTTTGCACTGGCTTTTAATACAAGCTGAGCTGGACATTTTTATTACAACTACATGATGTTTTTACTTTAAATTAGTATCAGTATTCAGTAGTAGTATTCATCAGTAGTAATCAGAGTAGTATTAAATTGTTTTCTCTGTATTGTGTTGAACAAATGTATTGAACTTATTTTGACCTTTTGACCTTCACACTTGACATTTGAAGGAGAAGCATCTCAACTCATTGCTCGAAAACAGTTCACTTAGAACTTTCACAAGACAGCAGTAGAGAAACCCCATTTTAAAGTCTTAATTTTAAAATGGACAGTACAATGGACCAAATCCTCAAGAGTCAAACAGCGCTCTTAGAGACCAGAGAGAAAGAGCTACAGGAGGAGCGCAAAAGTCTCCTGGACAAAGAAGATGTCTGGAAACAAATGTTTGAAAGCCAGAGAATTCAGTTTGAAAAAGCTGCTCAGGTGTGGCGGGCTAGGGAGGAGTTTTTATTACACCTCCTGAAAGAGAGAAGCAAGCCCACAATTTCAATTGAAGTTACGGAAATGTCAAATGTCTTTGGTTTGGCACGTAAAATTTCACTGATTAACAGTTCTGACGACCAAGCCTTAGAAAAAGACCAAAGTCAGCAATATCAGATTGAACTCAACACTCCAGCAGAGACTGATGCAAACATGTACCACGCTGTTATAACAGTAACAGTGATGGATTCTCCTCCACAATTAGAGGTTATGAATGATCCACCAAAGGTATGCCATACTTCAGCTGACACAAACTCAAATGCAGCTGAGTTGGCCATCTGTCCAGAACTCCAGGGCAATGAGAACTGTTATGAGTCTAAACCAGAGCCAGATGAAGGTTCCTCAGACACTTCCCTGATCAACATGGCCGATCCCTTCCTACCTGAATTGGAGCAAACTGCTGACGTTGACATTCCTGTGATGGACTGGAAAGTGCAAAAGGAACTGTGGATGAGAAGCAAAACCAAACATAAAAGAAAGAGAAAGAAGGCGGCAAAGTCAACTGTTCAGACGATTGAAGAAGCCGTGGTTTCTAACGAGCCTTCAAAAGTGCCTGAGGACACAGACGCAAACGCTGCTGAAGAGGCTACCACTGACGAGGTACAGATCGAAGACAGTATTTCACAGACCAAAATGGATGCCCCCGACGTGAAAATTACACTGATCCGAGATGTCGAGAGCGATCCTGACCCACCAGCAGCCGAGCATTCGGAGGACTCTACAGAGACTGGTTTACAAGAGCTCAGCACTATAACAGAGCTTGCTTTCACGGTCGATCAAGTCCTGGGACTACTGAGGCAAAAACTGTTTCACCAGAGCCAAATGATGCAACGCCAACTGATGCAGAGGCCGTTCTGACCAACGAGGATGAGCCATCACTGCTGGAGGAGATGCAAACTATAGCTCTAACTCTTCACAAAACCAGCAGGAAAAAGTTAAAGAAAGAGGGCAGAAAAGAAAAACGAGCAGTGGTAATCATTGAGGAGTCTGAAAATTCATCTGTTAGTTGAGGAAAACGTCAACCAGGATTCTCAGTCACCAGAGCCTCAGGACACAGCAAGAGAGGCTGAAGTGACTAAACAGAACAAAAAGGTCAAACAAACCTCTGCAATACCAAAAGAGCCCTTGTCCAAAACCAACAAAAAAGGACAGAAGAACAAACAAGCTGAGTCCAAACCAAAATTGGAAAAGAAAAAGAAGAGACAGGCTGATTTCCAACACGTGATGATTCTTGACTCTGATGACGAGCAGTATTTAGAGGTTCCCAGCAGGAGGAGGAAGAACAAGAAATGACTCAGTGAACATGAGAACGCAGAGAGGACCATTTGAGATCTTGGGAGCCTCCTTAAGTGTCATCATTTAACAAGCAAATAAAAAAACATTAGCATCTATTTATGTGTTTTAGCATTATTTAAGTGTTTTGGAACAAGAACTGTGCTATTTATGTTGAGATGTTCAATTTAGTGTTTTTAGTTCCCAAATAGAATTTAGTATTCCGACCTTAAAGGCGCTATATCTGGTTTTTACTATTTTGAAAAGTGAAAAACAGAACTATTATTATTCATGTCATGTCAAAGTCTTTACATCAGGCACATAAGTCACTTATATAATGCAGTCCCAGCATCATAAATATTCACCACCATGACTCTTCAAGTCTCTGAGCCCTGAGCGCCGCGGACAGTCACAGTTTTTATTTTATTTTATTTTTTTTGTTATGGAAAGGATCTGTGAATGTAATTTTTCAAGGTGGTGCACTTTTTATCAACTTATTATTCAATAAATGGAGAGATCAACAATATTTTTTGAGGCTCAGTGTTTTTTGTTTTGTTTTTACAAAAGTACAATTATATTTGAGTCGTAACTTATGACTTTATATAGATACGAATTAGATACGAATATGAACGAATGAATGAATACGATACGTTTGTGATAATCAAGAAACAAGAGCTGGAAACTTTCTCTGAGCATATCAATGGGTTGGATGTATACATTAAGTTCACCCGAGAATATGCTAAGGACAACCGGTTGGCGTTTCTTGATTGCTCCACAATCAGAGAGGAGGAAGGCAGCCTTCAGACAGAAGTATACAGGAAACCCACCCACACAGACCAGTACTTACTGTTCGATTCCAACCACCCACTGCAGCACAAGCTGGGAGTGATTAGGACCTTGCAACACAGAGCCCATGAAGTACCCACCAGCTCTGAGGGGAGAAAGAAGGAGGAAGAACACGTCCATCGTGCCCTCTCAGCTTGTGGATACCCTAACTGGGCCTTTAACAAAGTCAGAAGAGCCAAGAAACAGGACAGAAAGGATAAAGACCCCAGCAGGAGGGGTGTCTCTATCCCTTATGTCTCGGGCCTGTCTGAGAAGTTTCAAAGGATTTTTAGACAACACGACATCCCTGTCTATTACAAACCTGGCAACACGCTTAAACAGAAACTGGTCCACCCGAAAGACAAGAGGCCGACAGAGAAACAGAGCAATGTAGTTTATTCGATAGAGTGCAGTGAGGACAGTTGTAAAGAACGTTACATAGGAGAAACAAAACAGCCACTGCACAAGAGGCTGTACCAACACAGAAGATGTTCCTCCACCGGACCGCAGAGTGCAGTCCATCTGCATCTAAAAGCTACAAATCACTCGTTTGAGGACAGTGAGGTGAAGATTTTGAGCAGAGAGAAGAACTGGTTTGAAAGAGGAGTAAAGGAGGCCATTTTTGTAAAAAGAGAAAATCCTTCCCTGAACAGGAATGGGGGCTTAAGATTTAATTTAGCCAAAATTTATGACAGCATCCTGACACCTTGGTCCAGATCAATAGACCAGTCAAATGCTAATGAGGCAATCAGTAGTGAGGAGGGAGCAACAGCCAGCTATCAAGATAACAATAGACCTTTAGACACAGGTGAAACTAGGTGAGGCCAACCATTAATCAACAAGATAGACCAATTAATTAAATCCCAGGTGACAAACAAACAATCTTATAACAAAGACAGGAGTGCAGTGACTCCTCCCTGGGGGCTGGACTCCCACTACTTAGAGTAGCATATAAGGCCCAGGTTCCCATACCAGCTCTCTGATTGACAATGACTTTTGGATAAAAGTCGAAACGTCTCGATCTTTAAACGGCGTCCGGATGACAACCTCTGAACCCCTTTCTACGATACGAATATGAAGTTATTCGGCTGTTTATTTCTTGGATGTTTTTTGATAATAGAATTTTTTTTCAATAAAATAATTTCTGATATTTTTGTAGCAAAACATTACCACTTTCAATTTTGTTATTGGGACAGGCCTAATAATGAAAAAAAAAAAAATAATAATAATAAGACAATTGACACAACAAAACAAAAAACATAACAACTCACCTGTTCAAATTGCTTCATAGTGAACATTTCTTTGGTGAACTCTAGGATTAGATCTTGTCCAATGTTACTGTTGAAAACCTAAACAAAATAAGGAGAGAAAATCAAACATCTCGTACACAGCAGGCCATTTGTTTGTAAGTTTATACATTTATTCATTCATTCATACAGGACCTGTTACCATTATGGGATAATAAACATTAACCCTGATCATGTCACGTAGTGTCTTAACAAGTTAGTCACAAGACAAACAAAACTTTAAATGAATGATATTCAAGTTAATTTTAGCTACTCCGCACCTTCTGAGTAGTTTGCTGTATGAGAGCATTTGGAAGTGTAATGTTCTCTCCCAACAGCAAAGAGGAGACAATCTGGAGCAGCAGACGGGAGCAAGAGGCTGACAGAGGAGGGCACTGAACCAGCTTTAGAATCACCTGAGGAAAAAAATAACAGTCACATTTTCATAACAGCTGTACTATAACTTCATGTTGATAATGCACAACATAAAAAAGTTATATTTGAGAACAATAATAATAGTGTTATTACAACATTACAAAATTCATTTGTAGAACAAAAAATGAGGCAGAACATCTGAACAATCCACAGTTGGTTTTACCTGGCAGACGTCCTCAGGCTTTGTGACCTTGGCTCCATCTCTGTGCGACACCAGAGTGTGGAAAATGAACAGCAGTCGCTCCAGCTGGTCTGTCGCCTCCTCTGCTTTGGTTCCTTTGGCCTCGATGACACAAAGGACCTCTATTACACTGGCCTGTGAACATTGTATGCAAAATTACTTTTTAGTATTACTTAGTATTTAGTGTTATCCAAATCATTTAAATACAACAAGAAATAGTCACAATGAACCAAAACAGATTAAAGCACTCACCTGTAGACACTCAAACATGACCAGGAAGTGTTCCTTGTCCACATGATCAGCGGCTGATTGAGCCATTTGATCCAGAGAATCTCTGACTGTGTCCCAGGGCAGAGAGAGGCCCGAACAAGTGGTGGGGCCCAGTTTATGAAGGGCCACAAAGAGCGCCTAGAGACAAACAATAAATAAATTATTATTAAGCTCCAGTTCCATTTCATCTTCAGAATTGACAAAGCATATTTGATGGGAATTATATTTTACATTTTATAAGGATATTTAAAAAAATACATGCTGTTATCTATTTTTGTGGTGGGTAACTTTATTCTGCTTAGCTCACAGAAACACACAGCTATTTTTACACACAACGTCAAATGGGTTCAAAATCTTTCTGTATAAATGAGTACATTGTATCTAATCAAGCTGAATTCAAAAGTACTTTATTTTTTCTTACCATTTCTACTGAATGTTATTTATGTGGTGTGAAACATAAACTCACATTTGCAGTACACGAGTGAAACATGTTTCTAACTCCTTTGCACATCTCAAACAGCAGCTGCCCTGTTCCCTCGGCTTTTTCGGGATGCTGTTGTAGATCTGAGAACACATGATTGAGGAGGACATCAAGATCAGGAACCTGTGAAAAAAATAAATAAATAAAGCTGTAAACTAAAATACAATTAATACAGTACATCAAACATAACAAGAACAATTTTCTTATTGTACCTTTCTCATCAAAAAGGAGAAACTTTCTGCAGCAAACTTTTTGATGTGCTCCTTCTTATGAGCCAGCAGAGTGCTGTATAAACTATGCAAATGGAAAAAGACAAGGAAATAAGTTAATCACTGTTTTATTTTAGATTTTGACTGTTATGTAAGGCTGCAACGCTTAATCAATCACAACTGGCCCAATACAAGTCAGAAAAGCTTTTTTAACAAAGACAGGGACATTACTACAACAAAATGTAAAAAATGAAATTTCTCTACCTAGAAGCCTTTAGTAGTCATATTTCAACCTTTATTTGATTAAAAATGTATTTAAATATTCGGAAAACTGATCGCTGACTAGTTGACTACTTCTTGGCAATGATGGCAATGATTTTTATTGTGAGTAGATAAAACTACCTTTCATTGACTTCCCTTGTTTTTCATAGCTTCTATATATATATATATATATATATATATTTATTTTTCATTTTAACAAAACACAGATTACACAAATATTTTAGCATTGCATTGCACATACATACCATAATATAAAATGCATTTAGAACATATTACATAAATATAATATAATCTAATATCATATAATATTATATTATATTATATAATATAATATAACATAACATAAATGTAAAAATCATTCAGCCAACTGCAGTCAGTTCAAGTTGTTAATTTAATGGACTGAGGAATGATGCTCTAACATGAAGGAATTCTAAATCTCCCTCCAGACTTGTGGAGCACAAGAGTAGGATCTCTAACTATCTTTTGAGCCTCTGTCACCACTGACTGCTCAAAGATGGTCACACTCTAAGGATCTATGATTTATATTTAACAGTCAGGTTTCCAAACCGACTATTCCATACCGGAGCACAGACTCAATACTGGCTCTATAGAAGGTCAGAATAATAATGATAATAATTCTTGCTGACTCTGAACACTCTTAACCTTCTAAGAAAGTATAATCGCTGATGTATTTTTCACACACACTTGTTGCATGCTCATTCCAGCTCATTTGCTCGTCCATTTTAACCCCATTAAACGTTGGAACTTGCTCAAATTCCTGTCCATGAAAGTACACTTTGTCATAGGCTCCTACTGACCTGGGGTCCACTATGACCTCTTTTGTTTAGTTCACATTAACTTGTAGGTAATGATTGTCACACCATTCCATGAAGAGGTCGACTCAGATGTGTGTCCACTGATGTCCAAGTGGCCTGTGAGCAGACTTAATAAAACAGTGTAGTCCGAGATTATATATTGATTGGATTGTGTGCTGACACAATCATTTGTATATAACGTAAACAAACGTGAAGAGCTGACAGTACCCTGAGGCACCCCAGTGTTACAGATAGTTTCCTTGGAAAACACAGGATTGACTCTCACTTAAGCGCACATTTAAGGAGAAATACTATTTAATCAGCCAGGTGTTCACATTTAGGAGTGCTAGCTTACGCAGAAGAATGTCTGCGCGAAGCGTATTAAATGCTGTACTAAAATAGAAAAATACAAACATTGCATATTCTCCTAAACTTTTCAGATGTTTCAAAATAAGATGTGCTCGCATGTTGTGGATAAAACAAACTTCCATTAGCGTCGTTATGTTTTTTATTTAGTTAGTTCTTTGTTTTGTTCATTTTAACAAAACAAGACAAAAGTATTAGACGCGTTTTTGTTCACATACTGTATTTCGTGTTTGTCTTTCTTCTCATGTGAAAAGGACATTCTAATGCTCAAAAAAACAAAAAGAAAGAAAAGCCATACTACACAGTGTATTAATATTCACCTGTAAATGTTGACCATGTCTTTCACCATGAGTCTCCACAGATATTTGTAGAGGTAGGACAGACAGGTGAAGGACCACTCGAGCAGCTCTGTATCTTTGGTGTCCAGGAGAGTCGTGATGAGGAGGAAGAAGTCGGGAAAGTGTGGATAAAAATCGGCCTGCAGATCTCTGGCCAGCTGCACCACCAAACTGAAACAAGAAACAGAGTATAGATTAGATGTTGTGTTAAGCAAATAATGATGACATACACTATTACAACAAATGACTAAATGTGTATTTCTAGTTATTTATTAAACCTATACTGGAATGTTTAGCAGGGGTAGGAAAAGAAAATACAACTTTCTCTCTATTTTCACTGAAGCGGGGAACATTGTATTCTGTGTAAACCAGGGTTGAACTTTACTCTTGGTGCCAAATATAACCAACTAACGTGTCTTCACAAGACCGCATTTAAAGTTTTTGAATGTACCATCTTAATATGTGTTTTTGTACTTCTTTGCATTTTCCTCTTCAAAAGATGATGAAATATAAAGCATAAGCATAAGAAGTACCGATGGACAATATATCAAATTTTAGATAATATTGGACAATTTGAATATTACGCATATAATTTACAAGAAAAATGCCACAATAAGAACTGAAAAAAAAAAATAATAATAAGGGTATAGGGTGATATTTCTGCACTTTTGTAGTTAATTTAGTGACAATTCCCAATTGTCTGATAATTAAACCTAAATGTATACATTTGAAGACATATTTTAACACACTTCTGTTGGACTGACATAATATTGTCTGAATATTGTCATCAAGGTACTCAAAAAAACCAACCAAGATATTCACGTTTGTTAATGTCGCCCACCCAGTTATTCATCAAAGAACTGAAAGCTCAAGATCACCAAAAACTGATTTAATACTGATAATTTGAAGTAAATGTTTAGTTTGAAGTTGAACATTAGCAACTAGAACCAAAATGGCGATAGATAAAGACGAAGCAGACGTACTCTAGCAGAGGTTGGTGGGCGAGACTGTTTTTCATGGCGAGATGCATCTTCAGACTTTCCACTATTGACTTCTGATGGAACACCAGCTGGTTGAAGGACTGGCATTTGTTTGTGACTTCTTTCAGAAATGTGGCTGATAGAAAGGCAAAAAACATTATTTCAGATAAAATCTTAATAATTTGTTTAAGTAATGAGGTAAACCTACTGAAATGCTCTGTCAAGTTTAGGTCTCTCCATTTTGTGAGTCCTTCGAAAAAATACGTTTCTACTTCCTACGTACATATGGAAGGTTAGCCTTAATAAAAATGTACAAAATAAGTGGGAGAATAGTATAATCATGAACTCACCTCAGCGTAGGAACCTGTACGGTCAATACGATGAATCACATCTATGTTCACATTGGCAAGTCTCTCAGCAAACGTGAGAAACTGCAGAAAAAATATAACATTATAATATTGTTGCACAAAAGCGCACATGAAAAGTAAAAGTACAGCATTGCAATAATAACAATTGTGTTGCCACAAACTTATGTTGTTTAAAAAAGCACAGCTGTTACAAAGCAGTTTTTATTTTCTTATGTATATTTTTGTTTGTGTGAAAAATGTATTGTAAAACGTATAACATTGCAGGTGCAATTTTGGTGTTATAAATCAGGTATATCTAATATAATGAAAACTTTGAAAATAGATAGAGAAGTGATATTTCTGAGCTTTTGTAGTTAATTTTACTGTCATGTGTTATTGGCATATTTACAGGCACATTTAGCATATCATTAACGCATTATTGAAATATTGTCTTTATTAAGATCATCCGGAAAAAAAGTAGTTGATTTTTTTTGTCAATTATTGTCCAATGTGCACTCCTACAATTCAATGTATTATCCAAACCAGAAAGCAGAAGACTAGCCAAAACATAGTAACTTTTGGCAAAACAGTAGATAGATCCGCACATGGCCCTGTTATTGCAGTATTATGAGGTTTACTGGTGTCCAGTGCAGTCCTGCAGCAACATGCTTCAGTAACTCACCCTGAATGTGTTTTCAGATTTATGATACGAAGACTTGGACTTGATCTTCATCTTTGCCTTTCCGTTTCAAACATTAGACAAAGACGACTCTAGTTGTTCGCGTTTGTTGTAAACTGAATAATTCAATCTTTGATTAAAATAGTTTCAAAGCTCCGAGTGTTTACACACACGCCGACGGCAGGGCGCAGCCATGATGAATGAAGCATGCTGGGAAACTCTGAGCCGCGTGGAGACGGTGGAGACAAGATGATTTTACCTTGTACTTCCGGTTTTGTTTATTTTTTTTATTTGCTTGATTACTATTATACCATGCGTGTATTATACCATTTATCTCACTTCTGTTGAAGTATTTAATCTCAGTGTTTTCCTACTAGGCGTACTGGGTTACCCCAGGAATGTATACAGGCATTTACCAGGGGGTATATTGAATGGTTTTGAATTTGAATATGTAACGTGAAATACATTTTATCATCCTCAAACTATAATAATTGCCCCTTTAATAGTAAAATAATTTAATTAAAATAATGTAGGGCAAGTGTTTCCTAACTTCTTTCACAGAGGAGCACATAGTGAAACAATTCGGTCACAGATAACGTCATTTAGTTAGTAACTGGGTCACCGTACCTTTAATAAGACTTGGAACAATGATTTTAGGCCTGTATTTCAATGCAATATAAGGTTCTTGAGTTATTGAGGTTTTAGTGGAAAAAAAACAAAACTATACAAAGTAATTCTTATTATCAGTTAGGCCAATTCAGCTCAAGAGCCAACAAAATTGCCACAATTGACCCCGGGCCATAGTTTGGACATATTGGATTTATTTAGGGTGTTCTCATAGTACAATCCGTAAAAAGTGACAATCTGATTAGGTTCAAAAGTTTTTACTAATAAACAGGCCTGGTGTACATTATAATGAGAGTAAAGTTTAAAACACCAATGCTGGAATACCAGCTGGTGCTGCGACTAATGAATATAATAATACATTTTAAACTATCCGAATCTGACACCCCAAACCAATAGAAACAAAACTCAAGTGCTGGCCTCAGAAATTGAAGAGTATCACATTTTAGTAGCCTAAGTCAGTGGTTCCCAACCCAACCTAAGTGGTGTTTTTTATACTCTCATTGTGGGTTCTTATACATTTCCTAATCAGAATCAGAAACGGTTTATTACCATTGTCAGTGATCAAAAATTGACAAACATAGGAATTTGCTTCAGCGTAAGGTGCAACATAAAACAATGAATAAAATATAATAAAATATATAAAAGAGGCATGCATAAAATTAAGACTAAAATAGACTAAGATAGATAGATTGTCATTAAACCATCTTCTTGTTTTAGTGATATGTCTGCCACAATGATCCAACAGAAACATTATTAAAGATGTAAAATGCACTATAACAAACATATATTCAAATACTATTCAAGTTTACCATGTTTCCTTGTGATAAATCGGCCTGATCTCTGAAGGGCACCTAGATTTTTAGAACGTTTGAAACATTCATCCTCAACCCTGCGCAGCACTCGCTTTGTCTCTTTCTGTATTATTCAAGTTTCTTTAAATTTGAAATCATCCCACAAAAAGAAGACAAAATAAACACTGCTGGAGTCAAATCGTTCCAAGGTGTCCCAGACTTGTGGATGATAGATACTTCAATGATTTCAGACCTTTGTGAATTCTTTTAGTTGTACAATTAATTCAGGTTAGTAATTTTAATTGTGCCGAAAATAATGATAATATCCAATTAAAGTTGCCCTGGGAGTAGAAAAACTTAAAAAATATCAATACATTCTTTTCCAGAACATTTTGAACTTGAGGTCCTTGGAGCGAACATTTTTGGAGTACTGTGAGTTAAGATAGGCCACTTTGAAACCTTCTTGGTGACTTCATATCCTCAGTAGTACTGACACAGCAGTTTGAAGTGTGTTGTGATTGGTGCAGCCTGGTGTGTGCTCCAGTGAACAGCCCTTTATTTGGACTCTTGACACATTCACCTGCAGCATCTCTCTACATTTCACTCTTTCAAATTCCTGTGTTTAGACACAAGGGAGACTGAACTGGGCCTTTCTTTTTAACTTACAGTGCCTGATTTTCTTGTTGACATTGAGTTCAACAGTTATTACCACTTGATTACTTATTTCAACTACTTTTTATCATTATGGATTAATAATTACACTAGTAACTTATACTTTTACAATTACTACTACAATTTAACTTTTTTTCTTTAGAAAAGCCGCACCTGCCATCTCCATTTGGCATCTCAGAATTCTATCACCAAAACAACAATTTCTCCTTCTTTTTCACAATCATGCCTGGGACCGCTCTGACGTCCAGCTCCTTTGCACTGGGGGACTATGTGGTCTTTGCTCTGATGCTGTTGATGTCTGCTGCAGTGGGGGTGTACTATGCCTGGAAAGACCGGGGCCAGCAGAGTTCTGGGGACTTTCTGACGGGGGGACGGAGACTCACTGCGATCCCTGTGGCCATGTCACTCACGGCCAGCTTCATGTCTGCCATCACAGTGCTGTCCACCCCAGCTGAGGTGAGTTTATGTCCCAAAATTGATGAAACTTTATTTTTTATCAACATGTTGTCACTGAAAAAGTTAGTATTGAGTGGGAGGTGAATTATTATTATAAGTCAATAGATATAGTTAGTGAGTGAGTATGTGAGGAATAGCTGTAAATTGTCCGGGTGAATGTGTGACCAAGATCAGAAAATAACTTTTTCTGGTTAGTTTTGAACTTGACACAAATAATACCTAACCCTGGACTAAATTACATTTGGATTGGATTGACAGTAAAACATATCACTCTTAATTATATGATAAAAAATAAAAAGCTCTGTAATAATATTACCAGAGTCATCTCTGTTAATCTCTTTGTTAATATATTTGATCAGTGAGTGAGAAGAAGTGTGAATATTTGAGTGAAAGCCAAGAGAAAGCATACTGGTTCCTGCAAAACATCAATGAAAAAGCATGGGAACACAAGCAAAACATGAGAGAGAACATAAACAAGAAGCAAACTAGGCATTGTCAAGAAAATTTTTCAAACCTATTTTGTGGTTGCTTTGCCAGTACATTCTTACATTGTAATAACATATATGCCAATTGTTTAAAAGCATAAACAACTCTAATTTGGGTTTATGTAATCTATTATAACTTGCTAAATGAATGTATTCACACAATCTGTTGTCCTTCTACTGTTACAGGTGTACCGTTATGGAGCCATCATTGCCTATGCTTGTCTTTCCTATTTGTTGACAATGATAGTGACATCTGAGATCTTCCTTCCAGTTTTCTACAAACTGGGCATTACCAGCACAAACGAGGTGGGCTTTGCCTTACTGCATTGGTTTGTATCTTCCATATTTGTTTTTCCAGTTATTTTATGCGTTACTTTTATAATAACAGAAATGTACATGGTAACCCCCCCTCTCTCTACCTTGTTCTTCGTTTCATGTGAAGTATCTAGAGCTGCGTTTCAACAGAGCCACTCGTCTGCTGGGCTCTGTGTTGTTCATTGTGCAGACGGTGAGTACGTTTTCAACACTATCAAACCAAAAGTATGTCCGGACCACAACCACACTGACCCAAAACCGCATGGATACCTCAGAGACACACCGGATAAGGCTTGTCTTCCCCATTTTCTATTGTTGCAGGTGCTCTATACTGGGATAGTCATTTATACCCCTGCCCTAGCTTTAACTCAAGGTAAGCTGCGGTCATCCCACTAAGTTGTTTTCCTTAGCTGCCCTAGTGGCTTTTTACCACAAAATATTTAATGTACATCTTTACAGTAACAGGGATGGATCTATGGGGTGCTGTTGTGTCCACGGGAGTAGTTTGCACCTTCTACTGCACAATGGTATGTGAAAAACTAAATTAAATATCACTTAAAGGAGCCATATATTTTTTCATTGTTAGGTTTGAACTATAACATAATTACATAATTTTGTTCATTATAAACTGCAATATTGATCTAAAATGATAATAACAGAAACAGGTTCAAACATGAAGGAATCAAGAAAAATACTAATACTAATATCATTATCATTAAAGCTGATTTCCTTAAATGCTTTTTTATTTTTTTATTTTTTTTTAAACTATTTTTATATTTGGCTGTTCTACTGTTACAGGGAGGTTTGAAGGCTGTGGTTTGGACTGATGTGCTTCAGGTAAACCATATGGTGTTTTTTGTGGTTATTATTGTCACCTAATACAGGTGACACAGCTGTGGAGTGATGAGTCTGTTCTACTGGGTCATGGGTCTATTGCAGGTTATTTACCTCAAAGCAACAAGTAACTTTCTGGAGGTAGCGCGCGCCTCACCTGCATGATTCCAAGGAAATTCATTCATTTTCTACCGCTTGTTCCCTTTAGGGGTTGTGAGTGACAGTAGCCCATCCCAGTGGCACAGAGACATGGATAGACAACCATTCACTCTCACATTCATTCACTAAAGATGAAAGTGGGGTTAACACAGAGAAATGGACATTCATAGAAAACCATTCACTAAGGACAATTTAGAATTACCAATTAACCTAACGGTCTCTCCTAACCCGGATATTGGGAGGCAGGAGCTCTAACCGCTCTGCCACCGTGCACCCCCAATAACATAACAACAACATATAGTGTATTATAAAATTCCAAATAATTTAATAATTTAAAAAAGAGTAATGTTTAGGTTTTACAATTTGGAGCATGTTACAACTGAAATGCATATGAAAAATTACTTTTCTGAAAATAGATTATGTGATTAGCAGAGAACTACCCTGACAGTTACAGATACAAACTACAGCGAGAATGCGTAGGAGCACATTCTGACTGCTTGAGCTTAACCTGAGAGCTTCTTAATTATTGTTCACAGGTTGGTGTTATGTTGGCAGGCTTCCTCGCTGTCATCGTCCGTGCTGTAATTTTACAAGGAGGTGTCTTAACCATTATCAAAGATTCACAAGAAGGAGGGAGACTCAACTTCTCGGAGTACGATGAGTTTTGCAAAACTGTCTGTAATTCAAAATTTTAATTTAACATCACTGTGTTGTTTTTTTGTCTAAATTTAGATTTGACCTGAATCCTTTGAAGCGACACACTTTCTGGACTATTACTATTGGTGCAACATTTGTGTGGTCCAGTATTTATGGAATCAACCAGGCCCAGGTTCAACGATACATCGCCTGCAAAAGTCTCACTCATGCCAGACTGTGAGTTAATATTGTATTTAGAAGTATTGTGAAGTATAAGCAGTTGATTTTGTTTGACGCATTTTCACTGGAAGAGAAAATAATATCTGGTCAGTGACGGTCTCCTGTTTTCTACCAGATCTCTGTATATAAACCTGTTAGGCCTGTGGTGCATTGTGCTGTCCTCAGTTTTTGCTGGATTGTGCCTATATTCTGTCTACAAGAGCTGTGACCCCTGGACCTCTGGACTCATCTCCGCTTCAGATCAGGTCTAACTCTATCCTACAAAATACTACTACTACTAGGCCAATTTAAAATATGCTGAAATAATTATGTTGCAGTAAGAAAATACTCTTGAATTGTATATATTTTTTTCATGTCATTTTCTTTTTCTGCCAATATAACATCCTATGTTATACTACTATAACTATGTTTTATTTGCATGGTGTTTTGCAGCTGATGCCATATTTGGTAATGGACATCTTAGGAGGCTACCCCGGTCTTCCCGGGCTGTTTGTAGCTGCAGCCTACAGCGGATCCCTGAGGTAATAAGTAAGAAAAATCTTCTGTGAAAGGACATGCTTCTTGGGAACTTGGGATACTCAATCAATGACCAAGATACATAACAAATCTTGCTCCACCAAGAGAGTTCACCCGCATGGAGTAGAGCAGTGATTCCCAAAGTGGGGTCCGGGTCCCCCTGGGAGGTTGTACACATAACAAGCATAAAAACTTTACACTTTACGTAATATATTTTCTTATATGTACTACTTTACATCAACATTAAGCCTACACTCATAACTATTACTTGTATTTGTACATTTTGAAAGAAAAAAGAGGCTAGAGCCAATTATTATTGGGGGATCTGTGGTTGGTAAGGGCAGTGGTTCTTAAACTAGGGGTTGGGACCCCAATTGGGGTCGCAAAATGATTTCTGGGTGTCTCCAAATGATGGGGAAGAATTTAAACAATAGGCTTGACACCCTTCAAATGCAGTGGTAAATGTAGATTCCTATTTGTTGGCCAATTAAAGTCTTTTTTCCAGGTCTATATTCTCAAAAAAAAAAGTCAAACATTAGATATAAGGCTAGTTTATCACTTTGCGTGTCGCCTGTTTTTTGTGTTTGGGGGTCGCGAATGTGAACTATTGTTATTCTGGGGGTCGCGACTGAAAAAGTTTGAGAATCACTGGATAAGGGGGTCACAACGCTCCAGAGTTTGGGAATGGCTGGAATTTGCTTGTAGATTTGCTTCCAGTGGCAGCTGAGTCACATCAGGTGCCAAAAAACAAACCCTTTTTTAACTTTTAAAATAACTTTTAAAAATGTAGATAATTTATTAATTTACAATAGCTACATGGTTAATTTGTGTAAGGTTAGGATTATGGGCAGGGGTATCAAACAGGATGAAGAGCTTAGTGAAGTCAGTGGTGGCCCTCTTTGGCGCATGCTACATGTTTAGCCTTTAGCAGCAGCTACATTTGGTGGTTCTCAACCATAGAACTATAATAAAACCTGGAAGATGAATCCAAGATGGCCGTCCTGTTTATCCCTATGGAGAGTGCTCATTGGCGCATGACCCCAAAAAAGTTTCTTACTTCCGCATTTACTTCCTGATACGGCGGCTGACATCTTTGTTTTACTTCCTGAAACGATGGCTGCCATCTTTGTTTTACTTCCTGAAACGGAGGCTGCCATCTTTGTTTTAGGGCGCCACGTGACGACAATCCCCCACTTCATATAAAAACGGTAATTTCGGTGATTTTAGAAAAGGTAGAAAAGAACATTTCCTTCTATTTTATTTAAATACCGATAATAATTCAGTCCTGTCTGCAATTATAATGAGCAATTTTAGAAAAAGGCTGGTTCCAAGAGGCTGCAGTACCTCACACGGCCACAAATCAATCTGGGACCACAGACAGAGGGGGCGTACCTTATCCAGTTCATTTAATACATCCATGTTCTCAACATAGACAGTCATAGACACGAAACTTTGCCCATTGCTCAGACACGACCACTTTGCTAGCCATGCTACCTGGACTTATGTCATATCGAACGCTCCTTCACAAACAAATGAATGGTGAAGCTGATCCACATGTATGTAAAAGTTTATTTCATGATATTTATGTCATTTATCTGCTCTTCACCAGTCACATGTAACGAGGATGTTCAGTGATCACTAGATGCTTAAGCACACAATACTAGAAATATCAACTAAAAGTCAATTAGTCTTTAGTTCAGGTGACAATTTTACATGCTTATTACTCAAATAAAATACTAAAAACTCTACACATTCAACAGTGACCGATAGGGGGCCCAGGTTCTGCAGAAAGGGGGCATTGCTTCACCATACACCCCCTTAAATCCATACTGATAAATGTTTACCACAGATACTATCCCACCAAACCAAGCAAAAATTAGAATAACATCGTATGTACTTTAAATAACTGCATTTTATTTTATTTCAGCACAGTGTCTTCCAGTATTAACGCTCTGGCAGCAGTGACAGTAGAAGATCTAATCAAGTCAAATACAAACCTGTCAGAGAAACAACTGGCATGGATTTCCAAAGGACTCAGTGAGAAGACGACTATTTTAAACTATAAAGAGTAAACTGGATTGTAACCATTGCTTTTCACAGGTTTATTTTATGGGATTTTGTGCATTGGGATGGCAGCAGTGGCCTCTCTGATGGGAGGGATCTTACAGGTATAGAGATATGTTTATATTTGTATTATTGTCATTTAAATTAAAATACAACATCAAATTAATAGTGTAAAATGTCTTGGTAATGTATGCATTTGTTTATTTGTTTTACCAGGCTGCGATCAGTATATTTGGTGTTATTGGAGGTCCACTGCTAGGCCTTTTTGTGTTGGGTATTCTCTGCCCTTTTGCCAACTCAAAAGTACGTCTCAAATCAATTCAGACATAACTTCTTTGTGAATAGAGATGAAGTTTTATTATAATCTTGTCTAGGGCGCGTTATCTGGCCTATTGTTCGGAGTTGTGTTGTCTCTCTGGGTTTCCATCGGGTCCCACATTTACCCACCTACTCCTGAATTCACACTCCCACTGCCACTGAACACTACAGGCTGTAACTTCACCATAGTGAAGACTCACAACTGGACATTCACTGTTGCCCCAACAGAGGCTATCCCCATTACTACATATGGGCAAGATTTTGGAAGCAGGTATGTAGGTGATTATTATCCAACCCCTCTCTCTCTCTCTCTCTTTCTCTCTCCCTCTTCTGTGCATGCTCTCTGTTGCCAGTTTCATACCTATGGCTATAAACCACAATATGCTTTACGTCTTATTACTAAATAAACAATATGCTTATGGTTTTCCAGGTCTTTATTGGTGGACAATTGGTACTCCTTGTCATACATGTACTTCAGTCCCATTGGAACCATAACTGTTGTCTGCGTGGGCATTTTAGTAAGCTTCTTTTCAGGTAAAACATTAAAATATTTCCCTACAGTGTATAGTTGCTGTTTGATATGCAGTACAAAACATAAAAAATATTGTAGTTTCATTTTGGTGCTTTTTTATTTTTATTTAAATTGTCCTTAAATGACAAGAGTCTGCATTAAATGAAATGTAATGTCATTGTTATAGGAGGAACAAAACAAAAAGTGGAATCAAAGCTGACTTTATTGAAAGAAGACACAACTTTGTATCACATCTACAAATACATCGAACACACAGTGAGTAGTAACAGTTAACGTTTCATACAAATTCATACCTAAACAAAAAGATAACACTCTCTTTGGATTCTTTCCAAGGTTATGGGGAAACATTTTCAGCTGAATTTGACAAATGATGAGATGAACAAAGTTCAAGGAAACACAAATTTTGCTTTTGTTGATGTTGAGCTTAAATCTCAAATAAAATCAAAATAAAGTAATAATATTCATTTAATGCTGTGCCTTAAACACCAGTTCATATTGTATTCAGTTAGTAGTTTATAATTTTACAATTGTGTCAATTTTCTTTCTGTAAATAAAAGTGTATGTACCATTTCCATTTTAATAGAATACAGGCTACATTGTTTTAGGAATCTGGGTTGTAAAATGTTAATAAAATAATTTTCTTTGTTTTCTGTACATTTATTTAGTGATTGCTGTCTTTGGCCTTTTTGAGACTTTCATACCAGTAGTGATAAAAATAGTGTTAATATTTGCTTCTGTCCCCATACTGTAGACAGATATATTATAAGAAATATTAAGCAAAAAGTGTTATTGGGGACAAAAAAGTCTCCAGTCACTGCATGAGTTCAAGGGCACCAACAGCGGACTGTTCTTCAGTCTGGTGGCTCTTCATGTGGGTTTTTAAACAGTGTCTTTGTGTATAGGCCTTATCACACACTGTGCACTTGTAGGGTTTGTGCCCAGTGTGAGTGCTCATGTGCATACGTAAATGCTCATTACGAGAACATTTATAGTCACACACTGTACAAGAATAAGGTTTGATGCCAAGATGGGAGTTCATGTGGTTTCTAAGATGATTACGCAATCTAAACTTTACACCACAGATCTTACAATTGTAAGGCTTTTCTCCAGTGTGGACCCTCATGTGTGCATCTAATTCTCCTTTTAATAGTTTGTCACAAACGGGGCATTTAACAATGTGTGATTCATCATGTGTTTTCTGGTGCGACATTAATAATGTCTTTGTATAAAATGTTTTGCTGCAAATGTCACACAAGAAGTTCTTTTCTCTTTCAAAATGAATGGTCTGGTGCTGGGTTAGTCTAGCTCTACTGTAAAAGAGTCTTTCACAAAATTTACAGCTGTGTTTCTTCTCACCATTATGAATCAGCCTGTGTCGGTACAGACTTGAATAATCTGACAGCCGTTTGCCACATATATTGCAGCAATATGGCTTCTCGCCTGTGTGTTTGCTCTTGTGAAAATTAAACTGTGCTTCAGATCTAAAGGACCGTGGGCAGAGGTCACATTTGTGAAGAGGCTTGTCTTTTTGGGACACATTAATTTTTTCCCACAGTTTGTTGTCATCATCAGAGGTGGTTTTGCCTAATGGACAAGTAACTAAATGTTTTTGAAACACAAGAAAGGTCAAAAAATATCGTCCACATGTCTCACATTGATGTAGTTTCTGGTGAGTTTCCAGATGACTCTTAAGTTCCTCTGACGTCTCCAGCTCTTGTCCACATACTCCACAGATGCTTTTTGGATTATCCAGATGACATAGAGCATGTTTGGTTAAGATTTTCTTGGATTTGATTGTAAGGCCACACACTTTACATGAATTAGAGCTCAACTTTAGAGCCTTTTTCTTTCTGATCTTTTTGGACTTTGGAGAGTCACAATGTTCTTCACTATTTTGTTCTGGCTTCCAGTCATTATCGTCTTCACCATTTTCACTCTGAGTTACAGATGTAATGGAGGACATGCCATCTTTGTCATCTGTCGATTTACTGGGACCCCCTGTTTCTGATGGTGGTTGTTCTTCAAGATCACTGTGGGAAAAGGGGGACATAACAAAATGTACTTTACATTGAACACAGATTGGTGTAATAAAGGGGACTTTCTTACTTACTAGTTTATTAATTATTCATCCAAAATTTTATCACACTGTAGAGCTGATAACTTCATAGTTGAAGCTTTTGCATATGTATTTATATGTGTATACATTTTTTTCTACTTCCAAGGATGCATAATGGCAGTACAGTCAAGATTATAGTCTCTGACATTTGTTTTCCAGATATCATTAATTTCTCTGTGCAACTCTTACCTTGTGCTGAGTTTGTGATTGTGTAATGTAGTTGGAGAGTCACAAATATCCTCCAGCTCCTTCAAAAAGTTGGTAGTAAATTAGGCAGAATAAAGTTTGTAGAATGAAAGAAAAATATAAAATGTCTTACCTTTGACTGTATGTAGAAGGCAAAGTAGTTTTCTGCATTTCTGTACGCTCTGTAAAGCTCAGTCTGTGTCATCTTATTTGCTGAACTAATTGATTTTTTGTGTCTGTTAAGCAAAACGGCCTCTAGTGGTGCGTCTCCTCCAAGCTCAGGAAAAGTGGACCTCAGATGATTTAAGAAGTCAGACTCACTTAGGTTTTGTTGACACACAATTGTCTGACATGGACCTTTAAGCCTGAAAGCTGAAACAAACTACTGTTATTGTTACCACGTATTTATAGTCAGAAAAGTTCAATTTCAAAATTTCTTACAATTTTTTGCTTGATCAGAGTCCTGGCACTTCTTCAACAAACCAACTCTAAGTATTATCACACGCTTTTTATTCACATTGGAAGATCGCTGCCTTTTGTTTTGATTGGGTTTCCATTCTTTATCTTTTTTCTTCTTTTCACCCTCAAAGTCTGTCTCATCGTCGTTAGATCTGTATCGTTTTGGCAACTGCCTCCTTCTTTTAGCAGATTTTTGGCCACAGTTGTCTTTATCATCTTCGAGACACTCCTCTCTTCCAGTCGGAGAGGACACAGAGGAGTCACTGGGTAGATCTGCAAAAGTACAATCACTTTCTTCTTGATCCAACAGAGTTTCTTCATGAGACACTGATGAAGGCTCATCAATGATACTATTTTGCCCCATGCTGCACACATACAATGTGTTAACTACAAGTTTCAAAAAGGAAAAAAGGCCAGAATGA
Organism: Rhinogobius similis; assembly: GCA_019453435.1. Taxonomy (NCBI): domain Eukaryota; kingdom Metazoa; phylum Chordata; class Actinopteri; order Gobiiformes; family Gobiidae; genus Rhinogobius; species Rhinogobius similis. The sequence goes on from CM033619.1 coordinate 16,806,792, forward strand.
GAGAACTGCAGACCGTTTTCTCGCTGTCCCATTGTCTTTGACTTTTGAGGTCTTCTTTTGCACGTGCCCCACTTCATCTGAACAGATACCGGACATTTCTGAAGTTCCATCATCAAAATGTAGACAAACACAGTGATTACATGTAAGTAAAACAGCGACAGAACTCTCATAACAACTACCATTAAAGACAACAACGGTGTGTCCTCATACCTATCCTGTTCAGATAAACCCGAGGTTGCAGGATCGCGTCCAGTTGCCTCTTCTTTAAACTCAGCTCCCGCTTCAACAACGAAACTTCATTCTCGTATCTAGCTGCTGTCGTCTCCACCACCGCTAATATTTCTCGCACAGCTACAGTCATTTTCTCAGCGACAAGCCCTCTCAGTATTTCCACTTTTGAAACTTTGCCCTCAGATGAACCAGAAACATAAACACCGCGTGTCTCCATCTCCACAACAAAACAAACCCGCGCGATGAGGACTTCCTGTTTCGAGAAGGGTGCACACGCATTTTTAGTCCGGGTGAAAAAAAAACCCATAGCCATTTATTTTAAAGTAAGAAATTATTTACTCAATACGGAAGCGTAGAACTGTCAATGTTGTGTTTTTTTTTCGATAGTTATTCTGACTTTTTTTTTGGGATAGTTATTCTGACTTTTTGGGGGGGATAGTTATTCTAGGGAAGCGTAGAACTGTCAATGTTGTTTTTTTTTTTTTGTACGACGGAGTATAAGGGCCATTTGGGGGAAAAAAATAAAAATGCGGACATTACGAGAATAAACTCGTAAAATTTCGACATTAAACTCGTAATTGTATGACTTTTTCTGGATTCGACTTTATTCTCATACATTTACGAGAATAAAGTCGTAATTTTACGAGATAAAAAGTCGTAATATTACGAGATTAAAAATTGTAATATTACGAGAATAAAGTCGTAATATTACGAGATAAAAAGTCGTAATATTACGAGATTAAAAATTGTAATATTACGAGATTAAAAGTCGTAATATTACGAGAATACAGTCGAAAATGTGTATGAAGCCAGTACCTGTGTTATGGAGATATGGAGCATTTTGTGCGGTTATACTTTGAACTAGGGTTTACGCACGAAGAAATACTGTGTCTTTTAGCACAGCATCACCACATTATCATTAGTTTAAGGACTTTGAAGCGACAATGCAGGCGTTTGGGTTTGTTTAGTCGGAAGAACCAAACAGATTTGGAAGAAATAGCTACTTTTCGTAATATTACGAGATTAAAATTCGTAATATTACGACTTTTAATCTCGTAATATTACGACTTTATTCTCGTAATATTACGACTTTTAATCTCGTAAATGTATGAGAATAAAGTCGAAGCCAGAAAAGTCATACAATTCACGAGTTTAATGTCGAAATGTTACGAGTTTAATCTCGTAATGTCATTTTTTTTCAGTTGGCCCTTATACTCGTCGTATTTTGGGATAGTTATTCTGACTTTTTTTTTTGGACAGTTATTCTGACTTTTTTTTTTTTGGATAGTTATTCTGACTTTTTTTTTTGGATAGTTATTCTGACTTTTTTTTCGTACGACGGAGTATAAGGGCCAACTGAGGAAAAAAAATGCGGACATTACGAGAATAAACTCGTAACATTTCGACATTAAACTCGTAATTGTATGACTTTTTCTGGCTTCGACTTTATTCTCATACATTTACGAGATTAAAAGTCGTAATATTACGAGAATAAATTTAAAGTCAAAACATAATTGGGAGACAAAAGTATGAAAGAAGCGGAGAGCTTCTTTACCCGGATTTTGCCTGTCTTTTCAAAGCAAGTAAGAATATATTGTGTTATATTGTTATACATATGTTATATTTGAAAAATGTAGACTATATAGTTTGATAAATTTCAAACTTTTAAGTGAGACGGGTAGCTTGGCTAGTGGGTCTGGATAATAGGTGCGAGCGGCCCGGGTCAGCCCTGTTCCTGGGCCCTGTACACGGTTGACTGCGGGGAAGGTCTGCTTCTGCGTCGTCACGGACACCGAGCAAACGCTTCAGCATGGACAGTGCTGCTATATGCCGCGATGGATATCTTTCTCCCGCATGCAACCGGGCAGCTCCACGCGCCATGACGCACAGCTCCAACAATGTATTTGCTTGTAAAAGTGTACGTTCAAAGATATCCAAAAGATTTCCATGAGGTGAATGTTGATCAGAGTCCCATAGTCTGTGATGAGGCAACAGTAACCGCGAGCTGGGTCAGTCCAAGGTGGGTGGCAAATACCCCCGCTCTCCACAGCCAAAAATGTTTGATCCCAACTCTTTTATTTTTTTAAAACTACTTTCAGATTGACAGAGAAGTCATTTTGCTGATGGAAGATGCAGATTTAGAGAATCATCTGCCATTCTATGGAGACAGAATTGCACTGATAAATTTTTGCAAATCTCATCCACACTCATCAAAACGAAAACATGGACTTTTTGAGAAACTAAGGGAGAAACTGACAGTTAGAAAGCAAAATCATGGGGAGGAAGAGCCAGGACCATCTAACAAAATAAAAAACAGAACCAAACAGTCAAAGCGAATAATTGAAATAGGCTGGGTCCACACTGAAAACAAAATTACTAAGCAGGTCAGAGCTAAACAAGGAGGAGGTACCAGAAAGGTTTCAATCAGCACCCAGGCAGGTTTTAATGACATTCTAGAACAAGGAAAAGCTTTGTTTTTTCCACAAGGGAAATCTAACAAAGGCATTGAGACTGATTTTGATTTTGATGTTTGGGATTTTAAACAAAACTCCCTTCCTCATGATATCTCAGTGGAAGACATATACAACACTGTGAAGCTGCCAATTCTAAGGTTTTATTTGGCAACCCAAGTCAAAACAGTGATTGTGGATGATGACACAGATGATACAACATTCGAGGAAGATGGACAGCATCCAGTCAATGAAGGCACCGTCCATTTACATAATCCACAACCACAATCAGCAGACGTTGTTCCAGAGCTCTATATTCTTACAGAGGATATTAGTGAAGCGTCAGATTATACACAAAATAATGCAGTTTCTTCAGATTTTGATTAATTTGTTAATAGTTCTCTGAATGTCACTCTGAATACTTCAAATTATGCTGACAACTCTGCAAACAACTCTGACCCAGAGATTACATTTGGCCCAGACCTATCCAACAAGGAGGACTCTCTCAGTGACACACTCATTTACCAGCCAGATTCAATGCCACCACTCAGTCCACAAGGCATCACACCAGAGATAATTTTGGTATTAAACCAGGCAAACAGCTTCAGTTATATGATAGGAGCTTTTTCAGACGATGATATTCTAAGCAAAACTATAAAAATTAAGCGTATTCTTCCAGACAAGTCGCTGGAGAAGGGTAGTGGCACAGGTTTACTTAAAGATGTCTATACTAGTTTCTGGGGAGAGTTTTATGAATGGTGTACCTTAAGAACCACATATAAAGTGCCTTTTCTCAGACATGACTTTACTGAAGTAACATGGAAGGCTATTGGTAGGATCTTTGTGAAGGGGTTTCAAGATTGTGGGTACCTGCCTCTTAAACTTGCCCCTCCTTTTCTTGAGGAAATGCTTTTTGGGAAGATTTACAGTGATCTAAAGACAATTTTTCTCCGCCTTTTCAGCTCCCATGAGCAAGATATTATCAGCAAGGCACTTGTTAACTTTGATTCTGTAGAAGCTGATGAGCTCACAGATTTGCTTGCCAACTACGAATGCCGCAAAAAAGTCAGCTCCGAAACCCTACACTGCAAAAAAGGCCTATCAAAAAATAAGAAAAATAAACTCAAAATAAAACCTTTTTACCCTAATTTAAGTGAAATTATCTGCCAGTGGAATAAGATTATTTTACTTATCAAGTTTACTTAAAACAAGTCAAATAATGTTAATTTGAAGTAGTCTTGTCAAGTGAAAAAATCTTAAAATTGGACTTTTAAGATTAATTTGCTTAATTCAAGTAAATTTAACTAAATTAGATAATCCCTTTTTGCTGTGTGATATATTGCTTGAGTTAGCACACAAAGAGATGATCCAAAAGCCAATGTTTGTTATTGACTGTTGGCGGGACGATTCACAGCCACATATGCTAGTACTCGACCCTGAAGCACTGACAAAAATGTACAGTGAGTGGAAACCAGTGGGCGAGGCTACCGCGCTCAAATTGAGCCGCCGACTGTAGGCTGCCATGTTTGCAATCTGCTGCTGACCGCTAGGGGCTGGCTGCGGAAGTAGAATTATTCAATGCAAGTCAATGGGGAGTTAGACGTTTCAAAACCTACTTTAGAGCCTGGCTCAAAATACGGCTTTGGTCTCAAACGTTAGCTTACGGCTCTGTGACAACGCTGAGGGGGGTGAATTTTTTTGAACCAGGCTGGTTTAGCCGCTGTGATTTTTTAAAGTTCTTGCATATCTAATGAAGAAGGCGGGCTTTACGCGCCGGAAATGCCAGGACGCAGCCATACACCTACGAGTGGGCGGTAACCCAACGGCAGTACGTCAGCAAAAGGCCGCCCCAAAGTCGCCCTCTCCCCGCCTCCCCACCGAGGGGGGAGTGGTGTGGGCTAACCATAGACTGTAGATATCAGTCTATGGGGCTAACCCACGGCCATTTTGAATTCTCCATGACTGAGCCGCATTATCATGAATGGGGCGGAGTGACGATCGTCTGTCCACTATTTTTATGTCTATGGTGGAAACCTACTACAAAAAAAGTAGCTGAAAAGTTAACCTTTCCAAACACAATGACACCAAAAGAAGCAGAGGTAGCAAGGTGCTTAAAAAATATATCAAGGAACTTAATGAAGAAAGACTAGAGAAATTTCTGAGGTTTTGTACGGGATCTGATTTGCTGGTATCTAGTTTTATTCAGGTAGAGTTTGTTGTTCAAACTGCATTTACCCGCAGACCAATTGGGCGTACCTGTGGATCACTTTTGCATTTGTCTGACAGCTATGACAACTTCCCAGACTTCTGCAGTGAATTTAACTCTGTCCTTGATGGCAACATTTGGATAATGGATATTGTTTAGACATGGCTATTTCACTGTTTATTTTCAGTTATAAGCTATAATGTTTATTTATTTTATTTTTCCATAGGAAATGTTTTATTTTGAATGCATATCTTATTTTTATTTTATTTTTTACAATGTATTTTAACAGTTACTCATGTTCAAACCAAGTGTCTTTGCATTGCCTCTGGTAGGCCTCCAGAAAGTTACACATTTTAGGAAAAGCAGTTTGCACTGTTGCAAAAAATATTTCAGCAATAAATTCGAAGTTGAAAGAAAACATTTTGGTTCTCTAATTTGCTTCAAAATACACACATGATAACATCTCATGCACTTGCCCCACTAAATAAAAGCTGCGAATCCAACTGTTCAAATATTGCGAAGTATTTCATTTTTTAAATTGATGTATAGTTCTGCAGCTGTGGACCCATCTATTGGAGCATCCCAACCATTTTCATCCATGAGGACAGTACAGAGTTCAAAGACAGTTGGATCACAGGGGTACTGTCCTTTAGGTGTGCACTCTTCTTTGCATATTGCTATCTCTTCTGGTAAGACTGGCTGCAACCTGTCCTCACCACCATGAAGTTGTGGCATGGTGTACATGAGAACTGGTCTTCCTCCAAGCATATCAACGCCAGGTCTTGTCATTATGCGATGTGAGTTCCAGGTTCTGACCACACGATCCACCTCGTCCTAAATACAATTTTATACTTGCAAAATGTCAAGAATTTCGATAATACTGGCAATGTTGTTTTGAAGATATGAAAAATGTAAGCATATTGTTCGAGCTGAAAAATAAAAAGGAAAAAAAATATGTTGTAAACGTTCAAATAAGGATATAATGTGATATTTCTGCACTAATACAATACCAATAATTTAAGTAAAGACATGTTTTAACACATCTATTTTCTGATTTTTCAAATAGTCCAAAAAAGAAAATCAAATCAGGATTCATTTTGTCAATACGTGCATGAGTATAGCTCACAAGGCTCATATAGTTAAAGTTTTGGTTGAAAATATACTGTATTTTTAAAAGTAAAAAGTGTACTTCTTTTTTTTCTTTCTTTTTTTAAGGGGCGGACGTTTTTGTTTTGTTTTTGTCAAACCTAGAAATTACTACGAGCTCCCTTTGAGTTTTGTGAAATCCTTAAATACAAACATCTCCTGCTTGTATTCTGCAAAATTAGAAATACACGTTATGTTATGTTCAAAACGTACATTAAACGTATAGATTGCTCCAATATAAGGTTTACATAGTGTTACGTTAGCTGTATCTTCCTTGACATTAAGTTGAAGAGACCAGACGACGTGTTACTTGCAGAACAACCGTTTAGTGTACTCCCAAAACTCATGGCAATGACCTGTAACCACAATACATGTCCGGGCGGGTACAACAGGTATACAATAGTTCCGCCTTATCCAACACCTCCCCTTTTTAGTCAGAACCCTCCACACGCTTACAATACCACAGCAATATAGCTTTCAAACTTTCAGTCATCTATAGTTAACCTTCTATCAAAACATCCAAATAACACCCAAAATGAACAATGGGAATACATGTTTTCTTCACTGAACACATTTCCTTTTACACATTAGTTACTTTAAACTCAGAAACTTTGAATTGTATTCACAGACACAAACACAAAACATTACAGGTCTAAACGCTTGGGTGGACGGGATACACGTCCTGAGGATGTCACATAAGCTGTCTGTGCTGTGTCCCGTGTGTTACCATCTGGTGTGTTTGTTTCTTTAACTGTGTGTGTCTCAGCGCTAGTGTCAACCGTAGGAACTGTTACCTCTGTATTTGCATGTGAACATAAAGGTCTAACATGAGTGCGGTTATGCCTGATTTGACCTTCGTCAGTGTCAATGATATACGACCTAGGTGTAGTTGCATTTTGTACAACTGTCCCTTCCTTCTTTTCTCTTGGCAGCCACACACTTTGACCCTCTCGGAGGGGTGTCAATGGACGGGTCCTGTGGCGGCGATTGTACTGACGTTGCTGGTTTGTTTTATACAGCCTCTGTTCGGTTCTGAAGCTTTTGATGTTTGGCCACCGCAGGATAAGGGTGACTGGGTGTTGTGGCAGAGTTGTTTTAAGCTGTCTGCCCATCAGGAGTTGGGCAGGGGAGTAGCCACATTCCAGTGGTGTAGCCCGATATGTGAGAAGTGCTTTTGTTTTCTCACCTCCTCCTTTCCACAGTCCTTTGACCGTAGCAACTGCCCGCTCGGCTTCTCCATTTGCCTGCGGATATCTTGGGCTGCTTGTGGTGTGAGTGAACCCATACTCTACAGCAAAGTCCTTAAACAGTTCACTGCTGTACTGTGGTCCATTGTCAGATACGACTGTCTCTGGTATCCCGTGGCGACAGAAAGTCTCTTTGATAGCTGCTATGACAGTAGCTGCCGATGCCACTTTCAGCCTGGCCACCTCAATGTACCTTGAAAAATAATCCACAACGAGAATGTAAGTCTCTTTGTCCCAAAAGAATAAATCCGTACCTACCCTCTGCCAGGGGCGCTCTGGCACCGGTGTGGTCATCAGTGGTTCTCTGTACTCAGCCTTGTGTTGTGCACACGCATCACAGGTTTCCACTAGCTGACCGATGTGCACTGACAGTCCCGGCCACCAGACTGATTGGCGGGCTCTCGCTCTACATTTGACAATGCCCTGGTGGCCACTGTGGAGCTGGTCTAGAATCTCTTTTCTCATGTTTTGTGGAATAACAAGTCTCTGTCCTCTAAGCAGAAGCTCCCCTGCCAGAGTGAGGTTCTCTCTCTCGGACCAGTACAGTCTCAAATCTGGAGTAAGTGCATGCTTCTCGGGCCAACCTGTTCTGCAGTATTGAATGAGTTTTTCACAAACCTGGTCAGAGTGTTGTTTCTTTTGGATCTCTTTTAGTCTGGGCTCCGTGGCAGGAAAGCTCTGAACTACCGCGTCCACAAACACTTTCACCTCTGCCTCGTTGTTCAGCTCATCCTGTGTGAGAGCGTGCTTAAGAGGTGCTCTTGACAGGGTGTCCGCTGTTATCAAACGCTTACCCGGAACATGCACAATGTCAAATGCGAACTTCATCAGTCTCAACCGAAACCTCAGTACCCTGGGCGGCAGCTCGTCCAATGCTTTGGTGCTCAGTAGAGGTACTAGAGGCTTATGGTCTGTCTCTAGCTTGATTTTAAGTCCATGTATGTAGGGCGCTAACCTTTCACAAGCCCATGTCACTGCCAGAGCCTCTTTTTCTATTTGAGCGTAGTGTTTTTCCGCTTCTGTCAAGCCTCTGGAGATGAACACTACTGGCTTCCATGTGCCATCTTTTTGTTCCTGTGTGAGGACGGCACCAAGCCCATATGACGAGGCATCCGCTGCCACACATGTCTCTGCCTCTACCGAGTATGGGGCCAGAACACGTGGTGAACTCAGTTCAGTCTTTAGCTTCTGGAAAGCTTCTCTCTGTGTGGCTCCCCAGTGCCACTCGTTCTTTTCACTGAGCAGGTCTTTAAGTGGTTTCGAGTATGACGCAAGATGAGGGAGAAACTTTCCTAAGTAGTTGGCCATGCCCATAACTCTCCTCACGCCCTCAGTATCTGTCGGTTCAGGCATTTCCATAACGGCCTTGACTTTATTTGGATCTGGGGACACCCCTTCTGCTGTGACACAGTGACCCACAAACAGGATCTTGTCTTTTGAAAACTCACATTTTTCGTTCAGTGTCAGTCCCTCTTTCCTGAGCCTCTGCAGAACTTTGTGGAGTCTCTCGTTGTGTTGCTGTGTGTCTTCTCCAAAGACAACCACATCGTCGGCGTGGCACACTACCCCTTCACACCCCTCCAGCATCTGTGACATGCGACGCTGGAAGTGTTCAGGAGCCGACGAGATCCCAAATGGCAGGCGGTTGAATGCATATCTGCCAAAAGGGGTGATAAATGTCGTTAGGAGTCTGCTCTCTTCGGCCAGCGGGATCTGCCAGAAGCCTGAGGTGGCATCAAGTTTTGTAAACACCTTCACTCCGGACAGCATGGCCAGCGTGTGGTCCACCGCTGGGAGGATGTGTCTCTCCCGCCGCACCCACTTATTCAGGTGAGTCATGTCTACACACAGTCTTATATTTCCTGGTCGCGCTTTTGGTGCTACCACCATGCCTGCGCACCAGGGTGTGGGTTGTGTCACTCTGGAGATGACTCCCATTTCTTCCATACGCTCGAGTTCCACTTTCACTTTGTCACGCAGTGGCAGGGGCACTCTACGTGGAGTTGACAAGGCGTATGGGACAGCTCCTGGTTCTAGCTCAATTTTGTAAGGCTCTTTTAGTTTCCCCAGTCCTGAGAACACAGTAGGGTACAAGGCTTTAAAGTCTGTTGGCTGTGATTGCACTGTATTAACCCGTTTAATGAGCTCCAGTGCCGTGATTGCCGGGAGACCCAGTAGTGGCTTGTACAGGCCATTTACAACATACACATCTTGAGTAGTTGTCTTTTGATCAAAAGTCAGTTTACCTTTAAAGCGTCCCTTAACATCCAATTTTTGCTTGCCTGAACCATAAAGTTCTTTGCATGGCGGTTGCAGTTTCCCATGTTTTTGTGGAGAGTAGATACTACTTGGAATCGCGGTGACACTGGCACCGGTGTCTAACTTGAAGACAGTTTTCTCCTCATTAAGGTGCACAGAATTGCTCCACTCGTCCACCTCTTTGCAAATCATTTCGCCTAAAAATGCGAAATCCTCTTCGTCTCCATTTCTGATTTGAAAGTCGGTGATGTTGTGGACACCCCCAGCGGACCTGCATTTCTTTGCAAAGTGTCCTTTTTTGTGACACTTCCTGCACTCTGCATCCCGTGCCGGGCACTCCATCCTGGAATGTTTTTTGAATTGTCCGCATCTACTGCATTCACTCGTTTTTATGTCCGTTTTGTCTTTTGCAGCTTTAAATGTCTTTTGGTTTCTTCTGTGTATTGTCTCCACTTGTCCAGGTTGTTGCTCAACTCCTCTAAGGACTGGTTGTTGCTTCTTCACTGCTTCACTTTGCCTTACACGTGTCATGGCCTTTTCTAACGTTAAATCTGCGTCTAACTGTAGGCTTTCTGACAATTTAGCATCTCTTATGCCCACAACTATACGGTCTCGTATAAGCTGCTCTCTCAGTGCGCCAAATTCACAGTATTCAGCTAACGTGTGCACTGCTGTTATGAAGGACTCCGCGCCTTCACCGGGCTCTTGATTTCTCCGGTTGAAGCGCGCTCTTTCAAAAATGACGTTCCGTTTGCTTACACAGTGCGCCGTGAAAGCCGCCGTTACTGCGTCATAAGACTTTTTCTGAGTTTTGGTCAGGGGCAAAACATTAAGAATGTCTTCTGCGTCGTCGCCGGCTGCGTACATGAAGCTATTCACTTGGAACTCTTGCGACTGTTTGTCTAGTCCCGAAGCTATTCTGTAGCGTTCGAACCGCTTCAGCCATCTTGGCCACTCGGTAACTTTTGAGAAGTCAAACTTGCCCGGCGCCGCTAGCTGAGGCACGGCAGCTCCGCCGTCCCCGCTCCTTCCTTGTGCCGCCTCCTGCTCGCTCATTATTGACTTTTTTCTTCTGACACCATGTTACGTTAGCTGTATCTTCCTTGACATTAACTTGAAGAGACCAGACGACAACGTGTTACTTGCAGAACAACCGTTTACTCCCAAAACTCCATGGATGTATTAAATGAACTTTATTATATAATAATATAATAATAATAATAATAATATAATAATATATAATAAAATGAATTTTATTATAGTTCTATGCAAAACTCATGGCAATGACCTGTAACCACAATACATGTCCGGGCGGGTACAACAGGTATACAATAGTTCCGCCTTATCCAACACATAGCAACTTATAAATCACATATACATAACTGGTAGAAACAAAGTCTACTGATGTATCCTTTCTCACTTTTGCTCTTCTCTGTCAGGTCCTCAAGATGGCTGTGTCTCCTCCGTCTGGGGGCAACGTCCTCACCACGTCAACACATTTAATGAAGCCAGAAGGTCACAAGACAAGGTCAACAGAACACGACCAAATGTAGCATGATGTGGGCGGGAAGGAGAACTTTTTCATTAAGTGGCAAAGACAAAGCAGCTTTCAGACTCCAAGTAGTGTGGACGGATTGGAACACGCAAAGTAAAGATTTAGTTACACAACACAATAACCTCTAAATGTCCCAAAAATGTCTAAAGTTGAACAGTTTTTTCACATTTACCTAATTAAAATATAGCAACAACAAATTTTAATGTTAAATGGGATCATGCTGTGGATGTAATGTAAATATCTTTTTAACATAAATGCATAAACAGAAAACAGAAAAGAGCACTTGAGTACTTTTTCCAGATCGTGCTTTTAATCATGGAAAATAACAAATTATAAAAGTAAAAGCACTGAACTGTTAAAAAAAGTAACAAGTAATTTTGACAGTGAGGTACTTTTTTACTTTACTTCCTTTGAAGACATGTTTGGTTATTTGAGTAAAGGTTGCCTGTAATTAAGTGATAAAAGCTTTATGTTGTCAATATTAAATGTCAACATAAAAACATTTAATACTGTGTGGCTTCTCTCTCGGAAACAAGCGCAAAATAAAAAGAAAATTAGAAGGCTATTATATATTTTCATCTATTGACAAGGCAAGGTAAGTTTATTTGTAGGGCACAATTTGTACACAAGGCAATTGAATTTAATTTATTTTAAAAGGGGACCATTTACAATTAGAACATAAATGTGACCATTTGATGCATTGTACCAGAGTTAGCCTTAGGCTAATTTACATCTGCAGTCCCCTGACAGGGAAAAGCACAACACAAAACATTGAACAATTACAAACATAACAATGGGCTGAATACAAAACATACGCTCAATTACATACACTCAAGCACATACACCATTTACTCATAAAATAAAATCTATTACACTCTTCCATAAAGGGCACACAGACATACATTTGCATATGCACCCGCACAGATACACGCACACGCACAGATACACACACACACACAGATACACGCACACACACAGATACACGCACACACACACAGATACACGCACACACACAGATACACGCACACACACGCACAGATACACGCACACAGATACACACACACGCACACACACACACACACACACACACACACACACACACACACACACACACACAGATACAATCACATGTAGAGCCAGTATCATTGGAGCATGGAAAGGGACCTCATGATTCTAATGGTTGCAGCTCTGGGTGCTCTTAAGGTGTTTTTTTAGTTCATTTTTAAATCCGTGGATTGACACACGCTCTTTTAGAATCAGAGAGTATTCCACTGTGTTGTGGCCTTCACTGAAAAAGCGGATTGTCCAAATACAGAATGATGAAAGGGTATGACGCAGTCATGTGGAGATGATATTCTTGTGCTCCTTATAGCACGATAATCCACAAAATCCTTTCAACAGCCAGGAGCCAAGCCATTTAGAATATTGAACACAAGGCACAATTTGAAATTCAAAATGCTTTACACAACAGAATAAAATTACATTAAAATCACAAAACAGATTAAGACAAACAAAATTATAAAAATATATATTAAAAAAAAAAAAGAGTACAGATAAATCAAGGTGTGTCTTGAAATGGTCTATAAACCTTTACGTCTAAATTAGTCCGATTTATCTATTTTCACATTCTATTTCCTTCAGCTGCTTTTTACCACATTTCTGAACATTCAAAATGCCTTTTTATTTCAGTCTCTTTGGACATAATTCTTTCTTCTTCTTTCATTATTCTGTTTTTCTATGCCACTAGACTGCTGTCAATCATCTTTCCATTAAATCCCTTCACTTTCCACTCATCAGTTTTATTCATAAAAATGCTTATATCGTTAGACAAGTGGTTTTCAACCTTTTACAATACTGTCATCGTATGCTTTCTATGTAAAAGTGAAAAAGTTTGATAAAAGAAAGCCATGGGAATTTTGGAATTGTCATGGAGATGAACAGAAAGTGCCTTTGAGTGAGTATTCTTTTCTATGACAATTATGCTCTACCTACCTATCTATTTCAAGTCAGGAACTCATTACCAATCAAGACACTGACAAAGACATACACTCTTTCCACAAACAGATAGTGAAAAAAAAAAAAAAAAAAAAAGTTCTTGATATTTGATTCTTTATTCTTTTCCTTTTTCTTATGGGGCGTCCCCCACAGTGCACTTGGAACACAGTAGAAGGGCAATGCTTTTCCTATTTCTTCACTCATGATGATGTCAGGATGGTATTTGCTCTGGTTCTTGAATCTATGAGCAGAAATTCAATATTAATATGTCAGGAATGAACACAACATTATTGAGTAAAAGAGCTACTCAACAAACCCTGTGTCTTCTCTTGTGGAGGTATTTTACTCTTCTGTCCATAACCTGCCTCATTTGAACTGCACTGAAAAACAACAATTATTAGAAGTGCTAAGTCGTTAGGGTATTGGTTTTATTTGCCATTCTTAAACTTCAGTTGCGAATTGCTCTGGTCCATCTCTCTCATCGTTCATCTTGCACAGATTTCTTAATTGACATCTTAAGGATTTTCTCTTCATCATGGGCACTTAGATCTGCCATGGTGGTTAAAGCTGAAAAAACAACAATTGTTTAAAATGTAGTCGTTAAATGAAAAAGATTTACATTTAGCAATTTGTGTCAGCATGTCAGAATGCTGCCAGCACATCCAAGTCTAATATAATTATTGGCATGTTGGGTGCAGCATGTGTTTGGCTTGGGTTTACAACACTGTAAAAAATATAACTGAAAATTACTTACGATCACTTGTAAGTAGTCACAATTGTATTCATTTCTGTTCCTCTTGCCAGAACAGAAAAGTATCTGCTGAAGAAAAAAAAAAGTATTCTATTAAAACATATTACTGCACAAATGGAAAAAGACACAGCTGTGGTTGTTGTTGGTTTTTTTATGGTTGTAAAACCGCTAACATGTTGCGGCAGTACGACTTCACTTAAACCTACCAGCAAGAATGTTGCTGGCTTGATTCCTGGGCCTTTTTGCGTGTAATTTGCAGGCTTCTCCCATGTCCGGGTGAGTTTCCTCCGGTTTCCCCCATCATGCCTAAACATGCACAACAGGTAAAATCCTCTGACTTGAGGTCCTGAACAAGCTGAGGTCAAGATCTGGAGATGAGTCCCTAAGTGCTGTACTGCAGCAGCTCACTGTTCCAGACACGTTTCCCCTGCAGCACTGGTTGAAGAATGAGTCAAATGCAGAGAATGAATTTGCCTCAAAGAATGAATAATGAGCGATTGGTGAAAAAGGTATGAGTCTGATGTGAGTAGAGTGAGAATGAGAGGAAGACCACGAATGGGATGGACAGAGGGTGTAAGAAGAGCGTTGAATACAAGAGGGATGACTGTGGTGCAAGGGAGAGAGGCTGCTCAGGACAGGGATGGATGGAGAGAGTTTGTGTATGAATGAATGGATGGGTGTGGTAGAGGACTGGTCTTGGTATGAAGCGGCAGGGGGAAACCAGCTTCGGCTGAGGCCCTGCTGTGGAAGTCGCCTGGAGGGGGGTGATGATATCTAGGTGCACCTTTAGTTATTACTGTTATTGTTGTTGTTGTGGGATGATTGTAAATAATCTGAACCTGGACCCTCTCCCAATGTTTTAATTAATGCATCATTTCTTAGTTAAGGCAAGCTGAATACCTACACTTAGGCTTGCAGGACAATGTCCTCCTTCCTTTAATGCTTTTAGACACAATATATATAGCATACACATTATACATAATATAGGGCAACACAGGATATGAAAAAATGTTCGGAGAAGGGGGGAGAAATAAAGCAATTACATGGGATTTTGTTTAAATCATCTGTGCAATTTGTGTTGGATTTAAAGTGGAGCGACTGCGATGATGGTGATGGAGGGGAGGTGTGTTTGGGTGCTCGTTGTCCCTCTCTGGGTGCGGCAGCTGTCCCTGTGTGGTCCTCTGGAGGATTCCTGGGTGCTGGTGGTGGTCCAGTTTGCGCTCTGGGTCTGGCCGATTCATTCCTTTGTGTCGCCTGGGGTGGGTCCTGGGGGTCTTCCGCTCGGGTACGCTGGCTGCCTTCTAGTTTTATCCAGTGCATAGATGGGGGGCGGGCAGACGCCAGTGTGGGCTTGGCAACAATTAAAAAAAAAAGATTGGCGATGGTGATGTGGAGGGGGCGCTGGTGCAGACGGGAGAGGGGGGTCACGGAAGGAGGGTTTGGGGAGTCCCTGGGGTACAAAAATAAGTTACACAGTGCAAAGTAATATAAAACAGTTATTCATATTTCAATAGCAGTCACAGTGCAGTTTAACATAAAGGGCCTGTACGAATGAAAATGAGACCACAAGTTTTACTCTGCATCTATTTATATAGCGTTTTATCCTACGAGAAAAGCAGGAAGTGAGCTGTTAGCATGCTAATGTTTGTTAGCTTTACCTGTGAAGGTATGTGACGCTCTGGGCTCAGGGACTCAAGAAAAGTGTATAGAAACTCATCGCGGTGAATCTTTAGGATGCTGGGACTGCATTGGGTAAGTGAGAGATACATGTCATTGCCGTAAAGACTTTAACATGAGTTAGTCCTGTTTTTCACATTTCAAAACAATAAAACTCACAAGGTCTTTAACCTCCATAACCTTACCTTCCACCAGGTTTCTCCAGCAGGTGGCGGTAGAGTCCCCTTGTATGTAAACTATGGTGTAGAACAAAAAAGAAAAAAAACAGTATGTATTCAATGCATATGAATAAATGTAGGAGCACTACTCACCTGAGACCACAATACTCACCTGCACCTGTCCCTATAAAACAACATTTAATAAGGTTAGACCCACAGCTTAGGGACTTACAGTTCGCTGCTGTAGGGTGAGTGGCTAAAACTGGTAGCCATGGTAGTCTCCTCAATCTCACGGATGGTGGAGGCGGACACCCAAGGCGAAGTCACCAGCGTGAAGCCGGAGCCAGAGATGTAGAGCCAAATCTCCTGGTCCATGTGGTGCAGGTTGGGCAGCATAGGCCAAAAGCTGAAAGAGATCAGAGTCACTATAGTATTTTGTCTGTTTTACAAGAAAAAAACAAACAAAACCCTACATAACAATGAACATAAATTACAAAACACTGAAAGTACACAAAAACATTTTAACTGAGAATTATGCAAGCTGAAAAGATTAAATTACAAAAAACTTCAAAGTTCAAAGTGCATTGTTCAAGTTTGCGGGAAGAGCTTTTAGCATGACGAGGTGTTTTACATTTATTAGAGCGTTGACTTAAACGTTGCAGTGATAAAGGCTAAACAAGATCTTCAAGGGCTTTTTTTTCTTCTTTTTTCATCAGTGTTTCTACAGAAAGAAACACTGATGAGTCTTCTTTAATTGTGTTTCTGTTTCAGCTCAAATCATCTGACAACGTCAGACAAAGAAATTTACACTTCCATTATTTGCACTTCAGTCAGCAATTACAAAAGGCAGGTGACAGTTGTTAGTGCCATAATCCAGTCGTAACATGTGACACACATTACAGTGTTCTAGTGTAGGGTCATGTTTGCCAGAGAGGGAGCGAGGAGGGCAGCTGCACGCCTTCAGGCAGGACCCGGGAGCCCGAGGTGGAGGGCCGAGGGTCCTGGCTCCTGGAGGGCTGATGAAAACAAACAAAACACAAATGTTACCTTCAAGTTAAGAACAATGACAAAGCAGTAGCTTTGTACAAACTGACAGAGAAACATAACTGACCTGAGCACCAGGGCCAAGGGGCACGGAGGAGCCAGAGGAAGACGGCCCAGGGCTGCGGCTCTCAACAGGCTGGGAATCATGAAAAAGAGCATGTGTGAAAAGTGGCAGACTTTCATAAGTGACACCAGTAAAAATGTGGGATAAACATCTTGTTAAAGTCTTTCCTCTCCAGACTGTTCTACTGTTGATCTGTAGTTAAAAACAAAGTTAAAAAAAAGAAGAAAAAGAGCATGTGTGGTTTGCAATTTCATACAATAAAATAGTGTCACTGAACATTTAGGATCTAAAGCGGTGTCTAATCAAGCCCAATCCACATTCTGCCGATGCCACTGGTTCAGAATGCTTTTATACTGCGTGCAGAGGGTACAGGTACCCAGGAAAAGGCATCTGACACAAAGGTGATGCAGAGAGGATATATCTAAAGCCTCAATATGCAAACATCATACAAAATGGCTGGCTCTCTAGTCTCCCTCATCAGTGGCAGCAGCCCCAGTTGAAGTGGTGTGCTTTTCCAAAACAGTGTCCAGACAACCACATCTGAAACCTTTTTGTGGCATGAGGGATAAGGGCTTCAGCAAATTATCACTAACGGTTGTCAACAACGCCACCCGGTGGGGAGCCGGGACCCGCATGCAACACACAGGTTTGTTTAGACAAATATTGGGACAGAGACAGAAATACAATTAAAAAGTATTAAAGGTACATTCCTTTTATTTTACAAAACTATTTAACGGTGCAGGAGGAGGATGGATGGCGATGTCTGCTGGCCCCTGACGATGTTGATAATAGGCTGGGGAATTGGCTGTGCAGAGGAGGATGAGACAGATACTGGCCCCTGTTGCTGGTAGGCTGGAGCACTGACGGTGCGGAGGAGGAGGTGGAGGAGGTGCAGAAGGAGGATGGATGACAATGTCTGCTGGCCCCTGACGATGTTGATGATAGGCTGGGGAATTGGCAGTGCAGAGGAGGAGGATGAGACAGATACTGGCCCCTGTTGCTGGTGATGGTAGGCTGGGGCATTGAGAAGGTGGAGGAGGTGCAGAAGGAGGATGGATGACAATGTCTGCTGGCCCCTGACGATGTTGATGATAGGCTGGGGAATTGGCTGTGCAGAGGAGGAGGATGAGACAGATACTGGCCCCTGTTGCTGGTGAGGGTAGGCTGGGGCACTGACGGTGCGGAGGAGGAGATGCAGGAGAAGGATGGATGGCGATGTCTGCTGGCCCCTGACGATGTTGATGATAGGCTGGGGAATTGGTTGTGTGGAGGAGGAGGATGAGACAGATACTGGCCCCTGTTGCCAGTATCTGTAAGAGTTGAGTCTCTTCTCTGTCGCTAAGCTCTCGCCCGCGCTGTCACAGGTCAAGTGTTCAGAGTCAAAGCAAATAGAGACTGTGCGTGTCCCTCGTGTAAATAACGCCAATAAGTCAGATCCAAATACAGATAATTTAGGTGTCAGACCAAATAACTTAATACAAATAATCCCTACACATGATACAAATAAACTAATAAATAAGCATGTAAAATGTGGATTGCTAAACATTAGGTCAATTTCCTCCAAATCACTTTTAGTTAATGAATTAATTAACGATTATAATATTGATCTTTTAGCTTTAACTGAAACTTGGCTTCAACAAGATGATTATGTCAGATTAAATGAGGCCACCCCACAGAGTCATGTTAACTTTCAAGCTGCCAGGAGCTCAGGCCGGGGAGGTGGGGTGGCAGTAATCTCACATTCTAGTTTACTCCTGAGTCCTAAAATTAATAAAATTAATAATGAGTCTTGCTCATTTGAAAGCCTTATCCTATCAATCACCTGCCCAAACTGGAAAAACCAAAAAGCTGTTTTGCTCATAATAATCTATCGACCTCCTGGTCCTTATTCATTGTTCTTAACAGAATTCTTTGACTTCCTATCAAATTTAGTATTAGACTGGGAAAATATTGTTGTGGTTGGGGATTTCAACATTCATGTGAATGAAAATAATTGCCTCAGTAATGCCTTTAGCGCTTTATTAGATAGCATTGGTTTCACTCAAAATGTAAATAAACCAACCCACAGTCACCAGCACACTCTGGACCTGGTTCTAACTTATGGAATAGAGATTAGTGACCTAAATGTCTTCCCAAACCCAATAATGTCAGATCACTTCCTAATTACCTTTCAGTTTTATTCTTAAGGACTATCCAGCTCCTCAGACTAAAACTATAAATGAAAAGGACAATATCTGAAAAATCTATTTTAAAGTTCAGAGAAATAATAGAACCAATATTTAATATTACGTCATGTGATCCTGTCGTTAACAGCGCCAGTCCCAGTGCTATTGATAACTCTGTTGACTCAATGGTCAACTCTCTAAAAGCTGCTCTTGATGTTGCAGCTCCACTTAAACAGAAAGTAATCAGGCCAAAAGCGAGCCTCCCCCTGGTACAATGAAGAACTACGCTCTCACAAACAAAGGGTAAGAAAACTAGAGAGATCCTTACGCCGCTCCCACACAGAAGAATCCCTGAAAGAATGGAAAACTTGCCTTCTGTCTTATAAGCAGGCTCTGCGTAAGGCTCAAACCAGATATTATTCAAATTTAATAGAAGTAAATAAAAATAACTCTAGATTTCTCTTCAGCACTGTAGCCAAGCTGACAAACTGTCACAGCGCAGTAGAACCCTCAATACCAGTTACTCTAAGCTGCAATGACTTTCTTCTATTCTTTAGCAGCAAAATCACAACTATTAGAGATAAACTAAATGCAATGACTCCCACTATTAGTACCGAGCAAGCCCAGACTGCAAAGCTAGTGTCCCCATACAAATCCTTCAGTAATACTAGATAGGTTCACTGCTGTTGATCAGGCAGAGATAACTTCAGTCATTATGTCCTCCAAAACATCAACTTGTATTTTAGACCCAATCCCAAGTAGACTCCTCAAAGAAATTCTCCCCTAATTATAAATCCCATTCTTAATATAATAAATACTTCACTAGAAAGCGGTTATGTCCCTCAGTCCTTCAAATATGCAGTGATTAAACCACTTTTGAAAAAGCCTAATCTAGACCCGACATACTGGCAAACTATAGACCTATTTCTAATCTGCCCTTTGTCTCTAAAATCCTTGAAAAGAATTGTGATTAAACAGCTTTGTCGCCACCTGCAGGACAATAATTTATTTGAAGTTTTTCAGTCAGGGTTCCGTCGTACCACAGCACTGAAACTGCACTAGTTAAAGTCACAAATGATCTGTTATTAGCTGCTGATGATGGACAGGTCTCAATCCTGGTTCTGTTGGACCTCAGCGCAGCTGTTTGATACCATCGACCACAACATTCTACTGCAGAGGTTAGAATGTGATGTAGGTGTCAGTGGAACCGCCTAAGCTGGTTTAAATCCTATCTATCTGATAGGTACCAGTTTGTTAATGTAAACCAGAGATCTTCCCCATGTTCTAAAGTAACCTACGGTGTGCCGCAGGGTTCAGTACTGGTCCGGTTCTGTTCACACTTTATATGCTGCCCTTAGGTATGATCATCAGAAAGCATGGCATTAACTTCCACTGCTATGCAGATGACACTCAGCTTTATTTATCAATGAAACCTGATCAGACCCATCAAGTAGACAGACTTAGTGCCTGCGTGAAAGACATAAAAACTTGGATGACTCTTAATTATCTGCTCCTTAACCCTGAAAAACCGAGGTCATTCTGCTGGGCCCTAAGCACCTGCGAGACTCTTTATCTGACCAGATAGTTTCTCTGGACAATATCACTGTAGCCCCCAGCTCTACTGTAAGAAACCTTGGGGTCCTATTTGACCAAGATCTCTCGTTCAAAGCACATATAAATCAAGCCTGTAAAACAGCCTACTTTCATTTGCGTAACATAACCAAAATTAGAAAAATCCTGCCCAGAGATGATGCCGAAAAACTCATCCATGCATTTGTCACATCCAGATTAGACTATTGTAACGCCTCCTGCTTGCAGCGTGTCCTAAAAGCTCTATAAGAAGCTTTCAACTGGTTCAAAATGCAGCAGCAAGATTATTAACAGGTACTAGAAAAAGAGATCATATTTCACCAGTGTTAGAGTCTCTTCACTGGCTTCCTGTTGAGTTTAGAATCAAATTTAAAATCCTCCTCCTGACTTATAAAGCTTTAAACAATATGGCCCCATCCTACCTCAAAGATGCAATAGTAGCGTACCATCCAAACAACAGAGCTCTTCTGTTCTCAAAATGCTGGACTATTGTTAGTCCCCAGAGTCTCTAAAAGCACAGTAGGAGGTCGAGCATTTAGCTACCAAGCTCCTATGTTATGGAACCAGCTCCTGTTCATGTAAAAGAGGCCGACACAGTCTCTACATTTAAGACCAGGCTCAAACGTTCCTCTTTGAAATAGCTTATGGTCAGGCCAGTTAGGAACAGAAATAAAAACCTACAGTTTTAGCTATGCTGCCCTTTGGAGCAATTCTGCTGGGGAAGTATGGCAGCTTGAACACTATCCTCTGGTTCTTCCTACTTTACCTATCAACAATATTTAATATTACTTCAACTGTAGTCTGTTCATTGCTGTTCACATGTTTCTCTTTCTCTCCACTTCCCCCGGGGAGTGGAGACTGTTTCAGGCACTGCGGCGGCTGCTCCAGTGACGACCCCCCCACCCCCATCTGTCTGGAGGATCGATCTCTACACTGGACGATCTATGCGCCACCCGCCTGGAGGAACTCCCTCAACCCTGGATTAGCCACACCTCGTCTGCCTGGACGAACTCCATCTACTTAGATTAACTGTTCCTCATCTCCTGCTGGAGAATCTCTCTACACTGGTGGACTGCTCCTCGTCCGCCTGGAGGAACTCTTTAAAGCCACCTCCCTCTTGAGTGGTTCTGGCTCCACAGTCCAAGTGGATGTCAGTCCTAGTTCATCTGCAGCCTGTCCGTCCGTGGGAGTAGGATCTCTCCTTCACTGTGGTTCTCCCCGAGGTTTCTACTTTTTCCCATGGGGTTTTTTGTAGTTTTTCCTCGCCGCGAAGGAGGGTCAAAGGACAGGGGCATTCTGGGACAGTTATCTGAACTGCTTTTACCTGTGGCCCATCGAGGCAACTGTTGTTGTGATTTTGGGCATTATAAAAATAAATTGATTTGATTTGATTTGATTTGTTGCTGGTAATGGTAGGCTGGGGCATTGACGGTGCGGAGGAGGAGGTGAAGGAGGTGCAGGAGGTGGATGGATGGCGATGTCTGCTGGCCCCTGACGATGCTGATGGTAGGCTGGGGAATTGGTTGTGCGGAGGAGGATGAGACAGATACTGGCCCCTGTTGCTGGTAATGGTAGGCTGGGGCATTGACGGTGCGGAGGAGGAGGTGAAGGAGGTGCAGGAGGTGGATGGATGGCGATGTCTGCTGGCCCCTGACGATGCTGATGGTAGGCTGGGGCACTGACGGTGCGGAGGAGGAGGTGCAGGAGGAGGATGGATGCCGATGTTGATAATAGGCTGGGGCACTGACTGGTTGGAGGAGGAGGTGGAGGAGGAGGATGGATGGCGACGTCTGCTGGCCCCTGACGATGCTGATAATAGGCTGGGGAATTGGCTGTGCAGAGGAGGATGAGACAGATACTGGCCCCTGTTGCTGGTAGGCTGGAGCACTGACGGTGCGGAGGAGGAGGTGGAGGAGGTGCAGGAGGAGGATGGATGGCGATGTCTGCTGGCCCCTGATGATGGTGATGGTAGGCTGGGACATTGACGGTGCGGAGGAGGAGGTGGAGGAGATGCAGGAGGAGGATGGATGACGATGTCTGCTGGCCCCTGATGATGATGTTGATGTTAGGATGGGGAATTGGCTGTGCAGAGGAGGAGGATGAGACAGATACTGGCCCCTGTTGCTGGTGATGGTAGGCTGGGGCACTGACGGTGCGGAGGAGGAGGTGCAGGAGGAGGATGGATGGCGATGTCTGCTGGCCCCTGACGATGTTGATGATAGGCTGGGGAATTGGTTGTGCAGAGGAGGAGGATGAGACAGATACTGGCCCCTGTTGCTGGTAATGGTAGGCTGGGGCATTGATGGTGCGGAGGAGGAGGTGAAGGAGGTGCAGGAGGTGGATGGATGGCGATGTCTGCTGGCCCCTGACGATGCTGATGGTAGGCTGGGGAATTGGTTGTGCGGAGGAGGATGAGACAGATACTGGCCCCTGTTGCTGGTAATGGTAGGCTGGGGCATTGATGGTGCGGAGGAGGAGGTGAAGGAGGTGCAGGAGGTGGATGGATGGCGATGTCTGCTGGCCCCTGACGATGTTGATAATAGGCTGGGGAATTGGCTGTGCAGAGGAGGAGGATGAGACAGATACTGGCCCCTGTTGCTGGTAATGGTAGGCTGGGGCATTGACGGTGCGGAGGAGGAGGTGAAGGAGGTGCAGGAGGTGGATGGATGGCGATGTCTGCTGGCCCCTGACGGTGCTGATGGTAGGCTGGGGAATTGGTTGTGCGGAGGAGGATGAGACAGATACTGGCCCCTGTTGCTGGTAATGGTAGGCTGGGGCATTGACGGTGCGGAGGAGGAGGTGAAGGAGGTGCAGGAGGTGGATGGATGGCGATGTCTGCTGGCCCCTGACGATGCTGATGGTAGGCTGGGGCACTGACGGTGCGGAGGAGGAGGTGCAGGAGGAGGATGGATGCCGATGTTGATAATAGGCTGGGGCACTGACTGTGTGGAGGAGGAGGTGGAGGAGGAGGATGGATGGCGACGTCTGCTGGCCCCTGACGATGTTGATAATAGGCTGGGGAATTGGCTGTGCAGAGGAGGATGAGACAGATACTGGCCCTGTTGCTGGTAGGCTGGAGCACTGACGGTGCGGAGGAGGAGGTGGAGGAGGTGCAGGAGGAGGATGGATGGCGATGTCTGCTGGCCCCTGATGATGGTGATGGTAGGCTGGGACATTGACGGTGCGGAGGAGGAGGTGGAGGAGATTCAGGAGGAGGATGGATGACGATGTCTGCTGGCCCCTGATGATGATGTTGATGTTAGGATGGGGAATTGGCTGTGCAGAGGAGGAGGATGAGACAGATACTGGCCCCTGTTGCTGGTAATGGTAGGCTGGGGCATTGATGGTGCGGAGGAGGAGGTGAAGGAGGTGCAGGAGGTGGATGGATGGCGATGTCTGCTGGCCCCTGACGATGCTGATGGTAGGCTGGGGAATTGGTTGTGCGGAGGAGGATGAGACAGATACTGGCCCCTGTTGCTGGTAATGGTAGGCTGGGGCATTGATGGTGCGGAGGAGGAGGTGAAGGAGGTGCAGGAGGTGGATGGATGGCGATGTCTGCTGGCCCCTGACGATGTTGATAATAGGCTGGGGAATTGGCTGTGCAGAGGAGGAGGATGAGACAGATACTGGCCACTGTTGCTGGTAGGCTGGGGCATTGACGGTGCGGAGGAGGAGGTGGAGGAGATGCAGGAGGAGGATGAATGGCGATGTCTGCTGGCCGCTGACGATGGTGATGGTAGGCTGGGGCAGTGACGGTGCAGAGGGGGAGGTGCAGGAGGAGGATGGATGGCATTGTCTGCTGGCCCCTGATGATGTTGATAATAGGCTGGGGAATTGGCTGTGCAGAGGAAGAGGATGAGACAGATACTGGCCCCTGTTGTTGGTGATGGTAGGCAGGGGCACTGACGGTGCGGAGGAGGAGGTGGAGGAGGAGGATGGATGGCGATGTCTGCTGGCCCCTGACGATGTTGATAATAGGCTGGGGAATTGGCTGTGCAGAGGAGGAGGATGAGACAGATACTGGCCCCTGTTGCTGGTGATGGTAGGCTGGGGCACTGACGGTGCGGAGGAGGAGGTGCAGGAGGAGGATGGATGGAGATGTCTGCTGGCCCCTGACGATGCTGATGATAGGCTGGGGCACTGACGGTGCGGTGGAGGAGGTGCAGGAGGAGGATGGATGGCGATGTCTGCTGGCCCCTGACGATGTTGATGATAGGCTGGGGAATTGGTTGTGCAGAGGAGGAGGATGAGACAGATACTGGCCCCTGTTGCTGGTGATGGTAGGCTGGGGCACTGACTGTGCGGAGGAGGAGGTGGAGGAGGTGCAGGAGGAGGATGGATGGCGATGTCTGCTGGCCCCTGACAATTTTGATGATAGGCTGGGGAATTGGCTGTGCAGAGGATGAGGATGAGACAGATACTGGCCCCTGTTGCTGGTGATGGTAAGCTGGGAAACTGACGGTGCGGAGGAGGAGGTGGAGGAGAAGGATGGATTGCGATGTCTGCTGGCCCCTGACGATGTTGATGATAGGCTGGGGAATTGGTTGTGTGGAGGAGGAGGATGAGACAGATACTGGCCCCTGTTGCTGGTGATGGTAGGCTGGAGCATTGACGGTGCGGAGGAGGAGGTGAAGGAGGTGCAGGAGGTGGATGGATGGCGATGTCTGCTGGCCCCTGACGATGCTGATGGTAGGCTGGGGCACTGACGGTGCGGAGGAGGAGGTGCAGGAGGAGGATGGATGCCGATGTTGATAATAGGCTGGGGCACTGACTGTGCGGAGGAGGAGGTGGAGGAGGAGGATGGATGGCGTCGTCTGCTGGCCCCTGACGATGTTGATAATAGGCTGGGGAATTGGCTGTGCAGAGGAGGATGAGACAGATACTGGCCCCTGTTGCTGGTAGGCTGGAGCACTGACGGTGCGGAGGAGGAGGTGGAGGAGGTGCAGGAGGAGGATGGATGGCGATGTCTGCTCGCCCCTGACGATGGTGATGGTAGGCTGGGGCACTGACTGTGCGGAGGAGGAGGTGGAGGAGGTGCAGGAGGAGGATGGATGGCGATGTCTGCTGGCCCCTGACAATTTTGATGATAGGCTGGGGAATTGGCTGTGCAGAGGATGAGGATGAGACAGATACTGGCCCCTGTTGCTGGTGATGGTAGGCTGGGAAACTGACGGTGCGGAGGAGGAGGTGGAGGAGGTGCAGGAGGAGGATGGATGGCGATGTCTGCTGGCCCCTGACGATGTTGATGGTAGGCAGGGGCATTGACGGTGCGGAGGAGGAGGTGGAGGAGATGCAGGAGGAGGATGGATGGCGATGTCTGCTGGCCCCAGCAACAGTGGACAGTATCTGTCTCATCCTCCTCCTCTGCACTGCCAATTCCCCAGCCTATCATCAACATCGTCAGGGGCCAGCAGACATCGTCATCCATCCTCCTCCTGCACCTCCTCCACCTCCTCCTCCGCACCGTCAGTGCTCCAGCCTACCATCACCAGCAACAGGGGCAAGTATCTGTCTCATCCTCCTCTGCACAGCCAATTCCCCAGCCTATCATCAGCATCGTCAGGGGCCAGCAGACATCGCCATCTATCCTCCTCCTGCACCTCCTCCACGTCAATGCCCCAGCCTAACATTACCAGCAACAGGGGCCAGTATCTGTCTCATCCTCCTCCTCTGCACAGCCAATTCCCCAGCCTATCATCAACATCGTCAGGGGCCAGCAGACATCGCCATCCACCCTCTTCCTGCACCTCCTCCACCGCACCGTCAGTGCCCCAGCCTACCATCACCAGCAAAAGGGGCCAGTATCTGTCTCATCCTCCTCCTCTGCACAACCAATTCCCCAGCCTATCATCAACATCGTCAGGGGCCAGCAGACATCGCCATCCATCCTCCTCCTGCATCTCCTCCACCTCCTCCTCCGCACCGTCAATGCCCCAGCCTACCATCACCTGCAACAGGGGCCAGTATCTGTCTCATCCTCCTCTGCACAACCAATTCCCCAGCCTATCATCAACATTGTCAGGGGCCAGCAAACATCGCCATCCATCCACCTCTTCCTCCGCACCGTCAGTGCCCCTGCCTACCATCACCAGCAACAGGGGCCAGTATCTGTCTCATCCTCCTCCTCTGCACAGCCAATTCCCCATCCTAACATCAACATCATCATCAGGGGCCAGCAGACATCGTCATCCATCCTCCTCCTGCACCTCCTCCACTTCCTCCTCCGCACCGTCAGTGCTCCAGCCTACCATCACCAGCAACAGGGGCCAGTATCTGTCTCATCCTCCTCTGCACAGCCAATTCCCCAGCCTATTATCAACATCGTCAGGGGCCAGTAGACATCGCAATCCATCCTTCTCCTGCACCTCCTCCTCCGCACCGTCAGTGCCCCAGCTTACCATCACCAGCAACAGGGGCCAGTATCTGTCTCATCCTCCTCCTCTGCACAGCCAATTCCCCAGCCTATCATCAACATCGATCCTCCGCACCGTCAATGCCCCAGCCTACCATCACCAGCAACAGGGGCCAGTATCTGTCTCATCCTCCTCTGCACAGCCAATTCCCCAGCCTATGATCAACATCGTCAGGGGCCAGCAGACATCGCCAGCCATCCTCCTCCTCCGCACCGTCAGTGCCCCAGCCTACCATCACCAGCAACAGGGGCCAGTATCTGTCTCATCCTCCTCCTCCGCACAACCAATTCCCCAGCCTATCATCAACATCGTCAGGGGCCAGCAGACATCGCCATCCATCCTCCTCCTGCATCTCCTCCACCTCCTCCTCCGCACCGTCAATGCCCCAGCCTACCATCACCAGCAACAGGGGCCAGTATCTGTCTCATCCTCCTCCTCTGCACAACCAATTCCCCAGCCTATCATCAACATCGTCAGGGGCCAGCAGACATCGCCAGCCATCCACCTCTTCCTCCGCACCATCAGTGCCCCTGCCTACCATCACCAGCAACAGGGGCCAGTATCTGTCTCATCCTCCTCTGCACAGCCAATTCCCCAGTCTATTATCAACATTTTCAGGGGCCAGCAGACAATGCCATCCATCCTCCTCCTGCACCTCCTGGGGGGGGGGGGGCACTACTCACCTGAGACCACAATACTCAACTGCACCTGTCCCTATAAAACAACATTTAATACCGTAGAAAGGGGTTCAGAGGTTGTCATCCGGACGCCGTTTAAAGATCGAGACGTTTCGACTTTTATCCAAAAGTCATTGTCAATCAGAGAGCTGGTATGGGAACCTGGGCCTTATATGCTACTCTAAGTAGTGGGAGTCCAGCCCCCAGGGACAACATTTAATACCGTTAGACCCACATCTTAGGGACTTACAGTTCGCTGCTGGAGGGTGAGTGGCTGGTAGCCATGGTAGTCTCTTCAATCTCAAGGATTTTCTCCTCAACCTTACGGATGGTGGAGGCGGACACCCAAGGCGAGGTCACCAGCGTGAAGCCAGAGCCAGCGATGTACACCCAAATCTCCTGGTCCATGTGGTGCATGTTGGGCAGCATAGGCCCAATAAGCTGAAAGAGATCAGAGTCACTATAGTATTTTGCTTGTTTTACAAAAAAAAAACATTTTAACTGAGAAATATGCAAGCTGAAAAGATTTGAAAAGACACAAAAACCTGATCCAAGTTAAAAGTGCATTGTTCAAGCTTGCAGGAAGAGCTTGTGGCATGACAAGGTGTTCTACAATTATTAGAGCGATATCTTGGAGGAAGCTCGAACACGACTGCCAGCGTGACCGGAGTGATTGTTTGATGATGATTTGAAGATATCGGTTTAAAAGTCTACATTTGTAAAAAGCCACAAGAACATGTAGGCTGCAATACGCATTGTTGTTGTTTTTTAGCTGACGGACAACATTATTTAAAGCTTTCTTCTCTTTGGCTGTAATGTTACTGAACCACACAGTGATAGAGCAAACACAAAAAACTTTAAATGCTGCAGCGATAAAGATTAAACAAGATCTTGGAGTTTTTTTCAATTATTAAATGTTCCGCAGAAAGAAACACTGATGAGTCTTCTTTACTTGTGTTTTTGTTTCAACTTAAATCATTTGACAGGGTCAGACCAAGAAATTTACACTCTTCCACAATTTGCACTTCAGTCAGCAATTACAAAAGGCAGGTGACAGTTGTTAGTACCATAATCCAGTCGTAACATGTGACACACATTACAGTGTTCTAGTGTAGGGTCATGTTTACCTCCCAGAACAGGAGCTCGTCCCACACATGGAGCCAGAGAGGGAGCGAGGAGGTCAGCTGCACGCCTTCAGGCTGATACAACAACAGACAGACACGTTAAACCTAAAGCACACTACACCGTCATAGGTAAATGAGGACACTCACCAGGTCCACATGGACCCGGGAGCCCGAGGTGGAGGGCCGAGGGCCCTGGCTCCTGGAGGGCTGATGAAAACAGACAAAACACAAATGTTACCTTCAAGTTAAGAACAATGACAAAGCAGTAGCTTTGCACAGACTGACAGATAAACATAAGACTGACCTGAGCACCAGGGCCAGGGGGCACGGAGGAGCCAGAGGAAGACAGCCCAGGGCTGCGGCTCTCAACAGGCTGGGAATCATGAAAAAGAGCATGTGTGAAAAGTGGCAGACTTTCATAAGTGACACCGGTAAAAATGTGGGATAAACAATTAAAAAAACATCTTGTTAAAGACTGTTCTCCTGTTGATCTGTAGTGTATTGTTAGTATCTGTTATTATATGTGTGTTTAATGTTGTTGTTAAAAACAAAGTAAAAGAAAAAAAGAAAAAGCATGTGTGGTTTGCAATTTCATACAATAAAGTAGTATCACTGAACATTTAGGACAGGTCAAACTCACTTGCACATGAGCAGAAGGGCCGGACTGCCGAGGCAGAGGGCTTCTGCGCCTGGCAGCCTTCAAAAGTTCAAGTTTGGTTTAGAATAAATACAAAGGGTACTGATTAGGGCTGTCAACGTTATGCCGCTATTTTTGTTTTATCGCATTTTAATGATGAAAATGTTTTTTTGACGCAGATTAATGGCATGTTTACTTTTGGTTGTCCACATGCTCCAGCTTATGTTCATTTTGGTGAGACGTGTCTCGATGTTAAAATCACAATCAACGCTCATCTCTTTCAAAATATCAGCTATATCAAATATCAAACTTGTACAAGCTCTGCTGTTTACCATGTCACTATAACTTCTAAGTTATGCTTCCGGTGGCTCTGTACATTTCCACTACAGAAAAAGCCTTCTTGTGAACGCCTGGTGAGAGGCAGAGCAGAGTAATGAATGCTGATAATGAATATAACATCTCACTGTTCTACATTTTTACAGTTAGATGAGATGTAAGATATTTTTTTCTAGTTGGTATTAGTGTCTACAATAAAGGCATAATTGAAGTAAGCGATAAGCAAAAGAGAGAAAAAAGCTAAATAAGTTGTTAAAATGCAAGTACTTGAAATTAAAATTAATTGGGAGTCGCTTGACAGCCATGGTACAAACTACAAACCTACAATACAAGCAACAGGAGACAGGTTTTAGTTTAGTGTGTCAGGTTTACCTGCTGAGGAGCCACGGGTGTCCCAGTGGTGCGGGGCGCTGGGCTGGGCTCTCTCTGGAACTGCAATATCAGGAACACACAGATCAACACAACCATTTTTACAACAACATTGTCAAAAGACTAAAGAGCAAGTGTGAACAGATTTACCGGAGTGGAAGAGGAAGGTAGAGTGCTGCCCCTCGTTGAAGGACCATCGCGCCGGGTTCGGATGGTCCTTGGAGCAGGCGCCGGAGACCTCTTCCTCTTCCTGCCGCCCTGTTGGACACAGAATTAATGAAATCAAATGTGGGCTCAGAAATAGTATCTACTTAAAGTCTTCTTCCAAAATGTGACTACAGTAGTCTGTAGCTGGAAAGTGGATAGATGTCAATTGGAAAAAATAAAGTCCTTCTTTTTTTGGAAAGACATAAGCTATCACGATTAGTTTTCAAATGTTGGAAGTCAGGAACTAGAAACAATAGAGGCGGACAAAATGAGCCGTGGGCCTTCTCTACTCTCAATGAAAGTGACTTTTGTGACTGATGTGTTGCCATCTTTCAGGATTTTAAAATCATGTCGCGCCAACACCATATTTTGCATTGCATTAAAACATGTTTATTGAAATGTCTAATCTAACTTTATATACTTATGTTGGGAGAATCTTGCAATGGATACACACTTTTAGTCTCGAACATATTTAGCCCACAGTCATTTGGAAAGAGCAAAATAAAGTAAGGGAAAACATAGCCTTCAGTAAAATGTGACCTTTAAGTTCAGTAACATTAAAATACTCTAATGATTCATTTACAAGACAGACCCCATTAAATTATTAAAAACATGCACGTAAGCTGAGAATAAAGAACTTTTGTACAAATATAATTGGTATAAAGTCAAGAAAAACATTTCACAAATATGGCCATGTCAAACACAGATTTAGACACAAAACATTTTGCTAAATGTTAACAAACCGCATTCAAAGTTTGCTCCTTTTAATATTTAATAAGTCTATGGCTCTTATACATAAACACGATAGATGTGTAGATGTATATTTTCACACAGTTAGCTTTAGTTTAGAAATTACTTTTAAGTTAATCTAATTTGCTGTGACCGAGTGGAGGTAAACGTTGAAACAAGCACTGCAATGTTTTCGTTGTGCCTCCTAATCATTGTAAATGCTTTAGAAAAACAAAAAAGTATAGTACCATGCTGTAGTTAAACTTGAAGCCTGAGGTTCAAGTGCTGCAAGGAGCAAAAACAAGGTGTTGGTGTGAATGCTGCTTTGCCGCTAGGATAAGTGCTATATTAGCCGTTAGCTTCGCTTGTGGAGCTCTGAGTCGTGTGGGTTCTCTCGAAAACAAGAGCGAAATGGACAGAAATTCACCACGTCGGGCTATTTATCTGCATCTATTGGCAACCGTGGAACGTCACCAAAACTTGTTTTTTTTTTAAAAATAAGACACCAGGTTGTATATCTGCATCTATTGGCAACCGTGGAACGTCACCGAAACGTGTTTTTTTTTTAAAATAAGACACCAGGCTGTATACCTGCATCTATTGGCAACCGTGGAACGTCACCGAAACGTGTTTTTTTTTTTTAAATAAGACACCAGGTTGTATATCTGCATCTATTGGCAACCGTGGAACGTCACCGAAACGTGTTTTTTTTTTAAATAAGCCGCATAGACCAAAGAGCAGACTGACAAGGGGCACAGGGGGAGGGAAACTTCTGGACTGTCCAAATATCTTAGCGTTTATATATTAGACAGTAAGGTACATCATGTGAACATAAACACATTAAAATTCTGCATGAATGCTCATATTAGCAATATAAACTTCCCACTCCAAATAAAACCTTTCACAAATATGGCCATGTAAAACACCGATTTAGACATAAAACATATTGCTAAATGTTATCAAACCACATTCAAAGTTTACTCCTTTTAATATTTAATAAGTCTATGGCTCTTATATAAAAACATGATAGAAGTGTAAATGTATATTTTCACGGAGTTGGCTTTAGTTTAGAAATGACTTTTAAGTTGAGCTAATTCGCTGTCACCGAGCGGAGGTAAACGTTGAAACAAACACTGCGATGTTTTCGTTGTGCCTAATAATCATTGTAAATGCTTTTGAAAAACAGAAAAGTACAATACCATGCTGTAGTTAAACTTGAAGCCTGAGGTTCAAGTGCTGCAAGGAGCAAAAACAAGGTGTTGGTGTGAATGCTGCTTTGCCGCTAGGATAAGTGCTATATTAGCCGTTAGCTTCGCTTGTGGAGCGCTAAGTCGTGTGGGTTCTCTCGAAAACAAGAGCGAAATGGACAGAAATTCACCACGTCGGGCTATTTATCTGCATCTATTGGCAACCGTGGAACGTCACCAAAACTTGTTTTTTTTTTTTTAAATAAGACACCAGGTTGTATATCTGCATCTATTGGCAACCGTGGAACGTCACCGAAACGTGTTTTTTTTTTAATAAGCCGCATAGAGCAAAGAGCAGACTGACAAGGGGCACAGGGGGAGGGAAACTTCTGGACTGTCCAAATATCTTCACGTTTATATATTAGACAGTAAGGTACATCATGAGAACATAAATACATTAAAATTCTGCGTGAATGCTCATAATAGCAATATAAACTTCCTACTCCCAATAAAACATAACAAAGTAGTGGCAAGTTTGGCAACAACAATGTTAATATTTTAGAAATTTCTCCCAAGGAAGTAAATATGCATAGGTCCACAAACACACAACGCAATACTCTTTCACCTCTTTCAAGCTTAGAGGGTGTCTTCCTTGTGGAGGATAATATATTACATTATAAAAGTTTCTGCAAAAAAAAAAAAAAAAATCAAAACATTGGAGGAGGATCCTTATATATATATATATATATATATATATATATATATATATTCAGGGCTCTCAAGTCTCACGCATTGACCGTGAGACACGCATTTGGGTATGTTCACACGCCACACTTCATATTTCTCACGCTCAAAACTAAAGACGCCATAAAATAAAATAAGGCCATGCTCCGTGTTGAAATATGTGAAATGGATGTGCAGCCGTATTTTGTACACGGAACTGTGTTTCTCTCTCTCTCTCTCGTTAACACTGGCCTGTGAATTTAAAGCGCAAAATTCACGCGCACAACTCTCAAACAAATAACTGCCAAAACTTTCTGCAGTGATATGGACACACAATAACTACTGTAAGTAAGGCAAGACTTTTGATTACTCCAAAATGGTAATAATTGTGGTCTTTCTTACGTTTTGAAAACATGAATGCTGCCAAGCTAATGGTCCGTGTTGCCTGCCTCTTTGTCATTTGATTCGTTTTGAAGCATGGATGTATTAAATGAACTGGATAAGGTACGCCCCCTCTGTCTGTGGTCCCAGATTGATTTGTGGCCGTGTGAGGTACTGCAGCCTCTTGGAACCAGCCTTTTTCTAAAATTGCTAATTATAATTGCGGACAGTACTGAATTATTATCGGTATTTAAATAAAATAGAAGGAAATGTTCTTTTCTACCGTTTCTAAAATCACCAAAATTACCGTTTTTATATGAAGTGGGGGATTGTCATCACGTGGCGCCCTAAAACAAAGATGGCAGCCTCCGTTTCAGGAAGTAAAACAAAGATGGCAGCCATCGTTTCAGGAAGTAAAACAAAGATGTCAGCCGCCGTATCAGGAAGTAAATGCGGAAGTAAGAAACTTTTTTGGGGTCATGCGCCAATGAGCATTCTCCATAGGGATAAACAGGACGGCCATCTTGGATTCATCTTCCAGGTTTTATTATAGTTCTATGTTTTGAAGCCGAAAATCCCAAATCCGAGAGTCAGCCATTATTTACTTTCACCTTGTAAATCAGAATTATTTGCCACTTTTTCTCGGGTAGCGACCCTGAAAGCGCCGTGGCAAGTGCCCAGGGTCGTTTCCCGGGAAGTGGTTGCTGACCCGGTCCAACTCAGAGGAGTTCAAGTGGGAGCCCCCTAAAGCTATCATTAAAGAGGCCAAATCTGCAACCAACAGCTACAACAGTGCACATAAACATGTTTAAAACAAATAACTAGGGCTGCAACAAGTTCATCGATTAATCACAACTAATCAATTATAGAAATGGTTGTCAACTAATTAAATAATCGATTAATCGTTAATTGGTCTAAACACAGACTCCAAAACATTCTCTGCTGAAAGAAGAGGTTTTATCACACAGACGGAACACACACATGACAAAAACACACAGGAAACATGTCAATTGTGTGTTTTTGATTAAAATTCTTGTTCGTTTATTATCATCTATCTCCACCAGGACGTTGTCAAACCCCTTCACTTTAGCTTTGTCTGGGGAAAATTTAATACAATTCTCCTATTCAAGGCTCTTTAGCGTTCTAAACAACTAATCTATTAATCGAAGGAGTAATTGCTAGACTACTCGATTACCAAAATAATCGTTAGTTGCAGCCCTACAAATAACCACCAGGTACATTTACATGTTTTAAGTTCAATTTAAACCTATTTAGTAGTTATTAGTCATGTTAAATGAAGATGTTAAAATGTATATGACATGTTATACTGTACATATTTCACTAAAATGTAGTGAACATTATTATATTTCTGGTGGGACACTACAGGTGAATTGGAAAAAACCTTACATTTAAAGATATCAATTGTAAACTTGTAAATTGTAGTAGTCCACATAAATGTAAGAAAAAATGTATTACAAGTTTTTCATTGTAATGTTTTCATGTAGAAATAAGATATTTTATGTGTAAAAATGGCTAAAATTGCACATTTTTGGGACAAGGTTTACGTTTCTTGGATCATTTTTTACACATATTAGTTACAAAAAATGTACAGAGGGGATTTTGGATTTCTTATTTAGTTTTTGAGTAAACTAAATTGGTTTTGCCTGTAGTGTCTGATTTGACTAAAGATTTTGCCTATTTGTCCCCAGTTTGACAGTTTGTGTAAAGTTTATAATGTTACTTCCTGGTTGAACATGAGACAAATATGACATAGTTAGAGGTAATTCCATAACTGTTACCATAGCAACAAGACTGTAAACAAGGCCAACATCCATATACATCACACATTTGTTATGATTTGACAAATAATACCTGATAACACCTTTATTTTAAAGGTCAGTTTAAACTGTCAGAAAAATGTGTCAGTTGAGTGTTAATTGTCTCTGTATTTTCAATGGTACGTCGCTTTTTGATGACATCACAGAGGTATTCCATTTTAGAACTAAGCACTTAGAGCTTTTAGGTGTTTTTTTTTTTTTTTTACTTCTTCACAAAATGCAGCTTCACGGATGTAAAATGATAAATATTGACCAAAGATGCCCTCCCACCAAACTAAGTCAGAATTAGAAAAACATGAGAACCTGTCATAGACTTAAAGTTTGCTTTTACCTAAGTTTTAAAAGATGTGATTTTTATGTGTTGTGTGTTGTGAAAAAACGAAGAGTCCGTTCTATGCTCCAAGATACTTTTCAACTCACTTTACCCCGCCTACGGTCAAAATCTCACTCTAATCTCTGATCAAAACTTGAGAGCCCTGCAATAATGTTATGTGTCATATTAAATTTTACAGTAGACCATGCAACTTATAAAAATAATAATTTTTTGGGTAACGCGTTTGAAATCCTTTTAATAGCAGAAAAAACACACACAAATGAAAACAAAGGCAATTCTGTTTTGGATATTTAATTTTTCAGCTCAACATTATCGGCTGATGCGCACTGTGGTCGCAGATTCACTTACGCACACTAAAGAAAACAACATCCACATTGTGATGTTTTCCTCAGAGGCACGACACAGTGGCTGTCTGTTTGGCTTATTAAAAAATAGCTTTAAGCGCTACAAAAAAGATTGCCATAAATGCAGGCGTTAGCTCAAGTCTAGCGCGCATTTAACAAGTGTTCCAGGGGAGTAACAAGTTGCTTTTAAAAGCCACCCAACACTGAAAATACCCTACCTGTATAATGTTGTGGAAACAGAACTGTGCCAAGTTTTTGTCCACAAAGTCACCAGTGAAATGTCCATTGTCTTGTAGAGTTTTAAAGATGTCCATCCAAAACTGAATGCATTGTTTACGCAGAATTCCCCACCAAGACTCTATTCGTTGATTAGCGGTGCTGCATCCATAGATGAAGCTTTGATCCCCAGCATATACGTCAGTGTGGTTCTCCGCAGGAACCGTTGCATGTCTCGGACATGTGCATTTTCTGTACCTGGATCCGCCCGGAGCCGGACATCCTCCAACGCGAGTCACTGTGTTGATGTAATAATCCGCAATTACTTTTGGATTGCTGTTGGTGACGTACGCCTCCATCCACATTATGTGGCGACTAAAGCCATCAATACAGCCATTTATTGCAATGCCATACGGCTTCAGTTTATCATATGAATCCGCCTGTATAATCTCAATCGTTTCAAAAAACGTCTCAAGGTGCTCATACTCATGACAATATTGTCTACAGTGTTCAGCAGTATTAATATCTCGCCATGTCTGAGACCAAGGCTGAAGTAAAACTTGATCAGATCCTCTTCCAGCGACGCCATGCGCCCTCTTGATTCCTCCTGGTGTTGTAGTCATTTCCTGTTCAAGCTTTAAGATAATGCTTTGCAAAAAAAAAAAAAAAAAAGTCAGAATAACTATCCAAAAAAAAAAAGTCAGAATGACTATCAAAAAAAAAAAAAGTCAGAATAACTATCAAAAAAAAAAAAGTCAGAATAACTATCGAAAAAAAAAAAGTCAGAATAACTATCCCCCCCCAAAAAAAAAGTCAGAATAACGAAAAAATAAAAAAATAAAAATATCGAAAAAATAAAAAACACAACATTGACAGTTCTACGCTTCCGTAACTCAACAATCAACTTCAGGCAAAAGTAATGCAAATGTGATGAGTAAATATATATCAAAATTCACTCAACAACCCAAGTTGCTTTACTTTTTCAGAGGATTCAAGTATTTTGGTTACATGATGTGTTTTTATTTTGTGCTTTATTAACCATACAGTCTATAACAACACGCCAGCCACATTGTGGAACAATACAAAGAAATTCATATCCTCTTAAGACCCCCAAAGCCTGTAGGACAGAGGA
Organism: Rhinogobius similis; assembly: GCA_019453435.1. Taxonomy (NCBI): domain Eukaryota; kingdom Metazoa; phylum Chordata; class Actinopteri; order Gobiiformes; family Gobiidae; genus Rhinogobius; species Rhinogobius similis. Next base: position 16,843,977 of record CM033619.1, read on the forward strand.
GGACAAACTAAGGCCTAGAGGCCACATGCGGCCATTCTGGCATTTTGACCCAGCCTGCAAAGCATTTGATAAAACATTTTATGAGTTTAGTATGGCACATTTGCCTTTTTATAGTTGTCTGAGGCTAAAGTTGCTTATTCGTTTAAGATCACTTTGGTTTCCACCCCAAGAATAACACCAAACGTTAATGCGTTGGCTAAAAAGAGTGACCAGCGGCACTGTTTCCACTAAAATAAATAAAGGTCACAATTTTGCTATTCTGTTGTAGTGTTTTCTGTATTTTAGGCATTAAGTCTGTGTGTAATAGTATGAGTATAATATACTGTAGTTAACAACATCCAAACTGTAAATGGTCTGGTTCCCAGGCAAGTGTAAAAATCCAATGTGGCCCTTGAGTCAAAAAGTTTGCCCATAGCTGCTCTAGGAGAAAATAAAACAAAAACAGTACTAGCGCTATATACATTATTAAACGACTTCACACCAGTGCATCAACAGCGGACTGTTCTTCAGTCTGGTGGCTCTTCATGTGGGTTTTTAAACAGTGTCTTTGTGTATAGGCCTTATCACACACTGTGCACTTGTAAGGTTTGTGCCCAGTGTGAGTGCTCATGTGCATACTCAAATGCTCTTTGCGAGAACATTTATACCCACACACTGTACAAGAATAAGGTTTGATGCCAAGATGGGAGTTCATGTGATTTTTAAGATACACATTTAGTCTAAACTTCACACCACAGATTTTGCAACTGTAAGGTCTTTCCCCAGAGTGGCTCTTCATGTGCTGGTCTAAAAAATATGTTTTTATTAGTTTCTCACAAATTAGACATTTAATGATGCATGATTCATGTATTTTCTGATGTATCATTAATGATGTCTTAGTATAAAATGATTTACTGCAAATGTCACATAAAAAGTTTCGTTCTCTGTCCAAATGAATTTTCTCATGGCATTTTAAAGAAGTTGAACTAATAAATAGCTTTCCACAATGTTGGCAGCTGTAATTCTTCTCACCAGTATGAATCATTTTATGTCGACAAAGACTTCTGTAATCTGACAGCCGTTTGCCACATATATCGCAACAATATGGCTTCTCGCCTGTGTGTTTGAGCTTGTGAAAATTAAACTGTGCTTCAGATCTAAAGGACCGTGGGCAGAGGTCACATTTGTGAAGAGGCTTGTCTTTTTGGGACACATTAATTTTTTCCCACAGTTTGTTGTCATCATCAGAGGTGGTTTTGCCTAATGGACAAGTAACTAAATGTTTTTGAAACACGAGAAAGGTCAAAAAATATCGTCCACATGTCTCACATTGATGTAGTTTCTGGTGAGTTTCCAGATGACTCTTGAGCTCCTCTGACGTCTCCAGCTCTTGTCCACATACTCCACAGATGCTTTTTGGATTATCCAGATGACATAGAGCATGTTTGGTTAAGATTTTCTTGGAATGAAATGAAAGGTTGCACACTTTGCATGAATCAGAGCTCAACGCTTGATCCCTTTTCTTTCTCATCTTCTTGGACTTTGGGGAAACACTGTGTTTACCATCGTTTTGCTCTGGCTTCCAGTCATTATCATCTTCATCACCTTCACTCTGAGCTGAAGATACGCTGGAGGACATGCCGTCTTTGTCATCTGTTGATTTACTGGGACCCCCTGTTTCTAACGGTGGTTGTTCTTCTAGATAACTGTGGGAAAAAATAGAAGATCTTATGCAACAGCCATGCAGTCTCAGAATCGCTCAAGTCTCTTTGTAAAAAAGTCAACTTATCTTCAGAAAACTTTAATGGGATAAGCACAAAAAACATAGGCTCAAGCAAATATTAAAACAAAACACATTTTATACTTGCTGTTTTATAGGGGGAAAACGCAGGTGTCACTAAGTCATCATAGAAAATAAAATAAAAATCCAAAGCAACATGACATACAAATTCAATGTAGGGAAGAATACTTTGAAGACATATTTAGTTACAGAATACTGTATACCTCCATTAAAAAGTATTTTGTAACGTATTCTGTTCCATGGTCCAATCATAGACTGTACATCAGTAATCTTGACTTAGAAATATTTTTTAGGAATTATCGTAGCTCCATGGGTTCCATTTATTTGAAGTGTAGTAACATGTAACAACATTCAGTTACAAGACTCACTTTGTGTTTGGGGAAAAAAGAAAAGAAATACGTTCCTTTGATTTTAGGATACCAACTCAATACTGAATACCGAATGAAATACCAGAATTTTTTTTTTGTTTTTTTATTATTACTGGTACATGTACTTTGTTACTTCCCAACACATATGTGATGTTTTTAGAGCAGGACATCAGCATTTGTTCTTCTCATCAAGTGCAGAAATCATTCAAAGTCAGTGCAAGTCTTACCTTGTGTTGGGTTTGTGCTCAGGTGATGCCGTTGGTGTGTCACAAGTGTCTTTATGTTCCTTTAAAAAGTTACGAATTTTCAGTAACAACACTGTTGTTTAATTAAAGAAAAATATAAAATGTCTTACCTTTGACTGTATGTAGAAGGCAAGGTAGTTTTCTGCATTTCTGAACGCTCTGTAAAGCTCAGTCTGTGTCATCTTATTTGCTGAATGAATTGATTTTTTGTGTCTGTTAAGCAAAACGGCCTCTAGTGGTGCGTCTCCTCCAAGCTCAGGAAAAGTGGACCTCAGATGATTTAAGAAGTCAGACTCACTTAGGTTTTGTTGACACACAATTGTCTGACATGGACCTTTAAGCCTGAAAGCTGAAACAAACTACTGTTATTGTTACCACGTATTTATAGTCAGAAAAGTTCAATTTCAAAATTTCTTACAATTTTTTGCTTGATCAGTGTCGTGGCACTTCTTCAATAAACCAACTCTAAGTATTATCACACGCTTTTTATTCACATTGGAAGATCGCTGCCTTTTGTTTTGATTGGGTTTCCATTCTTTATCTTTTTTCTTCTTTTCACCCTCAAAGTCTGTCTCATCGTCGTTAGATCTGTATCGCTTTGGCAACTGCCTCCTTCTTTTAGCAGATATTTGGGCACAGTTGTCTTTATCATCTTCGAGACACTCCTCTCTTCCAGTCGGAGAGGACACAGAGGAGTCACTGGGTAGATCTGCAAAAGTACAATCACTTTCTTCTTGATCCAACAGAGTTTCTTCATGAGACACTGATGAAGGCTCATCAATGATAGTATTTTGCCCCATGCTGCACACATACAATGTGTTAACTACAAGTTTCAAAAAGGAAAAAAGGCCAGAATGAGAGAACTGCAGACCGTTTTCTCGCTGTCCCATTGTCTTTGACTTTTGAGGTCTTCTTTTGCACGTGCCCCACTTCATCTGAACAGATACAGGACATTTCTGAAGTTCCATCATCAAAATGTAGACAAACACAGTGATTACATGTAAGTAAAACAGCGACAGTACTCTCATAACAACTACCATTAAAGACAACAATGGTGTGTCCTCATACCTATCCTGTTCAGATAAACCCGAGGTTGCAGGATCGCGTCCAGTTGCCTCTTCTTTAAACTCAGCTCCCGCTTCAACAACGAAACTTCATTCTCGTATCCAGCTGCTGTCGTCTCCACCACCGCTAATATTTCCCGCACAGCTACAGTCATTTTCTCAGCGACAAGCCCTCTCAGTATTTCCACTTTTGAAACTTTGCCCTCAGATGAACCAGAAACATAAACACCGTGTGCCTCCATCTTCACTTCCTCTTCTTCTTCGTCGTCGTAGTCGGACCATACGTCGGACACACTGGACAACCAGACGCGCATTGCGCCCCCACTGGTTAAATGTGCAGTAACAGTAAAAAATATCCTTCCTTATGAATCGTCACATATATAAACTCTAGTCAATATCCTAGTAGTCTAGTATTCCCAGGCGAGACAATACAACTCTTGGTTTAATCATACAAAGACATATGAATAAGAATGTCTAGAATAATAAAGTAAAAATTTATTACACATATAAGATTTTTTAACAACTGCAAAGGTAACTTGGAAACTATTTCTCATTTGAAGACTAATTTAAATGTTAAATGTTATTGTAAAAATAAATAAATACGTGTGGTTGTAGATTGCAAAACAAGTTAACACCCAAAACGTAATTTTTCTAGATGAAATTTGCTCCACAATGTACATTTCCTGCAAAAACATAGATTTCATTAATTGACTGAAAAAAACATTGGACTGTACAGGCAAGGCAACTACACAGAGAGAAGGACTTATTTTTCTGGTTCATAGTATCTTTTCTTCAATGCCCTGTACTTCCTGAGAAAGTACATCGCCCCCAGTTCTTTGATAACAAAATCCCCCTTTGCCACCAAGTTTTTGATCTTCTCCGGGTCCGTCACATCTTTATTTTTCATGAAGGCTGCCTTCAAACGCTCTCGGAAATAAGCCGCACCCTTTGGATACTCTCGACCAAGATAAAGCAGCTATGGGCACAGAAATATAAAGTAAGATTACATCCAGTATAAAGGAACATTATTTTGTTTACTTACATTTCTGTACAGTCTTACAACCTCTCTTCTGAAGGGATTTGTCATACTAGAAGAGGGGCTTATGCATAAAGGGTATGAAGATGCACGTCAAAAAGCAGTACATGTCACTGACTGATGGATACGTCGTGCAGAATGTAGTTAGCTGCTAATTATACATACCGATTAGTTCATACTGTTTAGGACACGCAATCTTGAGCTGTTAAGTTATCCGGCGCATTTAAATACGTGGTTTGTATATGTAAAAGATATGTCCTTCGTTTCTTCTCTGACTGAGGACTTGAGGACAGGAAGAGCATAGTCGTATATCGATTTCTACTGTCGCAAATGTAACCAACACTAACACGCATGCGCTGTTGTCGTTATGGTTACAGGACGCTGAAGACTGACAAAAATGGTGAGCTTTTTTTTTTTTTTATATATCAAGGCTATTGACCTTATTCTGGAAGTTGCCGTACGCGCCGCCGTCTTGTTTCTGTTGTATTAGTTTATATGGAGCAGACGAGCTCAACAGAAAATAAGTTCTACACGGACTAAAAAGCCGTTTTCAGGCCGCCCAGGAAATCGGTGCGTTGTTGACTTGTTGTTGCTCCATTAAACATTTTACACGAGACATTTCCCTCGTTCGTCATTAGCTTTAACGGAAAGTTAAACGGAAGTTTAACGGAAGCGCGTTTACAAACGGACGTGCAAAAAACGGCAAAAGTGGGCGGGGCAGAATAAGGTCAATAAACAAAGCAATAAGATTATATAGCCCATCAATATTAATTCAGTAGAATAGATTGAAAGGTGACAGATAACGCACCTGGTTAATTTATGCCAGAACAGTCTGGAAAATTTTACCCAACCCTAACTTTAACCATACCCAGCATGTTCCTAATTTACCCCTTACCAAAATCCTAAACCTAACCTTAATCTGAACCATTGCCATTATTTTGTTCCCAACCCTAACCAGTACCATTTCCCCGGTGCCTTAAACGTCATTAAACCACTTCCAACAAACCGTTTTAGATTAAAATTATGTAAATAATGATTAAACTCTATCTATACTCTAAACTCTATCTCTACTCTAAACTCTATCTCAACTCTAAACTCTAAACTTTATCATTTGTTACTTTTATCCATGTCAAACACACATGACGGCTAGTGAGAGTTGAGAACTGTCAGATGACAACTTTGAGTAAATTTGGAAATGCAGCTGAGTTAAATGCTTCATTTTATTCTCACCTTTCTTGCATGTTTTGTAATGCATGCCAGCCTATAACTTTCTTTCTGCTTTTCCCGACAAATAGCCTCCCAAAGCAGGAAAGGTATGGATTATGAGGGAAATAGTTTATTTGTGAGTCATAGACTGAATATACTCCTCTAATACGGTCTATGGTTAGAGTTCTAGAGATAAAGGAATGGCATTTATAATAACACAAATTTACTTTCAGGCTACTAAAAAGGGCAAAAGCAAACTTTCCAAGGGTGATAAGGCAAGGTTACAAAAAGAGGAAGAGACCAGGAGGTTGCAAGAAGAAGGTAAACAAATTGACAACAAAGTGGATGTATGAGTAAATGTTAATGCCGTGTAACTACAATTCGTATGCGTTGCAGAGGAAGCCAGATTACAAGCAGAAAAAGATGAACAGGAAAGATTGAAGAGAAGAGAAAAGAAGGAGAAAGTATTGCAGGAACTTGAGATGAAGGTATTTAAGGTGTCAATTTCAATTTATATTTACTACATTCAAATATGTTACGTATTTATATGTAAATTAAAGGATTTAGAGAGAAGAGAAAATGAGTTAGAGGAATTGCGCCATCTGCTGGAAGACAATCACAATGCTGTGGTTAAGTGGAAATCTGATGAGGCAGAAAAAAACAAGGTAAACATAGAGACCAGTGTTTCATTGTTTGTTTGTTTTTTCTTCTGTAACTGTAAAGAGTGCTTTATATGTTTCAGTGGGAGAGCTACATGCGATGTGATGGTACTCCTGACCCCTCAGAGCAACGGGAGATCAACACATATATAAGTCTATGGAGAGATGACTGTGAAGTCAGTGTAACAAAAGTGCTGGAGCAGTGTACAGGGGCTCTACTGGTACTGCATATAACTTATTACTTTGGAACAGGCTTTAGTCATACCACTATAAACTGAATGAGTTTATCACAATTATCACTTCTGTACTGTGTGCTATCAATATATGGACTGCATTGGATAATGATAGTTGTTTTCCAGTCTTGCAGTCATTATTACTGTATGTATGGTACATGTAAATATTTGTTCATAGCAGCTGATAGAAAAACTTGAAGATCTATTAAGAGAAACATCAAATGTTTTGGACATCCAGAAGTACAAGGAGGCCATTACAAATTTACAAGAACTTGTTCACTTAAAACATAATCTTGCCACTGAGGAGATTCTTAAGGTACAGTCACATGGCACCATCAATGTGAAACAGAAAATATTCATATATAGTTTTTGTGTTCTCCAGGAGGCCAGTGCAAACATTGATACTCAGACGGGCAACATGCAGACGGTTGTCAGAGATGAGCATGTAACTCTCTGCCTCTGGGCCAACCTAAAAAAGAATCCAAGGTTATAGATATTAAACACATTATTTACATTCAGCAGTCATTATTACATTATTTATTTTATATATGATATGTGATTTTAATCTAGGTTTAAAGGCCTGAACTTTGAGGAGGTTGGTCTTGGTTTTGAGATTCCCAAACAGCTCGCAGTCAGTAACATCGCAGTTTGGATTCTCCACACAAGATATGACCATCTTTCCCTCCTGGCCCGCATGGCTCACACAAGAATGCACACGCCAAGCTCCAGGTATTTATCAGAAAATATACAGAGTATGTAGAACACCATCACCCCTTGAGGAAAACATGAAGGATCTCTTGACACAAGTAGTAAAAACATCTAAAAACATCTGTCATAAAAGGAGGTAAAAATTAAAAATACCACACAACACAAGTATTACTTTAACTATTTTCTCCCCTTAGGTCTCTTGCAGGAGGTGAAATTGCCCCAGCAGACATAGTTTTAACAGATCAAGAAGAAATCAATGTAACAGGGGAGGCAAAGGCACATGACTCTATACAACAAATACCTATGGAAGAGGAAAGGCAATCTAGCCCCAAATCTACTGGTGGAAAGGTAAAACAGTGAGCATCTATTAAGAGAATATTGTATTTTTGTGTTTTAACTAGTGGTTGACATCTTGCAGAGTGCTAGTCGAACTAGTCTCCACTCCACAACTGGTGTCCACTCAGCAGAGAGCAAACAGAGCCAGATACAAACACAGATTGAAGCGTTGAATGGTGAGACGTCATGCTAGAACATGCACACTTAAAGGTCCCATAACATGCAAAATGGACTTTTCAGAGGTTTTAACCTTCCTACAGTGCTATGTGGGCCTCGTATGTGTGCCCAAAGTGGTTTTTTGATTGATTCCCGCATGCTTTCACTAGAGAACTGTCTTTTCCGTCCCCCTCGGCTGAGCAGCAGACGGGGGCTCATCCCATGGATGACGCGGCTTCCCATGGATGACGCGGTGTTTAAGCCACGCCTCCGGGAAGCGCGCAGCCGCAGAATAAAAACAGCTAATGCTAATCCTACACAGTAATTACACGATGGATACGACAGATCGAAGAGTTAGCTTGTTATTTACCAAACGGCAACGTCCGTCGTCGAGGTACTGCATGATCGTCAAACTCCAGGTCAGATCCAGGACGTAGGACTCAGCACGACGCACCGTCAGGACGGATAAAAGGTTTATTCCCGTGTTTGTGTATCGCTGTTTAGCGGAGCACACGGCGCATGCGCACTATCTCCGCTCTAGGCTTCGGCACGAGTTGGGAGGGGGAGCTGCGCAGGTTGGGTGGGGGAGGCAGCCTGCTCTCTGTTCGGGGGGTCAGATCTCAGAGTGAGCCGTTTGCTTTTACAAGGAGGGGGGCCAGTCCAAGAAATGGGTGTTTTTTGGAAACTGTTATGTTATGGATATTGCACAACGCAAAATTTTATCAACAAAGCCCTTAGAATAGACTGTGTAAAGGACAAAATAGCAGAATATGGGACCTTTAAAGTCTATGACAGGTTAGATGACACATTTCACTAAAACAGTGAGCATGATTATATTTAAGATTTTACGAAACAGTGTACCCATTTGTCCCCAGTTTGACTGTTTTCGTAATGTTTATAATTGTACTTCCTGGTTGGACATGGTGAGCAAATACGACATGTGGCGGTAATTCTACAGGTGTTACATAGCAATATTTTTTCAAAATAAGGGCCAAAACACATATAATAACACAATAGTTATGATTTGACAAATAATAATACCCAATAACAACGTTATTTTGTTAATGACACTTTAAAGTATCAAAAAGTTGTGTCAGTTGTATTTTCATCGCACTTTGCTTTTTGATGACATAGATGGAGGTATTCTGTTTTAGAACTCAATAACTTCCTGTTATTTTAAAGTTTTATTTTTCTAAATTTCTTCACAAACTGCAAGTTCATATATGCAAAACTATACTAAATAATTGCCACAGGTGCCCTCCCACCAAACGAGTTATAATTAGAACATTTTGAGAACCTGTCATATAGACTTAAATTAAATTAAATTAAACCCTCGTGCTATCTTTGGGTCGTTTTGACCCAGTCTACATTTTTTATTTCATTTTTTAAATTTCATCACTATGAAACTATGGGTGGTGCCAAACATCACTCAACATACACATTATGCAAATGTTTTTATATGTAAAATAAGTATTTTTGTCTGATGTGAAAATGTGTATTGCTCATTGATCAAAGCTGCATACTGTTGCTCAAACGAAGAGAGCACAAGGGTTTTAAGTGGGTTCTGGGGATTGTTTGTATCATGTAATGTAAAGTGCTTTATGTAAAATGTCATTAGATTTTTAACGTTCCCGAATCTGGTCTGTATTTTTATGCAGTGTTAGATCCACCCAAGTGCTCTATTCAACTGTGCATTTTCCATATAATTTCTTCTGTAGTTTCTCTGGAGGGGGACTTGTCCTCTTCACTCTTGTGCCTCAACACGACAGAGACGAGTTTCAAAATTCAAGCTGTGGACCTGATGCAGTATTCTCCTCTGGGCGGCGTTTTCTACTACAATGTGTTTCATCTGCCTCCTCAGGCATACCACGTCAACGGCTGGACCATCAGACAAGTCTGTTTTCAATTAACTTTTTAGTAATAGAACTGAAGAAAAATACAGTACTGCAGCCATAATCCAGAGTATATATAATAGGAATGTTACCATAAGCTTATGTCCTTAGATGTTGGATACAGGTTTAGAAGTATTTCCCTATCCACAAAGGGAGCTCCAGATGAGTGGATCTCTCAACAGCAAATTAGATGACAGTGAAAGCGTGATCAGCCCTCCAGTTGGTGTGTCTATAACAATACCGGACAATGTAATGTTCTTGGAAAATCCCCAAGTTGCTCGATGGGATGCGACAGGTAAAAATCTTAGAAAAGCTAAAGCTTAGAAAAATGCCAAATGAGCCAAAATGTCTTGCTTATAACAATGTTTTTGTTACTAACTCAGGAAAACAGTGGAGAATGGATGGCATCACCGAGGTTGTGTACAGTGAAGAAGAAGCCAAGATCTCCTTTAAAATGGACTCTTTCCAGCCATTTGTTTTGATACAAGACACGTACGCCAACTTCCCCTTCCAGAGCTGGGAACTGAAGCCCCTAGGACAAGATTCTGCTGTTTTTACAATCAAAGGAGCAGTTATCAACATCAGCATCAGTATTCAGGTTAGACATCAGATATGTTTAGAATAGTATATATCTAAACCCAAAAATGACCTTACCCTACAAGCAAAGTGACTGGGTCAGGGTGGATGGAATATGGGAGCAACTATATGTATGTATTGCATTTAATTTATGTTTTTGTTTTTATGCAGGGTCATCTGTGCATGTTGCAGACACAGGGGGAGAAATGTCTGTCTCAGTTCACAGGGAAGTGGATGAGCAGCTCAGCCCTGCAAAGAGCCATGCAGGACAGTGGGGTTAATGTCTTTGTAAATGAGTTTACTGAGAAATATGTCACCACGTATGGTAAGGTCAGTATACACTCACTATATTATAAGGAGAAAATGCCAAGTGTTTTTAATGGAGCCTTTCCTGAGTATGGCCTGGGGAGGTGGCAGTTATCAGAATGTGTGTTGTACATTGTGTCTCATTAGTCTGTTGATCAGTTACTCTCTATACTCTGCTCACCACCCTAAGCCACTGCCACTAGTTTTTCAACAGGGCAGATTCACAGAAATACATCCATTTACCCCATATGAACCCACTTGCGCAATAAATTATCTTCATGCATAACCTTGGATGGCAAGCAGCAGCAACATTGATTTCAGCTATGATCTGTCCCAATACCAAAAATCCACTTGATTTTTTTCAGTTTGGGTTGATAAAAATGGTTAAATTCTGAAACACAAGATGATGGTATCAAAAGGTTTGTGTTACCGTTTTTCACTATAATGTTATACTGCTATAGGACCCGTTGACAGAGCATTCAGCCTATGAGCAGATGGCCCTCTTCTCCTCAGCATGTGCTTTTACCTGGAGCAGGTGGAATGCCCAGTGTGGTCCTGAACATCTCGTCATGCAGGTATCCTCTTCAGCAAACAATACTCCTGTTTCCTTTGTTTCAACCTTTCACCACTTAAATATGCCCTTTAAACCGCTTTCAAATGTTTAACACATTTGAAATAAATAGACATGTCATTTGATGAAATAAATAGAAATTCACAATCAAAATTGCAATTTGAATGTTCACAAATAGAAAATTGAAATTTACAAAGACTACAATAAATAAGGCAAAAGAAAGTCCACTGCCAACAATGTCTCATCTTCATTGGGTTTTTAGTACTACTACTTGGTTTTAGTTATATAAATGTATAGTTTAAAGTGCGTATGACAGGTTGACTACACATTTCACTAAAAACGTATAGTGAATGATTATATTTAAGATGTTACTAGAAATATTGCCTACTTAGTTTGACATAGGGGGAGGTAATTCCATACATCACCTAGCAGCCATAATGTAAACAATGGCCAAAATCCATATAAATTATACAATAGTTTTGATTTGACAAATGATAATACTTGATAACACCTTTATTTACTGAAAATTATGTGTGAAATTATTGGTTAAATGGTTCGAAAAAATAGTCAATAATCATATGCACAATAAAACAATCTTCCAAAATTGTTCTGCCCAACTGGCAATTCTAAATAGCTAGTGGCAGCTCTAGGGTCACATTGGTCCCTGTTTAGATGGGAACACAACAATCAGTAAGACTGAAAATGAAAATGTGTCTTTCACCTTGTGTCAGAATGTATTTGGTTTTGATGTTTAGCTTTTGTCCCATTTCCCTTTTGAGGTCTGTGAGCACCTTGCCCCTGGTCCGGTGCCTAAAGACCACTGGTGCTTGTACCTGTTGGGGGCGCAGAGGAGTCAGAGGCTGGGCATCTCAGAGAGCAGCAAAGCCTTCAGTCCAGACCACTATCCTGGGACAGAGTTCCACTCCACCTTCATCCACATGCTTCAGGACCACATGAGCGCAGAGGGCATCGCACGAACCAGGGCTTCACACAACCTTTTTGTGGACACTGTTCAGAGCCTGCTGTGTGCCACTAGACCTCTGCTCTACACATGAAGCATCCTGTCACGTTCTGGTTTGTAGAGTTGGCTACTTTATTTGTGCAAAGTTCACTTCAGTTCAGTTCAGTTCACTTCTTTGGAACATATAAAAGTGTATGCATTAAAACAGTGACAAACCACAGCAAAAATATATAACAATAATAATAAAAAAAAGAAAAACATGAAAAACTTTGGTGTTGAACCTGAACAAAATAATTTAACAAAAATAAACATTTACTTACCCCACTCAAAACTAACGTGTATATTTAAAAACACATATAATATATTGTTTTATTACCAGTGTTTAAAGACTTAAAATTCTAAAAAACTGCTCTGCATTTAACTCAATAATAAGAAATACAAGGGCTTCTTCCTGCATTTTTACAAATGTTTCCTGATTGTCAAGTGCATGAATTGTGTTGGCACACTTAAGCCACTGTCCATGATGCCTGTCAATGGAGAACACAGCTCCACTGTGTACATTCAGTCCTGTCTGGATTGGTCCCGTCACAGTCCCTTTACAGATTCCACTGTGACGTAACAAAAACATTATAAAATAGGTTTCACGCAGCTTCTTCATCTAAAAACAAATGCACACTCGGACTAATAACTTATCAAAGGTGAAGTGATGCATAAAATCCTCCAGTGGATTGACCGTCCCCTGAGGACTGTGCTGTAGTTTTCAGGCACCAGAATTGAGTCTCTATATAGAGTCCGTATAGAGAGTGGAGGGCAGAGGCAGCTCACACAGGGGGCTGGCCGTTGTGTCGCAGTCCGGTGTAGGGCCAGAGCAGCTGCTGGATGGTCATCCAGGAGTCTCCCGTCCCAACCGGCGCCGCGTCTACAGCAGGCTGCATCACCATACTGGCCAGTAGAGCCAGAAGCCCTGAACACAGTAGTTTTCAAAAAGTTGAAAAATGTATGCATGTACAAATTATGACAGATGAGTGAAGCTCTTACCTGCCAACAGAACAAACATTGCCAACCAGAGCCAGACTGTGCGGCTGCCCCGGGCCACAGCTGTTGCAGAGGCTTTGGAGGACCCCAGGCCTCGGGGTAGAGCCTGGGGGACTCCAGGGTCTGAGGAGATCGGACTGGAAGAAGGGCTCGGACTGAAGGGAACACAATTATAAATAATCACTTCACAAATACTTATTAGATTTTGTGGTGAGTTAGGGGAAAGTCAAGGCCAACAGACCAAAGTGTGACGATGCTGCAAAAATGGCCTTATGTGAGCAACATTATTACTTTTGACAGTGTCACAGTAAGGCCATTTGTGACAACTGCGGCTGTTCAGAAAATTTCATTGACTCGAGCATTCATTGGAGACATTCGTGGAGAAGCATATTTCAGCAGAACAATGCAACAGAGAGACAAAAAACCTCCCTGCACTTACAGCATGACAAAGAGCTCATCCTGAGTCCTGAGCCGTGTGAAAGGAGGGAGAGAAGAGACCAAGTTTAGGAAAAAAAAATTTATAAAACAAAGGGCGGGATTGTGAGCGCTTCATTTAAAAATAGGAACACGGAGACAATAGACAGCTTGGTTAGTTGTGCAATAATCATAGTGAATGCATGCAAGACAAAACAATGATTTCACATGAACGTTCCTCTGAAGCAGATATACAGCATTGAGATGTTACACTTTCACAATGGCCTGTAGTCGTCCCAGAGCCAAGAGGAAGTGACAAAGACCCATGTAATCAGAGCTTCACCATTTAGGAGGTTTCATCACTGAACAACATTCATTGAAACAGGGAAATGGCAAATAAGTAATGGACTAAGCATTTAAAAAAAAAACTAAAATAACCAGCCTCTTATGCTAAAAAGAGGGGTGTGGTCTAATAAAATGTGCGTGTTGTCATCAGCTCTGAAACCTCGTGAGCTAAATGGTGAATTCCCTTTGCAGCGCTGCGTTAGCGTTAGAGAGCGGTGCTGCGCGATCAGACTGGTGCTAGTTTAATGTATGTGGTAAAACTGACTTCTTGTTGGGGAGAAGGAGAGAGGTGAGTTTGTTTCCCAGTTCACTGAGACTTGACCTCCTCCTCTCCGGCTCTGCCTCCTCTTTCGGCTCGTTGTCTAACAGGCTGTCCGTGATGTAGCCGCTCCTGTGCACGTCAGGCATCCACAAAACACAGGGTCAGATACTGCATGCACACAGGCGCAGTCCATGCATGTGCAGTCAAACCCAACAGAAGCAAACTAATGACATCTGTTTACCTGTTGTAGAGAAAGGTGGGACTTTCGGAAAAATCCCTGACAAAATATTGTTCAACATTAACACATTTTTCCAAACCAACCACACTGCAGGAAATCACACAGCAGGAAGTCTTTTAGCCATTCATTCCTCAAGCAATTAAAAAATGGAATTTGAATTGAATTTGAAGTAATCGATAATCCAAAAATAGTCCTAAAATAGTCCAAAGGGATAGTTTGGGAGCAAAACAACAGGGCAAAGTAGTAATGTATAAAAGAAAAAGTGCGCAAGTGTCAGTGGAAATCATGAAATTATAAAATTTATCTTGTACTAAAATAAATCTACTGCCTTCATTTTTATTGTAGCATTTATACAGTTCATGTGCTGAACAAAGACATACATTCAAAATAAAACATAATGACTAAAGCCTTTAATCAATAACTTTTTTTTTTGTTTTTGAATGGATTAATGTGAGCCTGTGGTCTAGTGGGTTTACTTTGGGTCTGATACATGAGATTAGAAAGATACTTAGGACTGTAGTTGACTATATAAATTCTAAATGCTGCCAAAAGTACTCAAAATTACGAACTTTTGAGTGAAATTTAGAAACTTGTTAACTCACTATAATAAAATGGGCTCACACAATTACACTGTATAATCCAATATACCATCTTTCAATGCATGTAGGTCTATTATTCATGTGTGAGTATGGTGACCTCCCCATTGACTTTACACAAAAGTCTTACCCCTTCATCAGGTCACAGGGGTCCTCAGAGTCAACCCAAGGTGCCGAGCTAACAAAGCGCTTTAGTGGAGGGCGGGCCATGTTCCTCCCTCCCACACTCCTGCAAACCACCAGCATCAACAACGCCAAAAACACAGCAACCAATCTCAGAACAACAATACTGCAGTTTCAGTCACATTTGTGGACCAACTCCACCTCCTCCTCAAACCAATAAACCATGAATAGTTCATTGCAGATAAACAAACAAGCAATAAAAAAAGAGCACCTACCAGGGAGATCGCCGAGTCAGTCTCTCATTGTCCACCTCTGACATGTCCTGAGGTTTTCTCTGAAAGACAAGAACAGTGGAAAATAAAGTCTATCTCTAGGCTTTTTCCCTTTTATGCCCACATGCACTCTTAAACAGCTTTATCTTAAATATCTGAACTTGAATTAAGTACCAAACTACCAGAATCAAACATTTTACACTCTGTTGTCAAAAGTCAGTATTACAAATGCATGGTGAATTGAAGCAATCCAACAGTTTTGTAGAGAAAAGGGTAATGTTTTATCATACTTATGTTTCTTGGTACGACTTGAGGCATAAATAACAATTTATTCACAAACAGTTGGATTATGCTTTGTGTAAACTTCAAATATTTTATATGAAGAGGACGACAATACCATGTTTATTGGGTTGATCGGTGGAAGGCTGACACGTCGGCCTTGTGTCTGTAAAAAGTAAACAATAATCAAACATTCATAGTGGGAAAAAAATCAATAAAAACAAAAGTAGAAGATTGAGATTCTCACCTTCTTGCCTTGGAAATCGTCTGTAAGAAACACATTTTAAAAATTTTAGAATTGGTCAAAAAAAACTTGCAAATTGCAAATCTTAATATTGGGTCATAAATAAAACTGTACCTTTTTTGGTCTGCGATCCGAAGGACCTCTCGTTCTGCATCAGAGTCTCCCTGAGCTCCAGCAGCTCGGCGTGCTCCTTTGTGTACATGCGGCGCAGGTTCTCCACGTGCTGAATCATCACCTCCACTGCTTTACCGATACGGTTCTCCTGACAGGGGCAGCAGCACAGTTGTGTTTATTAATTTATTCATTCATTCATTTTCTACCGCTTGGTCCCATTAGGGGTCGCGGGTAACCGGAGCCTATCCCAGTGACTTTGGGCCTTAGGCGGGGTCGTTGCAGGGCTAACACATAGACACGGACATTGACAAACAACCATTAACGCCTGATGCACACCGACTCCGGTCCGGCTCCGGTTCGGGAACCCGCGCGGGTCCCGCAAGACTTAGAAAGTGCTTAAAATCAATGCGCCCTGTCACACCGACCTCGGAGCTCTGCGGCCGCGGGTCCGGCAGCCGCGCGGGTCTCCGGAAAGAATCCGCAAGAAGTCTATTTTTGCCGGACGCCGCAGCGGTCTGGTGCGGCTTTCATGTCATTTGACGAGTGCTCTCGCGCGAAACCACGTGAATCTATGTGGCTTTCGTCAAAAACGGACCGCAGTTAACCGGAGCTGGTGTGACAGGCGTCTGCAAGAGACCCGCGCGGGTCCCGGACCGCGACCGGACTGGACTCAGTGTACACTAGGCGTAACTCTCACATTTAATCACTACTGGCAATTTAGGACTGCTAATTAACCTACACATGAATGTAGGTCCAAAAACATTCATGTGTAGGTTGAGTTTAGTCCCCCCCCCTCAAAAAAAACCACACAAACTGTTTGAAATAAAAGCAAAAAAAATCCCCTGAAAGGGACTTAAACTTTGGATTTTGTCATCACACATCAGAATTTTCAGTTACCCTAATGTTAAAGGAGATTTTCTTTTATTTAGTGTTCAATCAAAACTATTCTGGCACTATAGAGTAGGGCCCGGCGATATTGACAAAAAGTAATATCTCAATATGTTTGGGGATATTCCAATATCGCAATCTGTATCAGATCTGAAAACGCTGGATTGGTGCATCCTTAAAATTTAAAAGGAGATATAACCAACCGTTTCTCTGCTTATATATAAAAGTACTACTAAACTAATTTCATGTTAAACATATCAGATTGAGCAGTGCTGACCTGGTGGATGGCTCCGAGCATCTCCGAGCGGCTCGACACTCGGGTCATGGACTGGATGAGGATCTCAAGGTTTTTCTGAAGTCTCAGGATGATCTCCATGGACTGGTTATCATCCTCACACAGCGGGATTAAGGCCTGCAACAAACCACAGAGAAACTACTGTATTTTGGCCTTGTCACAATCCTCATTCCCTTTCTTTAAACTTGTTTTTCTATACATTGTAGGGTTACAATTACTATGTTGTGATTTGTATAAAGTTGGATTGTTAGGGATCAGTTAAAGTGGAAAACCAAAATGTATTCCAAATTCAAGGTTAACGTTTAAGTATATATTGTTGTCCCTGAAGGCTTTTTTTTTCCGTTGCATGTGACATCCTTCAATGCCATTGAGGCAACCTGTCAGGAGCAGTGGGCGACCCGTCAAACTAGTTTTGTACAAGCTTTTAGGTTGTTGCATGAACCTGGAGCCCGGAGGAAACTCCCTTAGACAAATGGGCAAACTTCTAACAGAAAAGCCCCACCCAAGCTGAAAACTAACCCGGGCTCCTCATCCACCATGTTGCCAAGCCAAAACATCCCCAATACTTCATCTTTGTCTGCTTTCTTTTTCTAAAGCATACATCACCTAAATCATTTCCCAGTAACACTTTAACACCTCTCATTTTCATAAGTCTGTCCTCGCCCCTCTCACCTGCAGCAGGCCCTGGCAGCTGGAAACCTCTCGTCGGACGTTTTCTTCGGCCAGGTCTCGTGAACGCTCCTCCAAGCGCAGCCTTTTCTCCAGCGTGAACATGTCGCACTTGAAGCCCAACGCCAGGCGCTGGAACTCTGCCTGGAAACAGGAGAAAGAGACAGATTATTATCAGGGAAAAACACACCAATGATTTTAATATTTTACTTTAAGATCATATCTTTTCAAAGACATTTTGGCTTCATCAGGTTTCAAACTTGTCTTTAGATTTCAGTTCAGTGTCATTTTTAAAGCCTACAATATACAGTGGATAAACACAAAACTACTAGTGTGTCGTTTCATTGCTGCAGTGTCAAAATGAGTCAGCTCTAATTTGATTATTTCGGAAAAAACTTCCTAGTCTCAGACTTTGTGTTAACAAGGGTTATTTGTTGTACAATGTTCGATGTTGTAACAAAAAGTATGTTGATGCCAAATATGTCTCAGTTTTTGGCAGATCAACGTTACATAAAATATGCTCCATGACACGTTCTCACCAAAAGTTAAATGTGGATGAAATAGTTGTTTTTTTTTTCTTTTTCCAGAGTACGCAAATTATCCTGTTGCATATATCACTTTTGACAGTCATACGGTTTTAAAAGGTTTATAATTAAAGGCTGGAGCTAAACACAATGCATAGTCTATTACTAAATGGAAACATAAATCACTGAATCACTGGCTTACAAACCTCAACTTCCTTGTCAGTTGGAGTCATGCTAGAAGACAAGTAATGAGAGCATTATTAGACCTTTGTGACTACAGATGCTTCAAAACAATTTCTTTTTAAGCCTTACTCATTTTTGTCCTCTTTGTATGAGTTGTTCACCTCAGAATGTTGGTATGCCTCTGCTAGAAAATAAACCACAAATAGGAAAATCAGTATACATTTTAAAATGGAATGAACAGGCGCACATTAAGTGTCAGTTTATGTTTTAGCTGAACAAGCAAAAAGTTATACAATTGTTGTATGTCAATCCTTCACTATAAAATTGCTATAAACCGTACACATAAACATAAAAAAAAAAAAAAAAGTTAGGGTTAGTAGTTAGAAGTACTTTTAGTTAGTAGCAATAAATAACAAAACATGGGCAGCACTGCACTCAGGTCACATTTCAGTCAGGTTTTGTTTTTTACTTTGTTTTCAAGCTAAATTATTCATCAATGCATGTATCAAATTGAAAGTTTAAATGTTCTCGTGACTTTTTAAATGAGTTTTGATAGTTTGACAACACATTGTTATGTCCTCTGTAACGTGTACGAGGCAAACGTACCGTCATCGTCACTATTGGACTGACCCCCTTTAGTGCCGAGCTGCTCCAGCGTCTTGATCCCTCGAGACAACTCCTGCAAAGTGTCCACAAAAACCAGAGGCATTTCTTTCTCATTTCCAACCTGTAACTCCAATCTATCCACATTTTCGCAGCTCTCAGCTTCCATTTTCTGTAATTTCTCCCTCCTCTTCAGTCTAAAATAGTCCTGTTGGTGAGGGTGAAGTGAGATGAGTCAGAGCAGCTCAGAGGTTTGACATTTTGAGTGATAAGATCCTAAAGTGAAGCTAAAATGAAACTCTCCTCCTCCTTAGCCCTGTGTAAACATATGGACACACGCTGATGACGTGCACCAACTGGAAAGACCACATTTTTGTTATAATGATCAAGTTATCAGAAGCCAGTACTAAGCATGTTTATTTGAAGGTGCATTGCATGACTTTTCTGGCAGAGGGTTTCCCCTCGGCTTGTCTCCATGGTGATGGTTTTGTCTGAATTCTTCTACACTATGACATTATCTCGCACCACAGACACAACCAGTGACACCACCAGGCCATGTTTGGTCAGATCTGTGGAGAGGCGAGCTTGCTCACAGTAAGAATGCATGTATTTCCTCTAATTTGATAAATGCAAGATAAGTTCAATGTCATATTGCTGAAAATTCAAGGGAAGGCAATACCATCTCCATGGAGACAAGTGGAAGACCCTCCCATCATTTCAAAGTAATTTGTTCCAGAGTTGTTAAGTGGGAAATCTACAAAAGGTGTCAGAACAGGATGTGAATACTACTTTTCCACCACATGACACACAACTTACAAACTACTGACAGAGAACTTGGCCCTGGGGTCATGCACAGTGCAATGAATGCAAATATACAGCCAATGCATCCATGATATGAGGCAACAATTATGGACTGTCTAACTTAAGACACAGCCAGGCGCACACTGACACAATTCAAAATACATTCAAATATGAAATTAAATACAGAACACCAGGCACTACACTATTTCAATCATGTTTTCATAACATTAAACACAGTACTGATGCTCTGATTACTTTAATTGTGTTGTGTTGGTGAAGCATTAGCACTTCTGCACAGAGTTCTGAACATAAACGGGCTGTGGGTCTTACCAGTTCTTTTTTGCCTTGTTGTGAATCTTTTTTCGGGGAAACACTGTCCCACTGTCCAGGGTTAGCCATGGCACCGGACTGAGGAGCGCTCACTGAAACACATTTAGAGTGAGGGTATGTTAGTCCAATGGAAACAGCCGCAGTGGATAAAAGAACACAGATAATAGATGTATGGTGTAAAAGCAGGCCTGCAGCTCATGACAGCATGAAGTAAATAGAAGTGTATAGATGTGGTGGGCAATATTGACAAAAATATATATTTATTTTTTTATTGTCTAGATCCTTGATTTTTGACTAGTGTGCCTTGAGATATTCCAATTCTCCATCCATTCTCTTGAAAAAATGGATACAGCAAGTTAACATTTGGACTATCCTGAGCAATATTCTCCAAAATTTAAAGTAAAACAATCAACATTACCAAACCAGCGAACCAGACACAGTGGCACTGGCATGGACAATATTTGCTACATTAAATACCCCTTTTACTTTTTTTTGCACATGCTGTGATTTGATGCGCCTCAATATTTTCAGCCAAAAAAGTGTGCCATGACTCTAGATAACACTATTTAAACAGTATCTTAAGATTTATCAGTGCTAAAACGTACCTGTAAATGTCTTGACTGAGGTTCAAACCAAGCACAAAACATGAATGGACCATAAAATTAACAACAAAAGGGCAGAAATATCACTATATACCTTGTTTATGAGATTACACTAGAGGTTTTTATCTCCTTTTAGTAGTTAATCATCAGTATTCGCATATTGTAATTTTGTAGATATCCAAAACAATAATTGCCATACAATCCATTTTTTATGTATCTCCTGCCTCCAATTAGACAATAGCTCATAATGTCTTGTTGTCATACCTGGCACAGAGGCTGCTGCAGACGCCTCAGTCTCCTCCTCCTCCACCAGCACAGGGAGCAAACTGGAGCTGAAACAAACACAAACATGCCTTACGTTTCTCATATTTGTGAATTATATCAGTACAGTATAGCCTTTTTCTTTTATGAATTAAACTATTAAGGAAATCTGTTTAATATTCGACCTTATCAACCTTTTGAGACCCGATCCACAAGTTCAGAATAAACATGAGGAGTAACCGTTGCATCACTCACCTGTCTTCTGCCTTGTCCTGTCCCAGGCTCTGCAAATGAAGAAAAAGCAAGCATTAGACTGCGAGTAAAACGCATAAATATTAAGGACGTTTACCTGTCCCATGGCTTGCGCGATCGAAGACTGGAGGAAAAACAGTACTAAATCTTATATAATGTGGAGCCTGGAGGAGAGTTTAGTGGTGCTGCTCATAGACACATTAACACAGAGTGAAGCTGTGGAGGCGGCAGCAGCTCAACAGTCACAATGAGGCAAGGTGAGCACTCGGGACCAACGCAATGGGATGTTGTGTAATACAAATGCATCATATCAGTTTGGACACGGTCTACGCCAGGTTTAGGTTCAGTTGGATGAGAATCTGTTTTTGATTTTGACTAGGTTCATCGGATGCAAATGATTGTGACATAGTGCAATACCATCAATCAATCAATCAATCAATCAATTTATTTGTTCCTTTCATGAAAATAATTGTCGATGCCATTGTTCACACCATGATTAACATACAGTAACATACAGTAACATATTTCCATGATTGGAAAGGAGCAGATAGAAGAATTAAATTCTTATATTAATCTGCCCCTTTTTCACATCTTAATAATCTTCATGATCTACCACATCCTTTTCTTTCATCATCACCCTTGTTTCACCAGTGTATAAAGTTCAGCGTACCCATCCAGTCAATACTCAAGTTGATATAGTCTTATTTGTTTCAATATATACATCCGTTTAAACTGAGACATAATCAGACAACCTTTCAAATTAATATCCTGAGCATTCCACAATTTCACACCTGCAACAGATAAGCACATTTGTTTTAATGTAGTTCGTGCATACTGATGTTTAAAATTGAATCTTCTCCTATGATTTTCATCATTTGAAGTAAAACTAAATAATTTTTGTATGTCTTCAGGCAGAGCTCTGTTTCTGACTTTGAACATAAATAACAATGTTCTTAATTCAATTATATTTTTAAGTTTCAGTAACCCTGACTTAACAAATAATGCATTTGTATGATCTCTAAATTTGGCTTTATGTATTATTTCTAATAGCTCTTTTGCAATAGATATAAAGCGTGATGTTACTGGCATATGTATTACCCACACTTCTATACAATAACTAAAATAAGGCATTATCATTGAACAATATAACATTAAGTAATATATGACAGGGTAAAATATATTTGGATTTATTTAAAATAAATAAACTCTTTGATACCTTATTTTTCACATACAATATATGAGATTTCCATGTTAATTTATCATCTAGCATAACTCCTAAGAATTTCACTTCAGATACTTTTTCAATGTTTATGTTGTCAATAGTTAGATTCACTTCTATCTTCTTTTTGTTTCCAAAAATCATAAATTTTGTTTTTGTTACATTTAAAGACAATTTATTGTAATCAAACCACCTTTTTAGTTTTACCATTTCTTTTCCAATATTTTCAGCTAAGCTTTGCAAATCATCTCCTGAACAGAAAAAGTTAGTATCGTCTGCAAATAAGACAAATTTCATCAGCTTAGAAATATCACAAATGTCATTTATGTATAAAACAAAAAGTTTTGGCCCTACAATTGAACCCTGTGGAAGTCCACACTTAATATTCATAACTCACCATAACTCACTACACCTCCAGCAAGCACCTGATTAGTAAGCAAATGTAAATATATATACACTTTAAAGGTGCTGGAGCTGATTTTTACTGTTTTGACACGTTAAAAACAAAACTAGTTCATTCAGTCACATGTATCGCTCACTTTCCTAATGCAGTCCCAGCATCCTAAATAATCACTGCAATGAGACATTAGAGTGCGCTCTTCCTGCTTCTCGTAGGGAGGGAAAAAAAAAACAAAAAAAACGCTTTATACATGAATGCAAAGAAAGCACTATGGTCTCATTTTTACCCGAATAAATGCTTTTACAATATTTTTGTACTGGGACAACACAGATTTGACTTTATTACAAAAAAAAAAAATGCCCCCCCCAAAAATTGGGTACACTAGTTCTGGTATTCACGTTTCAAAACAGTAAAAATCAGGTATAGCCCCTTTAATTATATATGCTGACACAATGAGTGCTGCTACTTTAAAACAAGTGTACATCCGATAATTAACTTGTCTAACGTGTAAAATAAAGACTTAAGACAAAACCAAGACAAAAACATCTTTACATTTTACTTAGAAATGTACAGTTTCATTTTGTTTTTCAGTCAGGTGGAGAACTTTGTGCAGCAAATGTTATATTATATCATTATTTTAGGTGATACATTGTGCAGCTCTACTTTAGCTGTATAGATAACAGAGCATGTTGAAAGATGCCGTCTGCGTCTTGAGAAGCAAAGCCCCCACCTCCTTGTGCGGCGCATGTAAATGACGTACACAATATGTAAATAAACATCTGAGAAGGAGAGAAGCCACTTTTCCCAATTTGCAAATAATATACTGTAAAGCCATAAGCCATTTTCTCTGTGCAGCGAATGTTAATAAACTTTAAATAAGCTCGTTCAGGACGCTTGTTTTTCAAATCTTAATGAAGTTTATCTAAACCAAAAGCTCAACAATTGACAGAAGAACTGTGTGTGAAGAACTCTGGAGTGTAAAGTTTCTTCATCGTGTTAATCCATTTATTCATGTTACTCCAGTGAAAAAGATTTGCAATATACAGTACTTACACTTACAGATTAGAGCAAAGCAAAATCTATTTGCACTGTTGCATTTCTCTAGAAGCTACTATTGAGCATTCTTTGAAAACTTTTTATTCTGTAGTAGAAGTTAAAACATCAAAATGCCATAATGTTTCATTAATAATAGGCAATGTTGACCCAAGCATTAAAATCAAGCATCTGAATCTACGCAGTCTACACAGAAACTGCGAGTGAGAATGTGAAAAAGTGAGAGAAAAGAGGAAGCGCAGCTGCAGAAACAGGGGAAGCCAAGTCCCATGTGAACGCGACTGTTATCACTGACCTTACGACTCATTTCTGCCGCCGGCTCGCTGCTCTGCTCGACGTTTTCACCTTTTTGGTCCTTGTCTGGTGCTGCAGTTGGGCTGGATACAAGCAAAAAGTCAGTAGATCAACTTTTACTAATTTATATATCTATATATATAAAAAACATAACACAATACCAGTTACTATTATGCAATCATATTCTAGTTTGAAAAGTAGGATGAGGAAGAAGCTATAACACTTGACTGGGTTGACTGTCAATGCAAAGCATCGCAGCAGAGAAACTAATTAACCCCGACACGCCTCCCACAACAAGGAAAACACCCATTTGACTTGCAAATTTACACAAGTCACAAGGAAATGACACAACTCTGTAATATGGGGACCTCACATACAGCAGAGAAATGTGTAACATACAAAAACGTACATATTATAGATGCAGTGAAGACCTACTGAACAAGTGCATGGGATAGTAATGCCCCAACAATAATAATAATGTCTTCAGACACCCAAAGTTGCTTTACAATTTTGTGCACGCCATACTCCTAGCCAGCGGTGGAGGAAGTAGATACACATTACTCAAGTAAAAATAAAAGTATTGCATTAAAGAAATCTATGAAAGTAGTAAATTTAAAAGTACTTTAAGAGTAAAATTGTAAAAGCATTACAAAAAGATTTAGAGAACTGCTTAGCGTTTAATGTAGTGGTTTTGATTATTGTTTTTATTTATTATATTTTTTGTTTCTTGTCAACCTGAACAATTAGAATCAATTTATACACTTTTTTTGTGAATTTGAAATGTATATTTTTGTTTGCTTAAAGTCAGGATTTGAAATCAAAACCTTTAGTCTGGATGTCACCATGAACGTATATTTTTTATTAGCCATTTGTACTTGACAGATAGCTAAAACAGTACTTTTACATTTGATTTTCATTACTTTCCACCACTGCCCCTCAGACCACCACCGATCACTCACACACCGCATTCATACATGTCTTGCCATGTCCAATCTGCTTAACTTTCAACATCAGACGAGATCAGGCATTGAATGTGGGATGGTCGTTAAAAGACATTGTACACGACACGGTACACGGTGAACAACTGGAGGTTAAATTCAGTGTCTCAGTTCACTCCAGTAATTGACTCTGAGAAAGTTTGATGATTTCGCACAACAAAAAACAGATTTAACACTAAACTATCATCCATATTAATCAAAGTATCAACAAAAACTACACATTTCACACATAATGTACGAAGTTGCTATGGTACTTATTATGGTTACTACAGAAACAATTAATTTGACTTTGTTGCCCTCTAGTGGCTAAAAGAACCACGGTTGATGTTTGTATGAAATTCTGAACCCGTCTTGTCTAAAGATCATGTACCTGAGCGTGTGGTCCAGAGTGTCATCCGTAGGAGCCTCTCCCTCTCTGACAGCGTGAGCGCTGAGACCAGACGGAGGCTCGATTTCACTCGAGTTGTTTTGAGGTAAATCACAGAGAGTCTGAGCAGCTTCACTCTCCTCTGCACCTGATTGTGAAAATGTAACACATGATATGGACATAACTGTTTGTTTGTGTTACAGTATATAAAATAAAAGAGCATTACAGACATTACATTACATTACAAACATTCATTATGGAATATATCATTAAATCATCCTATGATATCAGTTTCTATAAAATGAAATGTGTGTGTTTTTTTTTTTACATAAAATACCAATTATTATAATAATAATAAAAAAGACTCACTCAAACAAAATGTGATTTTAAAACGCAAAATAATAACGGTTTCATTAATGTTATCGTGTTGTCTTGTACTGGATATGATTATAAACCATTCTAAAGCCATTCAGAAAAGGTAGAATCCTGTGTCACATTTGTCCTGTTTCTATTAGATTTTCAATACTTGTTCAAAGAAATATCTAGTTTCAATTCTAGTTTTAGTATCTACAACTTTCTACTAAAAACAAAATATCAAATGAAAAGAGGATGGTCTTGTTTTGCTAAGGGCTGCCACTTTCACGAGAAAAAAAAAAAAAATAGCTGGTAAGGTTACAAAAATGTTCAAGGTCCTCAGATTCCACCAAGGATTGTGCAAAACATAATGAGCAAATAAAATCCACACTTTATTATTTTTTAAATAAATGTGGACTTGAGATTTAAAATGACTTTTCTCCAATAAAACAAAACAACAGTGATTCAGACAATAACTCACAGTTTGCTGAGATATAACACTTTGAAACAGAGAAAACATAGATATAACACTGATGTAGAGAAGGGCCTTGGTCTTACTGTAGTTGTGCGAGTGGGTGGGATCAGGGCCTGCTTCAGGGTGTCCAGCACAGACAGCCTGTGAGTGGGCGCTCGGTGGCAACGCACCCTCTTCCTAAACGCGTACAGCATTCATATTAAAACAAGGTGAAAAGATCAAGTGCTCACGCACTTAAGATGCATTGGCAATGTGACACTACATGTCTTTGCAGTCCATACAAATACCCTCAAAAATCCTGACTAGATTTTATTTTAATTTATCCTGTATTTAGCCAAAAAGGTCCCATTGAGATACAATATCTCTTCTTCCAGGGAGTTTGAAGGTTAAAGCAAGTTGAAGCTGAAGGGGAGTTGTAATACTGGTGCATTTCGGCAAAGAGGTTTATTCATCCAGAAATCTTTAGTCCAGCACAGCTCAAAATGACAAATCAAGGACTAAACCACAACAGCAGTGGTCGACCTCCATCTGCCACCACCAAAATAAAAATTGTGTTAAACTTGATAAAGCAACGACTCTAAATATTCACTGGAGATTAATCGTTGGGTCTTAACTTTAGAGAAACAAGAGACCCACAAGATGTTACATTTAATAATTCAAGTAAACAGCTGAGGTCTGTCCTGACCGGAATAATAACTCACAGACACATACAGTATTTGGTAGGCAAATGACCAAGAGGAGTGAGGTTAGGTAAAGGAGCCAGAGATGCTGAAAGTAAAGGGTAACTATTGTTAATCCACATGTGTTGCTGGTGCATTTGAAGTATCTACTGTGAGTGACAATGGCAGTGATAAGTGTTGATTCAATCACCTCTAGACTGGGGGGCAAAAAGGAAGAAGGGGTAATCATAATCACAGTGATTAGGTCGTGTGACCATAAACAAAGAAAGGGTTAATCAAGAAACAATCGGGAGTGTTTTTTTCTTATCTGAAAAGGGGGTTTGTCTCTTTTGAAGAAGCATTCGTCCTACCATATATAAAGCTATGTAACACTAGAATCTGGGAGATCCTGGATTTGGCCACAGTGGGACTCCCAGGCAACGTCGACTGTCTGTATGTGATGCTGCTCTCTGTAATAAACTTCATTTAATATACAGAAGCTAGCGTCAACAAGTCTTCTTCTACTGATTGACACACCGACCAACATCTTCAGAAACCACACATTCAAATGCATTCTTTTTTTTTATTGTAATGCAATTGTTTATCTTGGCAAAAAAATCATTATTTAAAGTATTAATTGCCTCTGTCAATTGAGTCTGTCAATGTTTATTATGTATATTTTGTATTAACACAACAGTGCGTGTGGTTTACCTCCACAAGCTGATGATTCACGATTGGTTTTGGTTCAGAGCAGGCTTCAGAATCTGAAACAAATACAACTGATCACTATTGATAGATATCACTGCAGCATCAAAGCAGGGACAAAAAAAAAACAACTCATCCTTATGCAATAATGTGCTTCTTCACAAGCTTTAATCAGTCTGCTTGTTTGTCTCTTTTAGAGTTTTAGTTTTAGAAACAGGGAGAAAGAGCAAAAAAAAACATTGGAAAAATTTTGTGATTAGATTGTCAATCTATATTTTACTAGTAGAATTCTGTTTTTTTTTCATAATAAAGGATTTTTTACATAATTTAGAGATAATGTGTTGTTGTAAAGGATCTTCTGTTGCTTAAATAATTGCAGTCTTTGGGATTTGCTAAATGCAATCATTCAAACTGACATATCTTCCAGCCCTGCAATGTATTGGAATAATAATACTGGACAAAAAACTATTTTATGAAGCTTAGGAGCTTCTCATGAATATATTTTAGCTCACAAAAAACACCAGTAAATGTCTTATGGGACATACGTCACTATACCCATGTTCATCGTTTTTGATATTTTTGTTTCCCAAAGGTCCAGTCTCTTTCCAAAAATGGTAAAAATGAGAATTATACAATGTTTTCAGTGGGAGGAGGGGCTGCACGCATGGCTGAGGTGGCGTTAATGACTTTGTCTCTCCGTTTGTGGATGTGATTCATGTCTTTTTTGTCTGCGCTCCTCACAGAATCAGAGGAGCAGGGATTAGAGCCTCAGAGCCCCAGAGCGGACAGACACCTGGCCTTAGAAGGACCTTGAGAAGCAGAGGATTTCACGCAAACTTAAAAAAAAACCCACCACAGCTCCATAATAGGCTGTGGATTTCAAGGCCGAGTATTTTTAGGAATTTATTTTTTGTGAGATACAATACTGTGCAAAAAGGTATATATTAGTTTAGTTTAGTTTAGTCTTTATTTGAAGGGACAATGTACAGAGACATTAAGCAGAGATGTTCCACACCAGATTATAGCTAAATGTTAAATGTTTTGAAAAGTGAAACGAAAACTAACACCTCAAAGTCTGTTCTGCAATGGTAAAGAAGATAAACTGGAGACATTTTAATTTAAACATATGACAATGCTCTTTCCATTGAACCACAAAAACTAAATCACTGTCATTAAATCTCTAAATAGTCTGTTTGGAAATAGTTAAACATCCCTTCTGGTAAATGTGGATGCTTTTTGAGCTATATTAAGATGGAAACAAAATGCATTCACAAAAAGGAGCAATTCATTAGATTTTGTCGAGAAATCAGAAAGAGCAGCTCTTTAGTCCTGAACCTGGAGCTTTGAAACTAGTTTAAGCACAGTATTTTTAACAGTGGGTGAAGCTCAGTGCTTTAACATATTCAGTTTCTTGTAATGGTTCATTGGCTTTCATACTCCGAGTGGATCACAGTGCTACTTCTTTGCTCTGTTTGAAAAGAAAAGTTCAGCACTGTGTGTACTGAGCTGCAGACGTGGATTGGATTACAGACGGATGATCTCTCTCACAGTCAACACTCAATGACAAAAAAAAAAAACACCTGTAATCTGCTCTTCCTAACTGGATCAAGAAGAAGAAGCTATGTATGGTGACTATTGTCACAGCACACACAGGGAGGACTGGTTGCAGGGTCTAGACTTTAAAAAGGACATTTAAATGTGTGTATTAGTTGCACAAATACATTCATGTAATGTGAGTAGCTTACTGCTTTGTATTTTCAGCTCATAATGCATGTTTATGTGTCTAAATATCTAAAAATAGTACAAAGCTGGTCAACTGTATCTATCATCATATTATATTTGAAATGACAGAATAGATATTAAACTAAACATGTAGCCAATAGGTATAAATATATTGATAAAATTGTTTTGTTTCTGTAGTGAAAAAAAAAAAAAGAATTGTGAAGCATTAAAATTCAAACAATAGAGGGAAGTTATACTTATGCACTTTTGTGGATAAATGTATAGTCTATGTGTGCTACTTGAACCCCAACCACGAAATGTTCAGGTACATTTTAGCACATTTCTGACAGATTTAACTTAGTTATTATCTGATAATCATCATCATGTACAACTGTACATATATGGCTTCCTGTTCTGCGGGGTAGCCTTCTCTCCATGACACCAGGCTCATGAGCTCATTTTCAAGCTGCATAAGCCAAGGCTCATAGTCCACACTGATCTATGAGAGAGATCCAGGACTAAAACAGGACAAGTGCCTGACAAGCATCAGCAACATTTTAGATCACTTAACCATATTTGGTGTAGTGAGCCTTGAGCATCATGCAACACAAATGTGATGCTGTGTTTTTGTCCAATTATAGTTAAAAAGTGATTACATGTTTCTTACCATGGTTGGGCTCCCCAGCGTCCTGTCTGCACTGGGTTTCCATATACACATTGATGTACAGAGTGGACTTCTCTTTCATGTCCGAGTCATCGGCTGCGTCCACCACTGTCCACTTGTCTCCGTCCTGGTCTACTTTCTCTAACGTCTTGTCTTCAGTCTCTGTCCTCTTGTCACTTGTCTCCTCGCTCTGGCCGTCTGGGGACCCCACGTCGACGCTGCAGTAGTTGTTGGTTATCTCCTCATTCTTCAAATAGTCTTGAATGGCAAACTCTTCGTCCCAGTCCAGGTCCTGTCCGGGCTTAAGAAAATGAAATCTCAAACACAAAATTAACAAAAGCCAATGTCTTAAATACCTGTATTACAACACGTACAATACTACATATGCAACTGGAGTAGAATCTCTCCTTCACTGTGGTTCTCCTCAAGGTTTTGACTTTTTCCCACAGGTTTTTAATAGTTTTTCCTTGCTGAGAAGGAGGGTCAGGACAGGTGTTGCTCTGGAACAGTTATCCATGTGCTAAATTCCTTTGAATATTGTTTATTTAAACTGCTTTTCTACTTGTGGCCCATTGCAACAAAAGGATGCTAGGGTGTAGAATTTTGTGTTGATTTGAGATTTTTACTAGATTTGACTTTTTGGCCAGTCAGATGTGGAGATCATCCCATGTGTGTGTTTTTTGTTTTTTATTATTATTTTTTGGCCCGTAGGTTTTATTTGACAGGACAGTACAGCGTGAAATGGTAACAAGAGCAGGAAAATCACATGCAGCAAATGGTCAGAACAAGATTTGAACTCACAACCCTGTGGCCTGACCCCACACAGCAGGCTCTATCCACTCGATCACGAGCGGCATATATGTTTTTTTTTTTCATGGACAATGCTGAAACAGACTGGCTAGAATCCAGAGCAATCAATGCCCAATAAGCTCTGCCGATATCTGCCGACACATTAAATGAATAAAAACAGCAACAAACTCATCCATTGCCCCATTCACTGAAAACCCATAGAGCTACATAGTTGCATCTTGTGCAGTGCCCCCTTTCCTACTTTTAGAACCATTTTTTAAAATTCAATCCAATTTTAAATTCATGCACATGTCTACAAATAATGTGCAGTGCTAATAGTCTCCAACAACAAGCTTTCAGGTCACATGTTTGCAAGTAATTTCCACCATTCTGACACATTAGTATTCAGGCTTCTTCATTATGTTTAATTCACACCTAAAGTTAAAGATAAAAAATTGCCAAACACTACCCACATTCACAGATAAATAGTGCAAGTGCCCTGTGTAAAAGAGAGAATAAACACAAATAATGAAACCTTTATGTAAAAAAAAGTGTATTTGATGACGTTAATGTCCACTGTGTGGGCGGGTATTTATCACATTGTGGAACAAAATTAAAATTTTCGATACACAATTAATGTGATTCTGCCTCAGATATGGGGACATCGATAGGTAAGATATGGGTTAAAATAGGTTAGGCTGGGATATGTCTCTAGGAAATGAATGAGTCTCAGTGTAAGTCCTCAAAAAGTATAGACGCCCAAAGTGGTATGCGTGTGTGTATGAGGTGCAGTGGTAGGAGGCAAGTGTGTGTGTGTGTGTGTGTGTGTGTGCGTATGTGTGCAGTGGTAGGAGGCGTGTGTAGGCGAGTGGCGCTGGACTCGTGTGTGAAGGAGCACCACTCGAGCCGCCAACTCTCTGCTCCATCTGCCTCACTGCACTCATGCCACTCACAAAGCAACCGTTTTACATATCATTTTGTAACCTGCATCAAAACATGCAACTTACAATAATGATACAAAATATCCCAGCCATAATAGCTACTGTACTTGCACAAACACATTATATTCACAAATAGATGTGCCTCTATTTATGTCAAAGCAAAGGGTTCATCAAATTAGAACCAAGGAAAAGTGGGGACACATGTTAAGCTAAGTAGTGATAAAAAAAGTTTTAAAAACGTTTTTAAATAAAATTTATTGGGATTCTGCAAGAACTTCGTAAATAGAATTGACAGCATTGAAGGATGGGTATTCTTTGTCGTCCTGAGATTGTACCATATTTGGTTGTTTGTGCAACTTTCCCAATTGCCCAGTTAAATTTACACATACATACACAGTATGTAAATACTGTATATAGAAAAAATATATAATATAAACTGCTTAATAATGCTGAAATGCTTATGAACTCTCACTTTTTGAAGTTTCAGCGAAAGCAAGAATAGTCTACCAAGGACCTTATTGTGTTGATGTTTTTTGCATTAGCTGAGGCTACAAAATCAGTGTGTGCCAATTTTGCACTAAAATATGCTACAGAAACTTCACATTTAGACATTGTTTGATTGGCTGAGGCTTAAGATATTAGCCCCACAAAAATCATGCTGAAGCCACAACGCACAAATGATCAATAGAGAGCCAACGAGCACTCACCTCCTCCTCGGGCGCAGGGGTCTGACATGAAGCCTCTCTGCTGTCTTGGGGCGTCCGCAGCTGCTCTAGCTCCTCGCACAGCTGCCTCTTCTGGTTCTCCTGCTCCTGCACCCTGCACAAAAGACAACACAGAAGTATTCAATAACTCACTCCCGTTTCCAAAAAGGGATGCAAGGTATTTTTAACCATCTACAAAAGGTGAAAGGAGTCTTGGAGAAGGAGAGTACATTGGACATACTGTACCCAATCCGCAGGCCCATGCAGTGTCCCATTCTGTTGCCCAGGATGACCACCAGCAGTTTGTTCACTGGCCTTTTCACAATTCTTTAAAATCACTTTCTTAAATCTAAACCATTCAAGAATTCAAGAACAACAATTACAGTATCAACCCCATCTCTTCACCATTACCCTTCTTCCATACGACCAGACAGCAAAACATCCCTAATTGCTTTTGCACATACAGTAAGTCGTGCTATAACGAGCAGTCTTGCCTTTTCTTTCTACTAAAGATTACTAAAGTTTCACCCTGGCAACAGAGGCGTACTAAGCCTGCATAGATGTCTGATTCATTCCGCTATTTTAACAATGAGCAGAGAGAGAACAGCGGTATATATACAGAACCAAAGGGGCATGGGCAGCTCCAAACCAGGGCAAACCCTCAGACTTTATCCAGGATTGGCCCAAAGCCCACACAGCAAGGCGGGATCTCCAAAGGTCATGAGGTTAGAGTGTGACAGCATAAAAGTGACCAATTAAGGTAAAACTGTATAGATGACAGAGTTCACAGAGTGCATATTCTACTCAAATATGCAGCACCTGTTTTTTTCAGTTTTTTTAATAGATAGACTAACTAAGACATTAGTGTTTCTGGATAAACTGAACTATGAAGCAGATTCACAACTCTCTCTGTCAACTCTTGCTTTTCTGAATGAATGTGTGTGGGTTCACAGAACAGGGGGCAGAAGGCACCAGATGACCAATAAGAACAATGGAGAGGGATAAAGCAGCATACTTCAAATATGAGAAACTATCAATCATGAAACTATCAAAGGAAACACAAGCATTGCGTTCATGTGGAGTTAGCACTTAGTGACAAATCACAACCATACAAGTTACCCCACAGAAGAAGATACTCTGAAAATCATTAATCGATAACACAGCACAAATGTGCTTAAGTCATGTATAACACATGATACAGCAGCATGGACTGAATGAAGGCGAATTATGTTTGAGCCAAGCACCACATAAAGATGCACAGTCAAATGTGCAACGTTACATTTTAGTGTTTAATTCTGTTTAATGTAATATAGTGTGATTAAACATAATGGGATATTGCATCCTAGAATTACCTGCATAAGCTAAGTTAAAGCGTTCAATATAATTTCTCTAAATGTTTCCACGTTGATATAAAAGAATATGCTCAGTTGCTTATACCTTTCCTCATTTCTCCGCACTCCTCTTTGTCACTTCCTCAGCTCACAGCAGCTTGATTCTTGTCTCTGATTGGTCAAAATGTTGTCTCCTTGCCTTATTTGGGAACATAACCTGGTCTGGAGCAGGTTATTATGCATACATGACCTGGTACCATAGAGATTTGTCCTAATAGAAAGTGATCTATCTTCACAGTGGCCCAAAACCAGGTTTAACCCAAACCTTACCTCACTAAACCCTAATCCAGCTTTGTAGTACAGGCCTCTGGACTGACTGGGACCATTGATGTTAATAACAAGAAAGACAAGTACCTTAAAATTGCCCTCTTGTGTTTTGAAACAAAAAAAAAGTTTATTATTCATTAAATAGGATTGATCAGCCTGTGTGAAATAACACTTACTGAGTACATCTAGCCAGTAGAAGGTGCCTTAGCACTTACGCAATCTAGTGCAGTTAGTGCTGAACAAACACTATGATGCGGGTCAGCAGGAGCAGTTAACATTTTTAGATAGCATAAAGGCTCAGAACAAGTCTGGCAATGGTTAAAGAACTTAAAACAGTGGAAGATTCTCAGTTAAGTGACATGAAATCAGAAATCCTCAAAACAGCGTGAATCCAGTTGAATGCAACTCCAGGTATGTTTTTTGATGACGGAACATTGTTAGAAGATGGTTAAATGTTCAAAAAACTGTAGCAGAATATGTGTCTGTCACTTTCTGGTGCTTGTGCCGTGTCTGTTGTTCCTCCTGTTTTTACACCATGCTGTCAGTCTACAACAGAAACAAACTCCTCAAAATCACACACATAGCTCACATCTAAAAATGATCAATTCCCCAACACCAAATCTCAGAAATCAATGACAGAGCAATCGTCCAACTGGCCAACACCATCATCTCGAACAATGAGCATTCGCTCTATCACCTCTTCCAGCTTCTTGCCTTCTGGCTGAAATGGAGGAAGGCCCTCTTCAACAGAAGCTTTGTACCATCAGCCATCTCCATCCTCAACCAACTAGCCCACTGACTGGGCATTTACTGATTGTTTGTGTTTCTGTAAACATTCTGTCATTTGTCTATTGTGTTGTATGTGGTGTGAAAAATACCATTTGACATCTGTGGAAACAAATTTCCCTCTGGGCCAATAAAGTTATCGATCTATTGATCTAGTCCAATTAAGAGTACAAATGCAATCAAGTAACAAGGGCCACCTGACAACAAAGACAAAACTGTTCGTTTACCAAAAGTGTTAAAAAACATAACCTATATACCTATAATGCTATATAATTAAAATGTTTTTAAAGGGGCACCGTTTTCATTATTCACATGTCTTTGTCCGCCTAATTTTACAAGTACCAGTTTTCTATTAATTCACCAACATCACTGCTTTACAGCACTCTCAAACATGACAGCTCCTTTCTCAAACTCCTTTCACTTCAGTGACTTCTACCCAAAACACTTTCCAAACTATCTAAACATGAACTTCTGACTCCACCAACAATTTCATTCATCCAATGACTCAGACTCACCGATCCTTAAAATGTATAGATTACGCACTCTGTTTTAAAATAGCAATATGCATGTACCTCCCTCTCTCCAGGTGCTACATAAATACAACATTTGACAGCCCACATATTTACTCAAACATTCCTCCTCACCTGACAGAGAGGTGAAGTATCTCCGTGCGGGACCTCCTCATGTTACTGGCCATTTTGATTAGCTCCTTCTCCAGTGTGTCCGTGTACTGGGCCAGCTGGTCCAGGCTGTGGGCCCAGTCCGCCCTCCTGGTCTCCAGCTCGGCCCGGAAAGCCTGCCAAAAAGAGGCCGAAAAGGTCAAAATTTCAATATGTGCCCCAACATCCAGATTATCTTCAAAGGCATCTAAATGTTGTCACTTCTATCATTGCAAAACGTGAAAAAATAGGCAAATTTCAGATTAGGAATGCTACTATTGCCTCATGTTTAGAGACAAACGTGTGTAATGAATGCACACAGAAGCAACAATGAAGCGGGAGGGAAAGCAACAGAGAAAGTGAGAGAGATCGAGAATCAAAGTGCCGGAGGAGGAGGGAGTACAACACTGACTACAGCACAGTGCGGATGGGGCCTGGTGGACAGTTATGTAAGTGCGAGATCTCCACAGAAAAATGAAAATGTGGGTGGGAAAACACAGAGAAAAAGCAGATAGGCAGCAGCAGAGTTATGCAGGGGTAGAGAAAGCAACAGGTGTGAGCCACTGTGATAGACGCTTTGCATAAAGATGTACTGCAATTTTATTTTTGAAGGACATGTTAGATTTTTTTTTATAGGCAAAAAAAAAAACTATAAAAAGGATAGTCAGTTAAAATAGTCTTCTGAATAAAGCTTGAAAACTATGTTACTTCAGCATAAAACTCACAGTCTTATCTCAGCATTTGAGGACTGAATAGTTTCTCCACCAACTTACAATGTAGTGTAACAACCTATAAAAAATATTCTGTGTTTTATTTATTTGGTGATTATAAATACACGGTGTACACGTTCTGACCTGAAGAGACTCGTCTGTGTTGAATCCCAGTTTCGTGTGGTTGTCCAGCAACCCTTGCACTGAACTCAGCACTGGACCCGGTTCTTCTCTTAAATTACATTTCTAGACAATATTAAGAGAGTTAAACCAATGCAACATAATATAACACCATAAGACAAGACAAGACAACTAACCAGTTTGTTTAGGAGGTTCATGAACTCTAGGGACATGTGCTCTGGACTGGGCCCCTGCATCATCAGCAGCACCTCTTTGTCCAGAGTCTCGTCGAAGGCTGTGGTGGTGCACAGAGGGTCCGCCCCTGCGAGAGGCTGCAGAGCAGAACAACAGTGACAACATGAACCCACAATAAAATGTAGGAATACAATGAAAGCAGATCTGATGGGTACAGACCTCCAGGGGAGACTGGGCCAAGGCCAGCTCCGACTGTAAAGATCCAGTGATGCTCTGGTTTAACCTGTAGGCCACGGACAAGGAAAGACCCCTGAGGAACAACGTTGAAATGATTAAAAAAGATGAATCTATAGAAACATCACAACATATTTTATTCAAAAATAAATGGCATAAGGACACTTTCCCATAACATACCCGATTAGATCTGGATGCAGCATCTGCATTTGGGTCTCTAGTTTGCTCTTGTCTGCTCTCAACACCTAAATGGACACACAGATTAACAGTAAACAATGACATTTTTGACCAGTCCATAAAAAAAATCAAACACAAGCCAAAACAGTCTAAGTCATTCACATCCTGCCCGAGTCGCCCACATTTACTTTGTAAGAATTGCCTGACTGTGCATCACTTTGTGTTAAACAGACACAATCTGCATTTAAACATTCTGATAGTGCGACTCAAAGCTCTACTTGCAGGTAACCTTAGAGCATCAGTGCAGGTCACCAGGTGACATGCTTCCCACACAATCACCTCATCACTCATGTACTCATGATGTAACCAGTGCTTCAAATACAAAGTAGCACTCCTGATGTCGTTTTCTGCAACACAAAACACACCTCTGTGATGGACGAGTATTCTTCAACTGTAGCCTTCAGTTCATTTATCTGTCTCATTTTCTGTAAAATAAAAATATTAATGTGAATAAATCATTTCTATTTTGGCAAGGTACAAAGCTTGAATTTGTACTGTACTTAATGGTATCAATCGTAGAACATTTGCATTCAAGTTCTCTTTATATCCTGTACAGAGGAGCTTAGTCATTCCCAGCTATTTCTGTTGACACTTGCATACAGACCATTTATATTTTCACTGTACTTTATGTGTATGAAATGTTAAAAAAGTAAATATGATATTGTTGTGTTTTTTTATGTACCAGAGATCTGGTAAGGTATAGTTTATTGTCCTCTTAGAGAATTTGTCCAGTGCATTGACCCGTCCCTTCAGTGTCACTGGGGCAAACTGTCAACGGAGGAGTCCTTGACACTGACAGGCCTAGATCATGAACTTGGTCAGAACATCAGCCGGAGGATTTTACCTATGGTGCATGTTTTGGGTTGATGGGGGATACCGGAGTGCAACATGCAAACACACAGGCCCAGGCAAACGCCAAACCCAGTACCTTCTTGCTGTGAGGTTGTGAGGAGTGCAAGTCACTTAGCCAACATGCTGTTGTGGTAATGCATATTGTCCATTCCCCATAAAACAAACATACTGATGGTTTTCAAATTCCTATTTACAGGTGCCATTTTGAGCACTTTTCATCATTGTTCACTCTGAAACCCATGGATATGTAGCTTTAACTTGCTACGTCTGGGAGTCTGATGTGCCCAGTTAAACTACTGAAATAACCATTAGAAAGATAAACATAAATATTTACACTTCCTTATGGAGATTACACATCTCACTTGGGTAAAAGCACTTTTTTCCCTTTTGGTATTAATAAAATATATATAAAATAAAACTTCATCCATTGAGTGATATCAGGAAGTGACATTCCAACACAGATCCAAAATCTAAAGCAGCTGCAATGCGTAAATATAAAACCACAACTGAGGCTGGCAGAAACAGAGCAATAAGAAGAGTAAAGATTCATCAAAACTGCTCCTGACCTCTTGAAGCTCAGCATCTTTTTCAGTCAAGTCTCCGTCGAAGGAATGAATCTGCACCTAAAAAACATGTAACAGAAGAGTTTACTTTCAATGCCTTTTAATTTTATTCTGTGCAGGAAGCCAGCATTTATTAAGAAATGATATGTGGGCAGAAGAAAATGAGAATAACAGAATAAAACGGCAGAGGGTTTGTTTGAGGCGGAGGGGCACCTGAAGGTCAGCGTTAATGTCACACAGCTCTGAGATCCGCTTCTGAAGCTCATCCGTCTCCATGGTGACCTTAAAGTTCTGCAGAGAGAGCGTTGGTTTATACTTGGGCGGTTAATGTTTCAACTGCACAAGAGCATGTCAAATTTTAGGATCTAAAGTGTGTGAAGTCGTACCTCCTCCTGCAGTGAAGCGATCTTAGCAATGAGACCCTGGTTCTCTCTTTCCTAAAACGAGAATGAGAAGTAACAATCTGAAAGCATTCTGTGTGGCTATTATTGCCATTTTCAAAAAAGTAATGTCTTAACTTTTTGGAACACCAAGGCTTGTGAGTGGTACCATATGTACACATATTTTGCAGAATAAGTTCCTTTAATTCTGGACTCTTATCCCGAAATGTAAATATTATTTCACAATAAAAAAGTCCTAAAGGGGCCCATCATTTTGAGTTCATTAATTATGACTTCCTGTGAAGCTTTTATTTTTTATTTACTGGCAGAAATGAGCTTCCATATAAACATAAGTAGGAAAGATAATCATATTAGAACACCATGTGCACAGTTTAGCAGCAAACAAAAGTTGATTCAGTGTTAAGACCTGCTTTAAAGTACTTATTAGAATAATACCAGTTTAATTAATGAAAAAATGCTCCAAATGCACACAGCAGATTATTAAAGGTTATATCTCTGTGGACTGACCATGTGTTTGCTTTGAGCAGAGGCACGAGCACGACCCTCCTCTGTGTTACTGAGTGTAGCCTTCATCTCCTCCACCTCGTCTTTCAACAACTTCTCTTTCTGGGCCAGCTGCTGATTTCTATACAGAGTAAATAAATACAATTATGATTTAAAAGTGAACACAAAATTAACCTCTCTTACATCTTGGCCTGGTTTCTTAGTTCTTCATTTTCTTCGACTAATTTTTGATTTGTATCCTCCATGCTCTCTACCACCTGCTTCAGCTTTTTCACTTCGTCCTGCAGTTTTTGGTTATTCATTTGGAGATCTGTCACGCAGTATACGAGCTCGGACGTCTCACTAGAAATGCACATAGAAATAACAAATAAAATACAACCTTTGGAAAATCAAGGCCACGAGTGGGAGAGAAAAAAAGATTGCGTTCTGTTACTGTACATGCAGAGTATGTGCAGTTTTTGCACTCACAATTCCGCTCTGGAAACCTCTCCTCCAAAAGCCTCCAAGCTTCCAGAGGTCATATTGAGCAGCATGGATCTTCTTGCTAAAGTGAAAATGCAGAAAACAATAATAACCCTTTGTAAACAACAATGTCATTAGAAAAAGAAAGTGTGATAAGCTGAGCAGGCATAAAATCAGTATCCTTTAACAGATGCCATGTAATGTCAACAAAAAGCTCGGGTTTATTTGAGCTAATTTATAAATTACATCTTTCAAATCTAATCTCTGAATTTAGAAAAATGCATGGAAAGGGAAAATCACCTGATATGCCGTCTCTCATTTTGACAGAATCTTGTGTAATGTCCTCTGCAGTCTCCTCCCTGCGTAGAAAAAAAAAATGAACAAACTATAATCCATATATAGTTATGCTGTTTTTAAGTAATTGTGAGCCATACAATGTTAAGCCATTGAGTCATTCAGATTTTTATTCCCCCCCCCATTTTTTTTTTTTTAAATGCAGTACACTTTTAAATAGATCTATACTTGTTCACTTGGAAAATTCATTAATTCATTTTCTACCGCTTGTTCCCGTTAGGGGTTACAGGTGACTGGAGCCCAGTGACTTTGGGCCTTAGCACTTAGAAAATGAGTTTGTGAAATAAAGGGAAAAAATAAAGCAATTATTTTGCCCTTGTATACTCCTACACAAGGATGACTCAGAGACAAGAGAACAGCTGGATTTAGACTGAAGCACAGGACTGACGCTTAAAGGTGCACTGTGTAATGACGTTTCTCTGCTGGAGGATCCATGTAAAAGTTAAGGCTTTGCAAAAATGTTCCACAGTATGGCATATCTCCATGGAGACAAGCTAGTGACGCAACCAGGCCAAGTTACAGGTGAAATCTGTAGAGACGCCATCGTACATAAAAAGAATGTACAGCATTTCTTTGAAGTATGTTGAGTATTTCTGAGAAATAAAAACAACATATTGAAATAGATTGATTTTGATTAGATACATTTGGCGTAATGTCATACATGCCAGGCAAAGCAACATCTCCATGGAGACAAATAGTATTTAATAGCACAACTTTGGAAGAGGACTTTGAAAATGTCAATTAGACCAGTGTTTGAAAGTGAATAATAATGACAAATCAGCATCTAATTTAACTAAAACATAATTGTTGAAGAAAATTGCATTTCTCCCTGGGCCACTCAGACACCGCCAGCTCAGCCCTTGTTTTCTTGGCTTACATCATCAGAGGTACAAGTCTCCCTACAGCGGAAGCATAGCCAGACTGGACAGGACTAGACTGGAATGCATGCAATCACAATGTCTAAGGATTCATGTCTCTGGGTCCCATACTGATGGTCTAAACTTCTCCTTCGTTAGAACTCTTGGAATACTTCCATTTATTCTACAATAGTTAACCTAAATATAGTTCAGTTTTTTGAGAGCAATCAAGTTATTATCTGACAAATACAAAGTTACACCTTTATTTCGAAAAAAAATATTTCTGGCATGTAAATTGTCACCGTATTTTGAAAGGATTTTTTAAACTTTGAGCTACTTCCTTTAACCTGATTTTCTTAGTTTTGTTGCCGTCTTTTTTTTCTTCACAAAATGATTCTTGACCGACTGTAAACAATAAATATTTACCACAGGTACAATTCCGATCCCAACAAATGAAGTAATAATGAAACAATGAAAACCTGTCTTATGCAAACATTATCTTTAGCTACGGTTTAGGCATTGTAAACATTGGAAGTGAGATAAGTCAGATAATTAGAGATGCATTTACCCGTTGTTGCGGCAGTCGTCAATCCACTCCCTCATGACGGCGTGGTAGGTGTCCAGGTCGATGGACACGTCTTTGTGCTCAGGGTCCAGCATGTTACACAGCTCCTCCAGACCACTGTCCTCTGAGGAGCGGCTCGTCGTGTGGCGCAGGAAGTCCACAATGTGGGACACATACACTTTACCTGAGATAAGCATATGGCACAAAAAATAAAAGTAAAATGAGTTCTTTTCTAAACCTAAACCATGCACAATAGGCAAAATCCTCCTGCTGCTGCTTATTGGTCAAATTCAGAAAACGATGTCCTTCTTGTAAATTAATAAAAGTATAGTATAGTATATAAAGTGACATTTGGTTATAATAGGTGAAACTTCGCCAAAAACTGTGCTGGTCTTTGCATTAAGAGAGACTCATAACAAAATGGTACACAAATCAGATCGAAGCACTGAAACCCATGAAAGGCACCACACTCTAAAATAACATTTCAATCAGTTAGTTGACTAAAAGG
Source organism: Rhinogobius similis (assembly GCA_019453435.1). Lineage (NCBI taxonomy): Eukaryota > Metazoa > Chordata > Actinopteri > Gobiiformes > Gobiidae > Rhinogobius > Rhinogobius similis. Next base: position 16,886,413 of record CM033619.1, read on the forward strand.
GTGTGTGACACATACAAAAGCTCTTCAAAGGTGTTAGGATCTAGTAAACAGCATCTTCATAAATAAAAGGGCAGATTAAACAATTCAGTCGCTCTCAAAACAAAATTCACTCCATGCTCTCTTTTTAGATGTGGTCCATATAAATAAATAATTCAAATAAAATCATTAGTCAACTAATTAAAAACAAAAACAAAAACAAAACACGGTCTGTTCTTGACCAAACAGCTACAGCTTTACGAAACAATTATATGGCCATAGCTTTGAGCACAAGAGACAAGTGTTGTGTGACGGAAAGTTTCTGCAGGTCTTTCCTTCCTGCTGCAGTCAGACTGTACATGAACCCCTGAAGACTGCTAGCCCTGTACATGTGTCATCCACCTGTACTAGTCGCGTGCAATAATGTAACAGTGTCAGTCACCCCTGGCTCAATTAACTTTATCTGCCTTTTGTTCTGTCCATATGCTGAACTGTAATCATAGTCATGTCCACTATTTGCACATAATGCTGTCGTTTCTGTCACACAGTTTTACTCTACTTGCATAGTGTTTTATTTTATCATCAATATTTTACTTCATTCTGTATCTTAATTTTTTATTAAAGTATATTCTAATTATTCAAGAGAGACAGTTAACATTTTAGCTTAAGGTAAAGGGTTATTTGTGCCTTTTTGACTGCATCTTACTTAATCTTCGGCTATTCTTGTACTTAGCATTGCAGCACTGAAATAACCCCATTGTGGAACGAATGAAGGTTATCTCATGTTGGCAGAATTTATACGTTCTATCAGACTGTAAATATTTAGTTGCTAGATGCTGAATGTTTCATATTGTACTGGGAAAATCAACAACAAAAATGTTTTCATCTAGCCACAAGTCATGTCCACAGGTTTATGCTGAAAAGAGCAAGAGCATCTTTCATTCCTCCGTACAATACAAAGAATATCTATCACATTCCAAAAGATAAATAAATACAATTAGTCACCTGAAATTCTTTTAGAAGTTGCGAACAAAGACAAAAAAAACATCGCCAATGAAAACCTGTTAACTCAAAAATATCTCACGTCTTCTAAGTTGGACTGAAGCAGCTCAAACTGTTCATTGTGTACCCAGTGCCACAGGCGGGAGAATCACATGTCACCTCTTCAATAGACTAGACTTCCACTTCCTTCACAAAGAACATATAGTGTCTTTGTAGTTGCGATCACTCTTCAGCTTCCTATATTCAGCTGCAAGGCCACATGTGACCCAAGAACAGAAGGTTTTATCAGAGTTAATTGCGTAAGTGTAGTGTGTACCTCTGCGCTGGGTGTCGCAGGCGTGGAAGATGGTGTCGAGCAGATTCTCTTCACAGATGAGGCTGATTTCTGCCATTGTACCCCTTTTGCCGTCTGTTGTAGAAATTCCTAAAAAAAACACAACAAACACTAAGAGTTATGTAAGGACGAAGCACATGATACAGAGGCCTGGAGGCACAGCAACAGTTACTATGGGCCATCAGACACGCAAGAAAAGAAAGCATAAAACAAAAACATCTCAAGGGTGGAGTTTTATTTCATGGCCACAATGTATGTTTACATATTTTCTTTTAGATTTATAGATTGTGAACTTAAGGTCAGGGTGAGGACAGATCTAGGAAGCGTGCATGTGTGCAAGCAGTGGAACGAGACTGTTGAGAAGCAGAGGAAGATGAAGTGTGATTTTGATGACACAAAAAAAATACATCTTGAAAATCTCGGGATCTATCAAGTAATGCACAAAATAAAATCCATGGAGATGGATACGTTTACCGGTAATGCTGTTCTGCAAAAAAAAATCCAGGCATACGATCATGATTTTCTTTGTGATCATGCAGCCCTATATTTTCTTTTACAAATGTGTACAAATGACTGGCTGCTTGTCAAGACTCGAGACTCTAAATAACAAAAGAACCACAGACAGAATGCTGTGCAGTGCCAAAATAGTTCAAAGCTAGAACTGCAATTATAATTTCACAGCTTTAGTCATTACTCACAGGTCATGTGTGTCTAAACAATATCATTTAGTAAGCCGACATGAGAAGAGAAGTCAATTATGACATTTACATGTTGGCCGCCCTTGAGAAGTCAAATCTGATCTATTTCTTGGCTTAACACAGAACATTTATCAAACAAAACTCCAAAGCCAAAAGTTGACACTGTATCAGGTTTAGCTGGTACATCTGGGGCCAGTATTTCAAAACTTTGAATCCAGATCAAAATTATCCAGATTTCGAACCCCTGGATTCTAATTCATGGATCTGAGATTTCTATCCTGGTATTTTCAGGACTGGATCAAAATGATCCTGATCCTCTTGGATAGGGATTTCCAAATCTGTCCCGTCCACAGAATCGAGCACAGGAAACAGGAAGTGATGTGAGCATTGCACAGAACCAAGGAGGAGATTCAGATTTTCATTACTACAAATACTTGATGAAGTTTATAAAACATCCAGGAGACATACCAATTAAGAAATGTTGAAAACAGACTCAATTTTCAGCCAAATCCATTTCATTGCAAACCAAACAACTTCTTCATGGCTCTGTTGTTGCTTGTGTCTCCCATCAGGTGTGTCCAGGGGAGACACCTCTCACAGTCACCACAAGAAAAGTGCAAAGTCACAAAAAAACAACAAAAACAAGATACACAAGCTTCTCATTGTGAACATTTTATTAATGAAATCTGTCATGCTTATTTCCACGTTTTTAATTTTTTATGAAATGTTGCTTGAAGTTCATTTAGATGAATGGAAGTTCTTATTTAGTCTATAATGTGAGGATTCAGGGAGAAAAGCTGTGAAAAAAGTAATATTTTAAGACCTTTGATCAGCCTCAAATCCACCTCTCAGGTGGGATCATTATAATCCTGGTTTTCAGATTTGGCTGGAGGTTTATGTTTGAAATGCTGGCCCCTGGTAATTACAAACCTTCAAGGCGAGAACTACAGACAATTTAAAAAGGGACATATTATGCTAAATCAACTTTAATGAGCTCTTAATCTTGTTACAAAGTTTTTTTCCTCATCATTAGTTTCCTCAAAGTTGTATTTTGATTGATTGAGGCAGGTTTGAGGAATCCTGTATTGTCCTGCAAATGAGGCTCGAGTGCTAAGAAATTTCCTATTTTCTCCTACCCCTATCCCCGCCCTCATCCCTGTACTTGGCTGTGATTATTTGAAAAATGCTGAAAAAAATCTAGGGTTAAAAAATGTTTTAAAAAAGATTTAATAAACTAAACAAAAAACATGTAAATGACAATCAGTTCTGCTGAAACAGGTCAATGGACCCGTTTCTATTACAAAGCCCATTTTAGATCAATATTGCGGTATACAATGAACAAAATGTAAAACGATGAAATAATTATGTTATAGTTCATACTAAGTACCTGAAAAAAGCATAATATGTCCCCTTCAAATTAGATTTATTTTACAGCCATAGCTGCCAGGTAAAGAGAATGAAACAACAAGAAGAAGGTCGACTCAAGCACCCAGACATCACTAACCTCTGCCACACATACCTGCATCTCCCATCGACAGCCTCTTGACCACCAGCGCCGGGTAGGGCACCTCGCACTCCGTGGTATTCGCTGCGTCGGCCGAGCTAAAGTTCAGGTTATACGACGTGGTTGTGTGAAACGGCGTGAAGGTGCGCGACAGGGGCGGACTCATGCTGGGTCTCTCACTGTCAGGCAGCATTGACTGCGGCCCTCGCGTAAACGTAAAGTATGGAGAGTCATTGATGTTACCCGTGGGCGTCGAACAATACCTCTGCCACATTTTAACATGCTTCAAGTCACTTCCGTCTGCGCCTTTCCTCTCTCCAAGCGTGCTAGTTATAGTATAGGTCACATTGGATGGCGTGGGTTTGCCATTAGGAGTAGCTGGAGCAGGCATAGGCGTAGACGGGCCCATGCTGGTTCTCTTGGAGGCTGCAGAGCTGGGCATCCCCATGGCTTTGTCCCTCTCCTGGTCTATGCGTTCTCTGTACAGCGCCCCCTTCTTGAGCAGAGCCTCCAAGTTGCTTCTAAGACCGCACTGGGGGCTGTCGTAGCTGCTTGGCAAGAATTTGGGGATCTGAAAGGGCGAGTTGGGCTCCCGTTCACCGCGCCACTGGATGGTCTGCAGCTTCTTACAAATACTGTCCACAGGGTTGTGGCGCCGGGGGGGCTGGGGCGTGCAATACTCCATGCTGCAGAAAGAAGAGGGCAAACAATGGGTTCCTCACAATGGGAGAGGGCAAATTCTGGAAAAAGAAAAGAAAATAAATACTTTCTAACTGACTGAGAAAACTGAGATGGACAACTTACATATTTAATATTTTTTGTTTTGTGTCTGGTCTGTCTATTGTTATCTCTGGTCTTGCTCTGTGTCAATGTGTTTTGTTATATGTTTAAAAAAAAAAAAAAGAGAAAAAAAGTCAATAAGCATTCAAGCAAATAAGGGTTACGTGGATTTAGTTCATTTCAATATTTACTAAACATGTTTACCTCTAGTTAAAGGTGCACTAGGGCTGCACATAAATTGCTATTTGCAAACAAATTGCAAATGCAATTTGAGTTTGTACAATTATCAAATATCAAAGAGTGCAATTGTTTGATGTTTTGAAATTGTATATGGCTGTCTCTAACGCTTATTTTAGTATTCAGATATTCAGTGATCGTTTTTTTGATAAGTCGACTAGTCAAATGATTATTTCTAGGTTAAATTATCAACCAAATAATGATTGAAATACGGTGACTGAAGGCTTCTAGATGGAGAATATTTAGTGTTTACATTGTTGACATTTTAATTTAATATTACTCTATTTGTCATAAAACGTCTTTTTGTATGTGTTGTAGAGTCCAGATAACAATTACAATTATCAAAAGACAAGTATGATTATTTTATAGACAGGATTAGTCGATTCATCGTTGCAGCCCAACTGTTAACAACCACATTTCCAGTCTTTTTATAGAAATATCTTTTGTAGTTTTGACCTTTACAAACATGAAACTGAAATGCATTGAATTCTTCCTCTCTCAAATATGAACGCTCTTGCAGTTGTTTACATTGTGCACTTTGAACACATATTGCCAATGTAATTGCAAAAATTGCAATATGATTATTATTATTATTTACTTTTTTTTTTTTTTAACCAAAATCATGCAGCCCTAAAGAGCACTGCATAACTTTTCTGGGGAAGGGTGCACCAGCAGAGATGTTACTGCTTTGCCTTGAATGTTCCACAGCAAGGCATTAAAAGTATCAATTTCCTTGGAGACAAGCAGGGGAGGTTGGATCTGTAACTTGCAATACAAACACATGAATAAATGAAAGATGGAGGAGTTCATAGTGAAACATGAAAAAGCAAAGCAATAACATCTCCATGGAAACAGGCTGATGTCCGACAAAAATCCAGAAAAGTAGATCAATAGATTATCTTTTTTAGAAAAGGAATGTTCAGTCTTTACAAACTTAGATTATCAATGACTTTCCTTAACCATTGAATATAACTGAACATCGTCTCTCACAGGAAACGCGTGGGTTCAAACAAATGACGCAAAACAACACAGATGTGCTTGAAATTTGATACTGCAAGCATAAAATGTAAATACTGCAGCACAATCCAAAATTAGAAACACAAACCACAAAAGAGATGATGATGAGTAGGAGGAATAGGTAAGTAAAAAATAAATAAAACCAATGCATTCTCCACAACACAGAAAAAGAGCGCCTAAAATCTCCAGGTGTGCACATTGCCCAATTATTGTTGATGTCACAATCACAATACAATATTAATATATAATTACAATTAATACAAAGAAACATATTTAAACACGCAAATGTTTCACACGAAAACATTCAATATTAACAAGTCAAGTTTTGAGAGAGAACGTAAAAATGTCACTGCACCTGCACCAGCACGTTACTCGCTGACGACAAAATCCATAAACATATACAACATATTACTTTGTTTGGCAATCAGTGATCTAATATTAGTCTAATGCATTCTTTGCACTTAATTTTGGTACTAATTTCATTTGCACACGCCCTGAATGTAATATTTCGGGTCGGATGTTACCTCGAAAAGCGGCGTGAGAAAAGTCTGCGGCCAAATGTTTGTCCAACAGAGCACGCGCACAGGTAGCATGCAGCTAAGAGTGCTGAAAGCGAAAGGGTTAAAACCAGACGGGCGCTCGCGAGTCTCAAATGAACGGATCTATATCTCCCCCTAGTGGCAAACAGGGGCCACAGCATCTCCATGGTTTGAAGATCATTTTTGCCTGACTTCTTCTCTATTTGCTCAAAAAACAAACAAACAGACCAACAAACAAATAGACAAGCAAACAAACAGACAAAAAAATAAATAAAATAAAAAATACACAAACGGAAAAAACAAAAAACAAAGTCATACAAACAAATGAATCTAAAACAGCCTACTACTTTATTAACTTTTTTTTTTAAATACCCAACGTTTCACCATTTTATCTGCACAAATCTGAAAAAGTTGACGTTAATGATTCCTTTACTTTAAATACAATCAGAGCTCATACTGGATGTTACAAACAGGGCCTATTCTCTGAGATAAGTCTGCTGATTTTATACACCTTAAAAACTTGAACAAAGGGTGAGTAAATACTGCCAACTAAAGCATACAATTATCAATTCTCTGCCATGCAAGTTGAGTGAATTTTTTTTTTTTTTAAATCTGGCAGTTTTATTATGGATTGAACGTAATGAATTTGCTATAACCTGCTGAAGCTTGAACATTTTTTGATATATAATTGCTATAAAACAACTATGAACTCTTGCATTCCAGTGGTTTGAATTATAGAGAGATTGAGGAATAAAAAATATGCGAGAACCATCAAAATACAGACAGACATGTTGAGACGCAGAATATAACTTCAATACAATTAAATAAAATGTCTAATTTCTGTAGTCATATCGTATCTCTTACCCTCAACAGCTGCTTATCCTGAAACATCTTCATGGTTTCTTGTGTTCCACGTTCAAAAATGCCCAGTGTAGTGTCGCATGCAGACTGTACTGGCCCTGCTGTGTGTCTTCATGTTGGCATATCAGCACTAAACAACCTTGGACTTGTTTGTTTGATTTCTTCTATAATAAATTGAAGCAAGCTTTCAGTGTCTTCAGGGTTGGGTTAAGGCATCTGAGGTTTCTCCATCTGAAAATGACTGTCACAATGCTCACTGTGCAGCAGCCATTGTCCTCTGCAGCCCCTGTACTTATCTAAGTGCACGTCAGGATCCTTCTTAAGTCTCAGGGCTTTGCTTGTTTAACCCTTGCTGTGTGCAACGGCTCAGCGCAGATTAAGATGGACATGTGCAGAGACACTCGATTCTCTCACTTCTGACTTTGGGCTGAAGATCACTGACTGAAGTTTTGTTTACAGTGACAACAAATACTTTACATATTTTGCAAAACAGCTATAAGTAATCAACACTGTGCAGTAAAAAAGATACAGACGGTTGATGTCCAGTAACTTTGGTCTTTATATCATGGCAATACACACTCCAAGATGTAATTGAAATCTGGATTTATAGGCAAATTTATCCCAGAAATAAACAATATTGTATTTTTACACCTGCCAAAATCTGACCTGATGTGCACCAAAATCCTTTATAATTCTAAAGCCCTAATAGCAGCACAAAACATGCATAAACCGTGTTACTACTACTTGGGTCAAAAGGTCACATACATGCGATGTAAGGATTGCAGTCCCATTCATATTTATAGCCACTTAATCCTGTGTTGTGAGAGAGTGGAGGGATTATAGCACTGTCCAGGTACAAAGACATACCTCAGTTTCACTTTTACAGATTACTGTTATGCTACTTTGAGTCGAGACGGTGGAGACCAGAGGCCAGAGTGCAAAGAAATATTTGATATCCATTGTTTTAAGTATTTAATAAAAACTCCCAGACAAATAAAAACATGTTGGGTCCGTGTAAATACCATCTTCTTTATTTAAGTTTAATTACTTATTAAGTGCCACTTGGACAATGGGAACTTAAAGAATTCATGTAATTTATTAAATAGTTTAAATAATTCCACATTTTTAAATTTTATGAAATGTTGCTTCAAGTTCATTTAGATGAATGAAAGTTCTTATTTAGTTTATAATGTGAGGATTCAGGGAGAAAAGCTGTGGAAAAAAATCTTAAGGATATAACATAACATTTTATATAATCAAGTTTACTCTTCACCTTTTTTGAAAACCTGAAACCATCTCAAGTGCTCATGTAGCCCCTGCTAAACACTCAGCCTCAGATGTCCCTGTACCCCGGATTGGAAAACACTGTTTTACCACCACCATAAAGCCCAAAACTGATATGTTAGCACCACAGTGAACCGTTCAGGCCAATTTAAAAAATAAACAAAAACTGAAGCAACAGTGTGAGGATGTCAGATAATGTGGCTCTTATGGATCAGCGCTGAAGCACCGAGGCACTTTAGAAGTAAAATGTTCTTCTCAAAATCATGACAGTGTTGAAATGTGCTGTTCAGTCCCTGACCCTTACATTGTGCAGACAACATATTTCACAACTCTGACCTCTACTGGCCAAACACGATCATCACACCAGCTCAGCACTCAGTCTGCAGAATGGGATTCATGCTGGAGTCACTTGGAAGAGCTCGTTTTAGTTGTTTTAAATTACACGTATATTTTAGGCTACATGAGATGTAAAATACTAAATCAAATGTGAAATTTCAAGGATGTAAAAATAGTAAATAATTTTACTGATTAAAAGTTTTTGAAAAAATGCTTTTGGTTTAGTGATCCATAGGTTCATGTAATGACTGGCCACTTGATCTTCATTTTGAAAAACAAACAAACGAACAAAAACAAAAAACAACAACATCTCATGAGCCCAAGTGAAACTACAAAATACAAAATACAATGAGCATTGTCTCATCTGACTCAAGGTCCATCCAACGAACATACTGTGTGCACAGATAAGGATTTAAGTTTGTGTTACTGAGTTCCTAAAGGCGACTCTGTCAGAGCAGTTCCAAGATTTCTGATCTATGTTATTGTTTACAGTGCTCACCTGCTCTTCATCAGCAAATAACAAGGAAATATGTACCTATAGCTGTTCACGCTCTTTCCAAAGCTCTTCAGACAACATAGATATATTTACTGCAGCAACACCTTCTTTAAATTAACAAGATATTGGTCCTTTGTCTCTAAAACCTGCTCTCCAGGTTCATTTGTGAATCTGCTTGAAAAACTAGGGAATAGTGTGATTGTTACTGTCCTTAAAGGTTTACTGTGTAACCTTTATGGTCTACTACCTGCTTATCTCCATGGAGATATTAATTACTTTGCCTGGACACAGTAAGGTGTTAAATGTATCTATTTCCATGGAGACAAACGTGACAAGACTAATTACAGGCCTGATCTGTGGTTTAAAAGGTATTTTTGAGCTATAAAATCACTTGTAATTTGATTTATTTTAATTGCAAGGGAGATACGTTAAATGTCAAAGAAATTATATTTTCATTAAGACAAGAAAATGGCCGACCCTCTGCCTGAGTGCAGCTTTATGTGAAAAACATTTCTCCTGAGATAGGACTTGACCGTCTCCTGCAGTGGACGACTCACAGTGTCCTCACAATTACAAAAGCCTCTCTGAGAAGTGCCTTTATTTTTCTCATCCAGATGTTTTCATTAACTCTTCGACATCTGTACGGCCATCTGCGTTTTTCACACCACTGTCACCCTGGTTTTTGTGTTTGGAGGTTCATTTGTTGTGTGCGAACATCGAGAAAAAAAAAACTTGGAACACCAGTAATTACAACAAGTGTCAAGGGAATGTGTAGATTAACATATTGCTCAGTGCTTTGTTACTTGGCACAATACCTATTCTGTAAACAGTTATAATTATCTCATCACTATATCTGCTTAGCGACATTAAAAGAGCAACAGAAAGGAAAAGACGCCTAATATTTGCATGGAAAAGACATGCTCCAACAGGAAAAACAAACACATGGATGCAGTATTTAATATAAACAATATTTATTTAACACTGAGAAGGGAATTTCTGTTTTGCTGCCTTCTGCACAGTCTATTTTTCGTAAATTTACAGAGCTTAATGGATACCAAATATACAGTATAACAGTCCTGCTTGAATACACTGTACATTGTTCACCTCACTTAGATTTCAAAGCAAACTACAGCAGCAAAATGAACAACCACCACAGATGAATTCACTCCAGTAAGAGTGTTAGCGAGGCGTGTGTATAAATAAAACTAAAATAAGATGCATAAAGAGCGGATTAATCAACAAAGCAAAACTACATTATAACCCAATAACTAAGGCAGAGGCAGCGGTAACATATGAACTGTAACTAACTAAATATAACATTACCTTTAGCTGTCTGTGTGTTTGTTGATTTACTTATTTTTGCAGAGAATAAAATAAAAATAAATATATAAAAAATCTATTTAAAAAAAAAACCCAAAACATTACCACCAGCTAAGTACCATTTTATAAATTAAAATACTGGATGCATGAGGCATCGAACGCTTTAAAAAATAATTAATTCACGAGGCTAAACAAGCTTCATGAAGCTCTGACCCTGCCATGAAAAATACATTTAAAACAGTAAAAAGAGCAATAAATATAAAACATAACACAACATCAGACAAGACAAAAACACCAGTGTGGGCCCAGCAAACATCGTTTTTTGTCTTACCACTTTAGGGTTTTATGTCTAGTGCTGTAGTTCTCATACTTCTCAACAAGTACCACCCAAGATAATATTTGGCTTTCTGTGTACCACCATATCTAAGCCACTGTTTTATTTAATATTTAGGGTTAGGGTTTAGGGTTACAGTTGATTAGGGTTAGTCTTGTATGTCAACTTTTAGAACTATTGCTTCTGTGTAAAACTATTTGTTACTACAACTTTCATTAATCCTATACCTTTTCTACTTCTACTTTTAATTGTACACGTTTAGTCCCTTGGGTCCATTCTTAAACAAAAGTCAGTTTTATGGTTCACTTCTGCCTCCATCTCTGCATTACATAACTCAGAGGGATGTGGTTAGCAATTACTTCTGCTCACAAACCCCAATAATTCATGTTCATTATCACCCGTGGCATGTATTTTCTCGGTTGTTAAATGTTAACACATAATAAGTCCAACATCTTATTAGGTAAAGAGCTTCAGTGAGGTAACGCATCTTCTATCTAAAGCTGCAGGTCGAAGCAGACTCATAATGTCCTTTGCTCAAGGCCTAATTTGTGCTAATGAGAGCGTTATGTATCAGCGACTACATGTTATTGTGCTCTGTGTAATGAGCCCATTAACAAGAGGCATATGGGGATAGGCCTTATCGGTTTTGAATGTGAATTTAGTGATTACTCTCAGAGAAATAGCCAGAAAATCATAGCCAAAATACTGCTTAACCTCTTTATTTCAGTTAATTGATCAGTTTAAACTTTTTCTGGACAACCGTGGGCCTTAGGCGGGATCAGTTCATTAGGTTTATACTCGGGGTGGCTTTGTCGTCTTTTGATGGTGTGATCTGGTGTTGACTATCAGTGAAGCTGTGTTTTAGCTTATTGTCATAAACATATACAAGTAAGTATATCAACATAAGGCAACGTAAAAAAGAAATTCTTCAGTACAATAATAAAGATTTGTTGCAATAACATCTATCTCCATGGAGACTAGCAGTGGCACCACGAGTCAGATCTGTGGAGAGACGAGCCTGATGTCAGTGATAGTGCCTTCTGTTCAAAGGATTTTGCAGCAATAAGACACATATCATTATCAGATAACTTTAAAGGCATACTGTGGAACATTTCAGGCAAAGGACATTTCATTCCCGTGACATCACAACAGCTGGAGACAGGTCAATATTCTACTGTAGAATTTATTACTATTATAGATATTTCTGTGATTACTGAGCCCATCCGCATGAAACAAAGAACGGCAAAGTTTACTCTCTCAAATTTTAAAAAAAGTGAAATTATTTTTTCACAATAACCTCAGAAAGTGATGCTATTGTTAGGGTTAGGGTTAGATTCTAGAACGTGAGGATGTCATGCTCTCACATGGGGGGCAACTGACAAATTTTCCTTTGCACTTTGTAATAAAATATGTAAAAAGTAAGTCCATAAATGTTTAATCTGATGATTTCTATTAGTTACTAGACAAAATAACTATGAATGTTCAACAAAAACATTTTTTTAACAATATTTATTTAACCTGCCCATCTGTATTATATATCATTGTCCAATGGAATGTTGTGATATCTGAAATCCAGCAATTCATCTGCATCAACGTGATTGTTGTCATTTAAAAGGACTTAACGACGTACGACTTCTGTAACAAGTTTGTGGAGCCAATCTTAAACAAATAACGATACTTTTAAAAATATTTTTCGTTCAAAAATAGTGAATCTCCAGTAGCTACATAAGCCCTTGCTCATGACATCGTAAAAATTCTTGAACTTAAATGCAACCTTTGGGGTCAAGCAGCAAATAGTTACAAAGTGCATAGAGTCTTGCTTTGTTTTACACTCAGAATACCCCTTAACTTGAGTTTTGGGCAAATAAATGGGTTTAGTAGTCGAATATAATCAGTTATTACTATTACATTTTAAATTTTATTTATATTTATGATCCAAGATACTCCAAAAGATGCTAAATTTACAACTAATGACACTTTTTTATTCAGATAAAAGTACATTTCATCTTCATTTAAAACCTGAAACCATTCCAAGTACGCCCTGGTAATTCCTCACGTACCCCTTGGGGTCCCCGTACCCCTGGTTGGGAAACACTGACATAGTGCACTTGAAAGACAATTTACCAGTTGGTTTACTCGTAGTTTTGAAGTATAACATATTGCGGCATTTGCATTCCAACTTGTCCTCCAAATGTAATTATTATCTTCTCAACTTTTTGTTTATATCTTTGTCAGTTTCTCAGGTCAGTCTTGGGGGTCGTGTGATTTGCATATCTTACGTTTTCATCATTCTGTCTCTACAACCGTTCGTATACTTCATGAAAACACTGACCACTTGTTTACGCGCGATACCATCTCTTTTCTTTGCTGCTTCAGAGGCTGAGCGGATGAGGCAGAGGGGCTAATGGTTGCAGTGTGGGGACTTCGAGATAGGGGCAAGACAAACTTCTCTCCTCGTTCTCTCATTAACTTGTAATTGCACAAACCCAATTATTGCCTCAGCCTTTTGTGATCTTCAAAGGCAAGATGCTGCAAAATGACGCCTCCAACAAGTAGGGGAATAAGGAGATTTGGGGGTTGGGGCTTAATGAACAATAAAATCGACAAAACGCTCGGAAAAACGCTGTACGCTCCGTTTTGCAGCCCTGTTAAATCTGTTGACATTTCATTTGGAGGCACGCAACACAAGACAACATTGTGCAACAAACAAACGAATGGTCCGAGGCGCCAGATGAAAGATGGGTTTACTAAGTCGCCCCGCTGTTCCTCTTTCAAGTTAATTAGAAATCGCATCCTTTTGTTTCCAATTCGCGGGCGTTTATTTACTCGCTCACTTCGACCATTAGAACAAATTTGCAACATGAGACACGAGTAATTGGATTTGTCTCCACGCCTGTCAAGGATTCGGGAACATTTAGTTGTGATTTTTATTATTCCTTTATGCTCTTGAGTTTGGGAGATTTGCTGGTGGATATTTGATTTCATTTCTTTGTTTGTGTTTTGCGCACAATTAGTGAAGAAATGAAGTTTACGGCTAAGTTTGTGGCCTCTAAGGAGTACAGAATTATTTTGCAACCTGTTAATAACCTCTCCAGCTTGGCCGCACCAACAGTGACTGGAGCTTCCTGGTTTGGAAGAGCCCAAAAGACCTGTCAAAACGGAAGCTACGCAATAAGTAAAAACAAATGTGCAATGATTGTACCCCGACTGCAATAAGGACTTCAAAAGTAGTTGTAGATATGGCAGACTGTACCTTCAAGAAACACTACGTACAAATCCCAACATGTCAACAATGTTAGCAAAAGAGACCATGCAAGAATTCACAACAACTGACTAACACTTGTGCAACTTACATGATTCTTAAGCTAAAAAGTATATCATCCATTCATCGAATCCAATGGTTTTCAAACTTTTGATACGTGGTAGTCCATCTATCCATTTTAAACCACTTATGTAGAGCAAAGTCACAAAGGCAAGGTCTCTGTCCAGAACTCTAGGGCACAACTTTTAACAAGCAGGAAAAAAATAATAATTTTAGAATAGAGTTTAAGATGTTATTGTTTGTTTTTAATGACTGGCCCCACAGTACATCTCAAACCTCTTCCAAATGTACACGTGCTCTAGGGTTCAAGGGTCAGATCCAGTTCATGGTTACTAAGGCGAGACTCAAGGGACAGGGCCTTCTCTGTGGTCGTTTTAAAGTAAAAATATTATGGATTTTTTTGTATTGTTATTAGCCTTTAAACATGCTATTGAGTACCTTAAGTTTGCTATATCATGTTTTGAAAGAAACAAGCAAAAAAGTTGATTATGAACAAAATGAACATTTGTTTCTCTGCAGCTTGTCCTGGCACCTACTGTGTTCATGCAGCCAGTAGGTGCCAGGTCCCAGACTGCGTGAGATGCTAATGTAGCCTAGCAGCTGCAGTGAACGGGTTTAGACGGCCGAAATGCTCAGAACGAGTCTGGCGATGATTTAAGGACTAAAACAACTGAAGATTCTCGGATAAGTGACGTCTAAAATAGGAAAAAACGTCATCAATCGAGGGAGTTCAGCAGGAAGTGTTTTTGACGCTTGGAGGGATAGGATTTTCTAATCAGCATTCCCCTAAACAGCGAATGCAACTCCAGGTATGTTCTTGATGATGGAACCTTGTTAGACCATGGTTAAAAGATAAAAAAAAACAACAACAAAGTGTAACATATTGTCCCAATCAAAAGTTTAAGAACAGTTGAAAAATGGACAAAAGTCACATTTTGCTTGGTTGGATATTAACAAGGTTCCAAGTAAAGCTTCACTATGCAATAAGAAATGGGAGAGAGACAAAAAAAGTTTTCCATTTCTTGTAGCATATTGAAGTGCTACTTACTGCGACCATACGTATCCTTTAAGCCCCACTTTCATTCTCTGGCTTTTAACACCACAGTTGTGTGGTCACTTATTGTGGTTTAATTTTATTTAGTTCGTTTTAGTTTATTATTATTAATTTAGATTTTAGGTTGTATTTATTGTTATTTTTTTCTTATATCAGTTATGTGCAGCATTGGGAACAGCTCTATAAATAAAGTAGATGGATATAGGGGGTTCTTCCCTTTCCACGCACTCTTCCTCCAGCTCCTGCAGGGGGGTCCTGAGGTGTATTTATAGCCTGATGTTCCTCAGGAAACAGATGCCCATGCCACCTTAAACTTGACTATCAGGTCTGAGCACGGAGAGTCAGCGGTTCTACTCTGAGCTCTTCTTTTCTTAATCTTAAAACCCATTGTTAATTGCAGAAATACTTGACAAATATAAACCTAACCGCAGTGGACCCCTGAGGTACACAAATAACATTAGCCCAGTGTGCACGTTTAAGGCAAGAAACTACTGGAAGTTTTTTGGGGTTTTTTTGTTGGTTTTTTTGGTCAGCTTGCTCTCTCAGCATGTGCTTTCACGTGGAAACAACCAACTTGTCAAATCTGCTCTTAACGATACTTCTATACTTCATGTAATCCACTCCACACTTCATGCTGTTTTCATAAAATGCATTTTCTCTAGACATAGATCAGCCCTTAAATTAGCACCTAGACACACCAGACTTTACAGTCTTACTCTGGCAGAATTTGTTGATTTGTTGATATCTAACTTGACTAAAACTGTTGATTTAATGATAAAAATTATTTAAGAAAGTTTTAAGTTAAAAAAATAGGCTAAATTAGAATTTTTAGTGCAATTTTCAGTTCTATCTTGTTCACTCGAAAAGTACATTAATAGCACTAAAATGTACAAAATGAACACAAAAATTAAACCTGGTTCGGTCAATTTTTCAGATTTAAATGTCCCAAATGAGTGCATTTTACACATAAAATGCATTAAATTATGAAAAACAATTTATTTAAGTAAACAAGTTTCAAATTTATATTTTAAAATGTAAAATGATTTCCTTTTCACCTGTAGTCTCTCCTGTGAAATGGGGACGTTAAATGGAGAGCAGCAATCAGTAAATACCTGGAGCTGGGGATCAAAACTGAAAACCCTGACAACATTTTTTTAATTTTCCCATTTTTTAGCACATCAACTTAATATCTCACTCATTAACAGGGGCCTCAACGAAGATATTTCCTGCGTTCATGTCACGATGTTTAAGTTCACTGGTTTGTCTATTAAATCTAAACTCGAGGGATTTCCATTTGTGCCTCATTAACTTGGATGTGTGCGGTTAACCCTCTCGTTGTGCGTGGAGTGGTCCAGACAGGGGAGTGTGGATGGTTTTTGGCTCTTTGCTCTGATGGCTCATTTTGGCAGTGGTTCTTCCTTGTGTGTGGAGGCACAGCTGGTGAGCAGTGCATGCACATTCACAGTCCAGTATACACATAACTCAGAAATGCCAGAGTCTTAATCTAGGACACAGCTGAAGTGACCGCAACATGCTTCTCATTGTTCTCGATAACATATTTTAAGATGTGTATTTCCTGTCTTGGCGTATTGTGAAACTGGGAACTAATGCCACTGCCTTTTTGACACTCATATTTCCTTTTGTCAAGGGATTTGCACATATTTAATTATTTACTGCCGTACTATAACAGCAATATTGCACAGTGTACATTTTGTTACTTAAATAAAAGTACAGATACAAGAGATACATTTTAAAATCTACTTAAGTAAAAGTATTAAAGTACTCCTTTAAAAATGTTCTTTAAGAGTAAGAAGTAAAACTCATTCTTTTTGGTTTGGAGAACTATTAAAGCATCAAATTGTTGTCTTGATTGATTGATTCTCTTGAGTTTTGGTCATTATAGGTTATTTGTCTCCACAGAGGCTATTTTGTTCGCTCAAAGGGAACTAGAAAAAATAAAATAAAATAAAAAGATGTCGCTATGTGCTAAAACATAAACCCCTCAACCTTTTCAGCAGGGCTAAAACCTTTAGAAAATATACTTTTACTTTTTTAGTCCAGTTCAAAAATGTTGTGGAGTTGAAAGTACAGATACATGCTCTGAAATGTAGTAAAGTAAAAGTAAAAAGTATCTATCGTAAAATGTATTAAAGTAAAGTACAGAAAAAATTTACGTAAGAACAATACTTTTACTTTTGTACTTTGTTAGTTTTCACCACTGAATTTATACAGCACTTTTCTTCCACCATGAGACCTAAAACTGCTTTAAATCAGAGACACACACAGTGTACACAGATACGGGTGTAGTGTCTTGCTCATGGGCACAATGACAGTATTTGTTTCGTATTCGTGGCTCAATCTGACGGCTCTTCAACTGAACTAATGCATGGAGCGGGATGTTAATAGTCAACCTTTGAATAGTTTCAACAAAAGAGCTATTCCCAAACCATCACAAGAGACTAATTGTCTTGTCTACTGGAAGAATAAAGCGGTAGAAAACATTCGCATTTTACAGTCAAAAGAAAATGACACAAACATTTATACATTGCTATACTATTGCGCACTTTGCATTAAGGAATCAGAAAATACATTCAATAGTTAGTAAAAAAAATAATTAAAACTTGTCTCTTCTTAAACCTCCCCTGTATCTCGTGTCTAACTCTGATGCTGACAGGTCTGCCCTTTAAGAAATTGCTGTTTTATTTGCAGGCTACATTTTTTTAGGTCTTTGGATAATTTTAGCTCAGTTGGAAGTTTATTCCATTCTGAGATTGTTTTAAATGAAAATGCAGATTGCCCTAGTGATGTTTTCCGTTTTGGTATGGTACATTGGCCATTTGCTGTTGACCTAATATTGTATTATTTGTGTCCTGCTCCCTTCCTTATCTCACCCCCTTCTCCTTTTGGAACTTCAGGGGTGTCGATTTTGGAGTCTGGACTGTCAGAGATCTGTTGTTTTCAGTATTAATATAAACATCTTGGTAAATGAAGTGTTCCCCTGTCTCACCCTCTTTCTATCTCTCTCTCTCTCAATCTCTCTCTCCTTCTCTCAATCTTACCCTCTCGTTCTCTGTCTCACCTTCCCACCTCTCTCTTTCTCGTCTCTTTATCTCCTTCTCTTTCCACCCCACTCTTTCTCTATCTCTCTGCCTCATCCTTTCTTACTCTCTTCGTCTCCCCTCACCTCCATCTCTCTCTCTCTCTCGCTCTTTCGATCTTACCCTCTCTGTCTCACCCTCTATCTGTCCCTCTCTTTCTCATCTCTTACTCTCTCCGTCCACCTCTCTCTCTGTCTCTCTTTGCCTCATCCTTTCTCTCTCGCGCTCTCTCAGTCTTACCCTCTCTCTGTCTCACCCTCTTTCCGTCCCTCTCTTTCTCATCTCTCTCCTACTCTCTCCGTCCCACTCTCTCTCTGTCTCTCTCTGCCTCACCCTTTCTCTCTCGCGCTCTCTCGACCTTACCCTCTCTGTCTCACCCTCTTTCCGTCCCGCTCTTTCTCATCTCTCTCCTACTCTCTCTGTCCCACTCTCTCTCTGTCTCCCTGCTTCACACTTTCTCTTCATCTCACCCCCTTTTTCTCCATCGCTCTCTATCTCTCTCTCTCGCTCTGCCTCACCCTTTCTCTCTCTCTCTCCTTCCCCCCTCTTTCTCTCTCTCAGACAAATCCATTCAGCCCCAGTCGCTGCAGATGTTTTAATTGTCACTTCTGGTTAAAGCCGCTGTGACATTTGTGCAAAGGGGGACAGAGGAGACACAGTTGGCGTAATGTTAGGACATAGATAGATAGATGGGGAGAGAGGGAGAAAGGGTGAGAGAAAAACGGAGGGAGGGCGATGGAGAGAGAGAAGGGAGAGAAGAGCTAGAGCGGAAAACTGACAGAAAAGGAGAAAGGGAGGCAGAGAAAAACAGGGAGAGAGCGAGGGGTGGATGAGGGAGAAGTCATGGCAGCCGTTCAGCGTCGTAGAGTGGTATTTGGCTCTAAGCTGTAGCTCTCGCCCCGCCGGGCCATGATATGATTTGACAAGCGCGGCGCTGTCATCTTGAGTTTGTCCAATTTGAAATTCTAATTAATGAACTCGACGCCACTTTGGGTTTTTGCCGCTCGTGTTGTTGTTATCTTCATCCTTGTCTTAGGCCACTTTGTTTTCCATTTGTCTCCTCTGCCACATTTTAGAACAACTATTAACTGTAATAAAGCTGTAATAAATGTGTAATTAGCGAGAATAACCTGCAGTGTCATTATTCTATTTTTATATTTGTATTTAGAGCATTTAAAACAATTCCTAACTAAATTTATTTCCTTATTTTTTGTAGTTTGCATATATTGTCATTTTGGAATTTGCAATCTTCAGTGACAAACTGTATTATAGAATGATAAAAAAACACAACCAATATATCACACTATATGATATAAATTAGTGAACTTTTATTTAGCTATAGCAAAGACAAAAAACAAAACAAAACAAAACAAAAACAATAGTAACATGTTTTGTAATATATACCTTTAGTACAGAGCCCTTGGGGTAAAATCAGGTTACCACTGTTTTCCTTTTTCAACATTTTTCAACAAAAACATATAATTCACACATGCTGGGGACTTGTGTGTGGCTGTAACATGGGTCATTGGTGCCTGGAAACTTCAGATTTAGTGGAGTGTAACTTCTTCCTGTTGTAAAAATATGGACCGACTTCACAAAACAACACAAACTATAATGGGCCTCTAACACAACACAGAAGAATATGTACTTTACCTTTCAAAATACAGGTGTTGTAAGCTATAAACTCACCAAACACACAATCTGAACAGAACAAAAATACTCACTTTTTTCTGTATTTGTGCAGACCATTTGTGATTGCTCTGGTGTTCAAGTTGTTCTCCACAGATTACATGGTTCAAGTTTGGTTTAAACCACTTTTTTTTTCTAATTAAATTTTGTTTTTACTATTCATTTTAGCTTTCTGTTTATAGACCCTTTAAAAGTTTGTAAATAAAAATGCTCAAAATTCCAGAATGGGGCAAAAGTGAAGTGGATATACTCTGTTTTTAGTGGAGAGACTGAGATTAACCTCAGAATATCGCAAAATATGAAAAATCAAGGTGATTTTGGCAAATGAGTGACATCAGAGCCTGCTTTAAAGACATTTACTATGTCAATTGCATTCAGAAGATTATAATAGACACTTTTTTATGATGACATAATCATGTGTTTTATGTTTACTGGAGAAATACTGAAATGTAATACTGAAAAAGAAACGTTGATCATATGATAAGATATATGAGGATATATCATACTTTACCAAAATGTTTTTTGAAGCACCAATACAATTTTGAGGCTAGAAAATTTTATTTTTCCTTCTTCAAAATGGACATTCCTACCCTGGAATCTCTAAATTGTTGCATATTTTTTGTTTTAAAGACTTCAAATCATTTCGATCTTGTTAAAAATATTTTATGGTCTACTTCATTCTAGAATTTTGAACTTTTGCCCATTCAAAAGATGAAATATTTTGTTTTGAATTGCCATGGCAACTGTGCTACATTTTTATCACTCTGAAACCAATAGAACCCAATTACATCTTAAGTATTATTTATTTTTTTTTATTATTTATTTATTTGAGTTTTTGCATTAATAAATTTGTCCTTAAATGAATAACAACCAAAAAACCTCACCTCATCTCCCGTGTCGTACATGTATTCACCAGCAGGGGGTGCAAGCAGCCTGCAAACCTCTCCCCTCTCCCTCCTCCATCAGTTTGAGAGCCTTCAGCGCTGAGCCTGAGGAGGGACTGGGACCGTGTGGAGTCAGTTTTGGAGCACGGCCCAATCACCACCAACAAACCACTGCAGAACTAATCTATTTCCACGGGACGTCCTCTAATCCGGCCATCATTTAATCACAAAATCATCGCTACATCCACCACTGTTATACCACTATTACCCCTTCCCTTCCAAAAGCTTTAATAAAAATGTATTTGGTAAATATGAGCTTGTGATTAAAGGCAGATTAGCGCAAACGGACAGAGGAGATGATGGTTTTGTTAACACTGGTGTCAACATTTTCTCCCTCTTTTGATATTCTGGCTTATGCAGTTTTAGGGGACTTTTTTGCTTAACAGCTTATTTCAAATGATGGATGCATGAAGATCACATATACACTCGCATACACACAGATAAGTGTCACTCAAAAGCCTGTGAAAAGCGGGTTTATTTCTTGTTGTAATGAGAAATCCCTTGGCTGTCACACTTGTTTTTTTTTCTCTTTTTTTTCTGTCTTATAAAACAGAAAAATGTCAGCCATGTTGCAGTGGTTGTTGCATTGTCGTTTCATTTTGATTGAGCAGAAACTGAAAGGAGTCAGTTCAAATTGTTGGTTAAAATTTTGCTTTAAAATAACACACTTATTGTTATCGATTTTGGGTTTATGTGAATACAACTTAAACAACTGGAATTGTTATTTTTCATATGCAAACATGTACATTTCTTTGTATTAGCACATAATGAAAGCATCATCCAGGACATTTTTATGAGATCAATGCTGAAATTAATATCACTGTCGGATACATTTCTGCTTTTTAAACTCAATGAAGTTTAGTATTTTTGGTTAAATGAAACTATCTAAAAATGTTCTTTAATGTCTTGAACACTGAAGGATTTTTCCAGTCCCAGTCATTACTTCAAAGCTGGTTAAATAACTTGCTTTGAGTTAAAAATAGCATAATATATACAGCTCTAATGTAAAACAAACTTGTACTTCTGGACAGCCAGCAACTAAAACGCTGTAATCAACCCTTCAGCTACATTTCAAATCCATTTCGAAATCCTACATTGTTTTGTTTGTTCAATACATCAGTCGAACAGATTTCTATATTAGACGTATGATTCACAACACTAAATACATTACAGGCTGTGCCAACGTGCCTGCCAAACGCTCTGTTCCCGATCACTATAGACACATCTCTCTCATGTTACAATGCAAACTTAAACCCTATATTTAAATTCCCATAAGCAGATTTTCGATGGAGACTCTCTCTTTGCATTGCCAGCCGCTGTTGTTCCCAGGTGGGCACATTTCGTCTTGGATTGCAGGACACATCCTTATTATTATTCAGTGCGTATTTGAATGTGTGCGTGCTTCAAAAGGAGACATTGATGGTGACTAATGTTCTGCATTGGCCCGTGTTGTTGCCTGCAGGTGGGACTGACTCACACATAGAGACCACCTTGTGCCAACTGGCCAATGAACAACTGTCTGTCGCGGTGCGCTTGAGCGGAGCAGCCGTGCACCCAGCTCCACGGCGGCTGGAAGATGTGCACTCTCTGCGCTGGTTTCTATGGAAAAATCAGTTGTAAAAGGATAGCAATAAAAACAGGTGATTGTCAGAGCCGTCTCAAGGTTGTAACATGCCCTGGGGCTGAGGGTCCTGCAGGCCCCACTCACATGTGTAAAAAAAAAAAAAAAGCTTAGAAATTATTATTGAAACTTTATTCTGCTACTCCTCACCTGATGTAAATATTGATACATTTGATATAACAAGATTGCAGTTGAAATCAAGTTGTTTTAATTCCTATGACTCTTGAATCTTAGAAAGTTTGATACAAATGACTATTGACAACTCTTGTTCTAGAACTAAAAGTGAGAGACAACAGAATATTTCAGCTTTGATTCCATCTACTGGCTCCTGAGGAAATGACACACATTTAAAATGAATACTGCTTGTTAATGCTAGTCATGTTGCGCCTTGTTAAGCAGTCGTACAATGGTAATGATCTGGATTTTACAGCAGAAACGCTCAGAACGAGTCGATTTATGGACTTAAAACTGTGCAAAAGATTCTCTGAGCCACGTTACACATTTTTAAAAACGTCACACATCGGATAAATACAGAATTAAGTGTTTTTGATGCTCGGAAGGGAGCATGAATAGAGCTTATGGCAACTCCAGGTTTCTTTTTGCTGAGGGGAACAAAGTTAGAACATGTTTAAAAGCTAATTTTGTATAATATTTGTTGTTGTTGTTAATATTTTTGAATGGAATTGTAAATTATAGCTATATTACCGAAAAATGCCATGAGTCACTGAAAAGAGGGCGGAGAAACCCTCAATTGTTTGGTGACGGGCCCCTGACTCAGTCCACACAGGCCCTTCTGTGAAGACGGCCCTGGCCATAAACTACAGTGTCCTAGGGATTATAAAACTTTGAACAATCAACAAAGTTAAAGCCAGGTCTGACATATTTTGTAAAGTTTAGTCAAATAAAGTGGATATGATTATGGTGTTTTATGAGGATGAGAAAATCAATTCACAAGAGGGGTTACACAATAAAAATGTCACCAAAACAGTTAAAAAAACAAGCACCAGTGTCTGGTCCTTTCCTGCGTCTCGTCTCAGAATCATTTGGTCTCATCACTCTCAATCTGACATGTCCTGCCTCTGTCAGGTGTCAGCTCATGTTACTGTTGGGCTTTTTTTTTAACAATAACACGCACACACAAAAAACATCTTTATATCATTTTGTTGTTGAATGTGAACCTTTTGTATCATTTTGATGTTGAACCTGAAACAAAAGATATACAAGATACAAAGATATTCAGATACAAAGCACTGGAAATAACAATGAGAATTTGTAATTCCTGTAGAAACAACAAATTTCACATTTGATTCGAGTGTACAAATTGTCATGATGAAACTCAGAGAAAAACATATTTCAAGTTTTATTTATCAAGATGTGCATTTGTTGTATTGCCTCAAGCTGAACGAAAGAAAATTATTTGTAAACTTGTCGCTGATCTGAAATGGGGTCTTGCTTTGCATTGACTAATGCAAAGCTGTCTTGTATATGATACTTTGTCCTGTTTATTTATTATTTTTATTAATTGTTAGTTTGTTCATTTAAAATATAGTGATGTATGCATTTGCAAACACACACAATATTACTTTGACATTTAATTTCGCCCAATATATGAATTTGTGCTATTTGTCTAAGCATAATCTTCTTCACTGTGTTCCTGATGTGTGTTCGAGTGTCTTTGACTAATCAGACATCATCATTTACCGCGGCAGAACCATGTGTGTCAGCGTCTGCGTGAGTCCATCATGGTTTGAGGAGTGCAGGATGTGACAGGCGTAGAGGAGGTCTGTGTGTTGTAATCATGTGCGGTGCTATCAAAGATGTATGGGCCCTCCGAGTGTGGATAAAACACTTTAAAGACTGTAATTGCCGTTTACTCTCAGCTGTGCTCCTGCTCCCGCGGGACGCCCGGGCTGGATGGGGACCACACGATACTTCACACATATGTACAAGCAGAACAATAAAGATACGTCTTGAATTCTCCTCTGAGTGTCCATTCAGTGAGTTCAGAGACATTTTATGGCTATTATAATGTGGCCTGCAGCAACTCGAGGTTATTCTAGCCCCTCGTTTCAAAATCAGAATCAGAATCATACTTTATTGATTCTCAAAGGAAATGATTCAGTTGCTGCACTTGCAGCACTAATAAGCGTAATAATATAATAAAAACACAAAAACAGCAATAAAATTGCAATGCAAGTGCAGTGTTTGATTGAAAAAAAGGAATATCGCATACTCCCCGATATCTTTCTTTCAGATGAATAATATTATATTGCGTACAGATTATGGATGCAGATTATTTAGTATTTTTTTCAATGTCCAGAGTCTTTCATACTGAGATGTCTTTGGTCACTCTTGGCCAATTGATTTGAGTAATATTATTTCAAAATAATGCATACTCTTGCTTGAAGTGCAAATGGCTGCTTAGACTACACATTTCACTAACATGTAGAGAAAATAATATGTTTTAGATTTACAAATTATTTTTGCCTATTTTTTTCATTTTTTTCTCCAGTTTTTGGTGGTGTTTATAATTACCTAGCAACCACTCCGTAAAAAAGGGCCAAAATCCATGAATGACACAATAGTTATGTTATGATTTGACAAATAATAAGCGCTCAAGAAGGTCCTGGGTTTGACTCCTGGGCGGCACAGGGCCTTTCTGTATGGAGTTTGGATGCTATCCCTGTGTCTGTGTAGATTTCTCCCGGGTGCTCCGGTTTCCCCTTGCACTAATAACATGTACAATAGGTGTGTGAATGAGAGTGTGTTGTGAGAGTGACTGCAGGACAAATGGATGAAAACTAGCCCATGGCTAATTTCAGCATTGCATCTTCATTAAAACATACTATCCCGACCAAATAAACAACAAGCAGGCAGCAGTCTCATTTTTGTCAGGGAAAAAATAAAATAAAAAATACTAAATTACAAAAAAAAGTCAGGTCCCCCAGCTTTAAGTGAATGGCAGTTTTTGCACATGGTATTGCAAATCTTTTCGCTTAAATTTCCAACAACTGAATAATTTGCCTTAAGTCACTTTACATGTTATTCTGTCCATCTTATCCTCTCTTTACTATAAATATACTTTTCTAAATAAACACTCCAAAATAGTGTTCAAAAGACATTAATGGCTTGATTTTGTGCATAGTCAATGAACCTGAGTGCCCTCAACTCTGTCGAGCAGTCTGTGGCCCTCCATAAAGAAACAGTGTGATCTATAAATAATAACCCTTATACTTAAGTGTGTCTTGTCTAGACTCTACCAAAGCAGCTAACAGTGTGTGAATGTGTGTTTGGGGGAGTGGAGCTGGACTTCCTGGTTTATAAATTAAGCACACATAACAGGTCACTGAAACAACAGCCGCCTGCCAACTCCCACCGAGGGTCTTGAGCGGGCATAAACGACCCATTGTGAGGCCGGGATCGTGCACGTGTGTGTGTGCAAGCATTTTCCTCCATACATGTGAAACGTCACACTCCAGCTCTTACTACTGTGTTACTGAGTTTTGAGAAAAAGCTCGACCGCAGGTTTTTCAATGTGATTAACTGATCGCCGGGCTATATTCCCTGTAGAGGAATAAAACTGTGAAAAAACAAGGCTTCACAAAGGGCCCATTGACAAAGCAGTGTGAGTGGATGTATGTGTGTAAGTTTAGGAGGAGGGGGCAGGTGGAGGGGCAGAGATTTGGACCCTCTGAACTCCCCTCAGCTGTGACCCACTGAGCCCACAATAGCCTGTGTATGTAAAGACAACATAGGCAGGAGCAGAAGAGGAGGGAGCAGTGTGCTGATTGGCTGAAACAGAGAGTGCAGCCTTGCAATTGGCCGGACGAATTTTGTGATGACATATTTATAAGACATACTTTAAGTGAAAAAAACACCTGATGTCATGAAGAAGCACTGCCAGGATCATTTGCGCTGGTTATAAGGACGCGACTGCAGAACTTCACTGAAACTTGTTGATATGTGTGATATGTGATATTTACAGAATAAAATCAATTTAGAGAGCCTTGTAACATGTGTTGTATTCTGCTTTTACATGTTAACAGTACAACATGTACATCAGGGACATTGACAAAAGTCTCTGATCGTGTTTTGCACAAATCAAAGTTACGTTTGTGTCACAGTAGTTCATCATTCACTGTAATTATAACCATGTTAGAATAATTACACAAGAGCCAATACATCAAATTCTAATAACACAAACTGCCTCCAAAATGTTTATTTTACAGGAAATGTGCAGCGTCAATCAGGAAGTCTGTAATTCTTCTCCTTTGTTTTCTTAGTCATACAGCACCGTCATTCACGGCAGCAGGAGATCTGCCACATCAGCTCTCCATTTCCTCCTCTTCACCACCAGCGCCTTGCCACCAGAGGAGCTGTCTTTCCAGCCAAGAGTACATTTCTCCAATACTTTACAAACGAGTCTTGGAGTCTGGAATCTGCTTTTATCTCCCCACGGGCTTCAGATGGGCGTTATTGACAGGTGGAGTAGCCAATCATGGTCTATGCATATCAATACAAACAGAAAAAGAAAGGGAAAAAAAGCCCAGTGGACTGAAAAAACATGGCAGAAATCTGTCCAATCAATGTGTGAAGCTGTTAATCTGAGGTGAGAGAAGTTTGATTTTGTTCTAAATCATTGATGACGATGTCTGTTTCACTTGTGTCACTGAAATGAACAAACCTGATTGCACGGTTCTGGTGGAGTTTGGCCTGAGGAGTAGCTTGGGACCAGACTTCTGTTATAGTAAGAACCAGTCTGGATCACAAGCTAGAGTTTTCAGTAGCATTAATTGGACAAAACTAATTTATTTGTATCTTATAAATTCTTTGGATAAATCAATTGCAAAATGCATCCTCCCACATAAAAATGATGTTCGAGCTGTTTCATGCTCTTGCAATGGTAACAAATCCCTCTAATATATTGTCTGAATTGTACAATGCCACAAACCACATATTTTGGCTGAGATGGGGGTAGCGCCACATGCAGACAGCCTCACAGGGGGATTATTTGAGAAAATTTGAGGGGCATTTGCAGAGGAGGATAGTCGCGGCATGGAAGCATCAATCTGTCAACAAAACCCTACTTTATGGGTCAAAAGGCTTTCAACACGGCACCCAAAGGAGACAGAAAGACAACAAGCTGCAACAAGGGGGTCCACGCTTTGCCAATGAGTGAGAGAGAGAAGATGAAAAGGAGAAAATTGTTACTATTACCTTGGCACCGCAAAAAAAAAAAAAAAAAGAAGTACAAAACATAAAAAAAGGAAAATCTGTATGGGAACGAATAATCACGATGGTTATTTTTCCGCCGGATACTGCTGCTCCCTTGCATTATCAAAATTGATCGTGTCTATAATTTCACGAGGGGCGACAGAGCAGAGAAAGAGCCGGCACGGGCCCATTGTCAAAGCTCACATATCAAACACTGTGATATTGTGGCAGTTAAGTGGCAATTTTGTTTGGAGCAAGCAGATTTTTTTTTTTTTTTAAATATAAAGAGTAAAGACATTCGAGTCTAACAGAAGAATGGTGGTTTGAACTTTTGCTTATGTAGATATGCAAATTGTAGTATCTACTTGTGTTACAGTGTGCGCTACAATCAATGACACAAAACAACAGAGTCATTTGTCTTTCCATTTTATTTGTTGCAGGTGTTTTTATGACTTAAAAAACTTGAAATTGTGGGGTCACATATTGTAAAGAAGATTCACATGTTCGGGACAAAATTATGACGTGGATACAAACAAAAATGACATAGTGCAACTTTAAAGGACACATTTTATGCTACAGTGACTTTTTGAGCTTTTAACCATGTTCTAACATTGTTCCCTCATCAAAATAATACCTGGAAGTGCATTTAACTTAATTCTCTTCAGAATCTCCTCGATCAGTGAAGTTTTTTCAAAAACTGACGTCACTTATATGAGAATCTTCTGCTATTTTAAGTCCTTAAATCATCACCAGACTTGTTTTGATCATTTCTGATGTCTAAATCACTGTAACTGCTAAGCTAATTAGCATCTCCCAACCTCAAGGGACTGCATTGAGAAACAACATAAGTACTAGCTTTAGTGTGAGCGCCCTGCAGCCAATAGATGGCGCTTAAACTCAGGAAGAGCTGTGGAATGCAGCAGAGATACAGATGTTAATTTAGTTAATTGCACACTAATAAGCTAATAAAAATATTAAAAAAGCATAATATTTTCCCTTCAAGACTAACCTAAAAGTGTGCTGCTCAAGTGGGCAAAGCAGCAGCACATATGCCAGGGTTTGTGTGGCTGGTCTCAGTGTCGTGAGTTTGATTACCGACTATGACAATGCGCTGAATGTCCTCCCTTGTCTCATCCCCATTTCATGCTACACTTTTCCATCTAATAAAGCATAAAAAAAGCACCTACCTCGTCTATATTTGAACGTGTCTGTGATTGAGTGATTGGCAGAGGTCAGAGCCTTAGCCGCAGAAATGCAGCCATGTTTTCATTATTGTCAGGGTTGTTTCTACGCATTTGGGGGCTCAAATCAGATTGGTGTCCCCCTCACATTTAGCGAAAACATGATCTAAAAACATGACTACTGAAAAAAAAAAAAAAAAGAGAGAGAGAAAAAAGGAAGAAAGACAGAATAAACAGAACGCCCAATCATTTCTTGAAGAGTACACTGATAATTATACAAAGGTTTGCCCATATATTTGCATCACGTGTCGCTATAAAGTTAAAAATAAATTGAAAATGAATCAAGTCAGGTGCAGTGGTTGATGGTCTTTGGTCCGTACAGTTCCGCTCAGTGCCCTGTGAGGTGCAGCAGGAAGTAGCCCTCAGACACTTCCTGTTGGTACCAGGAACAATAGTTATTGTGGTTGTGATATGGACTGACCTCACCTCCACTTCAATAAATCTGCACCTTTAAATGGAGCAGCGATAATAGACTTACGAACCAGTGGCGCCAGTATCACCGAGGGGAAAGGCTTGAGATAAAAGTGCAAAAACATGGTGACTAAACTATTAAATATAGGACAGGTTCACATGTACGGTTGTTGCTTGTGCTTCAAATATAGCAGCGGACTTCCAGTTGTCGCAGACACAAAGACATTGTTCTCCACATATCAGCAAAGTGCTCACAAGTGTTTTCTCCAGCTGCTTGGCATTCCTCCTGTAGCAAGTGGAGGGTTGTTACAATACTGTAGCTTCTCCAGACAATCCCATTCACTCTTCAGACAGAGTACTTTCAAAGTGAAGTGATTAAAGTTTTAATCAATATGATTTCTTTCTTTCTTTCTTTTTTTTGGTTTGCAAAACTGGATTTACAAGGTCAGCTGTTGCAGAAAAGATGATGGATTGTGTTCATGTTCCACAATTTGATGAACCAAATTCAAATTTTAACTTTATCATTTGTTGTCCACAATCTCCCCAATTTAATCTCAGTGCTTAAAGGTCATTAAACTGACAACTGTAACAATAATGCCTGAGTGAATAATGCCACTGGATTTTCCCACTATTGTGTGAAGAAAAAACGTATTTGTGTTGACTGAGAAAATTCTAAACTACATGTATTTCATCTGGATCATTTTTGACAGGAGGAACTCAACCCATGAATGGATTTCAGCAAGGACCATTACCTCAGTATTAAAGGTGCACTATGTAACTTTTCTGGTGGAGTGTCGGCTGTCGGCTTAACTTCATGGAGATGTTATTACATTTGCTACATTTGTTCCACAGTATGATTGAAATAAAAAAAATTGGTTAAAATCATTCATTTCAAATCATCAACCTCAATAAAAAACTTGACGTGAAACAGACCTGATACTAAGGCTCCAAACTGGTGTGGTGGCACTTTTTAAATTGATCGCATTGACCCTCCACTTTTGACTGTGTTTTAACATAACATAATTAAAAACGTTTGGACACCCCTGCTATAAGATGTTTGGATGTTTTGTCTCTCTCTCAGGCCACAGATCTGACCTGTAAGTTGACCTGCATATTCTTGTTTCCACTTAATTGTTCAAAGCCATACTACATAACATCCTAGGCCAAGCAATAAGATCTCTATGGAGACAAGCCGGTGGCGGAAAAGTCACATGAGTCAAATGAAACGTGTTATAGCTTTAGAATGAGCAAAAGTCCACAAAAAGCCCCTCAAATCAGAAAGTGGTGTTACTGTTTGAAACCCATTGCATAAAAGAGGCTTCATGTGGACACACGGCTCTCTAAATTCGATGGAGAAGGTACGGAGCAAACCTCAGGACTTCACATCAAACAAATACAATAACATGCATATCAAGCAAGAGAAGCATGTGTAGCGATCATTAATCAGCTGATGCCAGAGCCCCGGCATCCTCAGACATAACGGAGTACAACCTGCCTCCCTTACCTTCTGTTAGCCCCGTCCTCCAGGGTCTAACACAGGCGTCCAACAAACCTGGATGATTTTTTACACTATCTATCGACCCTCTGTCCCATCTGTACGGAGCAGCTGCTGTCAGGATGCTTTCGGGGATTAAAAAGCCCTCCTCGTACAATCTGCCGCCCCCGCCACCTCCGACTACGCAGCTACTTCACCTGCACCTCCCACAAAGCCCCCATACGGGACATTTCTTTATATATGTGCCAACAATCACAGATTTTATGGCTTGAACTGAACTTTGAAGTGTGCTCTGGTTTATAGGCTTTACAGTTAAACAATATGGCGTTTCAGAATGACAATGAATCAGTACTCTATAAAATATGTAGGGTAAAAAATGGAAAGATAACATGTATTTGGCCTTCAAGGTCGAGGTTTTATGAGCATTTCATTATTTAACTGTAAGCATTCTCCGGACAGTCCGCTTTCCCTGTCCACGGCGCAGAACTTTGGAAATACGTGTGCCCTGGGCTGAAAGTGGACC
Source organism: Rhinogobius similis (assembly GCA_019453435.1). Classification (NCBI taxonomy): domain Eukaryota; kingdom Metazoa; phylum Chordata; class Actinopteri; order Gobiiformes; family Gobiidae; genus Rhinogobius; species Rhinogobius similis. The sequence goes on from CM033619.1 coordinate 16,917,743, forward strand.
TGGACAGGGGCGATTTTAAGCGGATTTTAAGAGAAATCAGACATGTTCTCAGTAAAAGACTATTTTGTAATGATTTTATCTGTTATTTAATTCGTATAAATACAAACGTGAACATGTGCATGTACATGTCTAATCGAAGCATTGATCATCGAAGGGTTCATTTTGTTTATCTTCACTATCGCATTCAGAAAGCCCACCTTAACGTACATAACATAAGCAAGGGAAGAGATCTCAAGGTTGTGAGGCCATTGTGGCAAAGTACATCTGCCTGTCCCGACAATGGATGAATGGAAAGTTATTTCAGGCGAGTGTTCGCTCACCAACCCGAATGTGGAAGGATCTACAGTGTGGGATTGTGCATATTGTTGCTGTGTCCTTGTAGCTGTGCTGTGTGAGTGGACGTGGTGGTCGGAGTGGCTAATACCGCAGACTGGCATCCACACTCCCCTCAGTCTGATGCCGGGCAATGGCTCATCTCCCCCAGGTGTGGAGTGAATGGACCTCACTGGAGCGCTTTCAGGACTTGTAAAGCTCATAGATGTACTGCAAGAAGGTCATCAAGTGTAAGTTTATGTATAAATCCATTTTACCCATGCTTCAATACCATCAGGGCAAACTGTCTGGAGCAATGGGTGACTATAGCGCAGCTCCTGTGATCATGTATACACAGCCAGGATCCGGCAGGAGTTCATGACTGAGAATCAAAAGTGTTTCCTGTGAAAGCTTACAGTAAAAGTGCCAACCATTTCGCCACTGTGCTGTACTATTTTTATTCTTTTCTATAGGAAACTGAACGGCAAACTAGACAGGACAGTTTAAAATGTGTGTGTTCTTGCGAGTGTGCGCCGCTTGCTGTAGGGGAGTGAGTTTTATCCCTCTGTCAGATGAAGTGTGTCAGATTTGGACTCCTTTTGTTCGTCGTCGCCTTGCCCTGTCGTTACATCTGTCCTCTCTCTCTCGTGTGTTCCCCTGCCATCGCTGTCGGCTTTACTTATTAGTCACCAGCCCTTGTCGAGAGGCGCCCTTTTTTCACCACAGTTTTGAAGTCGTAAATCCATAAGCAGACAGATGTAAGCCGGCGACCAAATACAGACATATATTAGGCATTACTGAAGCAGCTTTGACGAGACATAAATGTTATCATTTCCTCTCTCACAAATCCCCAAGAGCCATCGCACTCTCCTGATGGACTATTAGGATACACGGTTCTGCTGTTCTTTCTGTGTGTGTCTTAAATTTGTATTGGCGGTGTCTCCTCTCTGGGCCGATAAGAGGCTCGTGATATGGGGGTAGAGAAGGTATTGTGGTCCAAAGCTCTAATGTTGGCGTCTAGTCGCAAAGAACACAAACACACACAAAAATAAAACCCTGATTGAGCATATTTATAGGAAAAGGTGAGTGAAGCTTTGAAGAAATTATTATTATTTTAAGTTTGGGGTTATCACTTTGTTTTAACCTTATTCCTCACCGCCCACTTTTGCCTCTTCTTTCTGCAGATAGGCACTTCTGTTGTTTTGGTATTTCTGGTATAAAGTGGGAATTGGTTTTAAGTAGAGAACAAGAAAAAAAGTCCTGCAGCTAAAATATTATTTAAAGCAGAATGACTTGACTGAAATGTTCAAAGTTCAAGTGCAACAACAACACCATTTCAATGGGCAGCTTGAAAACAGCTTTGTAGTCTGTGTAGAACTTATTTGCTGTTGAGATCGACAGCTCTACTGAATGAAAAATAATACAAGTGGAAGGAGAGGAACAATTGATAGCAACAACTTCCGGAATAAGGGGAATAATAAATGTGTATTGGCTTTTTTTATTGTTGTAAAAATCTCAAAGCATTTACCAAACTCTAAGAAATCTTTCTATTTCTGTTCAGAAACAATGAATGACTCAATTAGAGAGAGAGCGAGAGATGGATAGAATGTTATAAATATTAATACTATAATAAGGGGCCTGTTGACCCACGCACTCAAAGGTTGCTGGACTGATAACGATTTGCTTACATTGCATTGTTCTTTGTGGATATTTAAGCCATGTTTGATGCAAAGTTTGAGTGGCCAAAAAAGTACATATCAATTTTGACATGAGCTGTTTTGAGTTTGAGGGACATGAATGAAATATAATTGGTCTCTCAACTCATGAAAAATCTTAATTGTTTTATTGCTATGCCTTAATTTACCTCAATAAAGAATGAACAAACTTAAGTCATAATGAAGCGTTTATTAATCATGATTCAGGCTTAGTTACTTAATTAAGGTTAGAGTCAGCCTCAGGGTTAAGAATTGGGGATAGAGTATAAGTATAGACTAAACCTGAATAATTCTTAATAAACAATATGTTCATTATTGTTTATTACTGTTCACGCTTTGCCAGGGCAGGAATAATTGTACATTTTGGTTTTCTGAATAATCCCTTAAAATCGACTTTCACTTTAAAACAAAACTCCTTTGCATTTTGTCCTGTCAGCTCAAATGAAAGACTGTGAAAATATGACATTCCTATTACTGTAACTGACTTTGAAAATAATACCAAATGTTGCAATAACAGCAGATTATGAGTCCATTATGATATGTATAATAATGTTTGACCAGATGCTGCTGTTGTGTTGGTCCTGAAAATGAATCTAATCCAGACTGGACATCTGACAATGGGCGGCCCATAATACGCCGTGACTTTGACCATTTGTCTAAATGATAATTAAAAAATAAAAAGAGCAGGAAATCAAAGCTGCATAAAGAGGATTATCAAATGAGAGCAATAATCCAACACTATAATATGTTTAATTCTGACTAATGTAGAAACTCACTGAGCTCATACCTGGACAAGTCAGACATTTCATTGTGAATTAAAAATGAAAGCTCGCTGCTAATTAATTAATGAGCTAAGTGAAATATGTGTGAACTATTTTTGATAAAGGTAAGGTTTATTTATGCAGTTTTGTCATGTGTATAAAGGCAAATATGGCATATCAAGCTCTTTCTCAGTGTTTCTTTGTACTTTATAGATTTTGTGATGATATGACTAAAAGCTGCAGTATAAAAACAAGTGTGTATTAGGTATTAATATTGAATATACATAAGAAAAAGTATGTATCTTAAAATGACTTGGATTTAGATTATTATTATTTTTTTAATAATCTGGATTTTATTGCTTTATATGTGGTGCAGTTTTTCTAACTGATCATGCAATAATTTAGCTCAAAATAAGAAAATAACTTTACCAACCGAGTTAGTAAAATTATCTTAAAACATTGGCAAATAATTTGGCTTGCAAGAAGTAATGTATTGAAACAAGTCAGAAACGACATGAAACAAGTAGAATAATCTTGTTCCATCATATAAATAGTTTTAACTAATCTTATAGTCAAAATTAAGATTAATATCCTAATCTAGCTGTGAATTGCATTAATCTATCATACAAACATTTAATACATAGCCATGTTTACACTGACCTGAATTTGAAATAATAATCTTAAACTGAGTTGTTTTGACAGGCTAGAAGGAATTGCTTATGTGACATAGAATCTTTCACACATTTCAATGGTTCTTTCTTTTCTATTTCTTTTCTAGAATTACATTTTTTTTGAAACATTTAACAATGTTAAGTGTTTTTAACAATGGATAATGTCTGTACTTTTTCTCTTCATCTCTTTCAAAATGTTAAAATAAAATTAAAACAATAATAATTTTGAAGTAATAATTATCGACACTATAAAATGTTTCCCCTTGTATACTAAATGAATTAATACATTTGGTTAAACGTGCCTTTCTCTTCCACATTTTCCACTTCTGATCACATAACAAAGATCTTGTGCACCGTTGCTTGTTCTCTCTCATTTCTTTTGTGATATTGTGTGGCTCCGGAAGCACCACCTTGACCCCCGTTTCCTCCATTGAGCCTTGTTTATGTTCCAACGACTTCCTGCATTTCTCTGTCCCTCCTCAGCTCTGGAGTAAAGCCCCAGTCTATGATTGTGATATATTCTTCTGCCTGTGTTTGTGTTTGTGTTAAAATAGGAAATAGACTGAAAAGCAAAAGAGAAGACAGTCTTTCAATAAGAGGAGAGCGCTAGAGGTGCAGTTTCAGCTCGTGGACACTAGAGGGTGGATAAGTCTGTGTGAACCAATAACTAACTGTTCAGCCATAGAATATCAATTTAAAATGTCTTGGAAGTAGAATAGTAATTAAAACATGCTCTTTTAAATGTGAATATAATCTTCTATGTACAGTACTTTGCTTTTATAAGGAATTTTACTCTCAGAATCAATAATTTGGAATATAAATAGGATGAAACTGAATAAATAAGTACCATTTTTCATTTTGTAAAAAGCTATAGACGCTAAAAACAACTTATAGTTTGTGTTTTTCTAATTGTACTTCAACATATGTCACTATTTCTAATATGTTTCTCAAAATGAGGTTGCAAAAAAGAAATAAATGCATACATGTGACACTTCTGCTTTAACTTCATAGAAATATAGAAAATGCCTTCACTGTTTTGAATGCTTTTAGTCTGAAATCCTGCAAAAGATAACTCACACATTAAAACAAAACACATTGATAGACGTCTGGCTTATACACAAGCCATCAGGTCAATTGCTCTCGTATCATATTTCCCGCAGCTCTGTCAACAAAGCCAAGTAAATGAAACCGTTATTGAGAACATTCAAGTGTTTTTAAGAGATCCTGCACTTCCTGACATCTCCTCTTTATGTAAATACCTCACCAACTTTGCTCACAACACTGTCGACAATGATTTTATGCTTGCATTAACTGAAGGACATTGCCGGCGGTGCACCAAGTTGAAGCTGAAGCGTTGAAAGTCAAAGCCACTTAAACCCTGAGCACAGTTTCTTTTACTGCTGAAGAGTTGTTCGATTCAATGGGCGTCCTCTTTGTTTTAAGGTATCCACATAAACGAAAGAGAATATTAAACCTGCGAGTGAAATGTTACTTTGATTTAACCTAGCGCTGGTTTTTCCCTGAACTCCTTGGCCTCGCGTGAAATTAATCTTATTTCCAGCTAAAGGCTCAGTTTATAGCTTTGATCACACTTTCTCATTTCGTAAGTTACTGATACTTGTAAAGTCCTTATGCATAGATCAGTAACATCATGTTGTAACTTCATAACTTTGATTCCCAACAAACTCTGATGCCCCTAACACACTTTTCAATCAGAACCAGCTTTAATTACTTAACGCTAAAACCTAGAAATCAAGTTAGAAATCTACAGGCAATGATGGATTCAGACTTGAACTCTGACAGCCACATCAAATCAATAACATCAACATTTTACATTATCTAAAAAACATTGCCAAACTCAAAGGTATAATACCAGACTTGGAGAGACTTATCCATGTATTTGTCTCCAGTAGGTTAGACTACTGTAACGGCTGCTCACTGGCCTGTCCAAACGAGCTGTAAAACAGCTGCAGTACATCCAGAACGCTGTTGCTCGAGTCCTGACTAGAACCAGGAAGTACGACCACATTAGTCTGTGCTCAGGTCTCTGCACTGGCTTCAAGCTCAGAGAATAGACTTTAAAGCAGCTCCGTGTTTAAGTCTCTCCCCGCCTCCTGCTGGTGCCAGAGTCAGGACTAAACATGGGGAATCAGTGTTTCAGTTTTATGCAGCTAAAATCTGGAACAGTCTCCCTGAAGTTGTGAGACAGGCCTCCACTCTGACAATGTTCAAATTCAGGCCAAAAACTGTTCTGTTTAGCTGTGCATACAACTAAAGGACTTTATCAGCACTCTTCTTCTTTAAGGTATTTTTTAAAAATGATTTTGTATGAATGAAATGAATGATTTTGTATGTCTTAAACTGTTTTGTGATTTTAATGCAATTTTATTCAGTCAAACACTTTGAATTGCCTTGTGTATAAATTGTGCTCTTTTCTTGCAGAAAGTGAGCTTTTGGAACCAAACTCTGCCCTTCAGGGATTTCAATTTGGCCCTCGATTGATGACCCATTACTATTGGGTATCGGCAACGAATAACAAATCTCTAACTGCTGAAAAAAACAAAAAAAACAAAAACAAATTAGGAATAAAAAACTGTATTCCCCTTAAAGCTGGGGCGCTCAACTTTTTTTTCCATCCTCAATTAGTACATTTTGTTTTCCTCCACAGAAAGCGCACAAAAGAATCAGAAGCTGCCATTGTCAGTGAACAAAATTCGTAAAGTAAAGTAAATAAAGTAAAGTAGAAATTATACACTATGCTAAATTAAGATAAAAATAAGAGCATGTAAAATAAAATGAATAGATAAGAGCGAAACTTTTTGAATAAATCAGCCATCTACACGCTGTCATCATCTGATGGTTAAACAATTTCATTCAGACTTGTAAGTAAGCCACGTCACTATATGATGCTTTTGGGATGAGCTGATTGGCTGAGCAGGGATAATACACCTGCTTCACTTTTGTGTCTGAAAAAGCTGTTCTTAAGCCCTGTTCACACCGCAGCGACAAAATCGCGTCTGTCGCCCCTAGTTTGTCGCCTGTGCATTTAAGCACAGTCGCTTTAGTCGCGCGACTTGGTCGCCGAAAAAAAAGTCACCAGCGGACACGCGGCGCGACCGGCGCGACCAGCACAGCTAACCTGCTGCTACAGTTTAGATTCCTGGGAGCGGGGCGTTCGGGACCACATTTTCCGCTCTTTTGTCGGGCTGGGCGCGGACCTGGGCCGTGTGGGCTCGGTCTGAGGGGGCAGAGACGAGCACGTGTGGTGTCACGTGTGTAACATGCGCTCCACGGAGCGCGGTGTGTAGCTAGCACTGTGTTGTTTTCCTCCTCATCCTCCGATAAAGTGGTCAAAATATGTGACGGCACCATAATAAAAGTGCGCGGCTGCTACACGGAGCAGAGGAGAGAGAGAGAAAGAGCCGCGGATGCCCTCCCAAAAAGCTGAAGAAAAGAGCGAGGGAGAGGGATCATTGGTCCAGCGTCAGCGGAGGGACAGGCACTTCTGGAACAGAACACGTCCCGTTGGTGCAGGTAGAACACTAAACACACAGCCCTGTCAGGCGCTTATTCTGCCAATAAAACTCTGCACGGAGCCCAGTTTATGGTTCTACTCGTGCGCGGGCTCGGGTCTGTTCGGTCAATCATGCGTTTGGTTTGTTTACGTCCTTCTTTCCGGATAATGATATACGTAGTAACGTCTCTCAAGCGTGGTCTCTGATTGGTTGCCATCCGCGGCGGTCGCGGCGTTGGCCGCAGAAAGTTCAGCTTTGTTTATCTTCTGCGACGGTCGCCAAGTCGCGCGAATGAAGCGAATTTGCGGCCGCCGCAAAGTCGCTCTTGTCGCGTCGCGCCGCACGACAGAATCGCAGGATTCGCGCCGCGCCGGTCGCCCCTGTCGCGCCGCAAAATCGCAGAAGGCTTTTTTCGCGCGACACCATAGACTTAACATGTAAACTGGTCGCGTTGGTCGCTGCGGTTTGAACGCCCCTTCAAAGCTGCGCGAGTGGCTGCATGTGAAAACTAGTGATGTGGGATATAGAATTTGTGAGACAGGAATGAGTGGCAAAGGTTTCTAAGGCAATACATTTCTCTCAGTGCTGGATTATTTGATATTATATACACACATTCTACAGCAACAGTGTTAAAACCTCTGAACTCAGCTTTCAATCACGTTGATTCATTACAGGAACCTATCACTGTGAAAAATACTCTGATGATGACAATCATTAGAAGTGAGAAGAGAACAGCACTGCCTTTTATTTGTTTATAAAGCGCTCGTTGATATTTTGCCTGATCAAGTGTTGACTACCAGGTCGAGTCTTTATCAGTTGAGATATTACAGTACTGGCCTTCAGTTCCTTATCCTTATTTGTGAAGATACACACATAATTTAATATTGACAAACTCAAGCCTTTTAATGAATTCAAAGCTCGATGACCCACAATTGAATGACTTTATTCATATTATCGTGTATTGCGTAAGTGCGTGTTGATTTCTTGAATTTCTAGTGGTGTTTTGTGGACATTTTATCTTGATATTTTGTGTTAATATTTGTGCTTCGTGTGCATTTTGTAAACAGCAAGGTGCTCGTGAAAAAGAGAGTTCGTCACACTGAGTTACCCCTGAACAAATAAATGATAATAATAATTGCATTTGGCCTATAGTTCACAAATGCTCTTTTGTCTTGGTGCTTCACTGCCCACCAGCATCACCTGAGATTGGTTCACTTCTGTTCTTAAGTTCCTTCGTCAAATAAATAAATAAATAAATTCATTAATGATAATAATAATACATAAATAAACAGCAAGCAAGTTTTACATTTTCTTTTGCTTGTATCACATTGGTTGTAGTCTTTCATCTATGTCAGAATTTTTCTTCATAAGATAAAACTTCAAAGAAAATTATAACAATAGAATAGTTTTCACTGACATATTTTAGTTTTAGTTACAGGTCCCTTGAAAATGAAACATCAAGTCTCAAGAGTCTAACTTGTATAAAGCATTGATAATCTGTTTTATCTTCTATATTGTTGTATGTATTGCCTGCTGTGTGTGTTATTCTTTTAAATTTTAACTCTCTTTGTTGTGACACACTTTTTGATTTCCTTGTCTGTGAAAGGTGCTCCACTGTATAAATAAACTTTGCTTTCTTGCTTGCAATCTTCTTCTGAAAAGAAAGAAAATTGCACATAGTCAATAGAGCCAACATTTGAACTTTTTTGCAGCCTTCTCATTTGTCAACAATACGCAGCAATATAAACAGGGACAAAACTGCACATGATCCCAATTTTGGCTAACCATAAACAAATTAGGCCACTTGTGACGGCAGGTCTGAAGGACTGCAATATGGGTTTTGGAAAGAGTCCCAAACCTAAACATGGACTGTCATAATGAATTGTATTAGGGGCCAAAACAAAGCATAAAACTGAGTTAGACTTTTGGAAAGCATAATAAAATAAAATGGAAAGCAAAATGTCTGCATGGCTGGAGGTTATTATGACAGCATTACATTATGTTGGCTCTCTGTCTTTCACAAACTTAAAATGTAGTTTCATTACAAACAAAAATAAAGTATAGTCATTTAAAAAGAGAAAAAGAGATTATTTGAGAGTTTAGACTGAATGTGGATCAGTGTTCAATCTCTGAATCTGAATCATCCAGATTAAATACGACTTTCGGTTGAAAAAAATGATTTTTTAAAAATTACTATCAAAATATAGTAGACTGGGGTCTATGTTTACCGGATCGTATTTAGTAGGTAAAATGAAAAAAGAAAAGAAAAAAAAAAGGCTTAGTAGTTCATTATAATTATTGGTTACCCAAAGATTTATAGCAGCCTTTTCATTTTCTTTTCATTTTTCCCCTCTGATTTTCCATCTCTGATTCCAAACTAACCTGGAGAATTTCTCTTTTGTGTGAGAGACATATCACGCCGAAATAATCCTTCTGATCTCCTCTCTGTCTCCCCAGTTAAAATGGACACAACAGGGGTCAGAGCATTCACCAAACTCTAGAACACATTTACCAGCTTTTCAAATCACAACTTAAGTATACACTATACATATCTCTAACTGTAATTTCAAAATGTGTTTTAATACTCCTATGTTTTTATATTGCATTATATTGTGTGATGTTGTTTGATTGTAAGGTGTCCTGAAAGGCACCATTAAATAAAATTAATGATTTTATTATTATCATATGCATTTTTTTCCAACGGATATGGGTGGCCTTCATTTCACAATTTTCCCTTTTGTCTCTTGAATGTGCATGCATTAGTTCCTCACCTACTTGTACGGAGAAATTGATTTGCTTGGAATTTTCTCCATGGAGACAAACAGGTGACGCCACCAGGCACAGTTACAGGTCAGATTTGTGAAAAGGCAAGCCAGTCTTTACATTTTTCCATTAAAACACACATATAATTCCAACCAGAATTGCCTTTTTGTTCATTCTGTACAAATACTTACCTCAGTAGTAGCTACAGTAAAGCTATTCCCTAAGCCAATGTGAACAGTGTCTCTGTGCTACCTATAACTGCAAAACGCCGAGGAGTGGAGGCTGAATCCAGAGTGACATGTTGCTTATTGCTCTTGACATTTGTGCATGGTCCAGGAGCACATGTGCAGTAAAAGCCACACCTTAGGGAGCTGTGTGCACAAGTGTGTGAGTGTGTGTGTGTGTGTGTGTGTCAGTGATGAGCTAACCCAACTGAGGAGTCAATGAATAATAAAACTGACCTATGTGCTCATTCGAAGACGTTTCCTTGTTTGACCGCCGCCTCTTCTAAACAAAGTCTTACTCATGAGCAGAATCTCTTTGTCTTTGCTGTCGTTGCTGGACTGTGAAAGTTGCTTGGACAGGGATCAAGCCTGTATTATAGTTTTGACAGGCTTTGAAGCGCGTCCACGGTGCCCCTGTGTGCGCTGTGTGTCTGTTGTTTGCCCCTGAGCCCTCCTCTCCACGGTGCAGGCGTGCCGTGGCATTTACAAGGTACAGTGGGCAGCAAAATGCACATTAAGAGATAAGTATAAGCAAATGCGGATAAAGGGGAGGATGGCGTGAGGCGGTGGTGATTCATTTTGTTTCAGCTGGAACAAATGTGTGGTTTAAAATACAAAGGTTGACCTAAACAGTGTGAGAGACATATAACACCAAAATGGCTCATAATCATAAACTTGTCACAATATAATTTAATAATAGTGTTCAGGTATGTGCGTGTGTGTGTGTGTGTGTGTGTGTGTGTGTGTGTGTGTGTGTGTGTGTGTGTGTGTTTGTGTATGTGTGCGTATGCGTGTTTATGTGCACGTGTGTGTGTGTGTTTAGGATAGGTAAGGTAGGATAGATAAGTTGGTTACATTAAGATAAACAAATGTAGAGTTGGGATCCAGTGCACTTTCAAACAAGAATTACTGAAACATTATCTCTTTTGTGGGTAAGAAGTTTAGCTCTCCTGCCATAAAATATATATATATATATATATATATATATATATATATATATATATATATATATATATATATATATATATATATATATATATATATATATATATATATATATATATATATATATATATATATATATATAGATGTAGCCTATATTGAATTGAATGAACCTGTCTGCTTGTTGCTAATTTTTGAAGATGAACGCTTCCCTATATACATAAAAGTCTTTGTTTCGGACAGATGATGTGACTAAATGCAACACATTAATACCACTGGTGACAGGCTGCAGCTGCAGGGCAACTCTCTCACCCACTGTTTGTGAGTAAAATTAGCTGCAACATAAAGGCTTGCTAACCAGACATGCAACTGCAAACCACAAAACCAAAACAATGGTTGATTAATTTTCCTATATTGAGCAGAAAACAAAATTCTAAATACGTGCAGATAATTAACTTATTTTAAAGGTTTAAGCCCAATCCTGTCAGAAACATTGTAGGTCAAGTGGTCAGGGCCCTAACCCTTGTCCTCAGAGTCTGCGTACATCAGAATGTGTGGTGAATAGGAAAGTGGTTCCTTGATGTAAAATGCTTTGAGTACCTTGAGGCAGGAAAGCACTATATAAAAATGTGACCGTTTCCCCATTTGTTTCTTAAAATGGGTTTACCTGGGCCCCATCCCTGGAGCCAGGCCTGGGGTGGCTAGGCCTTTCCCCACGGGACCTGGCCCGGCACAGCCCGAAGGAACCGTTCTCCCGTGGAGATCCGGGCAGCAGTCGTAGGCAGGGGCCACGACGACCGGATCTCCGGACACAGAAACTGGGGACATGGATTGTCACCTCGCTGAGGGGAGAGGAGCCTGAACTTGTGCGGGAGGTCGAGCGTTACTGACTAGATATAGTCGGTCTCACCTCCACGCACAGCCTGGGCTCTGGAATCCATCTCCTCGAGAGGGGCTGGATGCTCCATTTCTCTAGCGTTGCCCGCGGAGAGAGGTGGTGGGCTGGTGTGGGCTTGCTCATAGCCCCACAGCTCAGCCGTCATGTGTTGGAGTTCACCCCCGTGAACGAGAGGGTTGAGTTCCTCTGCCTTTGGGGACAGGTCTCTCACTGTTGTGGCGGCCTACGGGCCGAACAACGGTGCAGAGTACCGGGCCTTCTGGAGTCCCTGGGAGGGGTACTAGACAGTGCACCGCACGGGGACTCCATTGTTCTACTGGGGGACTTCAACGCCCACGTGGGCAATGACAATGACACCTGGAGAGGGGTGATTGGGAGGAACGACCCCCCTGATCTGAACCCGAGCCGTGTTCAGTTATTGGACTTCTGTGCTAGTCACAGTTTGTCCATAATGAACACCATGTTCAAGCACAAGGGTGTCCATCAGTGCACGTGGCACCAGGACACCCTAGGCCGTAGGTCGATGATCGACTTTGTTGTTGTGTCATCTGACCTTCGGCCACGTGTCTTGGACACGTGAAGAGCGGGGCGGAGCTGTCAACCGAACACCACCTGGTGGTGAGTTGGATCCGCTGGCGGGGGAGGAAGCCGGACAGACTTGGCAGGCCCGAGCGTATCGTGAGGGTCTGCTGGGGTAGGAAAGCACTCTGTCAGAGCCCTCTGTCAGCAGGGTCTTCAACTCGCACCTCCGGAGAACTTCTCCCAGATCTTAGGGGAGGCTGGGGACATTGAGTCTGAGTGGACTATGTTCTCCACCTCCATTATCGATGTGGCGGCTCGTAGCTGTGGTCACAAGGTCTCTGGTGCGGCAATCCCCGAACCCGGTAGTGGACGCCAGAAGTAAGGGATACCGTCAGGCTGAGTCCACTGGGCCTTTCTGGCTTGTGGGACTCCCAAAGGAGCTGACAGGTACCGGCAGACCAAGCGTACCACAGCCCGTGCAGTCGCAGAGGCAAAAACCCGGGATTGGGAGGGGTTCGGAGAGGCCATGGAGGAGGACTATCGGTCGGCCTCAAAGAAATTCTGGAAAACCGTCTGACGCCTCAGGAGGGGTAGCAGTACTTCACCAACACCGTGTACGGTGGAAGGAATACTTTGAGGATCTTCTCAATCCCACTGTCATGTCTTCCGAGGAGGAAGTAGAGACTGAGACTGAGGCGGACACGCCCATCACCCTGGCTGAAGTCACAGAGGTTGTTGGCAAGCTCCTTGGTGGCAAGGCCATGGGGGTGGATGAGAGTATCTTAAGTCTCTGAATGTTGTGGGACTGTCTTGGCTGACATGTCTCTGCAACATCGCGTGGTGGTCTGGGACAGTGCCTCTGGACTGGCAGACCGGGGTGGTAGTCCCTCTGTATAAGAAGGGGGACCGAAGGGTGTGTTCCAATCACAGGGGGATCACACTCCTCAGCCTCCCCAGTAAGGTCTATTCCAAGGTACTGGAGAGGAGAATCCGACCGATTGTCGAACCTCGGATTCAGGAGGAGCAGTGTGGTTTTCGTCCTGGTGTTGGAACACTGGACCAGCTCTATACTCTCCATCAGGTGCTCGAGGGTTCATGGGAGTTTGCCCAACCAGTCCACATGTGCTTTATGGATCTGGAGAAGGCATTCGACCGTATGCCCCGGGGCACCTTGTGGGGGGTGCTCCGGGAGTATGGGGTCCGGGGCCCTTTGCTAAGGGACCCCTGCTCCCTGTATGACCGGAGCAGGAGCTGCGTTCGCATTGCCGGCAGTAAGTCAGACCTGTTCCCAGTGCATGTTGGACTCCGTCAGGGCTGCTTTTTGTCACCGGTTCTGTTCATAATTTTTATGGACATAAATTCTAGGCACAGTCAGGGCCCGGAGGGCGTCCGGTTTGGGAACCACAGGATCTCATCTCTGCTGTTTGTAGATAATGTTGTCTTGATGGCTTCATCAAACCAGGACCTGCAGCATGCACTGAGACGCTGGACCCAGGACACGCTGGAGGGACTATGTCTCTCGGCTGGCTCTTGGAACACCTCGGGATCCCCCCGGAGGAGCTGGAGGAAGTGTCCCTGCTTAGACTGCTGCCCCCACGACCTGATCCCGGAAGAAGATGGATGGGTGGATGGATGGATGGATGGGATCCAAAGTAGAACAGGTTAAAAAGTAGCACTGTTTTTGAAATCAGGACAATTTGACTCCCATCCAGAAGTCATTTTCAATCTGATGGTTCTGGCCTGAGAAACTAGAATTTATGAAACAAGTGTAATCCCTCATTCATCCAGGAGGTTCATGGAAAAGTTTCTAAGGTAGTCATCTGGACAATGTTTGTAAAAATCAAGACGTTTCGACTTCCATCAGAAATATGTTCTCAATATGTCTTCCTTGAACCATTTATCGAATGTATACTGCAGTGAGCCAGATAAGTACTGCCCTTAAAGAAGTAGTTTTAACTTAAACTGCACTACCTTTGTTTACATGCTTACCTTGTTATGGGTTGTTCTAACAAGCTTTAGGATAATGCAATGAATCTTAAACTGTTAAATATGTTTTTGTTGTATTTATGTGTGAAGGCTAAAGCAGCAGCACATTGAGATCATATCAAAGTAATTTGTGGGGTGTTATTAGCTTACATGCTTGTATAAATGATTGAAAACACCCCAATCCAATTAGCTAGTTTGACAATGTTCAGAGGAAGATCTATCGGAACTTTCTGAAGTCATTTATCTTTTGTTGTATGACCCTGTCTTTTATATATAAAGATTTGCTAACAATTAGCCTTTGCACAAAAGCTTTAGTGAACTTTGAAACAATGGCTAAGTAGCTGTAAACTTTTCTCGGAAATAACACCGACATTTTTCAATTATTGAGTTAATACAGGCAGCCTGAATGTATGCTAAGCACTTGGCAGAAGAGTATTGCTTTGAATACAGAGATCTGCTTTGAGGTCAACTTATAATGTACCTGTTGTTTAGTATTCAGCCCTGCTGGTGTGTACGAGCTCAAGTGTAGAGAAATGTTAATTTTCTTTTGAAATATCCCTATTATGCGGGAAAGAATCCAACAATAAAGCTTAATCTTTTTTTTCTATAAGCCTTGGGTCTTTAAAAAGTGAAATATCTCCCTCAAAGAGCGACAGTGGCATGTCACATCATGTGACCTTGTGATAAGCCAATGGCCTTTGTCCTAAAGTGTTTTCTTCTATACGTTGACATGGTGCCATGTGTGGCCGACATGGATGTGTGGATTGTCCATTCATCATCAAAACAGACGATTATTTACTTTTCACCTTGCAGCTATGTTCTTCACAGCGATAAAATACAACGTGAAAGTAAGTAAACAGTAAACACATAAGCACACAACAGAAAGGAAGTAACAACAGCTTATAAGTGACACGTCACCACCAACACCGGTGACAGTTCTGAAGATGGCTCACAGATAGCAGCCGAAACATGTCAAGGTAAATACTTCTCACTCACAAAAGGTTGTCTGACTAGAAGAAAACATAAATACATTATAAACTGAAGACAAGATGAACGTAAAAAAACAACAACATACGCGTAAAGTTCATGTTGTTTCTGATTGACAGCTGTCAAACATAATGCAGGAGTAATGGGTCCTTATTAAAGGACACATATTATTGTGACCTTTTCGTGCTTTCGAACAATGTTCCGTCATCAAAAACAGACCTTGAGTTGCATTTGTCTGCACTCACACTATTTTGAGGAATGCTGGTTAAAAAATCTTCTCCCTCCGACCGTCAAACGTGCTTCTTGCTGAACTCCCTCAATCGATTATGTTTTTCCAATTTTATACTTATCACTTATTTGAGAATCTTCTGCTGTTTTTAGTCCTTAAATCATTGCCAGACTCGTTCTGAGCCTATCTGCCGTCACGATAACTGCTACAGCAAATCCACACAATAACGTCTTTTCACTAGAAAAGACTAGATTGTATGTATAGCGCTGGCGCCATCTGCTGGCTGGATGCACTCAGTAATAATTTCATCGTGTAATTTCATTGTGACTGATAATACAGGTCATAGAATGAATAAGAAACTTTATTTTTGTTTTAAAACATGAAATGGCAAATTTAAGAGCATGTTTAAAGAAAGGGGTTCAGAGGTTGTCATCCAGACGCCGTTTAAAGATCGAGACGTTTCGACTTTTATCCAAAAGTCATTGTCAATCAGAGAGCTGGTATGGGAACCTGGGCCTTATATGCTACTCTAAGTAGTGGGAGTCCAGCCCCCAGGGAGGAGTCACTGCACTCCTGTCTTTGTTATAAGATTGTTTGTTTGTCACCTGGGATTTAATTAATTGGTCTATCTTGTTGATTAATGGTTGGCCTCACCTAGTTTCACCTGTGTCTAAAGGTCTATTGTTATCTTGATAGCTGGCTGTTGCTCCCTCCTCACTACTGATTGCCTCATTAGCATTTGACTGGTCTATTGATCTGGACCAAGGTGTCAGGATGCTGTCATAAATTTTGGCTAAATTAAATCTTAAGCCCCCATTCCTGTTCAGGGAAGGATTTTCTCTTTTTACAAAAATGGCCTCCTTTACTCCTCTTTCAAACCAGTTCTTCTCTCTGCTCAAAATCTTCACCTCACTGTCCTCAAACGAGTGATTTGTAGCTTTTAGATGCAGATGGACTGCACTCTGCGGTCCGGTGGAGGAACATCTTCTGTGTTGGTACAGCCTTTTGTGCAATGGCTGTTTTGTTTCTCCTATGTAACGTTCTTTACAACTGTCCTCACTGCACTCAACGAATAAACTACATTGCTCTGTTTCTCTGTCGGCCTCTTGTCTTTCGGGTGGACCAGTTTCTGTTTAAGCGTGTTGCCAGGTTTGTAATAGACAGGGATGTCGTGTTGTCTAAAAATCCTTTGAAACTTCTCAGACAGGCCCGAGACATAAGGGATAGAGACACCCCTCCTGCTGGGGTCTTTATCCTTTCTGTCCTGTTTCTTGGCTCTTCTGACTTTGTTAAAGGCCCAGTTAGGGTATCCACAAGCTGAGAGGGCACGATGGACGTGTTCTTCCTCCTTCTTTCTCCCCTCAGAGCTGGTGGGTACTTCATGGGCTCTGTGTTGCAAGGTCCTAATCACTCCCAGCTTGTGCTGCAGTGGGTGGTTGGAATCGAACAGTAAGTACTGGTCTGTGTGGGTGGGTTTCCTTTATACTTCTGTCTGAAGGCTGCCTTCCTCCTCTCTGATTGTGGAGCAATCAAGAAACGCCAACCGGTTGTCCTTAGCATCTTCTCGGGTGAACTTAATGTATACATCCAACCCATTGATATGCTCAGAGAAAGTTTCCAGCTCTTGTTTCTTGATTATCACAAACGTATCGTCCCACGTAACGCAGCCAGAGGCTCGGAGGTGTGCCCAGGAAGGAGGTCAGAGCCTTCTTCTCGAAGTGTTCCATATATAGGTTGGCTACGATCGGCGAGACCGGCGAGCCCATAGCACAGCCGTGGATCTGTCTGTAAAAATGTCCCCTGAATTGGAAGTAAGTTGTGTTAAGGCAGATGTCCAATAATTGGCAGATGTATTCAGGTGTGAGTTTGGTCCTTTCCGGTAGGGTTGAGTCCTCCTGCAGTCGCATCCTCACTGCTGCCACTGCCTCCGAGGTAGGAATACAAGTGAAAAGGGACACCACGTCGTACGAGACCATAACGTCATCTGGGTCCATATGTCTCACTTTGCTCACAAAGTGCTGTGTGTTGTCCACATGATGTTCTGAGTTCCCCACTAATGGAGCCAAGATGGAGGTTAAGTGTTTAGCTACATTGTATGTGATGGAGTCCGTGCTACACACAATGGGTCTCAATGGGACATTCTCTTTGTGTATTTTGGGGAGGCCATAAATACATGGAATGGCTTCACCAGGATACAGTCTGTAGTACAGAGGCCTGTCAATCAACTCCTCCTTCTCAAGCTTCTGTAGACAGTCTATAACCTTCTTCTTGTAGCTACTTGTGGGGTCCCTTTTCAGGTTAGGGACAGCCCAAGGTGAGACAAGTATTAACAGGAATAGCTGGATCAAAAACCTTTCAGACCGCATCCTGACTCAGGCAGAAATAGATGTCCTTTCCAAAGGACTCAATTTCTCGGTCACCTCCAACCATATCCCAACAACAGATTACATCACAGCCACTGAGACAGCCATCAGAAACAACAAATTGAATGATGCCGAGGCAGCAGACCTCAGGATGCGGGTCACCGCCACCCTGAAAAGTGCCAAACCACCCCCTTCTAACATCACACCAGAAGAGAGGAAGGCACTTTCAGCTTTACAAAAGGACCATACCATAAACATCTTACCAGCTGACAAAGGACGCTGCACAGTGATCTTGAACACAGCGGACTATGAGTCCAAGGTCAACAGTCTCCTTGAGGACACCTCCACATATGAAAGACTGAAAAGGGACCCCACAAGTAGCTACAAGAAGAAGGTTATAGACTGTCTACAGAAGCTTGAGAAGGAGGAGTTGATTGACAGGCCTCTGTACTACAGACTGTATCCTGGTGAAGCCATTCCATGTATTTATGGCCTCCCCAAAATACACAAAGAGAATGTCCCATTGAGACCCATTGTGTGTAGCACGGACTCCATCACATACAATGTAGCTAAACACTTAACCTCCATCTTGGCTCCATTAGTGGGGAACTCAGAACATCATGTGGACAACACACAGCACTTTGTGAGCAAAGTGAGACACCTCGTATGGACCCAGATGACGTTATGGTCTCGTACGACGTGGTGTCCCTTTTCACTTGTATTCCTACCTCGGAGGCAGTGGCAGCAGTGAGGATGCGACTGCAGGAGGACTCAACCCTACCGGAAAGGACCAAACTCACACCTGAATACATCTGCCAATTATTGGACATCTGCCTTAACACAACTTACTTCCAATTCAGGGACATTTTTACAGACAGATCCACGGCTGTGCTATGGGCTCGCCCGGTCTCGCCGATCGTAGCCAACCTATATATGGAACACTTCGAGAAGAAGGCTCTGACCTCCTTCCTGGGCACACCTCCGAGCCTCTGGCTGCGTTACGTGGACGATACGTTTGTGATAATCAAGAAACAAGAGCTGGAAACTTTCTCTGAGCATATCAATGGGTTGGATGTATACATTAAGTTCACCCGAGAAGATGCTAAGGACAACCGGTTGGCGTTTCTTGATTGCTCCACAATCAGAGAGGAGGAAGGCAGCCTTCAGACAGAAGTATACAGGAAACCCACCCACACAGACCAGTACTTACTGTTCGATTCCAACCACCCACTGCAGCACAAGCTGGGAGTGATTAGGACCTTGCAACACAGAGCCCATGAAGTACCCACCAGCTCTGAGGGGAGAAAGAAGGAGGAAGAACACGTCCATCGTGCCCTCTCAGCTTGTGGATACCCTAACTGGGCCTTTAACAAAGTCAGAAGAGCCAAGAAACAGGACAGAAAGGATAAAGACCCCAGCAGGAGGGGTATCTCTATCCCTTATGTCTCGGGCCTGTCTGAGAAGTTTCAAAGGATTTTTAGACAACACGACATCCCTGTCTATTACAAACCTGGCAACACGCTTAAACAGAAACTGGTCCACCCGAAAGACAAGAGGCCGACAGAGAAACAGAGCAATGTAGTTTATTCGATAGAGTGCAGTGAGGACAGTTGTAAAGAACGTTACATAGGAGAAACAAAACAGCCATTGCACAAAAGGCTGTACCAACACAGAAGATGTTCCTCCACCGGACCGCAGAGTGCAGTCCATCTGCATCTAAAAGCTACAAATCACTCGTTTGAGGACAGTGAGGTGAAGATTTTGAGCAGAGAGAAGAACTGGTTTGAAAGAGGAGTAAAGGAGGCCATTTTTGTAAAAAGAGAAAATCCTTCCCTGAACAGGAATGGGGGCTTAAGATTTAATTTAGCCAAAATTTATGACAGCATCCTGACACCTTGGTCCAGATCAATAGACCAGTCAAATGCTAATGAGGCAATCAGTAGTGAGGAGGGAGCAACAGCCAGCTATCAAGATAACAATAGACCTTTAGACACAGGTGAAACTAGGTGAGGCCAACCATTAATCAACAAGATAGACCAATTAATTAAATCCCAGGTGACAAACAAACAATCTTATAACAAAGACAGGAGTGCAGTGACTCCTCCCTGGGGGCTGGACTCCCACTACTTAGAGTAGCATATAAGGCCCAGGTTCCCATACCAGCTCTCTGATTGACAATGACTTTTGGATAAAAGTCGAAACGTCTCGATCTTTAAACGGCGTCCGGATGACAACCTCTGAACCCCTTTCTACGATGGACCACACCTGGACGAATGAGGGTTTACATCGAAGCATGTTTAAAGGCTAACTGCAATATGAAAAATGCAGAATATTTTTTCCAGACTCATTCTGAGCATTTCTGCCCTGTAAACATGTTCACTGCTTCTGATCATCGCATGTCACGTAGTCTCTTAAAGTGATAACATAACTAAATTGTGTAAACGGTAGGTGCCATCTACTGGCTGCATACACTCAACAAGTACAAAGGCAGACTGCAGAGAAACTTGTTCATATACGTTGATGTAATCCCTCATTCGTCCAGGCATGTTCCACCGTAGAAAAGGTTTCAGGGGTTGTCATCTTGACGCTGTTTGAAGATCGAGACGTTTCGGCTTCTATCCAGAAGTCATTGTTAATCAGTCAATGATTGACAATGACATCTGGATAGAAGCCGAAACGTCTCGATCTTCAAACAACACCCAGATGACAACCCCTGAAACCTTGTTCATATACCTCATAATAATAAAAATTGTTTAAAAACATGAGATATTTAAGGTACTCAAGAGCATGTTTAAAGGCTAATTACAATATGAAAACTGCATCAAATTTTTCCTTTAAACTAATAATTTCAACATCAATACTATCACCGAGCCGCTCATAGAGACACTGCATTGTAAGGTGAGTGTGAGTGTTCAATGAGGATCCAGTTTCTCCAAAGCCAGATACATAAACAATGTAGATTTAGTTACATGACACAGACAGACACCTGTCAGTCTGTGAGTAAATGTGCTTGATGAGGTCCTTTCACTTTCACACATGTGTCCACATCCTGTTACGGCTACGGTCCATCTCTGAACTCCTGAAAAGTCTTGAATCTTTTTTCCCAATCATGCACCCACATGTCTCACTTCTGTTTCCTCTGTACCAAAGTAATGCACGGCAAAAAATTCAGAGTCAATGTGAATATCGTTGTTTAAGTTTACAACCCTCAATTTATCTATGAATTTGAGAATTATGTCTTAAAAATAGATACACACAGTTGTTTAATTCTGGTGGTGTACAGTTGGTGTGTGCTAATCATCAATCAATCCGGCTCTGGATAAACAGAAGAAGACGAAGACGAAAACTTGACACATTTTTTACTTGTTTAGCAATGGCTGACCAGGCCATACTTTATTTATTTACTCACTCACTTCATACCCACGTCACTTAAAAATGCATGTCCAAACCTACTTTTCTCTCACACATTGTCTTAGTGATGTTGTACCCCTCTGAATCCGCCACCTAATTATTTATCATCTTTTGTCTGCACCTCTCTGCACATTTTGGTTGAGGCGGGGAGCACAGTGCCAAGATGTGTATGAATTATTAGACTAATGGGCTTAAGTGGCTTGTCCCAACAGTGTGCCCCCCTCTAACATATTCAAATACACAAAGAAAAGATTCAAACAAAGCCAAAATACACCCCCCTCCTTCACTATTGTCTCACTCTTTGAGGTTGAGATTAAAATTCATCAGACTTTGCCTTTTCCGCTCCCCTCTCTTCATCTAACACTGTTTTGTAAGCACTAAGTGATTCATTGTTATTAAATTGAGAAATGTGTGCTATGCTTTTATTCTTAGTGAAGGCTTTTAGAGGGTGAGCTTTGAAAATGTGTCTTTAAAAGATTGAATATTATCTTTAGTGAAGAATGGAGATGTTATGAATAGGGCAAAATAACAGGACAATGGAGGGTCACAGTGGGACAGTCTCCATCAACTTACAATGAACTTGTTCTAGGGCATTTCTTTTATTATTCGATGATCTTTTTTCCTGGCAATTTGTCGTTTAAAAGAAACTGTAATAAAGTAATTGTAAGAAAAAAATAACATGTTTTGAATGTCAGAGACTATAGAAATCTGACGTTACTTCTTGAATGCACCTTTTGATTACCAAGCTTTATACAATGAGATGACCTGTGCATTCATCAAAAGTTCCTAGTAAATAACACCTTTTGCAGTTCTCTGACAGCAACAGTCTTGATGTTCAAACACTATATAGACCCAAACCCCCCATATTTTACAACAAACCTAATGACAAATCAAAATATAAAATCTAGTGACTTTATTTTATGCTTTCTTTTTCTAACTGTCTTAAAAAATAAAATGGTAAAATCCAAAGCGATTGTCCATTTTTATATAGTTTTTGTATGATGATGTCTATTGAGCCACATAGGCCCAAATCATCCACTTCTGTCCAATAAATACTGTATTTAAGATCCTGCTAAAATAAACTGATACTGTTGGAGGCTGATTTGCATATGCTTTGATATTTTGGACATCTAAATCTAAAATCTAAAATTACAAGTTTAAAAAATAAGTCTGCTGTCTTCTGTGTTGAGCCGCTCTTATTAACGCCGACCTCTTTACATTGCCTTTGGAGAGCGAACAGAGCAGTAAATACAAGTTTAATGACAAGGCGGGACAATTATATGTTTAAAAGTTCCTACAAGTTGATTTTATAACAAGTCTCCTTTAAGAGGTTTTTAGTCTTATATAGCATTGCATTGGCTTAGTTTTCCTGATTTCTTTGTGTCTGTCTGAGCAAATAAACCTCACTGTTTTGCTCACACAGCCAAATACCCACAGTGTCTAACATAGACTTCAATCAGTGGGTCAAGCAGCTCCCCAAAAAACAGGCAAAATCACAAGAACAACCTCCAAAAGCGGCGCACCCCTGGAGACCTCCTTAATGAACCTACGTCCAAGTCGGACACACATTGACGCCCATTTCCAAACTTTTTATTTTTATGTTCTATTGTGCATCAAACTCTCCTAAAATGCATAACAAGACTCTTTCATGGATCAAAAGCAAGCGACGGCGCTCATTGTGCCAACACGGGGTAAAAAAATACATGGTGCGAGGGAGAAATACCTTATTATTGTTATCAAAGTGAAGCCAGCTCCTTTCCTGCTGCTCTTGTGGGACCTCGGAGTGCTCACGGACCCAGGGGGAATCTAAACATGACCCGTATTCAAACACACACTTCTCCGCACGTTGATTCGTTTGTAAAATTAGTCCATTCTCTCTGACCCCGTCTTTTCATCCTCCGCAGCGGTGCATATTTTAAGTCCCTATTCCTGCGCTTGTTTTGCTAATTGGTGGCTATACTTTGCCCAGCACTGATATCCTTTGATCAGCGCAGATCATTACGTTTACCTCATTAATTGGCACAATGTTGATTTTTCTACACCCCCCAAAAATATTTAAGCGTCCAAGCTTTTTAATATTGTGTTCATATATGAAAGTAGACAAAGAGTGAACAGCTATTTTGACTTGTATTGATAGACAAACTTTGTACTTGGGCTGGATGGAAAAGCTGGAATGAGAATTTCAGGGTTTCTTCTGATCATTTGGGTTAAAATAGACAACTTGTGCAGCCAGGCTTATTCAAAACTTGACACGCTTCAAATGCAGCGGTAGGTCCATGTGTTGATTCCTATTTAAAATCATGCTAAAATTATGGCTAGCCTATTTCTCTCGGCTTTTGGAGTGGTGACTTTATATTATGGGGGTCACTCTGAAAAAGTACGAGAACCACTAAGGTCAGTAGTACTTGGGATAGTAGAGGAAGTAATGCTAATCTTCATTGTTTGTCTGTGAAGTTCAGAGTACTAAGGATTATAGTACTATCAATAATTTGGAAATCAAACACAGAACCCTCTTTGCAGTGAGCTGAAAGTGCTAACTATTAGGACTACTTTGCTGTCAAATGATGCATATAACGGATATTTTGTCATTTACAACATTTCCGCAAGATTTAAAGTTGGAGTACCTGATTTTCAAACCATAAAAAATAAGTAGGTTTAAAAGGTAGTAGGTTTAGAAAAGCAAAGCAGGGTGGACTTCACAAAGTAGTATAAATGCAGTAAAATGTAAGGCTATAGTGTTGGGTTTAGGCCTAGGGTTAGGCTTAGGGCAAAGGGTGAGAGTAAGGTTTATCATTCTAAAAAGTAACACTGTGACAAAAAAGGCACTTTTATCCGTGTTCAAAGACAATTCAATTCTTTATAATTTGACGCAGAAAGTAATGCTTTTACAACAAAGTGTTTCGTACTCATGCTTTAAAAGTAATAACACAATATCCTACTACTACCTGTGCCTTGCAGAACAGCTTTACTTTGATACTAGACACTGTACAAGTCTCCAAAACAAGTGCATCCACTTGTACCATAAACATACAGTCAGTTTTATCCCTTTGTGTACATAGCGTTTGAACATGCATGACATACACACTGCAACCCAGTAAACAGACTCTATTTACACTTCCACTCTGCAATAGTTGTCATTACTCTAGTCTGTCTGTATTACACGCCTTTTCATCACAGGCTCCTTAAAAGATTTTCTGTCTGACAATAGGCTGTTGTCTGTGTTGTTGTCTTCATTGTCAGTGCGTCCAGACTCAGATTGTGTTGCATATAAAGACGTGGATCCGTGTTTTCCTTTCTCTTTCCTCTCCGTTCAGATTACATCGTAGACGAGTCTTTCTGCAGGCGCCGCTCCATTGTGTTGTCACTGTGAGCCCTGCGCCCTCCTATTATCATATAGATAAGTGAATGTTTGTGTAGAGCTGCGACAGGGAAGTGCTCCTCTAATGTACTCTATTGTGTATGTTGCTCAAATTGGCCCCTGTCGCCTCTGTCTCCCACACTCTGCGCTCCGCTCTTTATCACAGGAGGCGACACAATGGATAAAAAAGTGAGTTTTTTGAGGGAACACATTTTTATATCTTTGAATAAACACTTTTCCCCATATACTATACAATTGTAACAACAATTTCTAATGAGGTTTAACTATCAGTCTTGTGCTTGTCCCCAGCCTGGATAAATGGAGAGGGTCATATGAAGGAAGTCTAAAACATATATTCATTTTCCATTGGAGAATTTTCTTTAGGAATCAATAGCAATAATTCATATTTTTTGCTGGTAAAACTATCGATGCATCCAGCTCCTCCGGAAGGATCCTGATGCGCTCCCATCCCACAGAGATAGTCCCTCCAGCGTGTCCAGGGTCTTCAGGAGGCTCTAGAACAGATGCCCAAGCCACCTCAGCTGCTCCTCTTGACGTGGAGGAGCAGCGGCTCTACTCTGAGCTCCTCCTGTGTAACTGAGCTCCTCATCCTATCTCTAAGAGAGCGCAAAGCCACTCTTCGGAGGAAACTCATTTTGACTGTTTGTATCCGCGATATTGTTCTTTCGGTCATCACCCAAAGCTCATGACCAGCTGAGTGTAGGAAGGTGATTGACAGGTAAATCGAGAGCTTTGTCTTTCGACTCAGCTCCTTCTGCACCTCAATAGTTTGATACAGCTACCGCATCCCTGCAGACAATGCACCGATCCCCCTGTCAATCTCACACTCCATCCTTCCCTCACTCTAATTTATCAAACACAACCAACGAGAAACTGATGATATTAATGTGATGAGAATAAAGAGACAAAATCAATTATTACCCTTTTCTCTAAATTGGACAAGACTTATTTGTTCACCTTTTATTTTTCTTTTGTGATCGATTCTAAATTGTGAGAATGGAATCGCCCATGACACTTCAGGCCTGAGTTGATTTGATTGGCTGGTTCTCTGTGTACCAGAGAATCAATCTGTAAATACCTTTTCTTTACAGCTAAACACATTGATTTTCTTTGTAAGGTCCTTGTAGCATGTTTCTTCAAGGGTAATTTCCCCAAGGGTCTTGATATTTGACAAAAAACTAAGGAAGCTCGGCATTAGAGCACATTTTGCAAATGCACAAAGTGATGCACTTTTGACACTCACAAGCTAATAAAACCGTTTGTTGAAGGGAATAAGTAACTTTTCTCTCTGGTTCCATCTTTCAAATTGTCTATATTATCAAATGAGCAGTATTATTCATTTAACTGTTTTCTTAGGCATCTGACACTGATGAAAAATTCAAACATTTTTTGTTAAAGTATCTGCTTAAGAAAAAAATAAGTTAATGGGTCATAGTGACCCAGAGATAATGGAGACAGATTTTGTGTCTTTATGAAAGTGGAGTCGCTTGAAAAGGTGCACGATGTACATTTTCTGGTGGGGGTTCACCAGATGCTTGCCTTCATAGAGATTTTATGACTTTACCTGGAATGTTCCACTAAACTTATCAATCTTACATTTATTCAATTACAAGTCCTTATGAAAAGAAAACAGAATTTAAGAAGCATGTGGAAAGAATAACAGATCCATGCAGACGAGTAGATTAGGATCCCTCCAAAGAAGTCTTTAAAATAATCTTTAAAAAATATCTTTAAAAATAATATCACATATAAGGACAATAATACACATACATTTGTATAAAGTAGTCAAATAGTTCAAATATGATAACATGTCTTATATGGCTTTGTTATATTTACAGTAATTGTGCAGATGGCATTTAAGAATAAAAACTTCCAGATCAGTTAAGTGTTTTGTTTACGTGCCCACAACACATTAAAAAAGACGGCCTAAGTTTCTGTGAAGAATAAACAAATCACTAAAGTGTACACAGCTTGTCTGCAGACGCTGACATGTTGTTGTCTGTCTGTTGTCTGTTGTTGAGAGACAGAATAATAGCACAGTTAGGGGCTGTTTAACTCAACCATATGTTCAACTCCACAGCAGATTTTTTTCTGATAGTATGTGATATTTGTGAGCTTTTTCTGAGCTACCACAGCATTGTCACCATTGTCTCTTCAAAAAGCACATATAATTGTAGCAGAGCAGAAGGGAGACGGTGGCTCAGTGGTACAGGTTCAACCTCGAACCCGAAGGTTGCATTACAGTTGTTAATACCGGGGGTTTAGTAGATAAAACAGATCTATTTGATCTTTTCCTCTACTCTATTGATATACAGATTTTTTATTTAGTTTGTTATTTTGAACACATTTAGTCTTATTTTTATCTTATTTTGAACCTCTGTTTTCTTCTGTTGGTCAGTTTACGAAGATTAAGACTAATTTATTATCGTTACCTCAGTGTGACGACAGAATAATATGCAAGTGAGCAAGAACAAAAGCCACATTGCAATAGCTTGTCTTAAGTCTTCTGAACTGCAGCTCTTGTGATTGTTGTGGAAGTGTTGGAAGGATGTTAATTTGAATTGAAATTAAAATGTTATTATGATATGCAAACTTGGATTATTGTCTGTTTAAGATCCCATGATATATGATAAAAAGAACAGTTATGATATTGGTTCGATTGGGACATTCTTCAAAGGAAAAATATTATGCGTTTGTTGTCCATATCCTTTAAACATGTTCTTGAGTACCTTAAATTTGCCATCTCATGTTCTGAATTAAAAATAAAAGTTTATTATGAACTAAATGAAACTATTTCTCTACTGTGTGCATTTACTGAATGCATCCAGCCAGCAGATGGCACCTAGCACTATACACAATTTAGTTATGTTAGCACTTTAACTACAACGTTCAGCCTAGCAGTAGCAATTATTGTTTAGATGGCAGAAATGCTCCGAATGAGTCAGGTGATGATTGAAGGACTTAAGTGCAGCAGGAAGCTTTTCTGAAACTTGGAGGGGCAAGGATTTTCTACCAAACATTCCTCCAAACAGCGCAAATGCAGCAAAATGCAACTTCAGGTCGGGACATTGTTAGAACATGGTTAAAAGATCAAAAAAGTTACCGTAGCAGAATATGTCCTTTAAAACCATATGTATTTTTGTCAACATAACCCACCCCTGTGAGTATTGTAGGTTTTCATTGTTTATGGCTGTAAGTATAACGCTGTATGATATGCTCCTGTCTGTTTACACGTGCCAGACTGATCCAGGACTTCCTCCCTCCTCTGAGCCGTCTTCTACTTTCAACATCCTCCTCTTTCTTATGGAAAAGAGCCAATTAGACTTGTGTCTGTTTGTTTTACACAAAATGGCTTTTAATTAGTGCGATCAAAAAGGCTTGGTTCTGCAGGCCCCGGGATCCACTTTGTAGTTCCCCTTCCAGATCGCGCTGTGGTTTGATGCCACCTGATAGGACGCCAGAACAATCAGAGCACTTATAATGAATGCACGCTCACTCCGTCCTCTAACTGTGTGTCTTTTGTTGCATTGTTATCGCACCAGCCTGAGCCTAATTCAGTCTTTCTTCTCCTCTGTCTCCTCTGTCTCTGATCTTTGGGCTTTTAATGATGGTCAGTGTGGGCACAGCTGGACACTGCTGTTTGTGCGTCTGCTGTGACAAAATACCGTTCGAAATTTGAGACACAAGAATCAAACCATTGTAGTCTCGGCACATCAGATAATTATTATGGTGTCAGCAACTATGAGAAAGAATTAGAAATATCAAACTGTTAAACTAAGAGTTCTTTGAAAAAGCAGAACATTAGATGTGTCAGATTGTTAGTGTTCCAACTTTACATACAGACTCTGTGACCCATTTTTAGCCATTATTCCTGTATTTTTATTTTTATTTGATAATTCTTATACCAATTCGTACCAAAAGCATAAAGATACAATTAGACTTGACTGAGACTACTGACAGAATCACACTCTAGAGCTGGACAATTGGGGAAAAATAGTTAATTGCAATTTTTCTTACCACAAATTTGCAATTCAGTAATAGAATTCTGTTCAAAGTTCACAACCCAACACAACACAACCAGGACAACCATTGACAAAAAGAAAAAAAAAAAGAAACATGAACTGAAAAACTAATAACAGTATGTTTTCTGTCACTGTTAGTCAAGTTTGTGTTGCTTTTAGATGAGTTTTGTCACTTTTAGACACATATTAGTTGTGCTTTTGTTGCTTGTTTCAGAAGATGTTTTAAGAAACCCAAACAACAGGGTTTGTGATTTTTATGCCGAATAAAAAGAGATATTTTGTTGTTTGTGGAGGAAATTATTGCACTCAAAAATTGCAGCCTTTTCGATTTGCTAATTGCATCCAGTCAAATTGTAATTTAGATTCAATTTTGAATAATTGTGCAGCCCTACCACACACCTTGTAAAATTAGAATAAACACTAAAAGTTGTCCAAATATTGAAATTATAAGTGCTGTTTACGTCAGAAAGTTTGTTTGCAATCACACCAAACCAAAGTGTGACTAAACCAATCCTGGACTAGACTAAAACAACATGCCCTCAGATCTCACACATAACATGTATGTCTTTGTCTGCTGCTGTCCACTGGCTCAGCTCTGACAGTGGCTGCGGGGAGTGGTCATGTGACCTCGGCGTAGCTCTAATTCACTCGTGTTTGTGTCTGAGAGACCGAGGCTGGACTGACAGCTGTCGTCCTGCCGCACTCACTCAGGTTTGTACCGTCATACTCTCTGACAGTCCCTCACACTATGCATTTTCATACGCAGCTCATGGATTTCTCTCTTCATGTGCAGTGAAGATAGAAGAGAATATGTACAGCACTGGACTTCCCTGAATTATGCTAATTTAATTGATCTGACATACCTATTTCATGCACAAACCTATTTGAGTGATGGGAACGATATGGCAAAAAGCCTTTGCACATGCTTCCACACAACATGACATTTTTTGAGCGTGTGTGCCACATTGATACACCCACCCAATAGAAATGGTATTGAAATTGTTGTTACATTAATGTGTATTAATGTGTTAAATATTAATTAATTTGTAACTGGACATAATCGCCTATTATGATTCATATTACTTGTATGGATAAAATCCAACCTTTCCTGAATGATACATTTCTTTTACCTTTCATACTTTGGCCTGTTCATTGCTGTTCACATGTTTTTCTCCTTCTATCGTTTCAGACACGGAGGCTCAGGCTCCAGTGACTACTGCTCCTTAGATGCCCCACCGCCATCTCACGGCTATGGCCTGTAGACCAGGATGCTCTTCATCTGCCTGGAAGAACATTCTCTCATTAGATGAACTGTTCCTCATCTGCCTGGAGGAAGTCTCGCTTTCTAGATGAGCCACCAACCTTCCTCCTGAGTGGTTCTGGCTCCACAGTCCGAATGGATGCATCAGTCCTGCATTATCTGCAGTTTGTCCGTCCATGGGAGTAGAATCTCTCCTTCACTGTGGTTTCCACTTTTTCCCACAGTGTTTTTTGTAGTTTGCAGAAGCGCCTAAGGATAAAATTCCTGTGCTTTATTCTGTGTTGTCCTGACAAAATAAACAACAACTGACAACAAGGCATTTGTCTAAAATGTTTCTCTTTCTAACCTAACCTAACCTCAGCTTTCTCCCACAAAGTTTTTTTTTTTTTTCTTCAAACATTTACATAAACTGATGAACACATTTCTAATCCTGTTCACATCACTTCCAAAAACAACGTTGCAATTTTAAACTTTTCATCAAAAACAAACTTATTTTACTGTGACCCTGGACCTAGCAGTGGCATTAACATGACCTAACCCAAACTCTGTCCCTCCATCTCTCAGTCTGTCTCTCTCCCTGCACATGTCACACTGTTTAAAGCCCCACAGTTTCCCTTCATTTCCATATAATTAGATTGTGTGTGAAAGGCTACTTCCAGAGCATTGATTAAGTGTCAGAGGAGAGAAGAGGAGAGCAGACACACATCAGGGGGACAGGAGGGTCAAGGCACTGCACTGACCTGTGTCACACAAGCACACACCATTAAGAAGCTGCTGTCTCTCTCCACAGTGAATGTGTTGTACTAATAATGTCCCATGCAGTGGCCTTGTTCTTTGATTAAATCTTATCTTTTTGTTCAGTTTGACAGAACGAGAGCAGGCAGTGGTGTTTTCTGCTCTGGCTCCCATTGTCTGTGTTTTAATTTATGATTTGTGGAGTCTGACTCGTGGTGTTACGAGCCTGCCCTATATCAGTGGTTACAAACCTTTTTTGTCTCGAGTCTCACGCAGCTCGGCTGCTTTATTTTCTTGCTTTAATGGCATTGTGGACCAAATTTATCCAAAACATTTATAAAGTTGTGAAAGTACAAAATATTTTAATACCCTGTAGTAAATGTTCACGCACCCCTGGTTGGAAAACACTGCCCTATAAGGACAAACAGCATGAGTCCACTCAAATTAACTTATTCTGTGCAAATTATATCAGCTATGTCCAAATTTCTTTGTTTGAACCAGAAGCTTAATCAAAAATATTGGTTTTAGCCAAATATGATACGTTTTTTGTATTGTTTTAAATACAAAAAAGTTTTGCATTGCATTATTCAAATGAACTTGAACAACTGTCAAATGCCGCACATTTGTGAGTTTGAACTTTTCTTTGTGACTTTAAAATAATTATTTGTCCCTGCACACAGATATATGAGTTGTTCTTCATTTATTCTCTTTTATCAACCATCTGATAAAAGGAAACTATTCAATTCCTGGACATCTAAAACATAAAAAGAAAGCTATAACCCACTTATTTTCAGTCAATCAATTATTCCGAGATGAATCAGGATCAGTTTGACACCAAACCTACAGATTTAGTTGTTGAGTGCACTAGATTAGCCTAGATTGTTCCATTACTGATAGACACTTTCATCAGTGATGGCTTTTCAATTCTTGCCAAAGCTATTATTGTAAATGAACCAGTGTTAACGTTCATTGTTTATGGTGTATTGTGTGGTGTTCTAGAGCAGTGGTTCTCAACCTGGGGGCAACTCTGTCACTTTGTGGATCACCTGTTTTTTTGTGTTAGGGTCGTGAATGCCAACTCTTGTTATTTTGGGGGTCACGACTGAAAATGGTTGAGAAGCAGTGTTCTAGAGTACAAGATACGGTACCATGTTGAGGAGCAGTCCTGACCTCCCTCTGCCCCTCCACCTGCTGCTTGCTCCAGGTTTGTGGCTCACAGACAGGATTGAACATGACACGAGAGGAGCTTCATCAAGCCCCAGCTGATTCCAGATAACAATCGTCTCCGTGCTCACAACGGCTCGGCTCTCGGTGCTAAGTGCTAATTAGCAGAACAAAGCATCTGTTGTTCTTTAAACACATGACAGTTAAACATTTCATCTATCGCCTGCCTCCTCAGATCCTCGTCCCACTGGAGGAGAGGAGGATAGATGACAGCACTGAACGCACTCCAACCAGAGGAACACATGCTCTCATTCAAAAGGCTGTGTAGTCTGCTGTTGGAAGCACATTTTGTCACTTCAAATCTGTAAAGTTGTAACATTTCATGATAACTGTGGAACAAAGAGTATTAGAAAAACACACAGTTATATAGGTTTGACTTCACAAAACAATATTTCAAAAGCTGTTGAGTTTCTTCAAAGATAACTTTGACTGAGGCTCCGAATCAGTTAGATAGTAAGTAAACCCAAAAGCTTAGATGTCATCAACCACAAATGTGCAACACCTCAAACCACTACACCACCTGTGAGCACAATAGTGTATATTGAAAGGCGATGTACCTGATTTTTACTGTTTTGAAACGTGAAAAACAAAACTACTTCATGGATATGTGGATGTGCACGTACTAAAGTAAAATATATTTTGCTCCTGTACAGATATATTGTAAAAGTATCTATTTGGGCCTAAATGAGACCACAGCGCTTTCTCTGGATCTATTTATTTATACAAGAAGCAGGAAGTGCGTCATTAGTTTGTTAGATTTACCCGGGACAGAAAAACTCACTCTGGGCTCAAAGACTCCTGTAGAGTGCTTTTAAACTCATGGTCAATATTTAGGATGCTGGGACTGCAGTAGGTAAGTGAGCAATACTTGTGACTGATGTAAAGAATTTAAAACGCACTAGTTCTGTTTTTCATCATGGATGCTGATCTTGTGTAATCAGGTAAACTGCAGGGTTGGGACTGGTCCTGGATGAGAGAGACCAGTGGGAAGCACTGGCTCTATACCTAGTGTTGTGTTCTTTGGCAGGAGACTTCATCCACTTTAAGTGTAAATACTGTATGTTGTGACTGAGTGATTGGTGGTCGGAGGGTCAATGGCGCAGATCAGTATAGCCTTGGTTCCGACTGTCTACCCCAGGGCAGTCATGGCTGCAAAAGGGATTTGACAGTCTATGAGCGATACTACACAATAGCAAGAGGTTATTATTAAAAAAAAAAAAAAAAAAAATGCATTTCTACAATACAATTAGCCTTTCCACAACACTGCAATAAATGTAATGGCTACATAGATAGAGAGATTTGGATATTTTTTATGTAAAAACAAGCTTTTTAATCCATTTTAATTCAAGTTATTTTTGAGGAGACCAAATCACAACAGCAGTTGCCTTGCAGACAACGTTACAAAATGATTGATTTAACGAACAGAAGGTTACAAAATCCAATCCAATCATTGGTCAATGAGACAAGCAGATTAACCAACATTCGCAGGAAATAAACAAATGGATAAGTCCTTTTGACCTTTTTCTGTATGGTCTGTTCTGTGTGTAACAACCCATGCCGCTGAAACAGCCTACACAGATTTATCTACCAGTCTTTGTAGGTCAGCCCCTTTGAACAGTGAAACTCAAGACACAAGGCCTTTAACACCTCCAAAGCGAGACACACGAGGGAGAAGCTGTAATGTGCCCTGACAGTAGCATCAGAGTAACGCTCCACATTAAAGTGAACGGGACCTTTACTATAACCACTGTTCCCTCAGCGAGAAACGGCCCGGCGGCTAAGTGCTTATTAGCCTGCCCGCGCTGACACCTCCAAACACACACTTTGTTCTGCCCTGCGCCCGCCGAGAGACACAGATCACCACCTGCTCACAAAGGGAAGGTTAAGTGAGTCCAATGACGGGAGATAGGAAAAAGACATACTATCTATCTGCCTGCTTCCATTTGTGGCTGTAAGGAGGCGGAGTGTGGCAGCCGAATGCTCTTGTCTTGTTAAACGTCTGGCAGATGACAGAAAAATTAGAGACATTTCGCTCCTGACAGGTTGTTGTGTGTGCGCCTCTTTTCTTCTTCTCCCCCCCTTCCTTTTTTCTGCTTCAAATGTTTTTTGTCAGTTTGTTTTCAGTCAAGCTGTCTTCTTTCTGCGGCAAAGCACAATGCAAGTGCGTGTACAGAGACACGTGTAAGGCGACCGATCTGATTTTGTATTCTCGGATTGGTGGCGCTGGGAGAAGGGAGAGAGGAAGAAAAGAGATGCTCGTTCACAAAGATGTCTTCCCCTACGCTAATTATGGAGACAGCCTTTGATTGCCTGTTTGGAAACACTTTTCAAACAGCTGTAATGACGATGATTAGGAGACGCAGACAGGAGCACATGGCGGTGGCAGAAGAGTCCAAGCGTCTCGCCCACCTTCTCTGTTGTGTTTACCTGTATGATTTCACCAGGCATTACTTTCACTTTCATTACCGTTTCAGTCCTAACTGTCTTTCTTGTATGTGATAATGGCAACATAAAAGTTCCTCCCGGGTCCAACCACCGCCATTCAACACTAGATGTGATCAAAGTGGCATTTTTTGTTGTTTATGTACTGTACAATCACATTTTCTGTGTTTGAAATGATATAGAAGTGTCTAAGCACATGTATGTTATGGTGTCCTTTTTGTTGGCCACTTCATAAAAAAACGTACATTGTCAAAATGTTGTTCATATATTGATCTATATACTGTATAATTAATATATATTCTTGTTTCTCGGTCACTATAGGTCAAGCAAGTTTAATTAGAGAACAATTTGTTCACAAGGCAGTTCAAAGTGCTTTACAAAACAGGAAAAACATGCATCAAAATCACAAAACAGATAAAGACTATCAAATATTACATAGTTTGGTGCTAGTTTGAGGAACTTATGAGCAAAAACATTTCAATTTCAAAGATTCACTTGGTGTTGTAAAGTTTTATCTGTTATTTTTAACTGTTATTACAAATGTATGTCTACTAGACTAATCTCTTTATATATATGTTATATACATGCAATGCTTAATCAAGATAAATGTTTTCAAAATGTTTAAAATTTGACTTTTAAATGTAACGAGTATCATTAAAATTGTTGTTTGAATAAAATAAGTGCACCACTAGAACTTAAGTGTGTGTTTTGGGCTATTTTGTATGAGGAGTAGATTTTTTTTTGCAAAAGACCACTTCACAAAACACCCAGAAATATAATTTCCTCAGTTTAGGCCCTCTGCTCTTTATTTTATTTATTAATTGAATTAAATGAAATAAATATCTCAGAAACACCTTATAATTCGAAGTGGACATATTATGTAGCGGGCATTGTTCATATGTTTGGAGTTGTTAGTAACTTGTACTTGATTTCCTGTTGAAATGTTGGTTCCTGAAAAACACAAACCAAGTTTTTAATCATTAATTATCTCTCATAATTATTACTTATTATTATCTCTGTCTAAACTCAAATTAATACACAGAATATTCCTCGACAAACCTCTAACAACAAAAATGAACAACTTTCCGAACATATACTACAACTGCCTCAGAGTAAGATGACATTTTCCTCACTTACTATAAAAATCTGCTTTATTAAGTACATAAGACATTTTCAGACATGTGACGAAACTATTGGAAGCCAAGTGTTTTCATATTATAATACTATAAGCAGAGAAACATAGTCAGTCTTTGTCCACTGTGCACTTATTTTCACTGTTGACAAAGCCTAAATTCCTACACTTTTAATTAAAGTGGAGCAAAGTCCTTGGACATTGTTGGTGTAATCTCTGTAGCCTTTTGAAAGTATATCCACAGTCACAGAAGTGCTTTAGTTCTGTGCATTGGCTTTTCTCTTCCCGCTCTGATTATGGCTATGATCTACCGTTTGTTCTTTGCAAATTAAAGATGGGCTCAAAGAAAATCTTGGATATTTCACATATTTCTACACTGAATACTTCAATGTCTGCTTCAATGTCTGCTATTCAACTGAGATTCTGTTCTTTTGTTGGGTAAAGACAGGGACATCATAACACATGGGTTACTGAGGCCAGGGGCACGTTCACTGTTTTGTATCATGCTGTAATGTGAAAGACTATTATTCCAGTAGAGACTATAGACTGGGTTAGTCAATTTTATCGTGTTTTTATCACAGTATAACTGTAACTCCATCTTTACAAACGTGCGTTACATTTTAGATCAACACTTGTAGCACCCATTTGCCAAATTTTGATAACAAAAAAAGGGCTGTGGGCCTTTAGTCAATTAATCAGCACATGGAGTCTTAGTCGA
This sequence comes from Rhinogobius similis, assembly GCA_019453435.1. NCBI lineage: Eukaryota > Metazoa > Chordata > Actinopteri > Gobiiformes > Gobiidae > Rhinogobius > Rhinogobius similis. The sequence goes on from CM033619.1 coordinate 16,953,955, forward strand.
CCAAAGTTTTTATTATTTCGACTAATTATGTTATTGGAAGTATATATTTTTATGAACCACAGCAGAAAGGAGACTGAATAGTGAGTCGAGACACTGCATATAAAACTTTTTATTTAACTCTTTAAACTATATTTATTTACAGCTTTCATGTAGAAACAACAAACTTGTCCAATCTGCTCCTAAATATGTTTTATTATTTCATTTAATACACTTCATCCATAGATTTCTCTGTTTTCTTAATGTGCATTTTTCTTCCACCGAGATATACAGATCAGCACAAGCTCCTGTACACACCAAACTTTACAATCATGTACTGAATAAGATTTTGAGTGAATGTACTGAAAGATGTGTTGATCATCTAATTCTAAGCCTGATTCATTCAAGTTTTAAGTCTAAAAAGAAAGGAAATTTGAATTTTTAAGCCAAATTTTTGTCAGTTTACTTAAAAATTATATTAAAAAAATACAAAATCTTGTCTGTGCATTTATGTGTACAAAATGAACCAAGAAATTTAAACCTGATTCTGTCCATTTTTCTGATTTAAATGCCGTAAAATTAGTCCAATTTTGGCCGTTTTTAAACATAAAATGCCTTATATCTATATGAAAACATTTTATGATTAAAAACTTTTCATGCATTCTGTCTTACATTTAAGCAATGTGAGTAAACTACAGGAGAAGTTTCAAACTGACATCTTAAATTCAACATTTACCTATTCACCTGCAGCATCTTGCCTTTATCTGCATTTTTATAGATTTTTCAAAAATATTTGTAATGTTTATGAATGTCTTGTGGTGTTTGGGTCAGATAAGTGGCCTGATCATCAAGATACCTAATAGTTTTGAGCTCTTTTGACAGCAGAACAAGTAGAATACATGTAAAATATAATATATAATACTGTACATCTCTGAGTCTGACACTTCAAAATAAAAGCGAATCCAATATACACCGTAATAGTCTGAATAATCTATGATTCAATAGTATCAAAATGCGTTGTACCTGGGATTAGCCTGATCTATGAGGGATCAAACACTGTCCACCTCCCCCTGCACCACGTCCCTTTAATGTGGGCAATAATCCTCTGGTGGCATTAATCAGCTTTTGTACCAACACTGGGAAACAGCCAGCGCTCTTGTTCCCCTCAATGTGCGTTAAAAATATAAATCTCATCCTCTTTGATCGTTCAGTGTGTGTGTAGTATCCTCCCTGTTTTACTAAAGTGACCCTTTAAACTTAACACTTAACTGCTAAGGCATTACGGTCTGGCATTGTTAAAGTGCCAGGTCTAGATCTACATTTGTGTCTTTTTTTATTTGTTTAATTTATTTTTTATTCAGACTGGGCTGGAAAATGCTTTTCTTTTTATAACTCGAACCTCAATCACCCCATATCAAGTTTTGTGTCAGGGTGAGATATAAAGGTGCAATTGTACATCTGGTGTAATTGGTGTTTTACACTTCTTGCTGCTGAACTGATCTGAGACTAAAGGTTACTTTAGTCACTTAAAGGAGGCGACCAAGGCATGTGTCTGAATTATGTGCAGGTCCAAAATTGGAGGACCTGAAAATGGTATTTCAACTTGGTCCCACAGAAATAAAACACCAGAGTCAAAAGATCATCTAACTAAATATTAAGAAGAACAAGAACTTTCTGATCATAATTTTCTACCATTCACTGTCCTCTTTGTTTGATTGTGCCACAATGGCACTTTTTAGTTACCCTTTTTGGGCAGTACGGGCATCTCAAAGGTGACAGAAATATGTAATTTTATAAAAGTTTTTCTAATAAAATTGAAAAGCTCTTTTTGTGGTTTAATGAAAGATCCAGAGTGAGTAAGTTGAGCTGGTGGAGAGGTGAACTCTGCTCACTGACTCTGAGCATCATCCTTGTGTTTTTCAAGGAAAACCTCTTATTCAAAGTCATCTGAAGTGCAGAAGTCTTACAGAAAGTCTTCTTGACTTTCCACCTCCACAGAAATCCTTTATTCAGCTTTCCTCTGACTCCTTAAAATCTTGTTGATTTGTGTTAATTAATAATTAACATAAGCCAACAAGGTTTTAAGGTTATTAACTGGCTTTTGAACATAGTATAATTGTGGATATCGTGTATCGACTTATCATTCAGTCAAGGGTAACCCAGAGGATTCAAGGTTCAGAGACTTGAGCTGTCTGAGATAAAAACCTTCAGGTGGTTTGGTAATTACATTTTGGCCACCTTGTCCATGTTTTTTACTTTTTTATTTTAGCTATTAGTAAATCTAAGCCTACCATGCCTGAAGATAAATCAAACAGAATCAGAATTACTTTCATTAATCCCCAAGGGGAAATTCTTTTCGTTACAGACAAGCAGCTGACAGGAGAAGAAATAAAAAGCTAAGAATGAAATTCAAGATATTTTTATAAAAAGTCATATGGCTGGAAAACCTTGTAACTCTTTGGTTTATTCTAGTTTCAAGCACAGAAAAAGTTGAACATGAGACCAGATCTATCTATATTATGATGATTACTGTACCTACTGTGTTTATTAAAACAATCTATTATAATTATCGTCAACCATTATTAGTTGTTGAAAGGTGCTCTCGAACAGGGGTTCCCAAACCTTTCTGGCCGGGATCCCCAATATAGCCAAGCAACCGACTCGGGACCCCCTAAGCAAAAAGAAAAATAATTTTAAGTGTCAAAGCATGGTAAATCAGGTTTAATATTGCTTATTTTACTAGTTTATTGTCTTCTTAGACCCTATTTCACTAAAAAATACTGTTTTTAATTTGAAAAATACAATACAAATACAGTGTTATATTTATTCAAATTAGATCCTGAAATCATCTCACGACCCCCAGATCATCCCTCACGACCTCCTGTGGGGTCCTGACCCCCACTTTGAGAACCACTGCTCTAGAATAGTATCAACATGATAATTAAACTTTTATCAACTTCTGGTATAATTTTCCCTCAATTTCCCTTGTATTTCCCTCTTTCGTTGTATTTCAGTTCTACGACCTACATAGAACAGATGTGAGCAAAAACCTGTTCTGATCCTGTTCCTCTTTTATAAGAGGAGCTTTATGTTCCATTGTGGTACTTCTCAGAAATTAATGTTCAAGTTTTTTACTTGTGTGTTGTTTTCAAAAGAAAATAAGTCATTCTTATCATTTCAACACGGCACAGTGAGCCATACAGTCAGGGAATGATTTAAACTATTCGAAGAGGCCTAGATGGAGATTAGGATGAGATTATAAACTCTTTAGTGGAAGGTGACGTGAGAAAGACATGAGATCAATAAAACTCGTGCTCAAGATTTGGGAAAGGTTCTCTGTGCACAATATTACTTGACAAATAAGAAATATATGACAACATATAAAACAGCACCATATTTTTTTTTGTAGATGATATACTTCCTGTAATTTTCAACTATGTCCTCATCTTTTCTACACAAACTGCCACCTGACTGATGTAAAACTATGATAATATCAACCACATAATCCCACATAATCCCTCCAAACAAAGTCATACAGAGAAGGCATTAAAATATATGCACATATAGCATACAAACATTTAAAGTCCGGCCAAATAGTCCCATTTGATCCACAGTTTAATTTGTCCATTTTCTTCCATTTATAATGTAATTTTCTCAATTTCTCCAAAGTCAGTTATTATGCAAGTTCAGTCCTTAATTGTTGGTGTAGTCTAAGTCACCCATTTCTTCTTCCCCGCCGCCAAAATTGTGCTCCAAAGTTGTCTTTTTATTATGTCCATGACAAGAGTTTAGAGGCCTATATAGTTCTGAAATAATATAATTCAAATCTTACATTTTTACTCATCAAAATGGTACAACATAACGCATAACACATACAGTCTTGAATGTCTTTATCGGACGATAACCAATGGATTTCTGTTCCTTGATGCAGTAAAAATAAGTAATTGCATTGCTGAACCTCTGCGTCAAGCCTTAATCTGAAAAGTAGCCTCTCTTTCATCCCTGTTTTCCTCTTTATGTGAGTGACGCAGACAGTGCAGATGAATCAGCCTATTTGAGCCTGACATTGTGCCCTCCTCCTACAAGAATCCCGGGACCGTTGAGGGGGGAGCTGTCCCAAACAGGAAGTGGAGTTGATCAAACGCACCAATCAGATTGTGGTGTGGTGAGACTAAACATCATCGGCCCACAGGAAGGAAGTAGCTGTGTCTGAATTAGGCCACGCAGGCTGAGTGAGTGAGTTTATACATCCCACACCCAAATATTTAACTAAGGACAACTGCCACCCGCTGTCCCAGCACTGAGGGGACGGACTGGGGAGGCTGGAGTCAAGGACAAGGTTGTTCAGAGAGGAGTAGACAACTATGGTCCCAAACCACTTGTTGTTAAAGCTAAAAGTTGGTACAAAGAGACAACGGCACTATTATGTCACACCAAAAGACAAATCAAATCAAAAAGTGTGTGCATACTAGAACCACCAGCTTCTTTTATTCATCCTCAGTCAGAAATAAAAGGGCATAATTTACTTTTTGACAATACTACATTTAGGGTAATAAAAAAAAAAGAAAAAAAAAAAAGAAATAAAAATTCAGGTAATAAACTAGAATTGAAAGTGACTAAATCTGTTGAGGACGCCTTCACGGCATGAAAGACATAGCAGTAATCAATGGCATCGAGCCGAAAATTTTGCTTTATGAGTTTTCTTCATCATTGGTGCTGTAAATAATAAGAATCCCGGGACCGTTGAATCAGAATCCAGTGGCGACCCTTCCCTGGCACAAGCCTGCTTTTAAAGAGAATAGATTGTGTAGGTTGCACCCTAAATCTATGATATCTGGACACCAGATTCACTTTCCACCTTCTACTTATCATCAGAAGTTTCTGCAGATGTTTGAGAAAAATACACATTATTTAAAAAAAAAAATATTTTGGTAAAGTTCATCTTGTCTTCATTTTATAATGTATATAGGTTTTTCTTCTAATCAGACAATTTTGTAAGCAAGACGTATTTACCTTGACATGTTTCGGCTGCTATCTACTAGCCATCTTCTAGTTCATTGCACTGTGTGTGTGGGTGTGTGTGTGTGTGTGTGGGTGTGTGTGTGTGTGTGTGTGTGGTGTGTGAGGGCAGTGGTCAAACAGCAGTTTTTGGACCACCTCCGTGAACAATGGCTCTTTCATTTCACTGGAGCGTTAGACGGGGCTCTGTGTCTGGAGCAGCCACACAGGAAACGTGCACAACCACTCCACGCAGCGACACACGCACACACACACACACACACACACACACACACACACACACACACACACACACACACACACACACACACACACACACACACACACACACACACACACACACACACACACACACACACACACACACACACACACACACACACACACACACACACACACACACACACACACACACACACACACACACACACACACACACACACACACACACACACACACACACACAGACGCACACACGCACACACACACACACCACACACACACACACTAAACGTCACATAAACAGAGCATTAATTGGAGCACACTTTGGGGGGATCCATTCAGGTCTCAGTTTTCACATGCACGACATAAGTGTGTGTGTTTTAGTGGGTGAAGTTAGTCAGGTAATTTGGCCTCTGGTCTGCTGCCTCAGACACTCAGGAATGTGCCACTGGTCTCTAGGACGGAGGGGGAAGAGCAAAGACGGAACAATTGTGAAGGACTTTTAAGCCAAAAAGTTACAATGTCAAATAATATAGAGTTGGGATGTCTTCGTAAACTCAACACTGACCTTTGTAACCTTTGTTACCATATAAAGAGTTCTGGCAAATTCATAACCTTATTCAGTTCCTGGTACTTTTTTGTTCTAGTCCAAAAGAGGACTAAAACGAGTTTTGTACAGAGTAAATCCCAAATTCCACATCTTGCGTCTCCGCTCCGCTGTGCCACGCACTGTGCGGAATTTACACAGCGATCGAAATGTGTGAAGCACGTTCTCATGGACCCCACGCATGCCCACTTCCAGCTCCTCAGGACTTCGCAGCCCTGCGTTGCGCGGACGGGCAAAGACAAATTGTATCCAGTAGGCGAGGGTCTGCACACAAAATCGGAGGTGGTCTGCGGCGGGGCGGAGATTCAGGATGTAGAATCCCCGGGTAAGAGCCAGGCACTGGGACCACTCTTTAGTGACTTTAGCTCCTGCTCAAGTGCAGGTTTCATTCAGACCAGCAACCCTTTTGATAACACACTTACATTTAAACATAAATTTTATTTGTTAATCATTTTCCCCTTTTTCTTTTATTTCCTTTTCTTTTCCTTTCTTTTCTTCTTTTTTTTTTTTGGCCCATAGGCTTTATTAGGTTGACAGTGTGTAATGGGGAGACCGGGGAAGGAATGCAGCAAATTTTCAGAGCTGGATTCGAACTCCTGACGCTGTGGTTTGCCCATTTTTGCTATCCATTCATTTTCAGACCTAGGCAAATGTTTTTGACAGTTCAAAATACATTTATTGATTAGTAACAAGTAACTAAACATAAACATGTTAACATAAAAAGTGTCATAAATACATGTGTCATACAGTAGAGTTAAGTGGGCAGAAAACAAACTCCATAAGCCATACACAAACACAAACTGTAATACATAAAATGCTCAAATGAAATGTTAACATTTATTCAAATTTTTAATTACTACTATAAGAATTGTATTTTTAGAGTGCCTGTGTCTTGTGTTTTGTGGATCAACAATGAATGAAATATAGTTTCCAATAAAAGGCAGTATTATGCATGTACTTGTGTTACCAAAAGGTTCCTGGTCTGACTGAAAAGTATCTGCCCAGAGCAGAAGCTAATCAAGTCTAAAAAATGTGGCCCCAGTCCCAAGTTCCTACTATCTGCAACCCCGCATCAAACGGGGACTAAGGTACCAGGAATGTGGCAAAAACCCATATTTAGCCCAGGCTGATTTGCATATTTGCTTGTGTGTGATTTGTTCGTACACTGTATAAAATGTGTGTGCACTCTATATTTTAGAAATAGCCAAACCCAAGCATCCATAAAAGTGTACCGTAAATGCAAAGTTTTAATTTGTTGTAGTTTGAAAATGATCCATCATCAGAGAGAAACAGAAAATGCAAAACTCCCATTGCACCCTATAAAAAGTTATGTGCCACCTACTGCGCCACTGGACTGTTTGAAACTATTACTGTGTATTTTATGGCTTGGGAATAAGTTAAGGTTTATAGTATCACTGTTACCAAGAAACTGAAGTGAGTGGAGCCATTTGGAGCGGGCAGGAACAGTTGAAAACAAAAGACAGCTGAGGTCTCGGAGCTCAAATTATCTCTATCACGCCTGCCATGAAATCTTCTCAGGGTAACACCAGAGTTGGCAGCACTTCCTCCAGCAGATGGGAAAATGGAGAGTACTGTATTAATGCTTATAACGTACGGAGCTGTGAAGAACACAACCAAGACTGAAGTGCAGGGGGCTTGTGCATCAGTACCTGAAATCACAATCTAACATGAGCATTCATGTGATCTTTTTGCCGCTATGAAAGCAGATGTTATTTTTTTAAACGCAAAGCTAACGTCCATATGTGGGTCTACTACACAACGTAATAGTTTCATTGTCAATAATGGATAGTAAACAACTACATGTTTGTTTCAAATAACCATAACTAGGACTTAGTTGAACTAGTAAGTATTTTTTTATGTTGTTTTGTAAGATATACATTTTTCTGGCGGAGGGTCCGACACTTTTGTCTCCATAGTGATGTTATTAGTTTGCTTGAAATGCTCCAAAGTATGACATTAAACTTATCTATCTCCATGGAGACAGCAGATGGTGCCACCAGGTCAAGTCAGATCTGTGGAGAATGCATGTTTTTCAAGGCATTTTTGAGCAATAAAGACACCCACAATTAAATAAATGTAGGACATAGTAGATGGACTTAAAGTCATGCTGTGGAACATTCCTGGCATAGCAAGATGATATCCATGGAGATCATGGAAAGTGACATGATGCACCTTAGATTGTGGGTGGAGTTCCAGGCCGTGTGAAACCTGTGCGTCACATAGTGACTGTAGCAGCAGCTGCATCTGTCCTGATCCTCTTCTTGATTGCATTGAGCCCTGAATGAGCAGATGTTTCATCACTATTATGGCATTAACGCGGCTCAATAGACAGATGTGTGTCTCTCTGGGACGATTGTTGTCCTGATAGGGGACGGTGTGATTACCTCCTCTGATTAGACCAATGGGCTGCTAATCCTCCACCAGCTCCCTGTCTGCGTGTCTCTCTGCTCGGACAATGAGCACTCTTTGTTACAAAACAAAACTTAGAGGTAAAATGAAGTATAATATGGGTGATTATATTAACAATCTGCAATTGTCTGAGCTAAAGCAATTAAGAAAGGTATATTCATCATCATGTAAAAGGTGCTGACTTTTTGGATATTAACTTAAATCTTATATTTTCATAATGCGTTTAGTTTTATTTGTGAATGTTTCATCAATTCACAGAGCCTGCCCCCCAACTGTTGTCGAAGTCATGTTGTAGTAAGCTCCTGAAGAACTGAAAAAAAGGACTTTTCAGTATCGCACAGACTCAAGCAATGCCTACAGATGTCAAATACCTGTGTGAAGTTGCCCCTCCCATAATTTCGGATGGACCACAAATATCAAACATTTGTGAACAAGGAAACAATACAAAATCAAATAAAAGTATCCAGGTTAAAAAAAAAAAAAATGTCATAAGTAGTAAGTTAAGCCATAATTATAGCACACACTGTCCAGCACACGGGTCCCATTTAGTCCACAGTCTGTCAAAGAGGTTCAAATTCAAATTAAGTCCAAATGTGATTTTTTTTGTCCCATTTTTCGAACATCAGGTATAATATTGTCCTCGATCGTAGGAGCAGCCTGCATCGTCCATTTTTTCAGAATGGCCTTCTTTCTGCTGCCAACAGTATATATATTCCAAAGGTATCCATTTATTGTGTCCATGGCAGAAGTTTAAATGGTGATTTATGTTATTGTCTGACACAAAATACCTTAAAAAAAACAAAACATATGTCTCCATTAAGTTGGACAATGTTAAAGGTCAAGGCTTGGATGACCACAGTATTTAGATATCCTGAAAAATGCGCATGTAATGTTATACTGACAATAATACAAAATGTTTACCGTAGTCATAATGTATCATGCTTTTTTGTGGTGTGTCTTATTAAAGCTTATAATACCCTTTGCGTAGCATGTTGTCCATCCGGTCCCTTGATTTTCTTCACATGCAGGAAAATGGCCCTCTGAAGTGACAATTCACACAGGTTGAAGCCTCTCACATGAATCCTGACAGGGCTCATACTCGATAACACGATCTTGGCGGCTCATCCCAAATGTCATGTTTATCTGATCCGTATTAAAGCCCCTTTTACAATGGAGCAGATGGGACGTCCTTTTGTCTCTGTGTGTGTGTGTGTGTGTGTGTGTGTGCGCGCGTGCGTGTGTGTCTGTGTGTGTGTGTGTCAGTGGGCCATGTGACTGTGAGGAGCTGTGGTGGTGATTGTGTGTAGCGGAGCACAGTGATTGTGCTCTACAGGGAAGCCAGCCTGCTCTCACCACGCCAGACGGACAGCACACTAACAAACAAACACATACACGTTAAATGCAGATATTAAAACAACTTCTGGGGAGTTTTAAAGTGCATATGACAGGTTTACACGATGTTCTAATTTTGACTTTTTGAGTGTATTAATACCTGTTGTAAATATAAATTATAGTTTCACACCAGTCAGGTCGCTGTTTGTGGAGAAAAGTTGAAAAATCTGTTGAAAATCACAGGAAGTAAACAAACTGATGACATCACAGTAGGGAGCCAAAGGTTATGCTTAATTTACACAAAAAGCTACTTTTTTGACTCTTTAAATATTCGAATAAATACATGTGTGTATTTTTATTTTTATTATTTGTCAAATAAAACAATTGTTGACATTGGAGGAGCTTTGGTGCACTTAACGGATCATTTCCTAGTGTGACGTCATCATGTACAACCAGGAAGTAAAATTAAAAACATAAATAATAGCCAGACTGGGGTAAAATTTGTAAAGATTTTAGAATAATATATTCATCTTGCCTGCATTTTAGTTAAACGAGTAGTCCAACCTGTCTTTAAATATCTATACTGTGTTGACGTAATTTCTGGCAGTAATAGCAGCAATTGTAATGATCTGGATTTAAGATTAAATATTATAAATTCAACCCAATGTCAAAGTTGGTACTTACGTGAGGCAGTTCATTTTTCAACATTTTACTAACTTTTTTTTACTCATTAGTGTTTGATTCAGAGTTAAATCTGTTCGAAACTTAAGTGACTTTGCTGGCAGGGGCTGTTTGGAAGCTGTGTAAAAAGTACAGATTGCTCTATCCAGGCTGACTATGGTGATAACATTTTCAAATTAAAGTTTACGTTTTCACAGTTTCATAGTGTTGCTGTCTTAATTTGAACTTTTCTTTCACATTTGGAGCGTCCCATCTGCATTACTGCTCTGATTGACAGGATTTTGGGACAGTAACCAGGTCAATCAAACTTTGACAGCATGTTCTGAAGATACTTTTAATACATTACTGGGTAACTCTGTGATCCATTTTTTAAAGTTTACTTTTGGTTGAGGCTGCTTTCTTTCTTTCTTTCTTTCTTTCTTTCTTTCTTTCTTTCTTTCTTTCTTTCTTTGTAACTAACTAACTAGCTTTTAATTTCCCATCTATAGCTCTTACCTCATATAAACATTTGTTGTGTCAGCTTCATAGACAAGTTTGTAACGTTCAAAATGAAAGATTGTTTTGCTGGGGCAGAATATGTTTGTGCTGCTCTGAAAGAAGTAGTTTAAGTTGTGAGTATTCAGATGCCAACCCAAATAGGTAAAATCCTCCAGCTAAAGTGGTCCTGATCAAGTCTTTCTCAAGATCTGGAGAAGGTCCTGGGTGCTGTACTGCTGTACGGCAGTAGTTCACAGCTCACGGCAGGACACCCCAGCAGCACTGGTTGAAGGATGGGTCAAATGCAGGGAACACATTTTCCTCATGAAGGATGAAGAGTAAGTTAAGAAATAAGAATTAGCCGTGACCTTAACCTTAACATTCTGTCTTAAATATATACCCAAATAACCAAAACAAATAGTAAGTAACATCAATAACCTGGCCATTGTGTACATTTAAAAATATATATTATTATTGTTTTTTATTTTATTAAGAGTATGTAAACCTTAATCACTATCAGTAAAAGCAATATTTGATTGATCTATCTGGGGTCACAGTTACATTTTTAAAACACAATTTCTACGCACCCAACCTTTAGGTTCTATCTTTGTGTTAAAACTGCTATTGTAAATCCTTTTCAGGCCCATAGTTGATCAGATAGGCCTGTAAAGTCACCTGCAGCACACGTGGACATGAAGAGTTGTGTGCGTTGTGAGTGACACACAGCCGACATTAACATGGATGTGGACAGTGGCTCCTGCTGTGTAATCTCTCCTTCAGACCTCCACACTCCTCATCACTGTCAGAGGCGTTTGACGTGTCTCACTTCGTACATGTGTTGGACTCACTGTAAATCATCATTTGTCGGCAGCTTGTTCCCCTCTGCTGTCCCTGGTGTTGTGTGCCTAAGTGCCCATTGTTCACCCACAGCCGCGTCCAGCTCAGAGCAGAGCCACCAGTCCAGCCGCTGTGGCCCACTCGGCATGCACCTGGCGTCCCCTCACGCAGCAATTATTAATTGCTAATACATATTTATGTGGAGCAAATTCGCCAATTGTTTTTCGCATAAAATTATCAATGGAGCTGGGTGTAAAGCCAGAGAAAACATTGACCTTTTTAGAGTGTGGCAAATAGAGCTGAATGCGTGTGTGACTTTTTGTTGACATGTTAGTGCTGTCATTTAGAGGTGGTTGGCCAAGGTAAAATGTGAGGCAAAAGAAGTCAGATCTCAGAAGCTAAGCAGGGTTGGGACTGTTAGTTCTTGGCTGAGATCAGGTGTAGAACATACTGTTTTTGTGTCCTTGGGCAAGAGACTTCACCCACCCAGCCTCCAGTGTTGTGGTGTGGTTACTATTTTTTCTCCAAGGGTGAAAATTTTAACTCCACACATAAAAGCCCTGCACCAGGCGTCAGACCTTGGACCTGCTAGCTGTGAAGTGAGAGCGCTAACCTCTGCGCTACAGTGAAAAATGTATATTTTCGTTCAACATGGTCAGCGGTGAGATGGTAGATTCATAGTGGCAAGCCTTTAAAATGATAAATAAAAAAGGCAGAGGAGTAGTCAGTTTATTCCACTAATGTAATTCAATTTGTTTTTGTAACACCCAAAGTCACATCAGCAGATGCCTCGATGGACGACAATGAAACGGTCACTGGTCAATAATACAGTAGAAAAGGAGATTAACAAAACAATGTTCAAAGGAAAATGGATAACCGCCCCAGAGCATCCCCTGTCCTTGACCCTTCTTCTCTACAAAGAAAAACTGTTGTAGGAAAAAGTTGAAACCTCGGAGAGAACCACAGTGAAGGAGAAAGCCTACTCCCACGCACAGACAAACTGCAGATGGTCCAGGACTCACACATCCATTTGGACTGTGGAGCCAGAACCACTCAGGAGGAAGAAAGGTGGCTCATCTAGTGAGGGAGAGTTTCTCCAGACAGATGAGGAGCATCCTGTTCTTCAGGTCTGGGTTGTGAGATGTAGTGGGACATCCACATATATGTAAATTGATATTTTATTTACTTTTTATTTTTAACAACAATTCTCAATCAAACTTTGAAACAGCCAATGTAGTATTATACTCAGTCATACATTAGTTGTGTTGAAGGTGAGTGAGCGCCACATCAACACGTCTGCTCTGCTGAATGGCTTAATTTAGAATAGACTGAAAACTCCATTAAACAATGAGACAAAAAAACACCGTCAGCAGCAGGAAGAAATACAGCATTAAGAGGAACACAGGGTCAAGTATTCACTGCCAACAATGGAGTCTTTGAGATCGCCACACATTTATTTGAATTCAAACAGAACAATACACGAATGGCATGCTTAACCAATGTCATCAGCAAATAGTGCAGACAAGGACAAGTTTTAATTAGAAATATAAAAGAAATTTATTCAGAATAAAACTTTTCATAAAGCATTTTTCCCTATCTGGCATACCAAGCTAAGTGAATTGTTTTGGTGTCAGAACATGTCACTGTTTCAATTCGAAGTGAACATGAGTATGTCCTTGCATTGTGCAGCCTGTACCTGTCTTTCATTTAGTTTTGTTTTCATTGTTATTAAAGCAAACCAATTTACTGCTGTGAAAAAACTTGCAGTAACTTGGATAGTGAAATTATTTGAGGAGCAAAATGTTAAAACAATCATACTAAATTGCTAATGCGTTATAGTGTGACATAAGAGTATGCTTGGATACACTGTACGCTGCCAATAGAAGATCCTAATCTTTGAAATAGTATTTGCAGTTATAGTGTTTTCAGTGTTGTTCAAAGTGTGAAGTTGACATAAATGTGTATTCTTGTTCCTTCCATATCTTTGTAAGACGTTTGGCAGAGGTATGCGTTTCATTCTTTAATGCAAACATTGTGTATTTGGCCCTGTGTTTTATATTCTGCTGCCAGAACATAAATGCTCCAGATACACCAATGTTCTCGAATACTTGTAGTAAATGGACAGGTTTCGGGGGATTGCTGCTTTCGTGTGGCCTTCATGAGGTCACCCGAGTTCGTATCCATGACGACACGAGCAGCCAATAGAAGCTTGAAGGGACCCGTGTAAAACTCACATCTGCACATATACTATACATGCATGAAAGAGGTAGAGAGCAATATGCAATTCAGGTGCATCTGTGCATGGTTTGATTTGGTCAGGCGTGTCCAAAGTTATCATTTTTGTGCTGTAAAAAATGTATTTGATCAACATGTGTGCTATAGGTGACAGCCATGTTTTCATCTGACCTGTACCTACAATTAGCAGCTGGAGGAAATGTCAAAAGTCCAGTGAATAATTGAGTGTATTTTCCTTTGCAGTGTTGACGGAATGAACTGGGGCAATGGAGCTGGAGAATGAGAAGTGAAATTCTGTGGTGACAAAGAGCATACGGACAGTGGGGACAGTGGGGACTGAGGGATTGTTTGTTTGTATGAACCAGGGCGATGGACAGCTGAGACAAAGGAGGCATATGGAGCCTCCACACTTACAGCAAAAATGCTCGCACTGCCTTGACGTTAGTGAGTATTTTCTGACTGTTATTGTACAACTAAAATGATTAATGAGCATTTATAAACTCCAATAAAATGTAAATGCTCTACAAAATACATCAAGCTATAAATCAGAGGATGTTATGTGACGCTGATAACATCTCCTGTCATTTTAGCAAGCTTGGAACGAAAATGCATTGTGTTCAAATACAATTACTGATGGAAAGAAACGCTATTTGCAGTTGAAAGCTACAGGGAATAGCAAGGTTTGGAGACACATTGAGGTGAGCTGGGTCAGTTCAGTTTGGACATATGACTCCTGCCATAGAGACTGAGCACTGAGGGACAGAATAAAAGAGGCAACCCACACGCCATCTGGACACTGCTGGAGAGAGAGTGAGGGATGTGTGTGCGCAAGAACAGGGGCAAATGTACCCTAGAAACAATGCCAGGGCAGCTGAGAGCGCCGACCGTCCATCCTGTCTGTTGGGACACGCAAAGAGGACATTTAGTCACATACTGTAATGTGTAAAAGTCCAGTGAAGTGTGAAAAAATGTTAAGTGATTATGATCGTGCCTTATATCTGACCAATTTTATTTAGAGTTTATTTTGGATGAAGCATTTAAGGATCCATAACTGTTGTAGATGAGGCATATAGTGTTAACACTCACATCATATCAAAATTGGGACTAAACTTCAATTATAGGAGAGCTCTTGTCTTTCCAATCAGACAGGGAACATTTTTTGTTTAAACTAGTACATTTACACTATTAACTTTACTGAGACATTTGTTTCATTAACTTTCTGACTTGAACAGGCCTTTTTGTTGCAGTAAAGGAGTAAAGGAAAAATGACTTTTGTATTCCTTTAGTTTAATTGGTTATTTAAAGGTTGTAGTCATTTTCAGCCATTGTCTAAATGCACTCAAGGGAGACTAAGTTCTTCTGACTTAATAGCACCGGGGGATTAAGGACTCAGTTATTGGTACTGTAATGTGTGAAATCACCTAGCAGACCAAGCCAAGTGTACACCAGGACTAATTCAAACCAGGATGAATGTGAAAGGGCCCTTGTGGCAAATTTTACAGTATTTCTGTGGTGAGGAGAAAACTTGTGGGCCTCAGTGGAAAAATCATTTGTTAAGCAAGGAAGCAAGCAAGTAAGGAACGAAGGTTTATTTGTATAGCACCTTTCACGGACAATGAAGTCACAAAGTGCTTCACATCAAAAAATTGAAATACAGAAAAATAAAACACACTCATGCAATACATACAACAATAAAGTTTAAGCTTAGTTACAATATTTGGATCATTGTGAGACTAATTTGGTTGAGGTTGGAAGAGTCATTGCACTGCTGTTCTGATCTTGCTTGATAGATTTTGTATAAGCCTTCTGACATAGTTAATTTTGCGTGTCCTTATTTTAGTATAGTATATGCACCTCACCGCCAAAACAAGTTCTTATTGGGAATTTTGTTGACCGACAATGACAATAACACTTTTCTGATTGTGATGTTTTTGTATTATTTTTTGTTATTGACCTTTTTCATTTTCCGGTAGCCACTTCTCTGTGTTCTAACGCAAACATTTATGTAGAAAAACGTACACATAAATGTAAGGCTGAACATGACAGAAGTAAACATCCATACGTAAACAGATACCATCTCTCCATCATCCAGAGCATCCATCCAGAAACAGCAGTGCTTAAATCAGATTGGTGGATTTGAGTTCACATGGAGATAGTGGCGTTCTGCTTCACAGGACATTATATTGTCCGACATATGGCTTTTGCTCCGCTCCTCTGTCCAGGAAACAGGGCCAAACATGGCAGTCCCAAAATGGAGCCCAGTTTCTATTCAGTCCTGTTGTCTTTAATGTGCGTTCAGTCAAACTTTACTCGGCTGTAACAGGGTCAGCGGCTATAAGTCACTTTGTCTGTGTAACTTCTAGGTCATTTATGAAAGTTGGCAGAGAACTGTCACAATTGTTTGAATATGGTGTGATCCCTTCTATAACAAATTAAATTTGTAGATGGAACCCTTTCTGAAACTGGAGTACATGTGTTTCCATTCCTGCATTTATTTTTAACAACTTGCAGATAGAACTATCTTTAAGAATTATCTTAAAAAAAAAACACGCACACACACTCTTTATTTCCTTCTGCATTATTTTCACCTTTCTTTCCCACGTTTCCCACAAAAAATGTAGAATGCACCAATTCCATTGGTAAACGATGCAGTTTTAATGTTACAGTAATGGCAATAAATTTCAATATTTGTGTGTCATTTGTACATTTAATGAATGAAGTTATTGATGAAGTGACAAAAAGTTAATTCATTAGATTTTAGATTATTTTAGATGCTTAGAGTGTATTATTTTATTATGCTGATTCATAAAACATCTGTATCTTAAAAAGTATAAGAGAAAATCAAAACTTTTATCTGATTTGAAAAAAAAAAAAAAATTATAAATTGTTTACAATTTTGAGGGATAGAGCACTTTTTTTTTTTTTTTAAGCTATTTCAAATATTAAACATTGTCCAAAAATGCAAAACAGCATCTTGGCAAACTTGTTTATGGCAGGTCTTAAAAGGGTTAAGCTTTTTTATTCAATCACAATTAACATGCCTAGTATCTATTTACAAGATTTGGCTTTTTTCTTTGAGCAGTTAGAGTTACATGGACAATCATCATCCTTTTTATGCATTTATTGTTTACAGAAATGTCTTTTGAAAGCAGACAGTGGTTACAGCAGAGAAGGAACACAGATGCCTCTCTTTATACCATGAAGTGTTTTTGGACTTTTTTCACTCCACACCTGTACGTTGTGCTGGTGTGTGTGTGTGTGCGTGTGTGTGTTTGTGTGCGTGTGAGTGTGTGTGTGACGCAGACTGGGTGGGAGAGTGTTTACAGGCCCGTAGGTGCTCATGAGCTGATGACATAAACAGATAATGCTCTGATGGAGGTTGTGAGCTCTTTTGTTTGAGTTTTGGAGACAAACAAGTGTCCTGATCTCACCAGTGGATACGAGGACACACAGACACACTCTCCAGGATCACTGCTATCCTGCTGTGGAAAGTGACAAAGTACAAAAGTAAAACTACCACATAAGTAAAACGTGTAGGTTTGCTTTTCTTATGTCATTTTCACTGTGGATAGGTATTACTTTTACTTAACTGTATTTTCAAGCAGATATTTGTACTTTCCACTACATTTGTCAAAGAATATTTTTCATTAATTTTTAGGGCTTCTTTTTAGCAGGTTCATTGTGACATCCTGTGTAAAGGTTTTGAGTTCAAGTCCCAGCTCTAACCAAAGCAAAATATATATATAATTCACTAGCACTTCATCAGCACAATACTTTATCAAAATCACCGCATTCAACAAGTTCTCAAAGTGTGTGAAACTCTTCAAGCACATTTTGAACAGGTACTTCAAAAATGTACTTTTATGTGCTACTTCTACTTTTACCCTTTTCATCTGTAGTTTTACTTCAGAAATAACACTGACACCACCACTGGCAACACAGAGTCGTTTATGCGTCTCTCTCTGCAACAATGAGTAATATTATTAAGAGGTTGGACCTTTACTGCAAGTTATTCATGGCTGCAAAATTAGCTAAAAGCAACACAACATGATTTAGGTTTGTCTTAAATCTAAACAGATACTGACATGTGGAAATGACCACTTAAAAGAGACATGTTGCAAAATTTCAAACATTTTATGACTCCCCTCCTCATTAAACAATTCAAAGTTGTATTTAGAGTGATTCATACATGTCTGATGATGTTCATTCTTCTACAGACCAGACACCATTGCTCATCCCTCCTTCCCAGATTCCCAACAGATACATGCCCACTGCTCTTTACTTACTTCGTTCTGCAATTTTATCTTCTACAATGCTGACACGTAGGATTCAGCAGCGTCGTGTAGCTGCTATTTTGGCACAAATGAAAATATAATTCTGCTGCTCACTTACATGAACTCAGCAGCTCTCCATAGTTGAGCCGACAGCTTGAAGCACTTTATGGTGATGACGTTAACAGCGATGTAGCATACAGAGGCACTGTTATTTTCAACCTTAAAGTAAGTGGAGTTGTAAAAAAAAAACAAAAAACAAATTCAGATCAATATTGCAATTTAAAATGTCCATAACATAATGATCCACGGGTGTCATAGATTAGAATTATATAGCAGACAAAAGCACCACAGGTCCTCTTTAAAAAAAACGCTGAAAATGTAAGTATTCTTGATTTCAAACACATGCATCTCTGCTGTACAGAGATGCATGTGCATGCATGTGTGCAATCACAGGCACAGCTCATGTTATTTATATACACTGTGTATTGAAACAAAAGCAATTCATGTACAGCTTTGACCACTTTCTTTTGTGTATTTCTCAAGGACACTCCTGCAGTGCCAGGACAGACCTTGTATCAAAGTAGAAACATCTGAAACCTTTGACAATATGGCTGGAGCAAAGCCATTGTTACTGTGGCAAGCTGCTCCCATACGGTCAGCCTGCACACACACATTCATTCATCCATTTGTATTGGAGTGGTGGGAGAACATCATCTGTCACCCAGGGCCCGGGCCGAGGGGCGACAGATTGTCCTCTCAGTGCACCTTCAGGTCGCACTGCTCCAAACTGATTCACACACATGCTCATTGATGATGTCGATAGATTAGACTTTACATATGAAAGTTGAAGTATGTCAACTGGACAAATTTTGTTGTACAGTTGACATAATTTAACCTTTTCGAGCTATGAAACAAGATGGATAACTGAAAAATGACTGTAATGTAATTATTACACATTGTGTAATGATTCTGTAATAAGAACTGTATTATCTGTTGTCTACTTTTCTTCTTAATGTTCTGACATTATTCATTAATGTAATGTCTGTATTTGTGTAAACTTTGGTTTTGATGTTGTATCAGCATTTGCATGACATCGGTCTGAGACAGTAACTCCCAACCTCTTCTTTTCTAGAGAACCCCCTCACCTATGCCTCACATTCTACGTGGCTCCTAACTCTGACCACTGACAAATAAATCTGTTTATTGAAAAATAAATTAAAATGCAACAGGAAGACTACTAGCAGGAACTAAAAGAAGAGAGCACATTACGCCGGTGCTAGAGTCTTTTTAATGGTTTCTCATGAATGAGAGAGTGTTGTGAAAGTAAATGGGGGACAACGGATAGAAATTAGCCCAGGGTTACAATCCTGCGTGTTTACAGAATGTGTATCATGTATGTTCATTAACATGCACTGTCCCGACCAAAGAAGAAAGAAGAAAAAAAAAATAAATAGAAGTTTCCTGTTTCAGACACGGCAGCTGCTGCTCCAATGAAGACTGCACCTGCACATCTCATGCACATCTGTCTGGAGGAACTCTCCTGATGAGCTACCTTCCTATCCTCCTGTGTGGTTATGGCTCCACAGCCTATCTGGAAATGTGTATTGTATCTTGTATCTTGTGTATCTTATCTTGTGTATTTTCTGGGGGAGTATCCCGATGACACATACCGTAAAATGCGGGCTATAAGCCGCTACTTTTGTCTCATTATTTCAACCCTGCGGCTTATACAGCGATGCGACTAACTAATGTATTTTTCCGGGAGCGGCCTCTAGGGTAGAGTTTAGATCGGGCTCAAAAATTTAAGCCTGACCCGACCCGAGCCCACGCGGGTACTGTCCGAACCTGACTCTGAGTCATTTGCTGCATGATTCGACCGGGCCCGTGTGTCCGAACCCGAACCAAGCCCGCACACGTGTAGAACCGAGTTACGTAAACTGAGTTCCATGCAGAGTTTTATAGGCAGAATAAGCGCCTGACAGGGCTTCAAGTGTTTATTTAGTGTTCTACCGGTACCAACGGGACGTCTGTACCAGGCGTGCCTGTTCCTCCGCTGACGCTGGCCCACATGATCTCTCTCCCTCGCTCCTTTCTTCAGTTTTTTGGGAAGGCATCTGAGGCTCTCTCTCTCTCCTCCGTTGCACTCTCTTTTTCTCTCTTCTCCGCTCCGTGTAGCAGCCGCACACTTTCATTAAGGTGTCTTTTCTCACGTTGCATATTTTAACCACTTTATTGTAGAATGAGGAGGAAAACAACACAGCACTGGCAGCACACTGCGCTCTTTTGTTTCGTTTTGTTTTTCTTTGTAAATATGGCTGGTGCGGCTTATACTCAGGAGCGCTCAATAGTCCGCATTTTACGGTAATCAGACAATGCTATGCAAACCCAACAGAAATGTGCTAATACAGTATTAGTATTAGTTGAGCATCAGATGAACGTAACATGGCTGTAATATGACACACAAGTGCAGAAACATCACTTATTCCTTTATTTTGGAAATTTAAAACTTAAGGATTTGGACTTGTCCTGCTCTGTTTGCTGCATTTAGAACTTTTTATTTATTTTCATTCATATTCTACCACTTGTTCCCATCAGGGGTCGGGGATGAATGGAGCCTATCCCAGTGACAGACGGGGGACACCCTGGACAAGGGCCAACTTGTCACAGGACTAACACAGAGACATGGACATGGACAGACAACCATTCACTCTTACACTCATTCTCTTGAAGCAACTTCAATGCCAGTTTGCCTACACATGTCTTTGGACGGTGGTAGAAAGCCAGAGAACCCACAGTAACACAGGGGAGGACAGGCAGACTGCACCCAGAAAGATCAAGATATGTTGGTCTGGTCTGGGAATCGAACCCATGACCTCCTTATTGAGACATGAGAGCTCTAGAATTTTTATTTGATCATAAACAATAAACCAGGACAATAATTCTGTAATAATTGTCCACCTCTATTTTGGTCTATGCAAAATTTCCATAGAAGGGGTGCTCAATGGCTACATTGCAATGAAAAATTAAGTAGTTTGTGTGAAGTATAAACAAAAGCTGGTCAAAGATGCATAACTGTAAGGTGAAGGGATGCAAACTTAAAAAACAAATACATACATACTGTTGTATATATATTGTTAATGGGCTAGCATTTTGGGTTCTGGAGGAGGAGACAGACTAAATATGACTATTCAAATGTGCAACATGTTTTTGATTTGATACAACATTTTAACATACATATAATTTAAGTAAATTTGGTAATCTGAAAAGTCTGTAGAAATGTAGTTTATAGGTGTCTTTATCATAGTTTTGCTGCTGTAGTGTAGATTTGCCAACATCACACGATCTCTCTGGGTGGAGTCTGCATGTCCTCCCCGTATTACCGTGGGTTCTCTCTGGGTTCTCCGGCTTCCTCCCACCGTCCAAAGACATGACTGTTCAGGTTAATTGGTAACTCTAAATTGCCCATAGTGTATGAATGTGAGAGTGAATGAATGTCTCTCTGTGTTAACCCTGCAACGAGTTGCCCACTGTCCAGGGTGTACCTTGCCTAAGGCCCAAAGTCATTGAGATAGGCTCCAGTCACCTGCGTGGTAGAAAATCAATGAATGAAAAGTGTAGATTTGCGTGGACAGGAGTTGTGGCTGAAACTGCAAGATGAAGGAGGGAAAAAAGCTTGAGAAGGTTTTATTTGAAAGGCAAAACTGACTGCAACAAATGGACTGTCTGTCTCATTTTTTGCACTTCAGTTTAATAATTCAACATATCTGAAAGCATAATCTAAAGCATTTACTATAATACTTTGCGAATGCTTTTCAATTAGCTCCAGTGGAAACACAATGTACACTTGATGTCGCTGGCTTTGTTCAGTGCAGAGAAAATGGAATTAGACAGCGAGGAGTGAAAGTGTTTGACACAGACACAGGCTAAACCCTCTGTTATGGCACCAGATTAAGCACGTGTGTACACATCAAATAGGGGAAACACTACTTGAGGCGCACAACAAAGACTCGTACATCAATGGCTCTGTGCGGCTATATGATATGGCATAGTGCGGAGATCAAAACAGCCAGCGTGACGTACTTAACCGACACAAAACAGCCACATCAATTAAACATCAGAGCGTGCATGCTATAGGCCCGATTATCAGCCTCTTTTTACTATCAAAGTGCAGCTCGCTAAACGCCAGGCCTTTAAAGATCATCATCCATAAACATTACCTGTTACCTTTGTTCCTCGCTCACAGAGATTCAGACAATTGAGCCTTCCTCTGGCTGCTTTTCTTCCCCACTGGAGTTTTGACCAGAGTTTTTTAGACCTGTGTGTTTATTAAATGATGGTGCCTGTGCTTTATTTCGCCTAGAACTCGATTAAGAGAAGTTTAAGAGTTCCAAAGCTTTCTGAAGTGCATCTTGCCCTGCTCAGGGTCAAGTGGTTGAAACATTTTGCTTTCAGTGCAGTGAGCTGTGGGCTGTGATGGAAGATGTACCAACTTTGATCCATTAATTTGTATTCTTGTGCTGTTATTTTTGTTCAGGACCATAGAGCGTTCCTTTACACAATAAAAGTTCTGCACTTGTCACAAGCTACACATGCTTGTCTAAGTTCTTCACAGATGTCCATTATTAACTTACCACCTTCGATGGTGGTGAACTTCTAGCCATTAGCAGAACTAATGTGCCTGCATCAACAGCCTTTCTGGCCACCTCCAACACGCCTCATTTACACAAGCAGTCTAGTGTTGTAAGTATCATAAACCCCTGTGTTCTGTTGGGTCTTTTAACTCCACTTTTGATCATTTCTCACGCTTAAATTCTAAGAGGTATTTTGAAAAAAATAATAAAATAAAATACATTCTTTATCTTCTCAAAAGGGAAAACCACACATAATCAGGAAATCCCACTTTAGTGTCATTGCAGAACAATCAAAATATAATAATGGCGTGTTCTCACATACAGTACACAACATGGGCAGGAGTGTCTTTCTATTATAAATGGAATCCATGGGAGAAAAGTGTTTCAAGTCACAACCCACTTTCATTCATTGGTTTCTGTGGTCCTGTGTCTTTTTCTTGTATTCTTTCTTTAATTTTCTCTTTTTAAATTTTGTTTTATATTTTATGTTTTTAATTATGTATCTTATTTCTGGGTATTTCTAATACAGTACAGTAAATCTTAAGACCAGTTGAAAAATTGACAAAAGTCACATTTTGCATAGTTGGATCTTAACAAGGTTCCAAGCAGAGCTTCAATAAGCAACAAGAAATGTGTTTATTTTCACATGAAATTCTGTGCAGCATTTTAGAAATTGTTGTAGGTTTGTAAAATATGTAACATGTAAGTAAAGTGGATTTGATTTATTGATTTTTGTTTTATTATCAAATTGTGTTTTAGGGCAGAATTGAGTGTGACAGAAAGAGAAAGATCTACAATATTTTTACAGACAGACAAAATGTATCATAAAACGGGCACCAACAGCACTCAAGGAAAGGTTTTCTATGGTCACACTTATGACACAAAGATTGTCTGCAATATACACAATATCACCGTAATAGTCAGTTTCCTAATAAATATCAACAATAACTAATGGCTCTCCTCTACTCTGTGCACAACAGGCCAGGGTTGAATAATATTATACTCAGTGCATATGGGGCTGAATGTTCTGTGTTTCTGTGTATTCTTTTTTGAGCAGAGCGCACACATGAAATAAACAGCAGCAGACAGAAGCAGCTCCCGGGCAGGTAGCATTATTCTAACAGCCCCCCCTTTCTGTGCGCCTGGGTTATGGCCAATTAGGCCTATTAGCAACAACAAAACACAGGGAAGCACAACAAAACGCGGTCAGCGGGCAGGCAGGTAGTTAACGGTGGGAGGAATTGTTACGTCTCCCATCGACAGGAACAAAGAAAAGGCTCTCCAGAGTGCTGCCCAAAGAATTCATACCTCCCGGAGATCTCTATTCTACAATTAAACTCTTTGCTGCAATTTCCCGTTTGAGGTCTGTCTCCTGAGAGCCCCCACAATGCACTGCAGTGAGTTTTACACCTGCAAACGGCCCTGTTATGTAATTAACCAACTTTGAGACAAATGCTCGGAAGGAGTGGGAAGTACCTACTAAAAAGCGTTTAGTCTGAATCGGTAGTTGAGCCATACTGAATAAATTAATGAACAGTGCAGCATAATTGGAAATGTCTAGGGTTTATAAGTGAATCAATGAGGGGTGTAACTTTAATCAAATCTGGTTATTGAACTGTATTAAAAAAAAAGCACATAGATTAGTGGATGCATCATTTTTGCATGATAGAAAAGGTGCACCATGTAACTTTTTTTCAAATAAAATCAAATCAAATCAATTTATTTTTATAATGCCCAAAATCACAACAACAGTTGCCTCGATGGGCCACAGGTAAAAGCAGTTCAGATAACTGTCCCAGAATGCCCCTGTCCTTTGACCCTCCTTCGCGGTGAGGAAAAACTACAAAAAACCCCATGGGAAAAAGTAGAAACCTCGGGGAGAACCACAGTGAAGGAGAGATCCTACTCCCACGGACGGACAGGCTGCAGATTAACTAGGACTGACGCATCCACTTGGACTGTGGAGCCAGAACCACTCAAGAGGGAGGTGGCTTTAAAGAGTTCCTCCAGGCGGACGAGGAGCAGTCCACCAGTGTAGAGAGATCCTCCAGCAGGAGATGAGGAACAGTTCATCTAAAGTAGAAGGAGTTCGTCCAGGCAGACGAGGTGTGGCTAATCCAGCTGTCCAGGCGGGTGGCGCATAGATCGTCCAGACAGGTGGGGGTGGGGGGGTCGTCACTGGAGCAGCCGCCGCAGTGTCTGAAACAGTCTCCACTCCCCGGGGGAAGTGGAGAGAAAGAGAAACATGTGAACAGCAATGAACAGACTACAGTTGAAGTAATATTAAATATTGTTGATAGGTAAAGTAGGAAGAACCAGAGGATAGTGTTCAAGCTGCCATACTTCCCCCAGCAGAATTGCTCCAAGGGCAGCGTAGCTAAAACTGTAGGTTTTTATTTCTGTTCCTAACTGGCCTGACCATAAGCTATTTCAAAGAGGAACGTTTTGAGCCTGGTCTTAAATGTAGAGACTGTGTCGGCCTCTTTTACATGAACAGGGAGCTGGTTCCATAACATAGGAGCTTGGTAGCTAAATGCTCGACCTCCTACTGTGCTTTTAGAGACTCTGGGGACTAACAATAGTCCAGCATTTTGAGAACGAAGAGCAACACCTTATTTCCACTTGCTTCTCCCAGTGGAGGTGTTATTGTGTTGCCTGAAATGTTCTACAGTATGGCATTAAACTTATATCTCCATGGAGACAGCAAATGATGCCACTGGGCCAAGTTACAGGTCAGATCTGTGAAGAGGTGAGCCCAGAATGTGCTTTTCAAAGCACATCTTACTTCAATAAATGCAGGAAAAGTTTAATAATGCCATATAGAACCTTCCTGACAAATCAATTCAATGAAAAAGCACAAAATGATTAAAGCATGATCTATTTCTACAGAAATTGTAATTAACTATACAATTGACACTACTTTATGCCACTGACACAATAACATTAAAGCAGGATAATCTCAGTAGACACATTTTAAGCAGGGTCAATAAAAGCGATGGTTTTCCCACTTTACAAATCTTTTTCAGTTCCAGACACCTTTTAATTCCAGTCCCATTTTGCACAGGATAGAAACTAGGGACTTTTTTATTCTTGCTCTTTCCAGTCAGAGCAGGAATGACAATATAACACTGCCTTTGTTGGGAAACATTTTACATTTTTTCTAGTAGTACTTAAAATTCTGAATGACTATGAATAACCTCTCCTTGAACCACCACCTTAATGTGTTGGAGGGTTTGAGCACCCAAATGATCCTGGGATCTATGTTGTCAGGGTCACCCATGACCCAGGTAGGGTCATGACCCAGGTAGGGTCATGGGTGCCAGGTCCCAGGTGACGTGTCAGACCAAGAGCGGTTCAGAAGCCCCTTATGATCAGCTCTAGATGAAGGCCACTTATGTTGCCCAGATTGGCGTTACCGGGGCCCCACCCTGGAGCCAGGCCTGGGGTGGGTGCTTGATGGCGAGCGTTTTTTTCCCCACGGGGCCCCGCTGGGCACAGCCCGAACGAGTGACGTCGGGCCGTCCTCCCGTGAACCCACCACCTGCAGGAGGATCCGTAAGGGGCCGGTGCAAAGAGATCTGGGCAGCAATCAAAGGGAGAGGCCTTGACGACCGGGTCTCCAGACACTGTTTTGAAGGCCTACGGGCCAAACAGCAGTGCAGAGACCAGGCCTTCATGGACTCCGTTGTTCTACTGGGGGACTTGAACACATGGGCAACGACAGTGACACCTGGAGAGGGGTAATTGGGAGGAACAGTTCCCCCGATGTGAACCCCGATGTTCATTTATTGGATTTCTGTGCTAGTCACGGCATGTTCATAACTAACACCATATTCAAGCACAAGGGTGTCCATCAGTTCACATGGCACCAGGACACCCTAGGCCGGAGGTCGATGATCGACTTTGTTGTCCTGTCATCTGACCTTCAGACCTTCGGGTGAAGAGAGGGGTGGAGCTGACAACTGATCACCACCTGGTGGTGAGGTGGATCCGCTGCCGGAGGAGGAAGCCGGACAGACTTGGCAGGCACATTCCAACCCTCACCTATGGTCATGAGCTCTGGGTAAAGACCAAAAGGACAAGATACAAGCGGTCGAAATGAGCTTCCTCCGTCGGGTAGCTGGGCGCTCCCTTAGAGATAGGATGAGGAGCTCAGTCACACGGGAGGAACTTGGAGTAGAGCCGCTGCTCCTTCACGTCGAGAGGAGCCAATTGAGGTGGCTCGGGCATCTGTTCCTGGACGCCTCCCTCGAGAGGTGTTCAGGACATGTTCCACCGGGAGGCGGCCCCGGGGAAGACCAAGTACACAGTGGAAGGACTCTTGGCTGGCCTAGGAACACCTCGGGAACCCCCTGCAGGAGTTGGAGGAAGTGTCTGGGGTGAAAAAGTCTGGGAGTCCCTACTTAGACTGCTGCCCCGTGACCTGGCCCTGGATAAGTGGAAGAAGATGGATGGACGGATAACTGTAAATAATTGCGTTTTATTGTTCATGTCCTTTTAGCATTTTGTGGATCCCAGTTTTTATGTGCATGGCTTTTGATGCTCAATAGGAAGAAAGAAAACAATTCTTATTCTGACTTAATTACATATTTACACTATACCTATGCTCATTTTAAAGACATTTAGACAGACTTTCAGCATCTGTCACTGTCTAAATGTGGAAAAGTAGAACCAGATCTAACTAAATAGTTAATTGTTAATTAACAGATAACTGGGAATGGTACAGGTTTGTGCGTCAAACTTCAATCTCAACGGCAAGATGATTTCATAAAGCTTATACTGTATAGTCAAGAAAACTCTTCAATGCCTCACTGTCCTGGTATTTTCAATAATAGAGAGCACAATTGTCGGCAGTGTGTAGGCAGGAAGCATCACTAAAAGTCAGTTCTATTCAGCCAAGTGGAAGTGAAAACATTCTTCACTCTATGGTTTGATACGTTTTGCCTTGTTCCACAAATACCATCCACATTCCTCTCCAGAACAATTACAGCAATCCTGCATCGCTCAAAGGATTATATCCCCAACAATACTGTGCTGCTGTTGTCTTCTCGCTCATTTCCTGCTTGCTTCCCCCTCTGTCTTTATTATCGTCAGTCCCTTAAGTCCCCCATACTCCGCACTGTAGATTAAACGCTCCATGCTCTGTGTAAAATCCATTAACTCAACATGCCGATACACGGGCGCATTGTGTGCACGTCATGTCGAGGAAAACAGAGATGCAATCAAACGGAGTGAAGACGTAGGGTTTGGGGGAGGCAGCGGTGAGTAGGCAGGGAGCTAAACTCAAAGTGACATCCCATATTTGACTTTTCACTTCCCATTTAGTTGACACGTCCAGGATAAGTGGAGGAAAGATTACTGCTCTCATTCTGTTAGACAAAGGCCCGTATGCCAGTGCATGTTTTGTTTCAGGACACTCAATTAAATAGAGCCGTCTGATGATGTGTGTGTGTAACTTTTAATGCAGGAACAAGCAGCAGTTTGAACTTAAAGTGTCGAGAAGATTTTGTCACGTTGTAGTGCAATATGAAGGAATGAAAGAAGGAAAACACAAGGAACTGTTAGAAACCAGGCCATCACAGATCTTGGTCTAAGATCAAAGACTGAGAACTTATGCTGTATTTTCTGAAAGAGGTGGACAATATATTGAAATTTAGATAATATTGTGAATGTTGTTTTGCAAATATGTAAAATTTGAAAATTGAGTACATTGTTTAAAGTGAAAAAGGCTACAAAAAGAGCTGGTTAAAAATAAAAATTGAAACATTTTATAAAGTGAAAAAGGGTATAAAGTGATGTTTCTGTGACTAATTGACTGCTTCATGTCTGTCTGATAATCAAACTTCAACTACCATGTTTAAAGACATTTTTAACACATTGATATTGGATCATCATTAGATAAGCAGACCAGACCTCCTCTCATCGGATCTCAGAAGCTTAGCAGGTCGGGCCTGGTTCAGCCCACTGGAATACCTACGCGCACGTGTGTGTGTGTGTGTGTGTGTGTGTGTGTGTGTGCGCGCACGTGCGTATGTTGATTGATGGATGGTGTTTGAAGGGCCAATGCCGCAAATTGGCCGCCTCGCTTCCGTCAATCTGCCCCAGGGCAGCTGTGGCTGCAGACATGGCTTATCACTACAGAGTATAGAGTAAGTGAATAATATGAGTGAAGCTCTTTGAGAGACGTTGATAAGTCTGTAAAGCACATCACAGTTGCAAGGCGTTATTATTATAATGTCAGACTATCATTATTGGGCTGTTAGGGGACACATTCTGCTACAGTGACTTTTTTGAGCTTTTAACCATGTTCTAATAATGCTACGTCATAGAAAACTACCTGGAGTTGCATTTAGCTTCATTCACACAATTTTGAGGAATGTTCATTCGAAAATACTTTCCGCTCCGACTTTCAAAAACACTTCCTGCTGAACTCCCTTGATTTGTGACTTTTTTCCCAATTATATACAGCACTTATTCGAGAATCTTCTCCTATTTTATGTCCTTAAGGCAAGGCAAGGCAAGGCAAGTTTATTTGTAGAGCACAATTCGTACACAGGGCAATTCAAAGTGCTTTACATAAACAGGAAAAGTTGCATTAAAATCACAAAACACAAAAAGACACACAGAATCATTTTAAAATCATTTTAGAATAAAGTGATTTAAAAGAGAAGAGTGCAGATAGATCTTTCAGTCGTATGCACGTCTAAAGAGAACTGTTTTTAGCCTGGATTTAAACATTGTCAGAGTGGAGGCCTGTCTCACATCTTCAGGGAGACTGTTCCAGATTTTAGCTGCAAAAAACTGAAATGCTGATTCCCCATGTTTAGTCCTGACTCTAGGCACCAGCAGGAGGCCGGTCCCTGAGGCCCTCAGATTGCGAGATGGTTCATATGGCACTAACATGTCAGAGATGTACTTTGGTGCTTGGCCGTGGAGAGACTTGAACACAAGCAGAGCTGCTTTAAAGTCAATTCTCTGAGCCACAGGAAGCCAGTGCAGAGACCTGAGCACAGGACTAATGTGATCGTACTTCCTGGTTCTTGTCAGGACCCGAGCAGCAGCATTCTGGATGTACTGCAGCTGTTTTACAGCTCGTTTGGAGAGGCCAGTGAACAGGCCGTTGCAGTAGTCTAACCTACTGGAGACAAATGCATGGATAAGTCTCTCCAAGTCTGGTTTAGACACTATACCTTTAATTTTGGCAATGTTTTTAGGTGGTAAAAGGCTGTTGATGTTATTGATTTGATGTGGCTGTTAAAGTTCAGGTCTGAGTCCATTATTACCCCCAGATTTCTAACTTGATTTGTCGGTTTTAGAGCGAGAGACTGGAGGTGACTGCTGACACTTTCTCTCTGTTTCTGCGGCCCAAAGGCGATGATTTCAGTCTTGTCTGAGTTTAGCTGAAGAAAATTGTTTTGCATCCACAAGCTGATCTGTTGGATGCAATGACAGAGTGAATCCACTGGTCCATATTCACCTGCCGTCAGTGAGACATAGATCTGAGTGTCATCTGCATAGTTGTGATAAGACACATTTGTGCTGAGTATTAACTGACCTAAGGGCAGCATATAGAGGTTGAACAGAAGGGGTCCCAGGATTGACCCTTGGGGCACCCCACAGGTCAAGCTCACGTGGTCTGAGACACAGTTACCAATCTCAACAAAGTACTCTCTGTCCTCAAGGTAGGACTTCAACCAATTTAGGGCAGTGCCAGTGATGCCCACCCAGTCCTCCTAGTCTCTGTAGGAGGATCCTATGATCGACAGTGTCAAAAGCAGCGCTCAGATCTAACAGAATTAAGACTGAGGCTTTGCCCGCGTCAGTGTTCAGGCAGATGTCATTTGTCACCTTGATAAGAGCAGTCTCAGTGCTGTGATGAGGTCTAAAACCTGACTGAAAAACATCAAATGAGTTGTTTATTAAGAGGAAGTCAGTGAGCTGTTGGTAAACAGCCTTTTCAAGGACTTTGCCTAAAAATGGCAGATTTGAGATGGGCCGATAATTTCTCAGTTCTGAGGCATCAAGACTGCTCTTCTTTAGGAGAGGCTTAATGACCGCAGTTTTCAAGGCCCTTGGGAATGTTCCAGATTGAAGCGACATGTTAACTATGTGAGTGAGTGGTGTAAACAAAGTGCTCAGAACAGACTTTAGAAATCTGGTGGGTAACACATCGAGGCAGCATGTAGAAGAACTCAGACTGGTGATGATCTCTTGGACAGTTTTGTCAGTTACAGGTGCAAACTGAGTCAGCTCTAAATGTGTAGGTGGTTTTAAAGTTATTATTTGCACTGTGGAATTTATGGCATTTTTAATGCCCTGAACCTTGTCATTAAAGAATACTGCAAACTCATTGCACTTAGCTGTGGAAATTAGTTCTAATGGCAGCAGAATTGGAGGGTTTGTTAGTCTGTTTACTGTTGCAAACAGAGCACGCGAGTTATTACTGCAATTTCCAATTATTTCAGAAAAAAATCCTTCCCTTGTTTTACATAAAATGAGGTTGTACATGTACAACCTTTCTCTATAAATCTCTTTATGAATCTGGAGCTTTGACTTGCGCCATTTTCGCTCCAGCCCTGCGGCACTCCCTTTTCTGTGCCCTGACTGTCTCATTATTCCTCCATGGCGCCTTCTGCTTATTTTTAACCATTTTAACCTTCATAGGAGCAATGGTGTCCAGAACATTCAAGATATTAGATGTAACAGAATTTAAAAAGTCGTCAACATTTGAACATGAAGGATTTTCAAAGTTTATCATTTCAATGAAGAGTGCACTTGTGCTGTCATTTATGTGTCTCCTCCGAACAACTGCAGGACCAGTCGGTGATTTGGGAATAACAGACAGGTCAAAGAAAACACAGAAATGATCAGACAGTGCCACATCGACCACACTGACGTTTGAAATATTAAGCCCTTTTGTAATTAGCAGGTCCAGAGTGTGTCCTCTGCTGTGAGTGGGGCCACTCACATGCTGAGTAAGACCAAAGGTTTCAAGGACAGCATCAAGCTCTTTAGCATTTCTGTCGCAAACATTATCCACGTGAACATTGAAATCACCTGTAATGACCAAACCATCAAATTCTGTGCATACAACTGAAAGCATCTCAGTAAAATCATCAATAAAACCTTGGCAGTGCTGGGGAGGCTTGTACAGGACAATGTAGAGTATGGAGGGAGACTGTTTTAGCTCCATTTTAAAAGATAAATACTCAAATGATGAAAACACCCCAAAAGACAACCTCTGGGTAACTATTTTATCTCTAAAAACTGCACAGACACCTCCACCCTTTTTGTTGTCGCGTGTTTCAGATTCAAACTTGAAGCTCGGTGGAGTCGCTTCTATTAGAACTACATTCCCCGTGTTTTTGTCAAGCCATGTTTCAGTTAAAAACATAAAATCAAGATTATAAGAAGATATAAAATCATTAATTAAAAGTGATTTGTTACATAATGATCTGACATTAAGCACAGCAAGTTTCAGATTGGTTTCAATGTGACTGGACGTTATCTTTTCACAGGGAATATGAATTAAATTTCTAAGATTGGACAGTCTAACTGTCCTTCTGTTCTCCAGTCTGTGTGACGTGACTACAGATATAACACAGGGCCACGGGTTTGTTTGAACAATTTCATGACCATAAGTCCCGGCAACGCTGAGACCCACTACATCCTAGCTATGGGAGATAACAGTTCTGGGGGGAGGTGGGGGAGGGCTGCGAAGGGGGAGACCTGGAGGAGGTTTGGGCAAAGGCTGAGTGGGGAGAGCTGGGGGGGCTTTGGGTGATGGACCAGGTGAAAGGTGAGGGGGTGGAGGTGCAGGTCGTTTTTTTGGTGAAGCAGGAGAGTTGAAGCTCCTGGGTGGTATGGTGGGCACAGATTTGTGCGGGAAGAGTTCATCATTGTTGACATCAGAACTCTTGATCTTGCTAAATTAGGTGTGAGTGGAACCATCTTTACTCCTGATTTGATCAGACTTTCAAGATGGTTGGGAAGGTCCCTGGGTGAAGGTGGAGATGAAAAGGAGAGTGATGATTGAGTGGGAGTAGATGTTGCAGGGGGGACCCAGGACTGGTCTGAGGGTAGGGGTGGTGACAGGGCAGCTGCTGGGCCTGACACTGACTGGTCCATTGCCTGTGATGAGGACCCCGAGGGAGGGGGGACGGATGTTGAGCTTGAGTCCTTCAAGGGCGGCGGTGGAGATCGTTGTGGTGCTGCAACTGATGAGCTCTTTACTGGAGGCAGTGTAGGAGATTTTGGAGCAGCTGGAGCTGAATCCTTTGCTGGGCCTGGTGGAGCTGCTGTTGATAAATCCTTTTGTGGAGTCGGCTGTTTTGTTACTGCTGATGTTGAAGCATTGACTTGGTCTCTGGCTGATTGATCCGGTGTTCTTCTCTCATTCCTCTTTTCTCGAACTATCTGTTCACGACCCTGTCCACGGCCATTCTGATGCCTGAGAGCGTGGAGGAGGTTTTCTGTCAGCGCCCTCACTCCACCTCTGCACAGATGTGGGCCCCTTCCCTTGAACAGGTCCTCTCGTTTCCAGAACAGATAGAAGTTCTCAATGTAGTGCAATCCTCTAGGTGCACACTCTTTGGACAGCCAAGTGTTCAATTGTAGCAGCCGGCTAAACTTGTTGATCTTCCTGTCAATATTTGGAAGAGGTCCACTGATGAATGTTTTGATTTCTACTTTATCAAGCTCCTCAAATAACTTCATGAAGTCTTTTTTCAAAACTTCAGTCTGCTCCTTTCGAATGTCCACTGCACCCACGTGCACAATCAGCTGTTTAACTCCTCTGTGTGTGGACAGTACGTTGGGAAGCAGTGACGTAATCTCAGAAACTGTGCCGCTGGGGAAGCTGCATGTTTTCATTCTTCCATGTACAACTCCACTGATAGCACCGTCTCCTATCAAGAGTGTGTCACTGTCCTTGACGTTTGGCACAGACTGTCTGTCTTTCTGCTGCTTTTTATCAACATCATGGTGGCTACAGTTTTCTCGTTCTGTAAATTCAGTCTCTGATAGTGGCAAAAATCTGTTTGTAAGCTGTATAGCAGGCGACTTTACATTAGCTTTGTATCGTTTTGGTTTTGCACCGAGTTTGACCCAAGATGCAGCCGGCTGGTCTTTACCCAGTTTTGGGAAAGACACAGAGTCGCTCCGGTTTAAGTTGAAAGTAGCTTTTCTTGAAAGATATGTAGACTTCTTACCCCTCGGTGACACTGGAATTGTATCGTGAAGTCCTTTTTCAGATTCTAGAGCGAATATCCGTGCTTGTAGCTCAATTATTTCATGTTGATATTTCCGACAGCGTTTACAAGAGTTTGTTTGACTTCTCTCTCCGGACATGTCGCTGGCTCGTCAGATAGTTTGTTAAAAATGGAAAAAATTATCTTAAAATCCTTGGTTTCCTTCGAAAAGTCATAATCCAAGATTTATAGAGGAAAAAAATTGATTTAAAAGCAAAATAAATAAGAAAACAGCTGTAGCAAGCAGGAGCAGCAAGGAAAAGCGTCTGCACTCTTCAGTAACAGGAAGTACTCACCAAGTCATCACCAGACTCATTTTGAGCATTTCTGATAACATAACAATTGTATATAGTGCTAGGTGCCATGTTTCAAAACATGAGATGTCAAATTTAAGGTACTCAAGAGCATATTTAAATGCTCATAACAATACAAAAAAAGCATAATATTTTTCCTTTCATTTTTGTCACTATTGAACGCCCCTGTTTTCTAGATAAAAAGAAAAAAACGTCACAGTAAGAAGGTCCATGAGTTTGATTCTGGCTTCCACAGTTTGCTTAATGTTCTTCCCTCTCTCATCTCCATTTCACTCACACAGCCCCCTCCAATAAATCCTATGGGTAGGTGCAGGAAATTTAGCATCTCATAAAGTTTTTTCTACATTTTTATGTTAGAAAGGGCAGAGACAATTCAGTGCAGCACAGTATAAAATATAGCTTCTCAGACAAACTCGTTCAGATTGTAAATTACTTTAGAGTAGAAGTCGAAACGTCTTTATTAAAAAAAAAAAAAAAAAAAATGTCACGTCCTTTGAACTTTTTCTATGATTGTATAATACATTGTTGCAGTCCAATGTCTTCCTTTATTAGTGCCATATCTGTAACATTGCAGGTCGGCAGTTAAACCCATCTTTATGACCAAATGGGAATCTTCCGCGTATGTATCTGAAGGACTCTCTCATCCAACCTTTCTGTGTGTGTTTATTTGTGTATAGTGTGTGTGTGCAGTGTGGCCCCGGGGTTACGCGGGCAGCTTGGTGATGCTGCAGATGGGACAACATATGACATGTGACTGTCTGAGGGAGAGTGTGTGTGTGTCAGTCCATCTGGGCCCCCCTCCGATCGGCCGGGGCTCCCTCTGCTCTCCACGGCCCCACTGGGGAGAGGCGGGACAGCGAGCAAACTCCACCTTTCCACAGCACTGTACCCATACCAAGTCTGCGCATAGTCATTTACTTTGGACATTTTGTGTGTGGAAAAAAATAACAAAATCAGTGAAGCGTGTGAAATAGTCTGTGTGTGTTTTTTAAATAGTTTATTGAGCCCCAACATCTTCAACAAACTGTGAATGTGTGTCTGTTTAGGTGCACTGCCTATAGCCCTTCCCCCCAGTGCCAGTTAACTGACAGATCATTTATGTATTTAATGTTTTAAATCATGACTTTTTTTTCTTTGCTCACTAATACCTTGAAAAACATGCAGTCGTACTGTCAGCGTGTTTGCCTCTCCACAGAACTGACCTGAAACTTGCATGCACTTGCAGCATCACCTGCCTACAACGTCAAGGTACACTTAATTGTCCCTGTAGGGAAATCTGTCCTCTGCATTTGACCCATCCCCAGAACGTCGTGCTAGTGATCAGGACTACCGTAGCTGGAGGATTCTATGGTGCATGTTTTGGGTTTGATGCCGTATTGTGGAACATTCCAGGTAAAGCATTTTTACTTTGGACCCTTAACCAGAAATGTTACATAGTTCACCTTTACACTGAGACACTGCAGATTAATAAAACTTGAAACTTCTTCTGTAGTTTTGAAGAAAATGTAAGAAAAATGTAAGAAAAAATACATATAGAGGTGCTGTTATATTTAGTATTAGATCTTACTGAAAATTGAAAATGAACAGAAAAATCTTAAAAAAAAAAAAAAGAAATCTTTGGATGCAAGCTAATAATAAAAGGCAATAAATAGAGATGCAAACCACTATTACACTGTGCCGCTCATATTTTACCCGTGCACACTGTTGTTTTATCCTTGGGCAACACACTTCGAGGATGAGTCTTTCAAAATCCCACTCCGCTTGTTTGCCAGTATACACTACCTTCCGTGTACATGCAGTGCGTCTCCCATAGATAATTAGAGGCATGTCTTTGAGTCCAGTTCAGATGTGATTACATGGTGTGCATACTGTAGCAGTGTTTGAAGTTTAATTGGGTTATTTTTGTGTGGGGTCCAAAAAATTTCCTTTTAGCTGGCACTGTCTACACGCGGCT
Organism: Rhinogobius similis; assembly: GCA_019453435.1. Lineage (NCBI taxonomy): Eukaryota > Metazoa > Chordata > Actinopteri > Gobiiformes > Gobiidae > Rhinogobius > Rhinogobius similis. The sequence continues at coordinate 16,990,193 of CM033619.1, forward strand.
CGGCCAAAAGCATGGGTTTAAGCAGCACAAAGGCTCGACCCTGCATGTACGCCGGACGCTGTGTGCCTGTGACATTGTCCATTGTTTCCTCATGAGGTTTGTCATTTTCTCTCGGTCAGGAGATCCAGGTCCATGGCTATTTTGCACGCTTGGCCAGAAACGTGCCGCGATGAGGGGAGAGGCTGCGGGATTTGGACGGACAGAGCGTTGGGAGGAATGGTGTGTGTAGTCGGGATGAGAGGAGGGCTGCAGGGAGCGGGGCGGGCAGTTTGTTCCTGTTCCATGAGCGGGACAGAGGCCAGGGCAGGACAGAGAGGAGGGGAGAGAGGGAGGATGGGGAGAAAGAGAGAATCGGAGATGAGAGAGAAGCATGGAGAGACACAGAGGAGAGAGAGAGAAGGAGGTGAGGGAGAGAGAGTGGAGGACAGAATGAAGACAGGAGGAAACACAGGGAGGAGAGGGGGAGAGAGCGCAGAGGGAAAGACAGAGGAGGAGAGACAGAGAAGAAGAGGAGAGAATAGGAGATGAGAGAGAAGCATGGGGAGGTAAGAGGGGGAGAATAAGAAGGAGATGAGGGAGAGAGAGTGGAGAAGGACAGAATATGAGTAGTAGAGAGAGTCAGGAGGGAAAGACAGAGAGAGGAGAGACATGGGGAGACACGGAGATATGAGGAAAGGGGGAGAGCAAGGAGAAAGTGAGGGAGAGTACAGGGGAAGACAGAGGGAGGGAAGAGGGAAAAAGGGGAGAAAGAGAGAATAAGAGATGAGAGAGAAGAGCGGGGAGACACAGAGGGGAGCGCGAGAAGGAGGTGAGGGAGAGAGTGGAGGGGAAGAAAGAGTGAGGAACAGAGAAAGGGAGAAAGGGGAGAAGGACAGGATAGGCGGAAACACAGAGAGAAGGAGAATATGAGAGAAGAGGGTGAGAGCAAGAAGGAGGTGAGGGAGAGAATGGAGGGGAGTGAGGAGGAGAGTGGGGATACAGACAGGAGATGATGTGAGGAGTGATGAGGATAGGAGAGAGAATGGAGCACTAGGAATATGTACAATTTGGGCATCCATATGAGGCCATGTAAAGGCTCATTTATGGATTCATTTTCCAACTAATTTTATACCTGAACAAGTCCAGTTTGGAAACACAGACATGAATATATGTGGATGCCTAAAACAAGTGGTGAAAGGTACAGTACAATGTATAACTGGACTTTAACTCTGCTCCACAGGACTTACTTGGATTTATGTTGACATGCCACTTCTGTTTTCTGTTCAATTCTTAGTTCACATACACTTAGAAATTGTATGACCAAAAAATAAATAAATAAATATCAAGATCTCCATGTCTCTCCACTCTTTAATAGTTATTAAATCTGCACAAATCTGAAATTTAAACTTGCTTCAAATACCTCTGTTTAAGTTGTTTATTACTTGAGTTCACTGTATCGAGTCTTCCTCTACCTCTGCTTAAAACACATTTTATTATTTCATGTACATGTTGACTGTTTTCAGTACATTTCACCACATACATTTTTTTCTAAGCTTTTAAAGGACAAATCATATTGGAATAAGTGTACAGTTTTAGTTTGAACTTCTTGAACTTGACCAATCCTGAAAATAGTTCTCTTACCTCCTCTCACCTTTTACTCTGACACCGAGGTAAAGTGTGAAGGCAAAAAAAAAAAAAAATGTAGCAACACAAACAAGGTTGACGCAAACGGCCAACATCCATGGTTTCCTTTGCTGTGGATTCAGACAGGCCATTTGTCCGGCAAGTTCAGGGATCAATTCTTGTCAAGTTAGATTTAAGCTTACACCAGGAATTGACAGTCGTGTATCTACATGTTCCCAGCTCACACTCTTCTCTCTAACAAGCCCTGTCCTTTCACCTTGTCCTCTCATTTGTCACCATTTTGTCACATTGCCTTTTCACATGCTTCCCCCCCCCCCCCCCCTGCTCTCCCGCCCCACAGCCAAACGCACGCCTGTGTAATTTCACCACTTAGAATTTTTTTCTCCACCAAAAACGCTACCACCCCTGTCCTGCCCCGTGCCTCCCAAACCTCCTCTTTCTGTCACTATCAGGTGTTGGCCTACTTGATATTCATGGCTCACATTATTTGGAAAGAGTGCGATGGGTGTACGGTTATGGTAGGGGGGTGTACATGAAGCGGCATTAGCATATCAAAGACATGCTAGGCTTTTCTGTCCTAATGGTAATTACACTGCCCACAATTGGCGCTCACTGCTCGGATCACAACAAGGGGAGGAAAAAAATAAAAATAAAAAAATCGAAAAATGGCAGGAGGGGTATTAAAGAGAAGCGGTGGGGGTTACAATTGGCTGGGGCTTTCAGGTTATGTTAATACCGCTCATCTATTTAATTAGGGCCTGGCGTGGGGCTTTGTTTACTGTTGACGTGGCCCTCATTTTGCACACAGGAAAAGGAGAGCAGACAAACTGTTATCGGGATTTGGTGTTGTCTGCAGGGTGGTGGGATTGTTCAAGTGAGGTGTAACTGTCACTTTGAAAGCTGTAATGGGCCACGTTTATGCAGGAACCTTTGACATGGCTGTCACTGTATGTATACAGTGTTGAGTTATGAAAGACTTCGACAAGTTTATGTTTATGCTGGTTTCTGATCATAAATTACACTCAAATCAGAAAGGTAAATCATCATAAACCACCACATGAGATGAGTCGGAGTGATCAAACTGCTTTTTCATCAAATCACAGCCACTATCTGCTGAAGGTTACACATTTTTAAATACAGTTTGTGCTTATAACAAAAACTGACGCAAAGTTGTTGACCTTCTCCACACAACTATTACCATTTCATACAATATATAGCAGTAAAGTAAGAGCAAAGCTTTTAAATGTCTTTCTATAACACTGACGGTGACTAAACAGGGACTTAACATGGAACTAAACACGGACTAGGCAAGGACTAAGCCAGGACAACACAGGATTTTAACCAGGACAAAAGTGTAACCCGGATCATTTTTGCCATACCGTCACACCTCTCTGCCTCTACACCGCATTGCTGTCCAAAAACAGTGTCTGTAATATCGCGTGATTACGTAGTTTTCAGTACTTGACTCTTTTGATTATTGAATGTCAAATTTGTTGCCATGGTAGGAAAGTTAAATGTACATGTACTACATTTTTTTGTCATGGATTTGCTCAGTGTTTAATGTATTAATATGCTAATTATTGGTCCTGTTTTACACAGGGCAGGTCCTACTCTCCTTTTCCTACATGTGGATTGATACAATTCTACACCTGATTCTTCATTGGATGGTGATCTGCCCGAGCCTACTGACCACTGAAACTCAACCTTTTACAGAGCGGTAGGAGGCGATGTAGCCTGCTCTCCCACACAACACAATCATCAATACCCAATTTCACTGCGCATTCAATTCACTCATTTTCAAACTTTGGACAATTTCAAAAAACTCTGCTACTGGCTACTATGGACAACCTGGAAACAGATTTGAAATGGTTTACATTGAGCTCCATTTTCATAATATGTAAATATTGTAAATACTGTAAATATTCCCTGTTGTTATTCCTTCAATTCATGTCCTGCACCGTTTTTCTGTCTTCTGTGTTTTTAAACTTTTTACCATTTCCCTCTTGTGAGCTGAACCCTTGTCTTCTGGTCCTAGCCTACAACTACAATTATAACAATTGCATCCATGCACACTATAAGGGTTAAAAAAGGACGAACCAAAGACCAAATCAGGACCAAACCAAAAGTGACTGATTTTGCCCACACTTGTGAGACCAAGATCTGAAGATGTGTCCTCATCTTAGATTGACTGGTAAACTTTCACAGATCTCTTTATGGTGAATTCTTGTGCTTTATAATTTTGTAAAGTCATTCAGTTTTTATTATTTTTAGTCGAAAACCATTAGAAAATTATAAGATGTGTCAAAATTATTATTTAACCCAAATAAGTAAAATGTATTCAGGCCTTTTTATCTGGTTATGTATGTCACATTTAGTTTGTTTTCATAAAGCCGATCACATACTGGAGTAGTCAATAATATAACTAATCATAACTATAAGACGCTTATGGACATTAAAAATCAAGACATTTCATTTTCATTGTCCAGATAACCGTTTTTACGGCTGATAACCTTTGGATTCATAATGATAAAGTTTGGGCAATTTTCTGTATTTAAGCTGCACAATGCTGTGTGTTTTACATCAGTCTGACTCAAATGCACAGAGAAACTCATGAGTCACTGCAAATAGACGGGGTAAAATGTAAAGACGCAATGTAGCGGGGATATGCGAGACGGCGGTTGGTCAAAACACAACACTAGTTGTCCCGTCTTTGCTCTCACAAACATGCACTCATTCTTACGCCAGTGCACATGAATACCGGCTGCTGGGTTAGTGAACTGTCTTGCTCAAGGACACAACAGTTTGCTACACAGCCACAGTGACCTACATGGTCTACAGTCATGTACAGGTCTGTACTATTCTCTGCCTGAATTGAGGCTGCCACTGTGATGATCCAATTACTGGACCTGATCAAACCCTGGGAACGGGCCCATAACCCCATTGACTCTTCTACCTTGTGTTCTGATCATCTAATGACATGAGCCTCTGACTAAACTTAAGCACTAAACAGATTACTGTAAATTACCGACCTATGGCCCGTAACTAGGACCTCATGCAGCGAGCTAAAAATGAACCTGGGGAACAACAGCAGATTCACCGCTACAACTACAAAGAAGTCCCTGAACTCCAAATTGATTTCTGAAATTCGTTAAGACATTTGGACCCCTTAAAGCCTTCTGATCCATCAAAGCGTTGTTCATTCCTCTGTAGGCAGGAGTCATAAGGTATATTTTCAAACAGAGATTCAGACTCAAAGTAATTTGACCGAAAAAACAACTTCTTTGCAAAGGCCCTTTTAGCCACATTTTGACTGGTCCCCACTTTGGAGCGTCTTGCTCTGTTCTGTTAATGGCAGACTGTGTTTCCACGGCAAGGAGGGCGTCCGCTAGGTGAATGGCTGAGTTCACCCAAATTTAACTAATGTTTTCTCATTGTATAATACAGTACTTTTCCTTCATGAAGCCAATCTCTGCAATTCACAAAAGGACGTTTAGTAAGTCCAAGTTTGTGGCACTGTGAGATGTGGCTAAAGCTAGAGTAAACCTGAAACAACATCCAGTTTATCAACCTTTTCTGCATTCATTTCACTCTTTCATCTCTTTCGCTAATGCATTGAGTTTGGATAATGTTATTGTATTATGCACTGGAAATATAAGCTTGACGTGAGTGCCGTGCATCAATAAACAGGAAACAGTGGATGCTAACGTGCACTGTTTAGTGAGAAATTATGTTTTATATACATGACTAAATATTTTTTCTTGAAAGATCCTTCCATGCATTTTTCTAATTTTCTGATTTAGACTTTTATCCATAATGGAGCTCGCCTACATTGCGCCTCAATATGCCTCATGTAGGTGAAACTATATAATGTAATTTGATGTAAAGTGCATACAGTAGAAACATGTGATTCTCAGACAGTGACCTATGGGACAGACAAGAGGATTCTTTGTTTTTTGGTCCCAACTGGACTGAACTGAAATGTAGCACACACTAATCTGTCTCATAATGGACTCTCTTTAGACCTTTTATTCAACTCTTTCACTTGTGGCACATTTTGCTTTTATATTCAAAGACATCCTAATGCAAAAGGATAAATGCTTGTCTAAAGCAGGCTGTGAGACAATCCATCATGCAGCCAGTGCTGGTCCTTGCAGTTTTTATTTGTTTGGAAAGTACGCTTGTGTTTGTCATCTTTCTCTTTGTCAGTCATGTGACTGGTGTCTAGTTGTATGTTTAGATGTAGTACAAGCTGTCATCATTTTTGTGATAATTGAAAATATTGAGTCATTTATTCTAACTCTGTATGTCTGTTATTACAAAATGTTCAATAAACAGTGTGTATTATTGGATATTACAATAAAGAGTTTTGTAAGGACACAACTGAATGTCGCCCAGCCCTCCCAATCCACCCACCCACCCGACCATGCCAAATACAAAGAAAAAAATATTAATAGCAATTATAATAATAAAAAAAAAAAACTTAAAGGGGGGAAATTAATGGATGTATGAGACTATCATCCACCCGTTTCACAAGCCCAATGCTCAATCATCCTCCTGATTACAGGGGAGGATCATGGAAACAATGTAACACAAGAAGGGGTCCCAAGTAACATGAAATAATTTGATTGAACCTTTAAGTGAGAATCCCAACTTCTCCATTTTAAGATTGTAGAGCACCCAGCGGACACGTGAAGGGGGGCGGGGGAGCTTCCAGTTAAGTAAAATCAGCCTTCTGGCCAGCAGAGTGGTAATATTGAGTCATTTTAAAACTTATACAGAGCTCTGCAGAATGTTAGGGGCTGTCCAATTGACTTTTGATTTGTGAATGCAAACGAACCAGAGAGTGGAACTAAAGCTGAGACACACATGAGAGGACAAATGAAAGTAGCAGGAGCAGGTTAAAGTCAGATAAATCTATGATTATTTATGATCATGTGAAAATATATCACAGTGTCCAGTGATTACTTACAAAAATAACATTGTTATTATAAAGTTAAATGGAACCAAAGATCAAAGAAACTCCAAAGCTTACGGTACTTTAATGTGAAAAAGTGACTTGAATTGTTCCAGTATTAAGCTGCATAGGTAAATGTGACGATGACATCCTTCAGAGCCTATTGCAAAGTTTGTCCCCAATTGAACTGAGTTCAGAGAAAAAAGTATATTAAGTAATTCTAAATGGAGATTTCAGGGTCACCCTCATAGAACATGAGTGCTTTGTAAAACTACAGATACATGCTTAAAGGATGCTGAATTCAACACTCATTGACGAAGTATGAATCCACAATATCACCGTACTATTAAATCAAATTGGATCAAAGCAAGACCAAACAAACCGAACTTGCCCTCCAAACCAAGGTCTTTTTTATGTGAACATGTTTATCTGAAACAGGACAAAGATGAGTTATTTCTGAAAAGGGGTCATGACAACTGTCATGACAGTTTGACAGGGCATTCTCTATCTCCCTTTGCTTCTTACTTTGTCTCGGCCCATGTTTGGTTCAAAGACATGATCGCAGGGACTGATATTTTGCATGCAATTTGCCTATGCATATGAGTATTTCTGCCCGAGTGGTCACGGCTCTGTCAACTCTTTGTAATGAGAATGTTTTTGAGGCCTTTGAATACTTGTGTGTGCATCTGTATCCACTTTTAAAGAGGAGCTGCTGATAGTATTGTAATAGAAGCCATTTTGCTGTGCTCTCAAGGGAAAGCGAACGGGAAAATGAGAGGAAAATGGAGGAGAAATGAGTATTTGAGTTCTTGCAAGTATTCATATCCCCTCTATACAGCACAATTTATATAGCAGTTATACATGTCAGTCAAGGGCTCGATGGTCCAATACCACACAACTTGATAAACCAAGGAAAAAAAACAATCTTTTTCACTACTTTATCATCTGTTGTACACTTTATTAGACACAAGGCCAATCTTGGTATTAGATCAATATCAAAATTCAAAAGCCAAAAATGTGAAATTCACAACGACATTTTCAGAAGGTCAAATTCAGGGACAGTTAAGGCACTTTTTCACTTCAAAGAGCCTTTGCACACAGGGAGAGTCTATCCTCCGATTCCAATTGCATACGTTCGCTGAATGATAGGATATGTTCTTTTTCTCCTTTTTGCCCACTATTTGCTCAAAAAACACTTGTTACCATCTTCAAGGACCTCCAGGAGCGCGTTGCTGAAAACCTCTTGTCTCCCATTTGTGGGTGGATAGTGGGCGCCCAAGTTAACTGAAGACGCCTCACAACAGGACGGCTTGATGTATCTGTGTGTTTGTGTTTCTTTCCTGAAGTGAAGATCTCTGTCAAATGCAGATAGGAGATATGTTGCAGATAAGGCAATTGTACAGAAGATGGTTTATGTGCTTTTGTAAAATACTGAGAGGACGTTGTTGTGACAGAGAAGCAATGTTGCTTCACCTGCAATAGATGTTTATGACTCTACCATGGCTCCCAAAAGGAATCCCTCTCTAGGGTCCAGAGTCTTACTGGAGAATTGATTTTAAATTGTATTAATGTGTTCCCATTTAAATGCCTATGATGACGATGATGATGATAGTGAATTAACATGCAGTTTCACAATAGGCCAATTGTGATTCTGGCTGTGCAATAGTTTCTACTGCACTGCAGCCGCTCTTGTCTCATGTCCTGTAATGATATATATCCTCTGAACAACTGTCTTCACACCATTTTCATGCCCGTTTACTCTTTTGTTATAATGAAACCAAAGCCATTTCTGTACTCACATGTCAGTGAGAGCCGGAAAAAAAGAGGATTGTGCTGGAGGAGAGAAAAGAGAGAGGAGCGAGCGGGAACAGCCCACATGCTTCACACTGTTTTTAATAAGAGTGGAGAGCGACCCGAGGCCTCCACCACGTCCACGCAACGGCTGTGCAATGTCTGCTCAGCGTCTGTGCCGCCCAGCACTGGCCCCGCACAGGCCCCGGGCCAAGAGTCAGGCCCTGCTGCTCTGTCTGTCAGCTCCAGGCCACAGCGCTGCAACCTTTGACCCACAATCACTGGATTTATCCAGGTGCATGTGTGTAGCACTGAGGACCTCACCTGTGCCACGCAAAGGGTAAGACACAGAACATTCGCAGCAACACTATGTCACCTTTTAGTAAATGCACCTGAACTGTTCTGTATTTGACAAGCTACAGACAAATATTAAAATACCTCTATTTGAAGAAACAACAAAAAAAGTTATATGGCAACATCCCACTGGGGAATACCATTTTTATCAATTAATTTAGCCCAATTTAAAATATATTTGGTTGTGAACCAGTAGTTTTGAAAATAAAAAGGATCCTTGGCTTTTTTTTTTTTTTAACCACTCTCTTTTCGTCAGTATTGACTGATGTCTTTTGTCTTGAAAACACTGTTTACTTCACCACATCTGACTGTATAGTAACAGAGAATGTGTTGGTATATGTTGAGAAATGGAAACAGAACTCAGTCGAAACGTGCTTATATAAAACGTGAATTTTGAAGTAAAAGTTCATCTACTTTTTACAAATTATTCCAAGTGAAAATGTATCCACATATCTAATGAAGCTTTAGGTTAAAGTTAGCTAAATGTTGGTTGTTTTTCTCCTCACAGATTGATACATTGAAAAAAAAATACATTGCAAAACACCAGCAGATTTACCTTGGATCACATTGTACAACAACTCTGAAAGGCTTCACTGTTCTACTTTCAATCTCATGAGACGTGTTCTCAAAATCAATTTTAACGGGGTGAAAAAACACACATACTTCACTGTCTCCATACATTGGCATTTGGACTGGAACCTCAAGCGTCTTAAGAACGAGAGTTTGTCCTGATCTATGTTTCTCTCTTTAGATCAGATTCGGCATAAACTGTGTAATGTGGTGGGAGAAAGAAAGGTGAATAATTAAATGCAATTAAGATCATAGCTGATTTGCACTGCATTTATACTTATAACTTGATTCTGATCTGATTTAGTGTTTTTGATTTTGAAACAAGCGTGTTAAAACAAAAGCTGAAAGGTCGCTCACATTGTTGATAACGGTCAGGGGTGTGGTCATAACTGCACATAGGAAACGTGACATTTTAGGCAATTGTCCTCAAAGATATTTGACCCATCAAATCAAATCAAATCAAATCAATTTATTTTTATAATGCCCAAAATCACAACAACAGTTGCCTCGATGGGCCACAGGTAAAAGCAGTTCAGATAACTGTCCCAGAATGCCCCTGTCCTTTGACCCTCCTTCGCGGCGAGGAAAAACTACAAAAAACCCCATGGGAAAAAGTAGAAACCTCGGGGAGAACCACAGTGAAGGAGAGATCCTACTCCCACGGACGGACAGGCTGCAGATGAACTAGGACTGACGCATCCACTTGGACTGAACCAGAACCACTCAAGAGGGAGGTGGCTTTAAAGAGTTCCTCCAGGCGGACGAGGAGCAGTCCACCAGTGTAGAGATCCTCCAGCAGGAGATGAGGAACAGTTAATCTAAGTAGATGGAGTTCGTCCAGGCAGACGAGGTGTGGCTAATCCAGGGTTGAGGGAGTTCCTCCAGGCGGGTGGCGCATAGATCATCCAGTGTAGAGATCGATCCTCCAGACAGATGGGGGTGGGGGGGTCGTCACTGGAGCAGCCGCCGCAGTGCCTGAAACAGTCTCCACTCCCCGGGGGAAGTGGAGAGAAAGAGAAACATGTGAACAGCAATGAACAGACTACAGTTGAAGTAATATTAAATATTGTTGATATATCGGTAAAGTAGGAAGAACCAGAGGATAGTGTTCAAGCTGCCATACTTCCCCCAGCAGAATTGCTCCAAGGGCAGCGTAGCTAAAACTGTAGGTTTTTATTTCTGTTCCTAACTGGCCTGACCATAAGCTATTTCAAAGAGGAACGTTTTGAGCCTGGTCTTAAATGTAGAGACTGTGTCGGCCTCTTTTACATGAACAGGGAGCTGGTTCCATAACATAGGAGCTTGGTAGCTAAATGCTCGACCTCCTACTGTGCTTTTAGAGACTCTGGGGACTAACAATAGTCCAGCATTTTGAGAACGAAGAGCTCTGTTTGGATGGTACGCTACTATTGCATCTTTGAGGTAGGATGGGGCCATATTGTTTAAAGCTTTATAAGTCAGGAGGAGGATTTTAAATTTGATTCTAAACTCAACAGGAAGCCAGTGAAGAGACTCTAACACTGGTGAAATATGATCTCTTTTTCTAGTACCTGTTAATAATCTTGCTGCTGCATTTTGAACCAGTTGAAAGCTTCTTATAGAGCTTTTAGGACACGCTATAAGCAGGGCGTTACAATAGTCTAATCTGGATGTGACAAATGCATGGATGAGTTTTTCGGCATCATCTCTGGGCAGGATTTTTCTAATTTTGGTTATGTTACGCAAATGAAAGTAGGCTGTTTTACAGGCTTGATTTATATGTGCTTTGAACGAGAGATCTTGGTCAAATAGGACCCCATCTATAAATGCAGCTGGGGCAACTTGTCAGGACCAGTGGACGTTAAAGGTAATTGTGCAGTTCTGTTCTTCCTTTTGATTTTGGTTAGAAAATAGTTTTATCTTAGAACAGGTCAGGCCTGTTCAGATCTTGGAAGAGAGACTGCTGGGAATACGGGTTTTAGTGTCATCAATATAACTCCGAGCTAAACCACTGAAGGAGCGGGACATCTTGGGATGTTTTTGTTTTGTTTTCACCATCTGGAGAGGTATTTAAACATAAGAACATATATAACATCTTCAAAAAGAATCAAGAACAATAATGGCTTTCAAGAAATACACAAAATCCATCCATAATTAAGTATGAAAAATAAAATGATGTTGCAGAACATCTGTTTGTATTTGTGTGTCTTATTAAATGCAAATCTGTTTTTAAACCATCAGTGTTAAGTAAGTTCAAAAGGGGGGCAGATAACATAACATTTCTCTTTCTGCTCCCTTTCCTTCATTTTTTTTTACTATGTTTACCTCTTTGTCACTGATATCTTTTTTATGCCATGAATGGGGAAAAAAGAAAACAGAGCTGATAGTAACCAAAAAATAAAATGCATTAATATTACACATAAACTTTACATTTTGGCAAAAATATAGATGTCTACACATGTATCAACATATTCACAAACTTAAGTCATTTAAAAAAGCAGTGCTGGAGGTGGTCGGAGGGGTTGATGGCACAGAATGCCCTAATTTAGTCATTCCCAGGGCAGTTGTGGCTACAATAGACCATCAGAGTACAAGCGAATGAATAATGCCGTGTAGAGATGTTTGGTGATATGGTTGATTGCAGAAAACTGAAGTTACCTGGAGGAAAACCGTCCACACTCGGGGATAATCTGCAAACTCCAAGAAGAAAGAGACACAGCCTGAGAAGAAACGTCTTTAAGGTACATACGTCGATGTGATTCTACACTGCATCACAAGACCACTTCAGTTTTTAGGCCAACTGCAACCTGCTGTAAATAAGTTTGTACCGTGGCTCCAAATCAATTTTTCAGCACAAACATTCCTCTTGAACACTTTTAGAGGCGGCCGTGTCATGTCATTGTGCACTGTGTAAGCTGCAGTGTGCCCGCATGTTTCTGAATAGGCCCTGTTGACTTTCCAGTGAATCCAGCTCAGAGCATCACATGACAGTGATCTGACTAAACCAGGGTCCAGCAGTAGGAGGCGTCCTCAGCTCAGCCTTGACCTCCCTCCCTCTCCCCTCTCGTCCTCCCCCTTGTTGGTGGCTCCTTTTCATCACTTCTCTTCCTCTGAGCCTGACAGTGTATCAAGTGCATCATACTCTCACACCTCACTTTGCCCTCGAGAAACACACACACACACACACACACACACGCACCCACACACACTCGGGCACACACAGCACCACCTCGTAAGCGAGATAAGGAACCGGCAACACCAAAGGGTCTGGCTTCTGTCACCCCGCTACCTCGCCTTGAACACATGGCCTCGGGTGAGAGAACGCACCGAGGAGTGGGAACAAGAGTAGGAGGGGAGACCAAGACGAGAGAGCTTATAGGAGCAGAAAAAAACACAAATGTGATAAAGACTTAGATGAGATGAAAGGAGGAAGAGGGACAGATGGGGCCAGAGAGAGAAGAGAGAGAGAAGTTAAAGACATAAAGCTGCCAGCACAGAGTTTGGTGTTTGGTGCGTGTCGTCGCTTGGCTCTGCACCAGTGCAACATGAGGCAGATGCAGACCGGGAGTGCTAGGTAATTATGGCGGAGCACCTCCCTCGGAGCACATGTGCTTTCTGCTTGTTAATCTTCACAAAAACTCAACGTGGACAAGGCTGCGTCATGACATCTCACCCCGCACCAAAACAACCCAAATGAACAACAGGACATGTATATATGTGAAAATTGTTTACATTTGAAACAAAGAAACGCATTCAAAAGTATGATTTCCATCTCGCAGAATATGGTGTGTTCACTGACTCTCATCTACAGTGTCTGCGCCGTTTCATTTCAACAGGTGTTTTGGAGGATAGCTCCTGCAAACTCATGATAAGCCTGTATACTATCTCAAATCACAGGCACAGACTGTAATTAAAATACATATGCTGCTTTTGACTATAATTATATTGTTATTCAGAGTAACTTCACGTTCACCCGACATTTGCAATCATGTTGAGCCTTTTTCTTTTACATTTTGTTATTTTATTGATAGTGTCGTAGAAAGGGGTTCAGAGGTTGTCATCCGGACGCCGTTTAAAGATCGAGACGTTTCGACTTTTATCCAAAAGTCATTGTCAATCAGAGAGCTGGTATGGGAACCTGGGCCTTATATGCTACTCTAAGTAGTGGGAGTCCAGCCCCCAGGGAGGAGTCACTGCACTCCTGTCTATGTTTATTGATAGTGTTGAATTTGATTTTGTCTAAAAAAATTGTCAACTTATTATTTTAGGTTTTAAGCTTTAGTTTAAGACTACAAAAATGACATGATAATTTAAACAAAATCCATAAATCAACCAGAATATGTACATTTTATTTTAACTATTCTAAATTGCATTGCATTGTTACATGTATGATTCTATGACTGAGAGTGAATACTAAAACTTGGCTCTAGTCACTACTCGTTCATTAATTTAGGTTCACCACAAAAATGTCAGTACTTTTAGTTGACAAAAATACTAGTAAAATAAATGAGTAAGAGTTTGTAAAAAAAAAAAAGTGCAACTTCTCTTTTTCATTTCCAGAACAGCCAAAGAAGTTTGTTCTCATTTTTGATACTTTTAAACATATTTAATCCATGGGTTTACTATTTTAAAATGCATGTACCTTTTCTGCTGGAGCTGAAAAACACTCATGAAACAGACATATTAACATAGATAATATATAAGATAAGATAATAACATATATTAATATCTCTTTTGAGACGAGAGGAAGGCAGAAAAGTTATACTGCATCTTTATGGCAAATAGTTAAATACTGCAAATACACATAATAAAGGGTATACAATCTGCAACTAAAATTAACCAAATATGATTCAATGTTAAACTAATTGCCAGAATAGTCGCAGGATACCACATGCTGTTCTACAAATGTGTAATCCAAATGACCAAATTAGGCTTGATGGGTGTTTTTGTTCAAGATTCACACTGTAATAAAAAAAAATATATTTAAGCTCTTGATTTATGTCTCTTAAGCATGTCCACTGTCGCTTCTTATCATACACACTTCAGCGCATTTCATTTCAACGGGCGTTTCAACAGATTCGACGGTCCGTTCCTGCAAACTCGTGATAAGCGTGCCACTGTAGTCCGTGATAGAATCTGCATATACCTGAAATTGTATGCTCCGGCCAAGTGACAGAAGTGCACCCTCACCATCCTCCACACACACATAACTTATCTCCATCTCCTGTGCTTCCGAACACTTTGAACATTCACGTCTACTCTCACTCATTGGTCAGGCTGCCCTCCGTGCTCCCATCTCTGGATATTTAGGGTTTTAAATACACTTGCCGGTGCATTTGCGAGATTAAACGCACCAATGTCAGAACTAATGTCGAACCATAAAAAGTGATTTAGCGTAAGAATTACATGCCACGACTTGTATGTATTGGAGTGGTAATCCGGGCCACATGACGGGACATAAGTGCAACATTATCGAGCTGCAGGGCGGTTTAGAATGTGATTTTTCTTGGTCAGGGTGGCTGCAAAACACGTGATGCAACTTCAGCGTGCATCACATGCCCTTCTTACTGTACGCCGCGCTGTACACTGCACAACAAAAAGTAAAAACCTGAATTTCAAAAAGTGCACAATAGAAAATGTTATGGATTCATGATGTACTCTTTTAGTGTTACGTTTTGGATTACATGCTGTGAACAAACATTTCACAATCACGGTGTTTCTATTCAGACTTAAAAATGACTGCATATTTTTAAATTATGATGACTCAGGCGTTCATTACAATAATAAAAAAGACAAATTATTAATTAAGGCCTTGATTATAGTGTGCTCAAAAAGTCATAAAAGTGAGACAATGCTGGGACAATCAATACACAATGGACACATAAAACAAAATAAACACAAGAAAAAAAAAAGTTGTTCGTATAACTATTGTTTATAGGGATTTTAACCTTGTTTACAATACGGTTGCTGGGTAACAGTTGTGGAATTGCCTCTGCCCATGTCATGCTCATGTCCAACCAGTAAGTACAATTATAAACTTCACCAAAACTGGGAAAAAATAGGCACAATTTGTGGTAAAATCTTCAGTATAATCGTGTTACCTATGATTTAGTGACTAGTAGGCTATAGTTTAAAGGTCCCATAACATGCAAAATCGACTTTTCAGAGGTTTTAACCTTCCTACAGTGCTATTTGGGCCTCGTATGTGTGCCCAAAGTGGTTTTTTGATTGATTCCCGCATGTTTTCGCTAGAGAACTGTCTTTTTTGTCCCCCTCAGCTGAGCAGCAGACGGGGGCTCCTCACAAGGATGACGCGCTTCACAAGAATGACGCGGTGTTTAAGCCACGCCTCCGGGAAGCGCGCAGCCGCAGAATAAAAACAGCTAATGCTAATGCTACACAGTAATTACACGATGGATACGACAGATAGAAGAGTTAGCTTGTTATTTACCAAACGGCAACGTCCGTCGTCGAGGTACTGGAGCACGTCAAACTCCAGGTCAGATCCAGGACGTAGGACTCAGCACGACGCACCGTCAGGACGGATAAAATGTTTATTCCCGTGTTTGTGTATCGCTGTTTACCGGAGCACACGGCGGAGCAATCTCCGCTCTAGGCTTCGGCACGAGTTGGGCGGGGGAGGCGCGCAAGTTGGGCGGGGGAGGCAGCCTGCTCTCTGTTCGGGGGAGTCAGATCTCAGAGTGAGCCGTTTGCTTTTGCAAGGAGGGGGGCCAGTCCAAAATAGCAGAATATGGGACCTTTAACCTGTCATTTGCCCTTTAAGCCTATACCGCCCTTTTATAGGGTACAGATTAGTCTAGTCTTATTGTCTCCTACACATGCTACACATTTCTTGCTCTTTTGTTGCCGTCGCTTGCCCGCTTCTGTGAGTGTGCAGCGTGTGTGAAAATTTAGTTTACACATCTGCGAGTTTATCGACTGATGAGCCCACATTATCCAATGAATGTGCTCCTTTTGACGCAGCCAGAGCACTTGTGTTTTGATTTCCTATCTCTGATCACCAATAAAGGTGGGACATAAGCCCAAATGGCTACAATACAAGTGGTAACTCTGCTTGGATATAAAGGAATTTGATTTAAAAAAATTCCGCTCCCAAATCAGAATCAGAAAAAAGGTTTATTGCCATTGTCAGTGAACAAAACTTCACAAACTAGGAACTTGCTTCGGCGGTAAGGTGCAACATATAACAATGAATAAAAAAGTAGCAAAATATATAAAAGAAGGCATGCATAAAATTAACACAATCGAGTGAGGTATTAATAACGTTCTATTCACCTTATTCTGGAAATTGCTTTTTCCATTGCATTAGTTTACACGGGGCAGGCGAGCTCAACAGAAAATAAGTTCTGCTCGCACTACAAAGCTGTTTTCAGGCCGTCCAGGAAATCCGTGCATTGTTGACTTGTTGTTGCACGTGTTCATTAAACATTTTACGCAAATCTATCTACTTAATATAATATTTTAGTGAGACTTTTCCCTCGTTCGCCATTTGCGTGAACGGGGTTCTTGTCAAACCGGACGTGCTGTTACTACAGGAGTGCAAAAAGAGTGAGGCCATCGCTAAGACTTGCTGGTTCGTGCAAGAAGGATCATAGTGTTAGGTAGCTGCCCAATTTCACCAAATAATGCAGCAATTGTGGTCCATGATTTTAACTGTACCGTCTTTTCTCACTCTCGGTGCATCCTTCTGTTGTAGCCTGCCCTCTCTAAGCACCATGTAATCTTAACTACTGGACCAAACCCAAGTTGTTATACAGAGGTCACCATTGGCTCTCTCCCTTGTTGTACTTCCAAACAAATCAGTGCAGTGTGGCTTAATAATGTAATCACTGTTTTAAGCTGCAAAGACAAGTTGATCCAAGCCGCCACAAATATGGCAACTTTTTTTTTTTTTTCATTACATGACGCCCCCTGGAAGTGTTGTTGTTGTTATGAGTGCACTAATTCCAAAATAGGTCAATCCAGAGAAGCTGCTCTGTAGTTTGAGGAGAAAAAAAACATGAGAGCAAACTGTGAACATAAGGAGAATTATAGTTGTTAACAGATTTTCATTTTGGCTTTTTTGGGAGTTGATTGTTTTGTACATAGTATGAGGCACCGTATCAATGTCCAACTAAATAAATGCAGTTTATCTTCCTATTTAGTCCTTGCAACTCTTGTCTTGTAAAAAAACACACCAGCACACCTCTTTAATGAGTGAAGCAAGTGAAATAAAAGTAGGCTAACAGCAAGTTAGTTAGCTGCATAAGCTATTTTAGAGAATATTTGCTGAAATGGATTTGTATTACCACCAGATCATGCAATAAGGCCAAGCTTTTTGCCTTTTTAACTGGATGACAGCATAAAAAGGTCAGATTGACAACACGAGATTTTGATGGAATGTACTGAAAAATTTGTTGATGTCTAATTCAAAGTCTGATTTACTCAAGTTTTAAGTCTTATCATGAGGCAAAATTTGAAGTTGTATGCCAGTATTCAGTGAAATCTAAATAAGACCAATGAAATTAGTAAAGTTAGTAAAGTTTTTTTGTAATATATATATATAAATCAGAATCTATATGATTGAGCACATGCTCTTTTTATGCAGGGCCCAAGCCTGGATATGATGGAGGAAAAGGTTACTAGGCTTAGGTTAGGTTAATAGGCTCACTGCACACTAGGAGGCAGACAATACACGGTAGTTAAAGTAAAAAAAAAAAAAAAAAAGTATTCCAGATTTCTTTGAGTGTTCTGCCTGGGTTGTGAGTGTTGCTTTTATCAGACTTCTATTGAAAAGCGACTTAATCGGTTGGCTTGAAAAACTTTACCTTGAAATATTTATTAAAGCAGCACCAGTCTTTTAATTCTCCTGGCATCTTTTCTTGTCTTTCAGATGTTTGAACCATTCTCTTTCTGTTGAAAAACTAAAAAAGCATAAATGAAAACCACAAGCTTTTGAATTGAAACAATAGTTTATTTTAACTCATCATCGAGGTATGTCACAGCATTCACTCAAAGAAACAAATGGAATGTGCGGGCTGAAACTTTGGTTTTTCATTTAAAAATTCTCTATTTTCACCCATGTCCCTCGCTTTGATATATTTGATATATCATTTCTGTTGATGATTTTGGTCATGGCCGAGGACTTGGAAGATTTGTATTAAATGCGAAATTGAAATCTGGGCTTGAGAATGGCTTTGTGTTGAGAAGTCAGTGCACTTTGTAAATTAATCATGAAAAAAAAATGTAAGAGATATAGCATTGTCACTTGGGCTGCATATAGTCAGGTGGCCAACCTCAATCAAATTCCTTTTGTCCCAGGATGACAGGCTGATATCTGAATCACATTTTTTTCCACTACTTTACATGCTAAGATTCATACCTTCACTCCCACACAATACTGAGAATAAAGCTCAGATCACTTTGACCATGGCACCTCATCAGTAATTGAGTTGCTTTGCCAGTCATGTGTGGGGTCAGTTTCAGTGCAGTTGGCTTCAGAAACGGATGGGGAGGGCTGGGACGGTGCAGGACTGTTGAAACTACTGAAAGCTCGCTCTATTGTGGAGACTGTCTTTTGGGGAAAGGCCTGAACAACAGCGAGGGGAGCTTGGTGGTTCATAATAGATTAGCAGCAACAGCCATTATCTGCCCAAGGATTCAGCATAATGCTCTAAAACTCACACAGAAAAATAATATGATTCTAGAAATACACTCCCCCCTCTTAATATACTTTTCCTCTGGTCATTTACTTCTATATCATATTTATAATAAGGTTATAGCTGCACCAACATTTAATCTTCATAAATGGTGTGATGTCAGGTGTTTCAAAATATTTATATGGCTGAATGTATATATATGTATGTATGTGTATATATATACATACATACATACAGTAACATAGTACATACAGTAACCTCTTGGCCCAGTCCTGGTACTTCGCAGTGGCGTCACAATTTTCTCTCATTGCTGGTCTCACTTTGCAGGTCCCGCTTCTCCTAGCGCTGCTGTTCGTTCGGTAATGATCCTCTCTCAGCGACAACCGGAATCCTTTTGTGCAGTCTGACACGTTTTATGTTTGAAAGGGAACAGAGGGCGTTTTTACAATGGCCTTTTATGCCCTGTGCGAAATATATGAGTCTTTTGGTGCTCCTAATGAACGGCCTTTCATGTCCCCTACCAGTACAAGTGTATAGAGCACAGGCCCCTCAGTAGCCTGAAGCACATTGTGTCGGCCCCTTGGTTCCCTTTGCATGTCTAACAGTGGAGAATAGAGGCAACATTTGGAAAGAAAAGGTTATTTAAAAAAAGGTAAATGAGGTGAGCTTACATTTGTAGACTGCAGCTCCACCTCCAACTCCAAAGATGACTTTCACTCCTTTTCGGAAGTTTTACAATGAATGGAAACAGTTTTGCCTACAGGTGGACATCAGACTCGCTTCAATATGAAAATTACATCTTGCTATGAGGCAGGTATTTTTTTTTTTTTTTTTTTTTTTTTTGATGATCCAACATGACAATTCCCAATTCCTCAAGCATTCTTTAAGTGAATAATACTGCTTTTTGGTGTGGGGTTTTATTTCAGTAATCTTTCATGTTTACTCCTTTCATACACCTCCCTACCTAAACACCCCTGTAAAACAATTCATCATTCATGGTGCTCCTTTGTTTTTTTGTTTCCATCTTCACCAAATCATCCTAATCCTAATAGTGTGCATATTTACTATGTTACTATTAACAGATAATGTTTATTCATCTTATTCTGCCCCGCCCAATTTTGCCTCTTTTTGCCACAGATGCACACTTCCAACGTAATCGCACTTCCGGTTTGGCCAGTTCTCAGTTCATGCAAATTGTGAATAAGGGAAAGTCTCACCGCTAAAATATTTTATAAATTAGACTGATTTGTGCAAAATGTTTAAAGTACACATGTAACAACACATCAGTAATGCACCGTTTTCCTGGGAGGCCTGAGATCGCCTTTGTAGTCCGGGTAGAACCTTTGTTGTTGAGCTCGCCTGCCCCGTGTAAACTGATAACGGAAAAAAGATGGCGGCGCCTACGACAGTTTCTGGAATAAGGTGAATAAAAACCTTTTTTCTTGATGTTCAAAATCATATTACGGGAAATATTCTGTATAAGGTGTTCACAATTAACAAAGCCAAATGTATAATGTATAAGTCAGCGACGAGTTGGCCACTGTCCAGGGTGTACCCCGCCTAAGGCCCAAAGTGACTGGGATAGGCTCCAGTCACCCGCGACCCTGGGAACGGATATAAGCAGTAGAAAATGAATGAATGAATGTATAAGGAGTAAGGCTCTATTATACCATTCAAGTACAGTTCTAAACCTTGTGTAGCTGAAACACATTGTGTCAACCTGTGTCTTTTCTTTTGCAAATCTAACAGCTAAGAGTATAGACAAAAGTTGAGTTTTTTTGTTCTGTGACATTGGCACTGGAGAGTAAGTGAAGCCAACTCAAACTGACAGGCTAAGCTCCGCCTTCGAACCCAACCATGGTCATTACCAAGGTGACCATTGCTCCCTCTTGTTGCAAAGATAGTTATTATGGCGCAAGCCGGAAACCATGACGTAGACCTGTGGGGAGACATATCAGCCGAGACAGGAAGAGACGGTCGCGCAGGAATAAGAGGAGGTGTTGGAGGCTGCGATGGAGAATTATGATGAGCCACAGTGTGATCGAGAAAGGAAAAGATAGAAGTGAAATAATTACAGAGGCCGGTTCACCAAGGGCATGCTGGACACAGTTACACAGTGTATGGACACAGACTGTTGAAAGCTCATGACTGTTTTTTTTTTCTGTTAGGGTCGTGCTACACCGCCGAAGGTCATCTGATAGGAAGTCTCAGCCTGGATTTAATTGTCTCGTTATAATCAGATTAATTAGCAGCCGTATGCTTGTCAGGGGTGGTCAGACTCATCACTCATTCATTACATATACAGTTCAAGATTGGCTTTTTACTCTGTCACAGTCTGAGCCTTTTCTCTGTGAAAGTTAAGTTAAAGTTGGTTGTGACTTGATTTGAATTGGTTGTTTTTAAATTACACATAATTCATCAGGAAATGCATTTGAAGAGGGGAAAAGCTGCATTTCCTATGGAATCAATGGACCGTTTACCCCGAGTTTGCCTCACAGCAGACCATGCCTCCCTGAAATGATGCGCTGCAAACTATGACAAGTAGAGGTAATTCCACAACTGTTACCGAGCAACCAATTACACGATAGTTATGAATTGACAAATGAAATCATACCTGATAACACCTTTATTTTGTTTGAATGATCATTTAAACTGTCAGAAAAATGGATCAGTTGGGTGTAAATTGTCCCAGTATTTTAGAACTCAGCACCACTTCCTGAAATTTTAAACTTTAAGTTTTCAAAATGAATTCACAAATTGTAACTTCACAGATGTTAAGCAATGGTAAACATTTTCCACAGGTCCTATCCCACCAAACTAAGTCATGATTAGGAAAACATGAGAACATGTCATATAAACTTTAAGTTAAGTTTAACATTCAATACACTTTAAACCAGCTTCTTCACGCCTTCACACAGTTTGTAAGATGCCTCCCTGAAGTTCTTGTCAACGTCTTGGAATTTAGTTTAGAAGGTCTACAAAGTATTTCTCTCAACAAAGGATAGCTGTGAGACGTGCCTGGAGAGAGGGAGGTATGGGGTCTCAACTTTACATTGAAGATTGTTCACTCCATCCGCTCATAATGTACTGTCCGCAGCTTATTAAATAAAACGTCTGGCAGTTGTTGCTGCTGCCCTTGGTTGTTCTGTTTTAAGTACACTCTGAACTCCCTTGAAGCTAAAGTATTCAGACACATTTGATTGCCCGTGCGGATAGGGAGATGCATTCACAATACAGTCATCAGCGCAGACAGTTTCGTCGGACAGATATATTTGCCGACAGTGTAGAACAGAATTATTCCGAGCGTTTAACATCTGAAGCGGTAGAACACGGCCTGTGTGTGTTATACAAGAGCCGCTAGTTCAACGGTAAAACAAGAAAAGGGATTTTATTTTCTCTGTTCTTCAAGAGCGAGCGGAGTAAATAATTCATTTCCTCTGGCTCAGGGCACGTCGTATTGTCAGCGCTTAACAAGCACAAGGGCAGCGGCTGGCAGGGTTCTCGGAGCTGGTGAGGAGAGGAGACAGAAGAGACAGACGAGAGGAGAGAAGGAG
Source organism: Rhinogobius similis (assembly GCA_019453435.1). NCBI lineage: Eukaryota > Metazoa > Chordata > Actinopteri > Gobiiformes > Gobiidae > Rhinogobius > Rhinogobius similis. The sequence goes on from CM033619.1 coordinate 17,012,677, forward strand.
AGAGGAGGCATGCTAATGTGCTCTTTGATCCTCCCTCGTTAGCTTCCTCTGCCCGCTCCTGCCGCCGCCCAAGGAGATGGTCAGTGGCCCGGCGGCGTGCGCAGGTGTGTGTGTGCAGAGAGGACAGTAAAGACACTTCCTCTTCTAATGCGGCCCAGGTGGAGGTGAGGAATTCAAGCACTTAAAGCTGCTTAACCTACTTCCGTGTGCTTCTTGTCACCCCAAACAACCATTATGAAACCGACAGTGTTTCATTTATTTTGAGTGAGAAAATGTTTCGGAGAATTTACGACATCAAATTGTAGAGGTAGATCCTTCAACGTATGATTTCAGTGTTGGGGCAGTTTAATGGTACAAGAGATATTCATAAATATGTTAATGAATTTAGTAATATACTCTTGGCTTAACTACACTTTTAATAGCCATAATAAAGCATGAACAAAGGAAAATGAAAGGTCCTGTACCTGATTTTTACTGTTTGAGACTTTTTACAGCAGTCACGTGTGTTGCTCACTTACCTAATGCAGTCGCAGCATCTTAAATAGTCACCTCAATGAGTTTATAAGCGCTGTCACGAGTCTCTTAGTCCAGATCAAGTTTTGACGTCCCAGGTAAAGCAGACAAACATTAGCATGCAAATGGCGCACATCCTGCTTCTTGCAGAATGAAACGCTCTAAAGCAGAGAAGGCGCTGTGGTCTCATTTTCACTTGATTAGATGCTGATGCATGAAATGGTGCTGTTTTTCACGTTTCAAAACAGTACAAATCAGGTACAGTCCCATTAATTCTCTATAAATAAATAGTTTATTACAAATTATCCAGGCTTATTTAGAATTTACTTAATAAATAACCTGAGACATATATTATAATAAACCTAACAGCTTACTTAAATATTTACCAAGCTTGAATCATTCTTAATAAACTATTTGTTGATAGTGAATTCGGTTTTTGTTCATAATTTACAGAGGCTAATTAAGATGTAATCATTATAAAGTGTTCCCTGTTGTGGCTACCTATAGTCTGATATTTAAATTTCTGTAAGTTTGAGTTTGATTTTCCAACTTTTGCTTGCAGTTGCTTTTTTTTCTTTTCTTTTTTTCAACATCCCAGTGAACAGAGCGAGCACATTCAGAATCTGCCGGTATGTGAACTGGCACATGTATAATTTATCCGTGCATCAGAGCATGTCCCCATTGAACCATCTGAAGGTGAGCTCTGTCGCTGCGTCGCACGGCATTCACATGTGTCTCTGCAACTAACTACCGGCAGAAGGACAACGGCTAAATCTTTTACACTTGATCCTCCTCTGTCAGCCAAATTAAATTGTTCATCACAATCGACATCTGGAAAGGGCTGCGCAGATGTGGAGCTGAGCCGTTTAAACCTCTGGCCTGTCAGCACCTGCTCCCTGCGTTCACCATTTCTCCTTCTGTTTCAGCGGCTGGGTAATTGAATGAGCGTAACAGGGACACGATCACAGCAAACTGTTGTTAGAGCAACTGTTGAGGCTTGTTATGTGTTGAAGAATGGGATCAGGGGGTGAATAAGACAGCTGTGCAGTTTCAACAGTGACATAACCATTTCATTCATGCATTTGCGGTTATGCTCACTATAATTAGCCATTCGTTGCATATACTTTAAAGGAAAAATATTATGCATTTTTCATATTGTTATAAGCATTTAAACATGCTCTAAAATTGCCATCTCATGTTTTGAAACAAACAAAACATGTTTATCATAGATTCAATGAAAGGATTTCTCCACCGTGTGCAATGACACCTACTGTAGTTACAACTGTGTGTCTATTGTCTATAAATGTAATTGTATATGTTCTGTTGTAACGGCAACTGTAGTTTCAACGGTTTGTAAAGCGCTTTGGGTGCCTGTTAGGTGGAAAAGCGCTCTATAAATAAACATTCTTCTTCTTCTTCTTCTACTGAGTGCATCCAGCCAGTAGATGATGCCCACCACAATACTGAATGTTAGGACTAGGATTAAGAGACGTGACAATTAGCCAAGAAGAAATACTCTGCTCAGAACGAGTCTGGTGATGATTTAAGGACTGGTCAGCAAAGGATTCTCTGTTAAGTGATGTATGAAACCTGACAATTGTCACTGATCGAAGGAGTTCCGCAGGAAGGGCTTTTGACGCTCAGAGGGGCAAGGATTTTCTACTGAATATTCCTCAGCGTGAATGCAGCTGAATGCAACTTCAGGTATGTTTTTTATGACAGCACATTATTAGAAAAATCTCAAAAAAGCATACTATGTGTCCTTTAAGTACCTTGTGGTTGTAGTATTGCTTTACTTTTACTACTTTGTGAACTTGCTTCGATATAAGGGATAGAACAAGATTGCAATGCCAAAACTGTCTCATCAATGTGGAGTACCAACATTTAAAATTTTGGATCTTTACAGTGCAATGAGATTCATTTGAGCTTCTAAATTTTGTTTACCTGGCAGTTTCTATTGCTCACTCACAATCGTATCACTCGATACTGCTCTGACGTGTCTTGTCCGCTGATTTACACGGGTTTTGGCGCTGTTAGAGGTACGACAACAGCACCATCTCCCATTGGAGGGAGAGTCAAAAGGGCCCCTTGTACCGTGGGCATATTTCTATATTTCAATTGCCGCCTTACTCCAGTGGCAATGTTTGTTGCAGTTACCTTCTCACATTCTGTCCTGTGTTCCTTTATTTGTGTGCAGAGCGCCCCCTCTGTTTCCTCAATGTACGGTTTACAGCAAGACATGCTGGGTATATAACGTCATTTGTCTCAAACATCAATTTAAAACACTTTTTAAGACATTTATCAAGGCTTGGCACAGCACTCAAATACACCGGTTTGTCTCTCTGTCGCATGAAGCTGCGCAGTTGTTGGTTTCATATTGTTGCTGGTGCTTTGTGTATTGTTTGGTGGGGGAGTAAGAGGAGGTCCAGGCCTGCCAGGGGACAAGGTCCGGGCTAATGACAGGAAGTCTTTAAAGTTTGCAGCCGCCGCATTTCATCGAACACTAAGGGGCCCCGTGGTCACAGAGCCGCGCTTTGATCCTCCCTCTCCTCTCCCTCGGCCCCTCTCTCCAGTGTTGTCTTCTCACTACTTCAGGGCACCCTTTAAAGAAACTCCTCAAATGCTCAGTCCAGGAACAAATGTATGCAGAGAATCACATGCAAATGCCTCACAATGGAGCTCTGACACATTGTCTTCTGTCACTCCTGTAATAACACATCACAGAAACATGGGCCCCGAGCTAAAGAAGACTCTGTGACGCACACTCAAAACAAGACACAACATTTCAAGTAAATACAGAAAGTTGAGACACCAAAATTATTTACTATTTTTCTACCTGAACAACTAAGGAAAGTGTTTTTGCAACAATGAAAACTTTTACAGTTCCTTTTCGTGCACTTGGGGAGTGGAACCGCAATTTGGAGAATCTTTTTTTTTTTGTTTTCCTTTTTTTAGTTCCTGCTTTGGAACACTTTCCAGTCAGACCAGGAACCTTTTGGTTACATGTTTATCCAGAAAGAAGAATGCAATGCATTTATGTATACAACACCTAGGACCAATAACTGTTTAAATTGAACTAATAAACCTGTTTCCTCTCTCTGTAAACTCCTAACACCTTGTCGAAATATAATTCTGTTTCCTGCTCTGAATTTGTATGCAGTGAAACCTGGCAGCCTTCACGGTGCATGCTAATGTTTCTGTTGTTAAAGGTGCTCTACCTGATTTTTACTGTTTTCAAATGTGAAAAACAGAATGAGTTAATTTTAAACTCTTTACAGGAATCCACATTTGTTGCTCACTTACATATTGCAGTACCAGCATCCTAAATAGACAGATAGAGACTTTTCACAAGTCTCTGAGCCCAGAGTGAGTTCATATTTCAAAACCGTAAAAATCAGGTACAACCCCTTTAAGAATTGGCACCAGATTGACCACCACACGTTTGAATGATTGGATACTTTACAATGAGGTTTTGAAAAGCATGATTTTCTATCTATCATTAGGAGAAAAGGTGGATTTCTGCTCTGACTTACTCCTGGTGTAAATGTAGCTTTAAATAAATGTGAAATGGGTTCACCTTCCCAGATTTGGCAAATTGCTGAGATGAGCAATATTTTTCTGAGTTAAGTACTATTATAATTATGAAAGCATAAATTCAACTAAATGTGTGGTAGAGTGGATTAATATTTTCTGGGTTTATGCCAAACACAGAGACAAATCACGTCAAAGATAAAGTGGGCCATTACACTGTAGTACTCTAGATCCCTTTAATATTTTCTGTGTTTAAGTTCATGCTTAACCTTAGGATAAAATAAGCGACAACAGAACAGTTTGTTAAAAATAAACTGATATTACTGCACAATTTAGTCTAATTAACCTACTTTGATATGACCAAGAAATAACTGAAGGACTATATATCATTTAAAGACAGCTTGTTTGGGAAAAATGCATAAATGTAATACCTTTTTAACTGAGAGATGAACTATGGTTAAACTTCATCCATCCGTCATTTTCTAGATGAAAAACAGTATTTAGCTGATGATGTACCCAAAATAGCGAGCAATTAACCAGCCAGCAGTTTGCCATTTGCACCAGTTCTTTTTAGCTAACAACTCTTTAATACCTCATTCAATAAAAGCTCGCACTCTGAGCGGAGAGGAACATTTGATCTAAGAGGCAGCCCTGCGGGTGACCCTGCTGCCTCTCTCCCCTCTCTTCTCTCTGAACCGCTGCGTGTGTGTGTGTGTGTGTGTGTGTGTGTGTGTGTGTGTGTGCGTGTGTGTGTTAGTATGTGTGAGCCTGTGAGGGAGTCATATTTGTGGAGAGGTATTAGCCTAATGGCAGCTGCATTCAAACACTTTTATTAGCTTTTCACGCGCCTCTGCTGGACTCCCGCCACTATTTCAGAGCCACTTGCACACACACATTTACACAGACACACACGCACACACTTTCATTGCTCTATCTCCGTCCAGCACCCCCCTCCACCCTCCACACACCCACAGTCACAGGTCCCTAAGTGAGCACGGCCCTGGGTAATTTGCTGTAGTTGAGCGGAGTGGCACTAAAAGCCTGCTGGGTAATTGAGAGGCTAGGGGCCGGAGTGAAGAGTGAGGCAGCCTGCCCTCATGTATGTGTGTGTAGTGGATAGTAGAGAGTGTCTATCTCATTATGCCTGTCACTGTCTGGAGTCAGCGCCCACCAATGGCAGCTGAAATGTGCGTGCTTGGATCTACATGTGTGTGTGTGTGTGTGTGTGTGTGTGTGTGTGTAAGACGACTGTGTATGGATTGACATGTGGGTGTGGGAGAGACACAATGGGACGTCATGTGCAGCAACAAATAGCTGTTTCCTCCCCACTGGATCTGTACTCAACCTACAGCGTCTGGACAGTACGCTGTATCATCAAGCTGTTCAGCAGACAGAGTTTTTTCACTGAACAACATCACTTTAAGATACTCTCTAAATATTGCAATAATGTGAACTGTATTTGTGGATATTATCTTGAAGTCTATAGATTTTAACACCACATGAGTGTTTTTTTTTTTAACAATTTCTTCTGCATAGTTTTATGATTTTAGCTGGATTTTACTGTTTTTAGTTAGTAGTAAGAGCAAATTGAGAAGTTATACTTTCTTTGGTTTTATGTCTGTGCAGCACTTTGGAAACAATTTTATTTTGTACATAGAAGTGCAATTTGTGAATTTCTAAACATGGACAAAATTAGTAATGCTAGAGAAGAAACATTCTTCCACTAACTTTTCTGGTATTCCACCTACTTTTCTCCATAAATACGTTATTGCTTTGCATGGAATATTCCACACCATGGTATTAAACATATCTTTAAACTTTTAAACGTTTTATTGATTAAAGAAGTGCCTTCTGTCTGTGAGCAAATTCAAATTTCCACAAATCTGAGCTTGGCTAAGTGACATCACATGCTTGTCTCCACGGTGATAACTACATTTAATGCCATACTGTGGAACATTCCAGGCAAAGCAATAACATCTCAACCAGAAAAGCTACATAGTTTACATTAAAGAAACGTGTTTATGCTATATAACATTTTCTCTATATTGATGGGTAATTAGTAGTGCTTGATATTTTTCTTCAGAGCAGTTTGCAGAGAGCATGTCCTGAGTAATAATCTGCAGTTACACATAATTTACAGATTGTTTCAGTTGACCTTCTGTTACATAAACCCAATGTAACCATTAAGTGTCCCACTCATGCGCCTGTGTGGTCCAGTGCGTCCAGTACAAAGGGACAGATTCTTGTGTTTGCGGAGGTTGGGACGTCCCACAGCTGTCGGGTTGTGAGCTTACATTAGCAGTGTCTATGCTCCTGAAACCTTTCCGGTGTTTGTTTGTGAGAGAACGTCTTTATCACAACAGGTTTACAGTAACTACGCACCATGAGGGTCACCCTCAAGCGATGTGGGCCATCAAGCACCATATTTGGACATTAGGCTTTGTGAATTCTTTGAAACCAAGCACCTTTTTGAATGCATTAACCAAACAGGAAATACAGATTGCATTGTGTGTAAACTACATTAGGTTTAATTGGACCCTTAGTGCTATCAGCGTTTAAGGTCTTTCCTTCTGATGCTTTAGAACAAATCAATACAATGTCTCCCCTCCTCAATACCTGTCACTCACAATTTCTTCAGCAGTTGTTTTCATTAAGTATGCATGACAAATTTAATGTCTGGATTAACGGTAGGGATAAGATTCTTTGTATTCATAGTCATTGGATGGGTGTTTGAAACGCCAAAGTAAGCTCTCGTGTTTTCATGAGCTTTATTTTGAGAGAATGTTTTTATGCAACTGTCAAAAATAGTGTTTTGTTGGGACACACAATAGCGTGTCTCCATCAAGCAGTCTGAGGAGTTTCAACTGCACAAAAGTGAACCGGTTCAAAAGGGGCCGTGAGAGGGTTGGCTCACTTTAGACCATGGATCAGTTTAGAGTAAGACGACTGGACAAAAGAGAACAAGAGAGAATTTAGTCAGGTGAGAACAAAACTGCAAAAAGCCAATACAAGGACAAAATAATCATTCCTCTCTAAACGTTGACTTGATGTTGTGAAAAAACTTGTACTTCCAGTGACAATAGCTTTATTTGTTAATCTCAAAGAATTAGCAAAACAAAGCTAGCACACAGTAGCATCAGCTGCTTCTTGTTTACGAAATATGGCACTTGCATCAAGACCGTAAATATTACATTTCCAGCACATAGTGGATTGTAACATAAACCTCCAATCCATCCAAACCTAACATATTCCATAAAAAAGGTTGAAACGTAGAGGTGCAAGAAGTAAAATGCAGAAAAAGTGAATGAAATGTTTTGTTTACTCTAGCTTTATCCATGTCTTACAGCATCGCAAACATATAATTACTAAATGTCTTTGTGTGAATTGGAGAGATTGGCCGCATAGTGAAATAGAACATAGATTTTATTTATGAAAAAAGCATTAATCATGTTCGGGTGACATCAGCTGCTCATGTCAATATCAATGTCAACTTTATTTCTATAGCACATTTGCAACAACATCATGCACATCATGGTAAAAACATACAGAAAAGAACAATATTATTACAAACACAATGAAAACAGTTAACTTGTGTTAAAAGCCAAATGCAAAGAAATGTCACTTTTTGATGACATCACAGAAGGATTCCATTTTAGAACTCAGTACTACTTCCTGTAAGTTTAGACTTCACAGATGTTTTCCACAGGTGCCTTCCCACTAAACTCAGTTAAACTTAGAAAAACATGATAACCTGTCATATATACTTTAAAATCAATCCTGAATTTTACAGGTAGCCAGTAAAGGAAGGCAAGTATCGGTGTAATGTGCTCATGCTTTCTTGTCCCTGTCAGCAAGCGGGCAGCAGCATTTTGGACCCGCTGTAAACACTGTGTAGAGGATTGGTCCAGCCCACAGTACAGCAAGTTTCAATAATCAGTCATGTAGAGGGCCCCACTGAGCCTGGACCTCAGCACGGAAACCGGCCGAGGCGGTTCAGAACACCAAAGCTGTTCCCAGGTCAGCCACGCCCCACTTACGTCTTCTGTGAATCTGTGTCACATATATATCCAATCACAACAAAGTATGCACTCTCTTAAAACTATGAGTGAAAGTAAACAAAGATAAATTCAAAACTCTGACCAAAGCTCAACAAAATTGCTAAGAAAATTAAGTTAAAGGTGCAGTATATAACACTTCTGGTAAGGTTTCCACTTTATGGAATGTCTAGCATAAAGTGCTCTCTGTTTGTCACTCTGTCACTGCCCGTGCTCTTCACTTTCACCCCGGTCATTCGCCAAAGGTTTGGTGCAGTGATACAGAAGTAATTTTACCACAAGCACTGACCACAAAATGTACATGGATTAAGTATAACATCAATACAATACCAACCGTAAAGCTCCCTTATACGTGCGTGCTGTATATTGTTGTTTTTTTTCCATTAGAAGATGCTCACTCTCTCAGTCTCCACTTCTTGTCTCCTCTCCTTGCTCTAATTGATGCTGACATCAAATCAATACTTTCACTTTTTTGTCCTTTTGTGCATTTGCGCTTCTCTGCTCATCTTGGTATTGTCAGGCCGGGGGAGAAGTATGAAAACTGACAGTGTCACTTTGACTAGGAGAAAATGGTTGAAGCGTGAGAAAACAGAAGGAAAAAGGCAGAAAGAACGGCAGAGAAAAGCAGTGTTTGTGTTAATATAATGGAAACAACAAGTTTGTCAACAGGCCTTTGTGGCGCTCTGGCAGGACGGCCTTAAGTGCACATATGTTTGTATGGATCAAGGCTGATTCAACACTCTTGGCCACTTCCATTCAAGTGTTATATTCTGTGTTCTGCAACAGCATTGAAACGTACAAGCATTGAACATGAGCCACAGATGAGCTGTAGAGGAGGCGCACCATTACTTTTAGATTCACAACTTGTTTTCATGTCAGACCTTTTAAATTAAACTTGTACCAAATTGAATATCATTTTAGATATTTTGACCTCCAAATGGACATAAAAGACATGGTTGTGAGATTGTGTCATATCCTGTATAGCCTGTAGCTATTGAAATGTCTATTTATCTACATTCTTTCAGGATTTGCTAATGATTGAATATGCAAAGAATTTCAATATAGTCTCAAGTTCAAGTTTCAAATCCCAAGTACCTAAATACCAGTGAATTCAGAATAAAATTACCATATTCGGTCTGCTGCTTAAATATGTACTATGTAACTTTTCTAATTGGAGATTCATTACCTGCTTGACTCCATGGAGATGTTCTTTGCAGGGAATGTTGGCTTAATTCATTTTTTTTTCACTAGCAGGTGTATTCACTGCTTGAGAATATCTTGAAAATCAAGTATTTATACTGCAAGTGTGGTCACCTATCCACAAATATTATTTTAGTACTGTTTTTGCTGATATTATCTATGGATTATAATTCTATCCATCACAAATAAAGGTCCTGCAAATTAAAATAAAGTAAAGTACATAAAAGTTCAGCGTCCACAAAAAAAACAACATTCAGGAAACACACAACACTAAAATGTTAATCATGACAAAAAAATATTATGCATTTTCATGTCGTTATTATCCTTTAAACATGCTCTTGAGTACCTTAAATTTGCCATCTCATGTTTAAAAAAAAAAAAAAGTTTATGATGGACTAAATAAATTTTCTCTGCAATAACACTCACTGAATGCATCCAGCCAGCAGATGGCGCCTAGACCTATACACAATGTATTTACTTTGGCACTTTAAGACACACAATGTTCAGGTTAGCAGTAGCAGCTACCATGTTTAGATGGAAGAAATGTTCAGAACGAGTTTGGCGATGATTTAAGGACTAAAAACAGCAGAAGATCCTCCGACAAGTGAAAATCGAAGTCTGAAAATCGTCACTGATCAAGAGAGTTCAGTAAGAAGACGCTCGGAGTGGAGAGAATTTTCTAATGAACATTCCTCAAAATTGCGTGAATGCAGTTATCAGTATCTTTCTGATGACGGAACACTGCTCCATGGTTAAACGTTGTTTTACAAAGTCACTGTGGCTATAAGTGTCTTCTAAATCAACAGCTTTTCACATCACATGTTGATCTTTTGCAGACTCACATTCCAGAAGGCACACCACACTACAGTAAGTTGACTATCAACAATGAACCGCACTAACATTGCAGTTTGTTTTAATTTGTCATCATAAGTAACTGTTCCTATAATTGCTTATTCCACCTTTTTTTCACAATTTCATGTTGGTCTGTATTTGAATAAAACTAATGATTTCTACATCTCACAAAACAGATTGTCAAATGTAGATGTCTCTAGAAAATATGATTGCACAAATTACATTTCTTGGAAGCTGTGTTGCTCGGTGTGCCCTGCAAGCATCCTCCTCCGCATTCAAACTAATGGAAAACTGCTTAACAATGACAGATCACATTCTAGTCACACAAAAGTCGGATCACATTCTTGTCACACAAAAGTCGGACAAAGGCGCACTGAAAGAAAGACAGTGCTAAACTCAAAAGTGTTAGATGTAAATGAGAAGCTGGCACATTCTCTAATCTGGGGTTTTAATACAACTGCACAAAACAGAAAGGCCACATACAGTATAAATACATGAATTTGTGGAGGGAAAACGTAAACACATATTGCTTTTGAATGTAATGTTTGTCATACTCAGTTCTGGTGGGTTTTGTCCAGTGATGGAAGAAGTACTCAGTTACAAGTCAAAGTACAGATGCAGGAGCAAAGTAAAAGTAATTAAATAAATGTACCACATTTAACATGTATTGGGTAAAAGTACTGATGTACGTGTTTAAAACTTGACTTTTAGAGTTAGAAGTAAAACATATTTCGTGCAGCCTTTTTTGGCCCGCTTTATTAGACAGGATAGTGCAGCGTGAAGTGGGGATGAGACCTGGGAAGGACATTCAGCAAATTGTCAGAGCCGGATTCAACTCACGACACTGCAGCCAGCAGCACATGGCAGGCATGCGTGCTATCCCTTTGCACAGATTTTGTGGTAACTAGTAAACAGTGAAATGTGGTGGGCTTGAAGAAGAATTCGATTGATTGATTCATTGTTGATGTTTCTAGACTATTTACTGTATATGTTTATTTTTGTTTGCTTCAAGCCAAGACTTAAACTCGAAACGTTTAGTCGGCTTGTCACATGTGCTAAAAATAACTCCTCAAACATTTCCTACTTTTCAGTTCTTTTCCAAAATGTAGTGGAGCAGAAAGTACAGATATCTTTCTCTCATGTAGTGAAGCAAACGTAAAACAAATCCAATGTAAAAGTAATATATACCAAAAGCATTTATAAATGTTTATTAATCATTACGTAATCATTGACAAATATAAACTAACCATCATTAACATTAACTAACCCTAACCTTGACCCTAACCTTAAATGTTAAATGTCTTTATAGTTAGGTTATATAAGTGTAACCAATATACTAAACATTTTACTCAAGTACAGTGCTTTAACTTTGGTAGTTTGTTACTTTCCACCACTAGTTTTGTCTTTTCTATAGAAAGTCCCCGTAGTCCATCAGAACAGGGTCAGTCATTTAAATGCACAATTTCTTCTCCTGCGGTTTCATTATTTCACACCATAACCCTCACAACTAACCTTGTCCAGTCTTTTGAGTAACAAAATACAACATGTTTGTATTAGAGAATGGGACTGGGATTTTAAAACATTGCAGTAGGCCTTGGTTTGTGTACATACAATGGCCGAATGCTGAAGAGCAAGCACTGTCATGCTTCAGACGAGCTTTAACGTGACCATCAACATACAACCAAGGCCAACCTGCCCTTGTTGTTGCACCTATAGCTTTGTGTCCGTAATCTGAAATATTCCATTGTTGAAACGGCATAAACAATGAGGGTCATGTCGTTTATATACATATTTTGACCTTGAGAGAATGCATTTTTTTCTAGTGAAGCCTCATACTCGTTTTATGGAACCCCAACATTCAGATTTAGATTTTGGTAAAATGGTATTGTTTTATAATAAATATAAATACAAATCTATAACTATAACTATAACTATATCTCCGGCTCCTAGTCATTCCCAAAGTCAGGACACACACTCACGGAGAGGCGTCTTTCCAGTACTACGGCCCTCGTCTGTGGAACGGCCTGCCGGAGAACCTCAGGGCCGCAGAGAACGTTCAGGTTTTTAAGAGTAGGCTCAAGACCCACCTTTTTAGTCTAGCTTTTGATTAATATTTAATTTATGTATTTGTTATATTTATCCTTCCTATTTATTGTGTTTACTTATTTTAGGCTTACTGTTTTATATGTATTTATTTCCAAGTTTTACTCTAGTTCTATTTATTAATTACCCATATTTATTTATTTATTCTTTTATCAATTTTAGCCTCTCCAGTGTTTCCTCTGAGGGGCCCTCTGTACCGGGAGTGGCGGTCGTCTGTGGCTGCTGGGCCCTGGCTCATGGGCCCCTGCTGGAGGTTTGGTGTGTGCCTCATCTCTCCACTGGGCCCTGAGTCCTGTGGCTGCAGGCGACTCTCTGCTCCTGGTGCAGACGGCTCCTCTGATGGTGCTTCTTCAACTGGTGTATCTGCACCCAGGCTATTGTATCTTAGGGTATGTGTGTGTAAATACGTGTGTATGTGTGTATATGCACATAGATGTGTGTGTGTGTGTGTGTGTGTATGTGTGTGTGTGTGTGTGTGTGTGTGTGTACGGGTGTGTATATGACTGTGGGTGGGTTGCTTGGCTGGTGGGAGGCGGTTGGGCGGGGAATGGTCATGTATGGGAATGTTTTTAATGCACTGTAAAGCACTTTGTGTTACATGCTATGTATGAAAAGCGCTTTATAAATAAAGTTTGATTTGATTTAAATTTGATTTGATATCTGCTTGGTATTTAATTTAGTTAAATTAGGAAAGAAAGTAACATCGCCTTACATGATTTGATAATGAGCATTAAACCCCTTTTTCTGCCCTGCCCACTTTTACTGACTTGCACTTCTATTCTTCTTGACATTTCCAATTAAGTACTTAGTCAAGAATGCACCCTTGGTGTGAAAATGGTTTATCTGTTGTCAAGATCAGCAGCCCAGTTCAAAATCACACAACCTGAAGGAGGGATGCTATTATTTAGCCTGGCCAGTCATAGCCTGAAATTTCCTCAGTTCTTCAAGTCACCTGAGCCAATCAGAGCCATAAGGTGAGGACATATCACAGGTACAAGACTGTTACATCACTAGTTCAGTGACCTGGAAATTAGGCTTTGTTGTAGACAACTTAATATCACTTTCAGCTACTAACAACTCTAAGGATGGTTTACTTTTCCACTAAAATTTGCGATAAAGAGTTCCCCTTGTTGTGGTTCTGAGCAATATTTCAGACGACATCTTGGTTGACGGCTACACTTGCCGTCACTGACAGTGAACTGTTGAGAGTGTGGGGGTATTGTAGAGTCTGTGGTTCTGGTTCTGTTCTTATTGTGGGTGTTGTTTTTTTCTGGGCTTTGCTGTAGAACATGAACCTGTTCTAACACTTTTAACTGAGCCAGTAGTTATCATTGTTGGAATGTTATAGTTTCCTGTATAAATAAATACATGGAAATGAAAATTGAGTGTACAAGTACTTCTGGCAAATTAAGGTAAAAGAAAAAATTATTAATTACACAGTTTGACGCTGAATGAAATTTTCTGAGCTAAAGGCTATCAGAGCAGGCGACGCAGAGGAGCAATACAACGGTGCAGCAATGCATTCAGACGATTGAGACTTGTCCTATGATTTTGAATAGTTGGTTAGAGTTTCACTAAATTACAAATGCAAATACAGCTGTAAAAATCTATTCAACTACAGTAATGAAACAATTTGTCATTAGTGTTACTAATGACTTACTGAGTGGTTCTGGCTTCACAGTCCAAGTGGATGCATCAGTCCTAGTTCATCTGCAGCCTGTCCGTCTGTGGGAGTAGGATCTCTCCTTCACTGTGGTTCTCCCCGAGGTTTCTACTTTTTCCCATGGGGTTTTTTGTAGTTTTTCCTCGCCGCGAAGGAGGGTCAAAGGACAGGGGCATTCTGGGACAGTTATCTGAACTGCTTTTACCTGTGGCCCATCGAGGCAACTGTTGTTGTGATTTTGGGCATTATAAAAATAAATTGATTTGATTTGATTTGATTAGTAACTTTCTACTTTTGTCTACTTTGCTCAAATATCAACTTGAGCAGCTGAGCACCCCCTGAAAGCAACACGAGCCCTGTTTTTTACTGCGTCACGTACACACAATATACTTACACACTTGTATGGACCCGCAGCATCTCGTGAAATCAATGGACGAGCAGAGTCTTGGGCAAATGGGACGTCTATGTGAGCATGCGTGTGTGTGTGTGTGTGAGTCACCGGTTGATCGAGGCAAACGTCTGTGTGAAGTCCCTAGTGCTATGTAACATTACAGGCTAATTACAGCGTGTGTGCTTTGTTTAGGGGTTGTCTAATTATGCTGTTTGGGTTGCGCAGGGCCCTGGGGTGTCACTGTCTGCGTGCACCAGTGAGAGAGCAGTGACAAGACACTAATTGTGGAGGCGGTAATAATGGTACAACAACTGTCAAAGACTCGGAGACACAGAGAGACAGAGGAGAGGCAATAAGGTCTTCAATTTCTGCATCACTCCATCCTGAATGAAGACACTGTGTCACATAATTCCACCGCAATGTCAATATAAAGGAAAAAAAAATCGGATTTGTTATTGTTAACAAATGTAAACACAAGTAGGACACCTGCAGCTTGATTCACTGGCTGTCCAAAGAAGCTGCCTGGTTTCTGTTTGTTGCTTGTTTGTTTGGATGAAATTGACAAGTTATATATGTTACAAAGTTATGGTCAAATTTTGATGACATTTTCAGGAAAGTTCAGAAAAGGGCCAAGCAAGTAATGACCAGTTTTTGGTGCGGGTCCAAAAATGTCTCCAATTAGACATAGGTTGTGTTTGTAACAGTCTAAAGATGTCTCTATTTATTTGTTTACAAGTTTTTTCCAACATTGTTTGAATCCAGTAATGTTTTTGAAGGATTCTGTACCATTTTTTACCCCTGAGCAATTAGTATACACGTTCTCCAACAATAGATTTCCTTACATTATGGTTTCCATCCATAATCAAGAGCAGTAATTTTTCTATACAAGCCAGAATTACTCTCAACACTGACTGTCACTTAGTGCAGACAGTTTATTGCAATTTTGGTACATTCTGAAATTGAAAGTTAAATATCATGTAAAACAAAAAAAGATCCTGCACATTGTCAGTCCTTGCAAAGGTTTGATTTATTAATTGTGCAACCTTTTTTGGTACATTTTTTATTTTACGGGTTGTTCCCGTTCGTCCTACGCACCCGCCTTGATGAATGACGAAGTCTGCTGCTTTTCTGACTCTATAAAGTTAAATATCATAAAAGGCTGAACAGAGTAACTCGTTTGACGCATTATTTTATTTGTCATCATAGCCAAGGTTTTACCAGCTACACCTGTAGCTTGACTTGAAATACCTTATGTTTTCCAAAAACAAATCTATTTTCTCAGCCATCCCATGGTTCATTTTCCAATTCAGTGCATTTCTTTCTCTGTATATTCTCTGATATATTCTCTGATATATTCTCTGATTTTAGTCCATAAACGGGTACCACTTTATAATAATTACATCTTATTTTGCCTTCATAAAGCATTAACAAAGACTTAATTAATAATGAATATATAGTTTGTTAAACACGATTCAGGCTTAGTAACTATTTAATTAAGATTAAGGTTAGGGTTAGGGTTAGGGTTAGAAATTAGGGTTTAGAATATTTGTTAAATAGTTACTAAGCCTGAATCATTCTTAATAAACTATTTGTTGGTCATCAATTAAGTCTTTGTTCACGCTTCATTAAGGCATGAATAAGAGTAGTTATTATAAGTGACGTTTTGACCCTTTCTGCTGACAAAGACCACATACATTTTGCAGTTCTTGTAGTTTTTGTTAGTTGGTGTATACACAAAACCTTGTCCAACATTGAAAAGAGTGAACATGAGACTGAGGGTTCAAAGAGAAACAAATAGATAAGGGCAACTTTTTAAATAGCAATTTTTTCACTAAAATGTAATTATTTTTTTCAACAGGACAATGTACAGGGAGGGGGGGGGGGGCATAAGGAAGAGAAGGCAATAAAGGTATGATGCCTGTGGAGTGACTTTGGCTCTTCTCCATTTGTTTGTTTTCTGTTTTTTTGTCCCCTTTTTTTCCGGCCTGAAGGCTTTATTGGAATGGACGGTTGTTGTAGTGTTAAGGGAAGAGCAGGGTATGGATTGTTGGCAAACCCAGGACGCTGCAGTATCAGAAACACTGTGCAACGCCCTTATCTTTTGTCGCCACCTGCAGGACAGTTTTTCAGTCAGGGTTTCGTGCGCACCACAGCACTGAAACTGCACTAGTTAAAGTCACAAATAATCTGTTATTTGCTGCTGACGATGGATAG
The DNA here is from genome assembly GCA_019453435.1 of Rhinogobius similis. Taxonomy (NCBI): domain Eukaryota; kingdom Metazoa; phylum Chordata; class Actinopteri; order Gobiiformes; family Gobiidae; genus Rhinogobius; species Rhinogobius similis. The sequence goes on from CM033619.1 coordinate 17,029,199, forward strand.
GTCTCAATCCTGGTTCTGTTGGACCTCAGCACAGCGTTTGACACTGTCGACCACAACATTCTACTGCAGAGGTTAGAATGCGATGCAGGTGTCAGAGCTTCACCTCGGTTTAAAGTAACCTACGGTGTACCGCAGGGTTCAGCACTCGGTCCAGTTCTGGTTACACTTCATATGCTGCCGTTAGATAAAATTATCAGAAAACATGGCATTAACTTCCACTGCTATGCAAATGACACACAGCTATATTTATCAATGAAACCTGACCAGACTGCATGAAGGATTTAAAAACCTGGATGACAGTTAATAATTGAGGTCAGTGTCCTAGGCCCAAAACAGTCTCTCTGGACAATGTCACTGCCTCTAGCTCTACAGTAAGAAACCTAAGAGTCTAATGCACTTCTAAATCAAGCCTGTATAACAGCCTACTTTCATCTGCATAACATAAATTAGAAAAATCGTGCCTAAAAGTGATGCTGAAATACTCATCCACGCATTTGTCACACCCATATTAGACTACAGTAATGCTCTGCTTGGCACTTGTCTTTAAAGCTCTTTAAAAAGCTTTCAACTGGTTCAAAATGCAGCAGCAATTATTAACAGGTACTAGAAGAAGAGACCATATTTCACCAGTGTTAAGAGTCTCTTGACTGGCTTCCTGTTGACTTTAGAATCAAATTCAAAATTCTCCTCCTGACCTAAAAAGCCATAAGTGATATGGCCTCATCCTACCTGAAACATGCTATAGTAGCATGCACTTCACTCTCAAAATGCTGGACTATTGTTGGTCCCTAGAATCTCTAAAAGCACAGCAGGAGGTAGAGCGTTCACAAGCTCCTGTGTTATGGAATCAGCTCCCCATTCATGTTAAAGAGGCCGACACAGTCTCTACATTTAAGACCAGGCTCAAGACATCACTCTTGATGTCTAGCTTATGGTTAGGCAAGTTAGAAACAGAAATAAAAACCTACAGTTTTAGCTACGCTGCCCTAGGAGCAACTACGCTGGGGGAAGTATGGCAACTTGAACCCTATCCCCTGGTTCGTCGCACTTTCCCTATTAGCAATATTTAAAATTTTAGGTCACCTATAGTCTGTTCATTGCTGTTCACATGTTTTTTTTTTCTCTTTCTCTACTTTCTTCAGGAAATGGAGACTGTTTCAGACACTGCAACGGCTGCTCCAGTGACGATCCCCCCATCTCGCGACACATACCTGTACACCCAACTGCCTGGGGAATTGAAAATCAACCACAGCACCACCAACAAAGCACTTAGGTTTGTTTTCAAGGTCTTCACAAGGTCTAACTGCTCTGTATTTTTGTAACCCTATTGAAATCTTTCACTATCCAACAGACCATTTCTGTTGTGACAAAGACTCATATGTTAAGGTGTCATTCTTTTTCTTGTTTATATGAATCTAATTACCCAGCTTGATTTAGACTTGGCAGAAAAGTAAAAGTAGTGTTTTCAAATTTCAAAAGGATCCCTCCAGGTTTTGAATAGCTATTGGCCAGTGCTCTGAAGGGGTCAAGGTAGCGAGATGTGTCCTTGTGTCCTCACAGAACAATGGCTTACCCTGTTGTGAAGGATGCATAATTGCTAAAGCACATTTGTTCCCAGTAAGTTACGCTTCATGACGATCTTTAGACCTGATGGTGTATTGTCTGTAAAATATTAGACCAGCCTTCATTTCATATAATGTGTTCCAGGGGGCATCAATTTGTCCATGCAACATAATGAAGTGCATTTTATTATTGTTAGCATTAGGATTTACATAATACAGCATTATGAGCATAGCCTGTTCTAAATGAAAAAAAAAATAAATTACTTTGGCAATGTTGTGGTCATGTAGCCCATGTGAATGGCAACAGGAAACAGTGTATAGAATAATGACAGCTCTTTATAGCAGCGTGAATAGAGAATTGTACCTTTAGAAGACAATTAAAGGTAATGCACATTTCCTGCTGTATAGAAGGTCAAAATGGGACATGAACAATCTTTACAGGGCGACAAATGCTCAGAAATGTATTACAATACCATGTTTCTCTGGTGAACTTTCGTCAGCAAGTATAGTCTGAGAGCTGAGAGTCTCATTTGAGTTCAGAGTGTGTTGTACTGTACGGCTATGGCCAGGCCAATTATATACAATACAAACTGAATGGCGCAAAACATAATAATTTATATAACATAATGTTTGTCTTGTTGTCTTGTTGAGTAGGTTATGAAGTATGTCTGCAATCCCTCAGTCATCCAGGTAGGGCAAATTTCAGTTTCACAAATAATAAATTACAATTTTATTAAGGCTGCACGATATGGGAAATTAGTGCGATATGCGATATGGGTGTCAAGTATTGCGATAACTATATTATGGCAATATTTTTTCCTAATTTGAATATATTTTTCTTTTCCAGGTATGAAGGATGACACAACTCTTACTTTAACTAACTAACCTAAGTTAACTTAGGTACAAATATACACACATTGGAGTGTTAAAATATGGAGTTGGTTCGTCTATTACTCTGCAAATCATAAAAATGCATTACTGAGGCATTTTAAACATTTTATTCACCTTCATTTATGTTTGTATGAAATAGTTGAAAAAGTTATGAGGATTTTAAAGCAAGAGGTTTAACTAAAAACACCTAAACATTCTCTTCTGTACTTAGCAAAACTGTGCTTTTGGGGATGAACATTTGAGTATGATTGGTATAAACAGTAAAGTACAGTAAGTAAAGTAAAAACAAACTCGGGCGCACAAGAAACAAGATTAATGCGTTTAACCATTCGAAAATATTGCCCATTTTTGCGATAGGCATATTGCAATAACAAGAAGTGTGATGACGATATTTTTTCGATATATTGTGCAGCCCTAAATTTTATTGTTGTAAACTTGAGCAATTCTCCTGCCATCACCTTGACCTGGATCACCTGCAGCCTGCACAAGACAATGGCTCCTAATGTGGTGGTGTTCTTCCTGTCTATAATCCAATCAGGACACTCACATTTGATCCAGTCAGATGCTTCGAGTTGCCCTGTGCTGGAGGTCACTGTCTGCTGGTTAACTTATTTTCATTTTGCCTTTCTCTTCCCCTGTCTCTCTATTATTCCTCTGTGTCTCTCACTCAGTTTTATTAGTTGTGTGTGACTGTCTTTGCAGATTGCATGCAGATGTTTACAATTAGCCAAATAAATATTGAACACATAACCACTTTATTAGGTCTACCTTAAAAGGCCCCTATCTTTGTACCTTAAGCTTAATATTTTTAAACAAGAAACCCAGTCCATACAGTTACAATGTAAACACAGATCATTTCTGAAAGCTTTGAAACTTGTCTAGCATGGACCAGTCCAGGATGAGCCGACTACTTATCTTCTAATGTTCAGTGATTAGTATTTTTATCACCCTGAAATACCCACAGGTTGAATTGAACTAAATAGCTTTTGGCAATGATATAACACTATTCAGTAGTTCTACAAAAAATAACCGAAGTCATTTCCTGCCAGTCTGGGCCTGACCAGGGCCCACACACAAAACCAGAGTTACGTTAAGTTAGATTAATTTACACGTTATGTGATAATGTTCAATGAATATTCATGTCTGAAAGGGTTCTACCAGTGTGTCTCCAGTACCAGAAGCACTGCTGCTGGTTCTGACCCACATTATCTCTCTCCTCTCTTCAGCGCTTTCGTGGAGAGGCATCCGAGCTCTGGTTCTCTCCTCTGTTGCTGTCCACGTGTATCAGTCACGCACTTTCATTCACTAACCTTCTCCTCTACTACTTCATTGACTGGGTAGTTAACATTTTTTTCTTTAAAGGAAAAAAGAACTGCATTGGCACTGATTTATGTATGTTTCTAGTGAAAATAATCATTGCTCTCTCATGCTATCAAGGTATAAATTATGCTTGTCTCAGTGCATGTCTTTGTGCCTGTGTGAGCGTCTGTGTATGACTATACAGTATGTGCCTGAGCCCTTGGGACTGATGGTCGTGTGGTCCCTCCCGTTCTCAGCTTCATCTCAACAATCACTCTTTATTTTAGGGCGGCAGAGATGGGTAGTACTCAGTTGTAGAAAGGGTTTCAGGGGTTGTCATCCGGACGCTGTTTGAAGATCGAGACGTTTCGACTTTTATCCAAAAGTCATTGTCAATCAGAGAGCTGGTATGGGAACTCGGGCTTATATGCTACTCTAAGTAGTGAGAGTCCTGCCCCCAGGGAGGAGTCACTTAACCTGTCTTTGTTTGGAAATTGTTTGTTTGTCACCTGAGACTTGATTAATTGGTCTGCCTTGTTTGTTTAATTGGCCTTACCTAGTTTCACCTATGGCTAAGGTCTATTGTTCTATTGATAGCTGGCTGGATCTCCCTCCTCACTGCTGATGACCTCATTAGCATTTGACTGGTCTATTGATTTGGACCAGGGTGTTAGGAGGCTGTCATAAATCTTAGCCAAATTAAATCTTAAGCCCCCATTCCTATTTAGAGACGGATTCTCTCTTTTGACAAAAATAGCCTCCTTAACTCCTCTTTCAAACCAGTTCTTCTCTCTGCTCAATATCTTCACCTCACTGTCCTCAAACGAGTGATTTGTAGCTTTTAGGTGCAGATGGACTGCACTTTGCGGTCCCGTGGAGGTAGATCTTCTGTGTTGGTACAGCCTTTTGTGCAGTGGCTGTTTGGTTTCTCCTATGTAACGTTCTTTACAACTGTCCTCACTGCACTCTATCGAATAAACTACATTGCTCTGTTTCTCTGTCGGCCTCTTGTCTTTCGGATGGACCAGTTTCTGTTTAAGTGTGTTGCCAGGTTTGAAATAAACAGGGATGTCGTGTTGTCTAAAAATCCTTTGAAACTTCTCAGACAGGCCCGAGACATAAGGGATAGAGACCCCCCTCCTACTGGGATCTTTATCCTTTCTGTCCTGTTTCTTGGCTCTTCTGACTTTGTTAAAGGCCCAGTTGGGATAACCACAAGCTGAGAGGGCACGTTTTCTTCCGTGTTCTTCCTCCTTCTTTCTCCCCTCTGCGTTGGTGGGTACTTCATGGGCTCTGTGTTGCAGTGTCCTGATCACTCCCAACTTGTGCAGTCGCATCCTCACTGCTGCCACCGCCTCCGAGGTTGGAATACAAGTGAAAAGGGACACCACATCCCTTTCTACGATGGACCACACCTGGACGAATGAGGGTTTACATCGACGTAGTACTCATTTACGTAGAAAAAGTCTAATCCAGAAGTGATCCATTGTGGACAATGTTTCCAAAAGTAGTATGGACAATGATCAATGTCATCAGTACCTTTTTCTATGATGCATCACTCCTAGATGAATGAGGGATTAGACTGACTGGTACTCAGTTGCATTTCCTGTAGTAACTTTTTGAGTTTTCTCAATGTAGTTTTCTGGAGTAATATTTGGTTAGAAGCAACAGTACACTTAGTTGAATAAATGTTTGGGCTTCTCTTCCCAAAGCTGCGACAAATCACCTTCAGAAATTATTTGTCTCTGTAATTCTTTGGCAATATTAGAATCTGCACAGTATTTCATGTTATCATTGTCCAATTATGAAATCATAAATCAGATTAATGTCAAGTAGTATTTTCTCTATGTACAACCTCTATGGGAATACCCAATGGTAACCACCGTACCAACTTCAAGCTCTTCACTACACACTGAATCACTTCTTTCCATTTCTTTTACATACTGTTCCACAAAAAAGTTGTTTTTAATGTCCACTACATGTTAGTCCAGTCTTTAATTGATGGTTTGATCTGTGTCATCTATTTTTTTGGTGATAGCCTTCTTTCCTGGCTCGTACCACATTTTGAGAACCACTGACATAGGAAAATAAATATTGATAAAACATTTTTTCAAACTCAAAAACAAAATAATATAAAATTTCACAAGCTCAGAGAAATGAGCTAAAGCCAACCACAGCTTAATTGAATGTTACACTAAATGTGAGCCCTTTGGAGATAACAGACAATTTATTGGACCCACAGAGGGGAAATCCACAGTGCACACAGACCATAGTTTATTAAAGCAAGTGATCAGGGCCTGCAGCAATAAAACTTTACAACAACAGTCTGAACAAGAGCAGGCGCAATGTTGTCACATGAGATGACAATGAAAAAACATTGTGCATACTTCCACTGCACCTAATTTAGTTAGTTCTTTTGGGATATAAGCGATGAGTTCATCAGAATGGCAGGTAAACTTCACAGAGTTTAGATTGTTGTATGTGTAAAGACAAGCAATAGTGAATATAAATGAGGAAGAATGCTCAAGTTAAACCGATGGAGACTGCCTGTCTGCCTCAAAAGAAGTCAAAATTAATGTTGTTGGATTAGTAGTGTCTGGTAAATGACAGAAAATCAAAGATGCTTTATGCACCTTTTCTCTTGTGAATGAATACATTTTTCACCCCACAAAGGAAAAGCAGGACTTAAGGACAAACTGCATGTGAATGTGGAAAAAGGGTTTGTGAAAGTGGGAAACTAGTTGCCCTGGTTGGCAACAATGAAACAGTCATTCAACAAATATAAAATAAATATAAATAATAATAAATATAGGCACAAGCGGCAATGACCGGCTCATGCCCACTGTGCCGCATAAAGAACGTAATACTTATGCTAAAATATTGAATATTAGTGCTAAAACCTTTGATGTTCCTCTCCTGAAGAAGATTCTCATCGAGTTTGAGCTCATTTGGGCAAAAGCCCAAGGAGGAGTGTTAACCACCAGCTGATTTCAGAGATTTGGTGATTTCTCCATAGAGATAACAATGAGGGTTTCCACTGTAGCTATGGCTATGCCGTAAAAAACAACACTTGGGTCTCATTGGGTTTTTTGATCGAGAGACAAAAACTAAATATGGTGGAAAATTCCAGAAATTTTGAAGATTTTTTTTTTTTTTCCTGAAACCTAAACAAAATTTTCTACCGCTCCAAAATTCTGGGCTAAGTTTGCGGCTTCGCCGAACGGAGACCGTAGCACTTTTCCCAAAAATGTAGATAACTTTTAATGTCTCACTCCTCAAGATCATTTTCACCAAGTTTGAGCTAATTTGGGCAAACAAAGTTCTTAAAAATATGCTGTGTTAACCATCCCCAAGATTTGGAAACGTTGTGAGAAACGCTGTGAGAAACATGACATGGCTCTGACTGACTTTTTTGATTGGGAGACCAAAGTAGAATTTTGTACAAAATTAAAAAAAAAATCCTCTGGTAGGTTTTGGGCAAGGATGGTAATAAGTGATTAAAATTGTATGCAATTTGGACTTTGGATGTGCAAATAGGAGCAAAATTGAAATTTTCAAAATTTTGGAAATTCTGGCCCAGAAAAATATGGCTGACATCTGGTTGGGCGGATGGCGTTGCCCTAATAATATTTTTTTGCTTCTCTTGTCTATCTATCTAACTCTGTGCCAAATTTCATGATTCTACGATAAGATTATTATTTTTTTTTGGCACCGTCATATCTCGTAATGCATTTTTTGCACATTGGGAGGCGCTAACGCGCCATATTTTTGAATTTTTGAAATGGAAATAGCCAGAATGTAGAAAGGCATGATTTTTAGATGTGTGCAAATTTTCTTGACTTTCCGTCAGTGTATAGATAAAATAGAGGGTTGGTCACAAAAAGAAGAAAAAAGAAATAGTATAATATTCAGATGTGAAAATAATGTTTCCCATTTTTTATTTCTCACAAACTAAACATTTGCGGAAAGTGCGCACACATTGCTACGTCATGGGGTGAGTACCTCTTGCTCAAGTTCATGCGCTTTTTCGCATGGCATTGGGAGACTAATAGGCCTCTCACCAGCTTGTGGCACTCGAGCTTAATACATAATATAAATAAAAATAAATAAACAATGTTCAAAGGAATTTAGCAAATGGATAATTCTTCCAGAGCATCCCCTGTTCTTGACCCTCCCACTCGGGGAGGAAAAATGACAAAAAATCCTGAAGGAAAAAGCAGACACCTCTGGGAGAATCACAGTGTGTCACTGTGGTTCTCATTTGGGCTGTGGAGCCAGAACCACTCAGGAGGAGGAAAGGTGGCTCATCAAGTGCAGAGAGAGTTCATCCAGGCTGATGAGGAGCAGCTCATCTAGTGTAGAGAGAATTCCTCAGGCAGTACTTACTTCCTCCTTTCACAGTTTGAAAATCAAGTACCCTGGGTTTTGGGATCATAAAGATGATGTTTCCATCAGTTAAAAACAATGAATGAATGAAACTAATACATTTGTGGATTACAAACCAAATAATGTAACTAGGAATGACTATTATTCTGATCATATGCCTTAAGCTTAAAATGATCTATATTCATTTTTTTCCTGTTTAAGATTTATAATGGTATATTAGAATCTTTTATGAATTTTCTGAGAGGTGTAATGCTCATGGACTCAAAGGCAGATTGCACCAGATGTTGTTGTTAGGAACAGCACGAGGAAAGATAAAACTGAATTTCACATGTTTCTGGACTGAGCCCTGTAAAGGTGTTTTGGGAACACAGCAGCTCAGCAGCTGTCGGCTAACAGGTGCTTCTTCTAATGATTATTTTTATTCATTTATCACTGTTCTGTTAATGAACGTTTTTGGAATCTATTCACCCCCCAGAAACGAATACGCATCCTCTTGGCTCACAACCAAGTTTATGATATTTCTGTTGTCCATGTCCATGAATCTCCTTTTTGCTTTTCCTCTTGGCATCCTGTCTGTTTGCCTGGGATCCAGACTAACTGTAGTCTGGAGAAGAAAAGATCTCTCAGTCTGGTCACCACCCCCTCCTCCGGTGTGTCTCAGGTCAAACTCAGACAGAACTGTACAATCAGGTTTGTTTATTTCAGTGACACAGGGGAAATGGTGGAGCTCATTGGTCATCAGTTAATTTTAGTACTGCCACATGCCAAATGATTAAAAAAAATCTGATTAATCACACTTTGGAACTGTAATTAGTCACGATTAATTGTGTTCCACAATTTTGCAATTTTCACTATTTATGTCAGGTGATTTTGCACATTTTCCCAAGAAAAGTAATTTATTTCAACAAATCTAAATACATATTTTTAAAGTCTAGACATCCATTTCCTGTTGAATCTGTGTGGCTACATCCATCCATCCATCTTCTTCCACTTATCCAAGGCCGGGTCGCGGGGGCAGCAGTCTAAGCAGGGACTCCCAGACACCGCAGACACTTCCTCCAGGGGGATCCTGAGGTGTTCCCAGGCCAGCCGAGAGACATAGTCCAGCTTGTCCTGGGTCTACCCGGTGGGACATGCCCAGAACACCTTCCGAGGGAGGCGTCCAAGAAGCATCCGGAACAGATGCCTGAGCCACCTCAGCTGGCTCCACTCAACGTAGAAGAGCAGCGGCTCTACTCTGAGCTCCTCCCGTGTGACTGAGCTCCTCACCCTATCTCTAAGGAAGCGCCCAGCCACCCGGCGGAGGAAACGTCGAGAATCATGGCCTCAGCTGCAAACCGTCCCAGTGCATGCTGCAGGTCCTGGTTTGAGGAAGCCATCAGGACGACATCATCTACAAACAGCAGAGCATAGATCCTGTGGTTCCCAAACCGGACACCCTCCACGTCCTGACTGCGCCTGGAAATTCAGTCCATAAAAATTATGAACAGAACCGGTGACAAAGGGCAGCCCTGGCGTCCAACATGCACTGGGAACAGGTCTGACTTACTGCTGGCAATGCAAACAGCTCCTGCTCCGGTCATACAGGGACCGGACAGCCCTTAGTAAAGGGCCTCGGACCTCATACTCCCGGAGCATCCCGACAAGGCGACCCGGGGCACACGGTTGAATGCCTTTTCAAGATCCACAAAGCACATGTGGACTGGTTGGGCAAACTCCCATGAACCTCCGAGCACCCGATGGAGAGTATAGAGCTGATCCAGTGTTCCACGACCGGGACGAAAACCACACTGCTCCTCCTGAATCCGAGGTTCAACTATCGGTCGGATTCTCCTCTCCAGTACCTTGGAATAGACCTTACTGGGGAGGCTGAGGAGTGTGATCCCCCTGTGATTGCAACACACCCTTCGGGTCCCCCTTCTTATAGGGACCACCACCCTGGTCTGCCAGTCTGCCAGAGACTTAAGATACTCAGGACGGATCTCATCCACCCCTGGAGCCTTGCCACCAAGGAGCTTGCCAACCACCTCAGTGACTTCAGCCAGGGTGATGGATGAGTCCGCCTCCAAGTCCTCAGCCTCTGCTTCCAACTCGGAAGACATGATAGTGGAATTGAGGAGATCCTCAAAGTATTCCTTCCACCGTCTGGCCACATATTTCAGGTAAATGTAAACAAGCCAAACAACAACAACAAGCGCTCTGAGCAGCTGCTCTGATGGCGAGCAGGAAGGGTAACGCGTCATGGACAGCAGACTTTGAGAAACATAACACTCTCCTTGTAATTATTGGGATTTGTGTGGAGATTAATGAGCAAATGGCTGAAGCGTGCGGTGCCACAGAACGGGCTGCGTGCTCCACTCCCTGTGAACGGGTACAGTGTAGTTGTACATGGTACAAGAGCTTATGAGTCCCACAATGGACTCTCCAAACCAAGAGCAAACCTGGGCTAAACCAGGTCTATTCCCGCATACAATAAGACGTCATAGCACACTGCTCTGAAGGCTAATTTGACCAGAAACTCTAAAAAAATAAATATCCACAGAAATCCCACATGGACAAAGACATGTAAGTGTTGCATAGGTTGTTCAAAGTCTGCTGTCCGTGGTGCAATCACGCAGAGCGCGTCACCCATCAGCGTCTTTGGCTCCGGTAACACCTGAGGCGCAGCGCCATGGCACTGGGGAAGCGAAGAGCTTGGCTGGGAAGTTGCCACATAAATGTTATCCTGTAATTAGAGAATATTATCTTGTAATTATGAGATAGTTTATTTTTTATTTTTTTGTGAATATATTTTTGGGTTTTTTGTGAGTACAATAAAGCTTCGAATGAACTTGAGTCTGTATGGGGAACCATTATTAAGCTGTAAAGAAACATAGTGGTACATAATGTTATGCAAAAACACTGCAGATAAAATCAAGGACCCACAATAATTGTGGGTCAGAGACATGAATCTTAGCTTTTTGTTTGTTTGTTTGTTTTTTTGTATTAGTATATGGAAGCAGAAACATTTATTTTCGCTAACAAAAGCACATTTCTCTGAGTTGAGAGACTAAGAGGGTGAGGGAGAAAAAGGGGCTTAATGGAGGCCTGGCTTTATTCACACAAAACTGAACCAAAGGGTCAGAACAACAGCAGGAGCAACTTTTACCAACTAGCACACTCAGCTCCTCTTTTCTTGTGATTTTTGTAAATGACAGTTGTAAGAGTAACACTTAGAGCAATTTACACTACATCTCACACTACAATTGCAACATACTTGTAACTTGTAAACAAGCGATAAGTGCCTTGTTAAAAACAATCTTTACTTGCTCTACAGAAACCAACTTGACAACAGCAAAAATCTGTCCATACACAAAAGGTGCTTCTCCTTTCTTCTCATACTCTATTGATTAAATGCTGAAATGTGGTGTTATTCCTGTTCAGGGTCATACACACCACACACCACACAAGTGAGCTGGATTTTTTATTTTCTTATTTTATACTTTGAGATATGATGCACAATGTTTCCATTCCATGTTTAAATCGACAAATAGTTTTTTTGTAAGTAAATTTCAGGTCTGAATAAGGGCATTATGAATCCTGACAACGACATAGGTGTCACTTCTACAGAGCAAACATTCATGGATCAGATAAAATAGAATGATGATTTTACAATGCAACACATGCCTTTCACTGCGCTCTAATTTCCCCTGAAAGTGTTGCAGTTACAGCAACTAAGGGTTATATTGTACTTCATACTATATCAAAGCTCTTAAATATTAACCATGTTATCTTAACCGGTCTGATGTCATGTTGTCATGATTATGTAGCAAGAAGCAAAAAATCCTGACAAAACCACTCTCTTAAGAGATGGGTCCGAGTGGGGCAAATTTCAGGTGACAATAGATGCACAGACAGAAATTTTTGGTCTGTGGCATGTCTGTAGAATTTGCATGTTCTCCCTGCGCATGCTTTCAGGTGCTCCAGTCTCTTCTACATCCAAAACATGTGGTCAGGTCGACAGTTGCACTGGCTCAGGAAGAACAACAGATACATCTGGCCAATGCAATTTTCTTGTACAATGCGTTCCAAGTTTTAAATAGCTATAACGTCTCTCTGCTCTTTTACAGTCTTTAAGAAATGGAGTAGCTCATTATTAAATAAACTTTACCGAACCATGTTAAATGTCGTAAAACAGTGCAAGTACAACTAACATCTCAGAGTTTCACTGCAGCATTTGTCTTTGCTTTTGAAAAGTGATCTGAAAGTCAAAAAAAGGAACCTCTGCAATAGACACATCTCACATTTTATTTTTTATTTTGTGTTGTAGGAACTTTGTGTTGCTTCTCTGAAGACGACTTCCACTTTTACATTGTTGTTTTCACAGTTTATATAGTGAATGCTCTTGCCTTTTCTCACCCTCAAAGTATGTAAGTATGTATGCAAATTAAGAAATGCATTTTAATGTTTTGTTGAAGACCTACACAACAAAGTCCATTCTGTCTATGGCTAGAATTTAACACTAGCGATAATGATTCTGTCAGTTTTGTAGAAAATTGTTTGGTTTGTCCTTAAAACAAAAAGAATAGAATATCACAAAGCATTGAGAGATTTATAAACGGACAATTATTTGAATGTAAGCTCCAGCTAGGGCAGGGCAGTCTTTATGGTCCATCAGCACGGGGATTTATAGTGATGGTGTTTATGGTCATGTATCGTAAAGGGTGAGGCCGAAATCAATTCTGCAAATTTGAAGACTTGAAAAGTCAATGAACCCATTTCTAATTACATAGTTGTGGATCAGTATTGTGGTTTAAAATGAACAAGATGTAAAATTATAATGTGTGTGCGTCATAAATTCCGTACCAGAAAAACGCACATGCCAGAAAATTTTATTCTGTAAACTGGACAAAATATTTTTTGTCAGACGCTCACTTCTGTAAAAGCTGGATGTGTTAGTTTCAGTGTAGTAAGCTCCTCCCTTCAGGCAAATGTACAGCCGTTACTCCCCAGATCCTGGTCAAAGGAACTGAAGAAGCTACTTGGATGAGCAACGAAACGTATTCAACCTTAAAAAGCCTTTGTTCAGTTGACAAAACTGTATTTTCTATTGCTATAGAATCTACCTACAGCTGATTACTCTTCTTCTATGTGCTCATGATACAGATCTTGAGTGAGTCATCGATAAAATGACTTTACCTCTATTCCACACAAAATAAGAAAACAGTCAGTGGTGTTAATATTAGACTAATAGTGTCTACTTCTGAGAATGAACTTTTACGTATTGCTGAAAAAAAACCTCAGTTTGTATATAAAATGTTGTTTGCTGTGTGGTAACTGAGTGATAAGGGTTGAAAGTAATGAAGGGCAAAAGTAAGTAAAAAAGGTTTAGTTAACTGTACTTTACTTGAGTAATTCTTCTTTTTACTTTGTTGCATCTTAAAGCAGGTATCTGTACATTCTTCTCCACTACATTTTTGAACTGGACTGGAAAGTTCAAAGTAATTTTCAGTAAATTTATGTTTACATTTTGCCGGAATGTTTTAACTTCAAGCAAAGTTTTGACGTTTTGAGCAAACAAAAATATAACGCCAAAATAAAAATGACAAGGAAAGTTAAGGCGTACCACCGCGTAAGGTTCCTGGTAGCGGGCATGTCATCTGTGTGATTCCATACTGATAAAAGGAATAAAAACAAACTTTGAAACATCTCATCTCATGGAGATGCGCAGGTGGCAGATCCTCTAGCAGAAAAGTTACAAGCCATGTTTGTGGAGAGACACACTCCCCCAAAGAATTTAATTAAATGAATCGGATGCCTTTATTTCAGTCTGCTTTTTAAACTGAAATTTTACGAGATGGGACTGTAAATGATCAATTCTGTCGCCACTGTTGACTGAAAATCAGCATAATTCTTTTTCAAGCTCACAATTTAACTAAATACCTTTACTTGATTGATGATTGAGTTGATACTTTTGCCTTTACTCGAGTATTTCTTTTTTTTTCTGCCACTGCTGATTGAACAGGATTAACCTCTTCCTGACTCCAAAAGTTTCTTCATTATAAAACATGTACAATATATGCACCACTCCTCTCCAGTGCCAAGACTGTCCCCAGCACTGTTGTCCTCCAATCTCATCATCTCCACTACACTCTACAGTACACAACGGCTGCTCTCAAATCTGATTGGTGTTACTTGTAAGTCAGCCTAAATCTGGGCGAAGCTACGCACACAAATGAAACGGGGCTTACTAATCCATTTGTAAGGCAATAGGCAGGCGAACAGGCAGGGGAAGCTTGCCAAGTGTTGTAATCACAACTAAAGATGATGGGCCCACTCCCTTCCCCTACACTCCACTGTGCAGCGCATGTTTGTCCTACATTACACAGAGACTAACTGAATCTGTATCAAGTGGATAATCTACAAAAGTACACTGGGAGCTTTAGCACCTTATGCAAGTCCCCCGCTCATTCAACAGCACGTACCACGCAATCTCCTCTAGAACAAACCAACCATACCACTTTTGTTAAGGCGGTAATTGTAAGCGGGTTGAGAATAAATTAAAATGATGACAAAATACAGAGATAAATCCAGCTTAAAAGGAGATATACGCCACTGTTTTGATTTGATTTCAGCTTTTTTTCTCTTTCCGTCCCTGATCTTTTTAGTGGGGTGGAAAAATGGATTTTTGTCAGTGATTTGGCCCTGAAATAGCTTATTGTCTCAGGCAGCGAAGTGTGCGGGTACAACGTCAGACATTGCATGTGTGTTCGAAGGCGCAGGGCTGTTTCCATGGGGAGTAATGGCCATGGAAGTGTGTGTGTTGTATTGGCTAAGCTAGCACAATACGCCACTGTGCTCATTGGTTTAGACTGGGGTGTCTGTGCACTTCTATAGACTCTACTGTTCGGCTGATATTTATAGAAGTCGGATCGAGGTTTGAGCGGGGGAGGGATGGAGCAGGAATGTGGGGAGCAGGAGTTGGAGGTTAACGCAGAAGAAAAAGAGGATTAAGTCACATTTACTCTCTTTGACAAATACAGAGATTTGTGTGGCTTTAAGAACAATTTTACCAACAAATACAAGATGATCGTAGATATTGAGCAGTACCAATCACTACCTGCAAAATTTCTAGGCCTTCCAAATTGAAGTTAAAAAAAGGGATAAAAATAATACATTTAATAAGTTATACGTTAGCCGGTTTTATGCAAATCTATAGAGAATGTTGCACCAAGAAAAAACAGTCCAGCATGAAAAAAAACAAAAAAACTCACAAATCACACAATGACAAAATGAAAATAGACCTAATTAAGTTTGCATACCAGTTTAATGTCCACAATCCTATTCATTTTCTGTCTTAAAGTCTCATTTGAAGTTATTTGTGACCAATTTTCTTACTTTCCTATTTGGACTTTGTACTTTATGTTTCTGTCCGTCTCTGGGTTTCGTCCGGGCTCCAGTTTCCATCATCAATCTCATGCACCATAAAATCTTCCAGCTGAGGTAGTTCTGAGCAAGCTTAGCACAAGGGTTAGAGATGGATCCCCACTTCTCTGGACAGCGACACTGAAGCGTGGGTCAAATTTCGCAGGGCAAAAAAATGTACCTTAACCTTATCAAGATGTTTTGTTGATTAGTTCTCACACATTAGGGCTATGAATATCTATAAACTTCATTCTCGCATTATAACTGTGCTGCATTCATAAATACTTTGTTGAACTTCCATTTTATAGACAATGTTTTGATGACTTCAAAATATGTATTACTGCTGTGGCAATTTTTCATCCTTCAGGAACCCGTGCATCTTCTGTTCCTTGTATAAGCCCAGGGGGAGTTTGCAACATTTAGTCAGATAGATACAGTCTTGTGAATCTCTTTTGTTTCTATTTTGGAAAGTTTATCAGACAGATAATTTTGCATGAAAATTAATTGTGAGTGGGGATTTTCTGTAAATGTGTTGAAACAAATCATTGTACACAGTAGTGATAGAACATATTTGACAGAGGGCAGGGGAGGTCAGAGGAGACAGACAAACAAGCAAAAAAGACTGAGCTGATGGAGTGTTCGACTGTATCATAACTGGACTTAAAACTGTTTATCAGACAGTGCTGACATATACGGAACTGACATTATATTTACGTCATTTGCAGATGGAGCTTGGGGTTGGAAAATCTGCCATGTTGATGCAGCACCTGCAAAATGTCTATAAAAATGTAATCACCAAAATAATGCATAAAATAAAAACAAAAAACATAAACAAACAAAAGAGCAATGGAACAACCTGATAAGCTGTGTGCAAATACAATAATCACTCTAGAGTCAGAATACCTCTGACTGAACGCTAAGTATGTTGAGTGATGCATGATCCCAATATCTATCTATCAAAATTATATAACTCCAAAAAAATGTGCTAAAACCTGTTTGTAGATTTTTCAGTTGAGGATCAAGCACTAAACACAAAGTAAATGGACCGCGAAATATAACACAACTGTGCAAAACTTTTGAATATTTAAAAAACAACAATCTTATAATTTTTCATTATAACTACCATCTCTAATAAAGTATTTCACATTTTGTTAAAATTGGCACTCAGATATTAATTTGATATTTTGCTATTATTCATATGGACTCATTCACATCATTCATTTCTCGCGTGAAATCCTTCAGCTTGAGCCTCAAACTCTCCTCCCTCGACCCTCAATCAGAGCTCAACCAATAAAGGCTTTTCATGGACAATGCCAATTTTTAGAATCCAGAGCATGCAACGTTATACAATTATTGGCTCATCTCCCGTCTCAATGCACAAGCCTCAACCTCTATCAGTTGTTTCAATCATTCCCACAAGTATTTAGACTTTGTTGGTCCAAGATGATGCATTTGAACACTTATCATAATGTTGCTCTTTATGTTTTACCATCTATTGATTATTATGTTTCCCTGCCCATTCACTTTGATTCTACCAATTGTTCTTTATTTAACTGTTTTGGACACTGGCACTGTTGTGTGTAGTGCTGGAGGCGGGGAAAGTCCCTTCACAAAGTTGGGGAGGGGGTCACATTGTTTCTTTGTGGAGTTTCCCATTGCAGGGCATTAACTGCATTGTATCGTGTCTCAAATTACACTTTTTAGATAAAATATTTGGGAATCATCACATGATGAAACCAATAAGTTGAAAGAAATTGTTGGAATTCTAGTATGACAATAACAGTCTTTTAGTTTTATTGGTTTGTATTTGTGTCACACTTTATGCATCTCATGTGGTAAGAAATCTGTGGGAACAAAAGCTACAACCCTCACCAGCGAGCTCTTAAAATAACTTGGAATTTAATTTATACTCATTTGTGTGGTATTGTTCTTCACTCCAGAGTCAAAAGGGTATTTTCAGAGGGAATTTTCCACTTTTAAACAGTTTGCTCTAAAATCCTGTAAGAGGAGTTTTAGGGGAAAAAAAAGGTGTAATGAGCGTCCAGTTTGGAAGGCTCCAATCACAGCCGCTTATTTTTAACAGGTGTCTCTTCATTGTGGCGCTCCCCTTGAATATTCTTGCATCATTCAGAAGGAAATCTATAACATCCTTTGGATTCATAGAGATTGGTGCTGTAAAGTTTTCTACAAGTGTATTTGAGTGGCCAATGATGGTAATATACAATGATGAATTTATACTGGGGAATACTGACCTAAACATAGTCAAATAATCAAGTTGGTCTGTGTGCAAAAAAGATTTTTACCCAAACTTTTGGAATTGCTTTCAGTGATACAAAAATCCTTAGCTTCCGCTGTCAGATTCAATCTCAATTTTGCTGGAGAAAAAAAAAGGCGATATGTGCATCCAGAATGTGTGTAACTTTATTTATTGCAAATTACAAATACAGCATTGTTGTACATGTTTCCCAGTAATATTGTGTGTCTATAAATATGAAGTCATCAAATTGAAAGAATGTTTACTGTATAAAATCAGAACCATAGGGCCTGCCCAGTAAACTGTTGATAATAAAGATGCTTGAAGATCTGTGTGACCTAAGGGCCAGAGCTAAATAAGTGGCTCTCCATACATTGTAGTTAATTAGCAGTATTCAGTGTCTGTGTTTCTTGTGTTCTTCAGCCGTGCTCCTCTCTCCACTGTCCAGAGCTCTACAAGAGCTAATTGGCAGCTTGCTTGCCCGCCGCGACGGTGATCATGCAAATGTATCAGTGCTTACCAATAGCCAGTCCCATCAAAACATTACGATGGCCATTACCCAGAGCCGGCCAGCCTAACGAACATATGCTCCCCCCGCCACCAGACCACCTCCCCCCAATCTCTAAACTCTTATTTATGTGTTTAATTTAATGTGCGAGGCAAGAATTTCCGAAATTAAATTTGGTTTTCACTGGTGCCTCCAGAGAGTGGCGGCGTTATAATAACATGGTAATTTTTTACACGTCTTTATGAGAAATGAGAAAATTAATTCTTTCTGACAAGCTGTAATTATTGGGCTTGGAACAGTTGCAGCTGAACAGTTTGGGCTGTGGTAGCCTGGCAGTGAGCTGAAAGCAGAGAGGAGGGGAGCGAGAGAGGAGACGGAATAGATAGGAAGGATGGAGTTTATTAATACAGTCCCAATAACACAGACAAACACAAATGGCTTGAAATAAACAATGGACGGGGACAAAAGGGATTGAATGAGGAAACTGACACCTAACTAGACAACACCTAAACACTTTAACAACCTTATCAAATATTTGCGAACAAATCATTCACATTTATGCAATTATTTAGTCAATCAAAGTTACCTATTTCTGTGTGTGTTAAATAACTTTATGATTATGTTTGTAAAAAGTGAAAAGTCAGAATATCCTTTCAATAAATTTTGTTAAATACACCTTGTAAGTCACAGATCACATTGAATATTTATGCAAGTTATTTATATTAATTGCTTTAACTTATTATTGCCGCTTTCACAGTAAAAAGTGATTTATTTTACTTTGCTAAATTGTCCAAGTCTACAAAAAGTTAAAAGTGAAAGATGACAGTGAGGTCAAACAGTGTGAGGAAGTAAAAATAAGATGATGATTTCTGTTTTGTAGCGAGATGACATCAGCTCCGGCTCCTCCTGCACCAAGGTTAAAGCACATTGATATTCACAGTGTATGGCCTGGCCCTTCTCCATCCCCTTCGTCTACCGCACTCATGCTACGCTTATGGACCAACATCTGCTGAAGCCACAGCTGCAGCCCAGGCCCTGCGCTGTCGAACACATGCAAGGTGTTGGTGTAGACACTCACACTTCCTCTATTTCTCGTTTATAATCCAGTCATTTATTCATTGTTATATGACTGTAAAAGGCAACATAAGACCTCTTCTTGCATGTTTGCGTGCAGCTCGTTCTGTGCCTCAATCGAACGCATAAAGGTTATTAATTCCTTCTCTGCATTTGACCCTACTGAGAAAATCTGTGCACATGTACCTCCACAGATCATGAGCTTGGCTTGGTTAGGACTGCAGTTGGAGGATTTTATGGTGCAAACTGTGACAAGATGAAGATTCTTTATTCATAGCTATTTTGAATGATCTTTACCATTTGCTTGTGTAATCCCAATGTAACAGGAGGAAGTGCACCCCCTGCCTGAATTATACAGGTCAGGTCAAGACATACTCCCCTGGGACAGAATATACCACCTTGATAAAGTTTTGTTCCTGAGCTAAATTTAGTCTGGTAAAGTCAATAATTCCTATAATCAGGGCTCCTTGTGGTTAGACATGACAATTTAACTGATCCCGAATCTGGGACTAGAGGAAACATCAGCAGGTTTAACAGGCCAGTATACCCAGGTAAAAATCGAACCCCAGGCAGGGAGTGTACTTTAGTTACCTCGGGTCAGTACGTGCCAAACGCTACTCCTGGTGACACTTATGATCTTCAGCGCGTCTTGTGTTGTTTCATTCAGAATTGATTGTCTTCACTCTTGGGTTAATTCTAAATTTGGACTTCTGTCATACTTCAGTCCTGTTTGATAGTTCTGGTGCTACTCAAACAGCATTCTGAAGAACCACTGGGCCCATTCCAACGTTGATTGGTCTGAAGGTTGCTCAATACAGAATTGAAAATCGCTACAGCAGAAATACTCTTTTGCTTTTGAAATTTTTAGCACTAAAATGTAATTATTGTCAGTGATTGGACAGGGCACACTTTGCAGATGGTCGGTTGATTAGTAAGAGCAACATATTATGTGAAAAATTAGTTTAAAGCCATTTACAAGAAATCACATATTTTTGCAGCGATCATTTAATGTAGCTCTTGTTTGGCTAAAAGTGTCAATGTACAAGTGGCTCTTAAGATAACATAATATTTTGTGAGTGCAGCCCACCTGGAGCGCTCATTTATCAAGGGCATGTTGAGACGTCCCCTTTCTTACATCTGGCAAGCACAGCGAGCCACGCACTAACTGGTGTTAACTTTAATACAGTGTTAATAGCTTGTATAAAGACTTAACACATGGCGCCCTCTGACTGAAACAGCCAGTGCTCTGGGCAATGCAACTTCACATGAGAGGAAACACTGATAATTAAATGTCATACGAAACAAAATGTTTAAGTAAACAAACAAACAACACATATTCTTTATATTATTTAACATATTATCAAGTCCAGACAGTCAAAATGTTCTCTCTTTGTGCTGGTTGTTTCAAGAGTGCAACAGAACTAAATTAAATGTGCACTGTAACTTTTACGGGTGAAGGGTCGGTCATCTCTGGTCTTTATGGCAATTGCATTGCATTAAGGCATTCAATAAATGTATTTCCTTTGGGACAAGCAGATGATGCAACCATGTCAAGTTACAGGTCAGATCTGTGGAGAGACGACTATGCTCACTGTAATAGATCATGTTTCTCAAGGTGCATTTGAATTAGATAGACACGTGTAATGCCAAACTGTGGAACATTACCAAGCACAGCATAACATCTCCATAGAGACAGGGAAGAAAACCAGTTAATGCATATCACACTGCACTTCTATATATTGTTCGGTGTCTTTATGTTTATTGCCCCTCCCACTCCTCCTATTGGTCAGCCTATGCCATGATAGGTTATTTAAACAGTCACATTTAAATGTGAACTCCCAGAAGAGGCAAATGCCTATAATTACCTCCTAAATGTGATGTGCAGATTATGTATAAATTGTGATAAAATTGGGTCGCAATGAACATTGTGACATGTTCTTGTTTTTTATACACATTCTCGTTCCATTATTAGTATTTTCTTTATTATTAGTTAAGGGCACAGCTGAGGAATTGTGTGCTTGGCGCATGTGTCTCCGGACACTGTATGGTACTACTGGTTATTACCACTGACCTGGACCATGGTTGCTTGCAGCTGGTTCGCATGTATACAAGCATAAAAATAGCTCACTTGGCAACTCAAGCATACTCGATAAAACATGAGGCCCACATTATCTTATTAGCTCTGGAAAATTATACTCTCCGATGAGAATCCCATTTTGAGAATAATATGTTTGTGTACGACATAGATGTATATTTAAAAATACATTTCTTGGTGAAGGAAACATTAGACTATATGTAAAATCAAAATCTCATATCTTATAATATTGTAGGGCAGTCTTTTCAAGTCCCATTTTACAAAATATTGGCTTTCCAATTATCACCGGATCTAAACCAGGTTTAAACAGGACTATTCTCGGTCAAAACTAAAGTCAAACCAGGTATAAAATCGAATTACATAAAGGGTATATAGTTCTAAATTAAGACTAAACCAAAAGGAGAACAGAAATGAGGATTAAATTGACTCTAAACTCAGCACACATACTTTAACTGCATTTGTTTCATGTTACCTGTCACCAAACACTGTCGTAGGGTTTATGGTGTAGCCCATCTGATCATCTTCCACTTCTTGTTTATTTAGCGCCGGCTCCATTTTGTCCAGTGTTGTTAAATGTTTTATCGGACCAAAGGCACGATGGAACCCCCTGGGGACGAGGCATCTGCCCCGGCCGGCCACACTCTTAATAATGTATGACACCCTGGGACTGTGGATCACTGTGTATGTGAAAGATCAGGGCTTTTGTAGGTGTCAGAGGAAGCAGTTTGTTGGATTTGTATTTGAGAGCTCTCTTCATTGGTACTCTGCGTGACATCTGTGTCCGCTAACATTTGTGCTGCTCTGTATTATAAAGCTCTTTCCTTTTGGGTATGCTCTACCAGTCTTTTTTTAACAACGCGTTTGTAAAGACTGGTTGACATTTTGTTCCAGGCTGTGGGAGCTGTCCATGGTTTGTCCCAACACATTTCTGCAAGAGTAAAAATGTAGCTTTTTGTACGTCTTTGTGACAGTGGCTTTGGTTTGTCCTGGTTTAACATTTTAACTTTAATGTCTAGTTTAGATGATTACTCTGATAACTTGCTTTTATTTTATGTCTCAAGTCAAATAAGGTATTGTTGATCACCACCTAGATTTTTATTTACAAGCAAAATTACTAAAAGGGTGTAGTACAGGTATCACGAGGTCCAAAATCAGAGTACACATTACAAATTATCATTACACTGTTGTCAAAATGCCAAAAAACAAAGATGTCTGTCATTATTACATTTTCGTTATTATTTTGGTTAAAGTTCTGACATTTGTGATGAACTCCAAACAAACATATCTTACGTGGTGTGTGTTTTGTAAAGGTGAGACCGTTTGGCTCTGTGTCTATTGTCTCTGTGCAGGGGCATGTGTGTGGAGCACCTGAGGTCTCGCTGCTGTAGCTAATGAAGCCCCATCTCTCCATGCAAATGAGGCTGCTGTTAACCCCAATCAGAGGGGTCAGCCAGAACGTATCAATCCCACAGTCCCCACAGGGCCCGGCGGCTGGCACACATGGCTACACAGGTAATTACACAGTCCGCACAATGGACAAGGGCCTTACCTCGGCTTAGACATATACTCTCCTGCATTTTCATCTTATTCAGGGGTGGTTGTATAGAGTCGAGGTCAAGTGCTGCCGCTGCCTCCGAGGCCAGCCCTTCGCCCTGTAGCAGAAACACAGTGGCTAACAACGTGACAGGTAATTACAGGTGGAGAGTGGCAGTGCTGCAGGTAAGATTGGGAGGTCAGGCCTTCCTGCGTGCCCCTGGTGAACTGTTGTGTGTCACCTATCAAGCTCCCTGCACCCTCAGGTCTATTAGCAGCCTGCGCACCTGTCTGTCTGTGCTTTGTCCTAAGACTGCCACTTCACCGTCGCAGAGTTGTGCCGTTGTTTCCAGAGGTAGAAGGCTTGTTTTTGGCTTGTCTATAAGTATTAACCATGAATATGACGTACATTAGTATTAGTCAGAATAAATAAATATAAAATATATCACTCTAGTCATGGGTTTCAGCCTCTTTTTTTTTTTTGGAACAGTTCTTCCAAAATATATTTCGGCTGCATTAATGTTAGATATTATGTTTAACTTTCTGAATTTGGTGACTGTTTGTACTGAATCATGTCTACGCATAAACCTATGCATTACTGATACTATATAATGCAGTGGGCAGTAGAGCTGCTGCGTTTGAGCTGAATGCCTTTATAGTATACCCTGTTACGGCCCCAGGCCTACACATCCTGCCTCCTTTTATGTATTTGAATATTGTGCTTTTTGTCATGTGAATTGTGTGTGGCTGTGGAGTCCTGCTGGAGATTGGAGGCAAGTTCAAGCTGAATGTGATTGGCTGCTGCCTCCTGGCCCACTGATTGGAGGGCCAATCAGTCCACCTGTGGTCCCTCCCACTATCTAAGGACCTGCTCCACACCTGCTCGGGGCTGCTGGCCTGAGTGTGGCTCAGAATGTGCCTCCTTGTTTGTCAGGGCTGCAGTGGCAGTGCCTGTCTTGTGTGTTTTGAGGCACTTGTGTTTTGTTTCGTTTAGTGTATTTCATGTCTCTTTTTAGTTGTCACCCGATTCTGTTTATGGGCCTTTGTTTTGTTAGGCCTGTGTGACCCGTGCATTTTGGGACTGACATATCTTGTTTGTTTTCTGTATTTTGTTTTAGTTCTGTTAATTTACCCTTGCAGCCCTGTTCATTAAATTGCATCTTTATTTAAACCTTTTTCCGTCCTTGGGTTTTGTTACTTACCCTAACCCTAGCTGAACTGGGTTGTAACATACCCAGAGACATTCATAGACGTGTCTCTATCTCTGATAGCAGATACTACTCGCAGTTACGTCTGATCGAACACTACTTCACTTACAAATAAACTGTAAAGCATATACAAAGTTTTTTTTAATGATATTTATTTTATTTATCTGCTCTTCTCACCAGTAACATGTGAAAGACAATGTTTTGAAGTCGCAAGATTCTTACTAAAAGTTCACAAGATCCGAAATTTCAACTTAATGTCAGTTAGCCTTTAACTCATATGCCAGTTTTACATGCTAATTACCATCTAAATTAAAATACAAAAGGTTTATACACTCAATGATTCTTAACAAGGCTTTGACTTCACTTAAATGTCATCAATGTGTTGATACCAGCTGACACTCTCTGGATTATTCATAATTTTTGTGGGCTAATGCTAACGGGTATAGGGAAAATGAGGCTTCCTCCGGAGTCCTGCAAATCATATCAGACCAGCCGCATTAAGTGGCCGATAACATGAGCATCGAACACTGCATTTACTAAAAGATAAAATGCTTAGTTTTAAATCTTTAATTGCAATGGCAACAATACTAATTTCTCATCATTCTGAAACTCATTGACACTTACCAGTGGTTCTCAAACTTGTAACCAAGAAAAATATTCCAGCAGTACCATCAGATAGCAGGACTAAACCAGCTCTAAACAAGAATCAAAACAAATAGGACCACGGCTATCTTACCTCTAAATGAGATTTAACCAAAGGAGGACAAAAGCAAACAAAGGACTGCTGAAGACTCCGACAACCACCAGATACAACCTATACCGCCAGTCATACACGTGCCACATTTTGACAAACAATTTGCTCAATGCTCTGAATACTACAGAGATAAAATGTCATCCACATTTCAATGAAACTGCTGCAGATAAACAACTGTGATCAGGTCAAAATCAAAGTTGAAAAATCGAATCATTGTGAGGTGAGCTCTAGTCTTTCCTGCTTTCAAAGAGAAACTACAGAACATCCATTTTTCCTATAAAGAAAACATGAATAACATAAATCGTTCACTTTCAAATTCCTTCACAGGCTTTTAAATGTGTCGCTCCTTGTCTTGATGTAAGCAGTTTGCCCTGTGTTGGCCCATGTCCATGCCACGGTTTGAGAAGAACCATTATGCAGAAAAACGAGTTCAGTAACATTGACCAGTGCACCAGTTAGAAAGCCGTCAAACTATTTACATGCCATATCAAAAAATCCCATTCCATTTAGTCAATCCATGTATTTGTTTTCAGTGCTTTCAATTTTTTTTTACTCTAAAAGTTTAATACAAGTGTGATTTTGGGCTGTAACTTCATTAAAATGCACCAATTTTGCTAAATTCCACAAAGACAATTCTTTTCAAATCCCATCAAAATTTTGAAAAGCTTTTATTCTAATAAAAACTTTGACTCAAGTCTTTCATTTTCGGTATTCAAACCACACTGAATAGGTGCATTTGAATGTGTCTGCGTTGCTACCGTCCAAAAAGCCAAAGATTAACAGAAAACGGTAAAGAACTGCTAAGGACTAAACAGGGATAGAATCAAGAAGTAAACAAAGTCGAAATCAGGTCAGAAGTAGAACTAAATAAAGACTTGGACTGGACTGAAACAAGACCAAACAAGGACAAACTCAATAAAGAAAACAAAAAGCTTCTATAAACACCAGAGCACCCGTTAACGAAGCCAGGGTTTTAGAATATCTGCCTAAGACTTCCATCTGAGCCAACTCCCTGTGCTCATTCCGCCTTTGTTAAACTGTGTGTCAAATGTGATGAGTTCTGATTGGCTTTCTCCAGAAGAGCCCTTGACCATCAAAGGAGCATCACAGCAATCTTTTTCAGCAATAATGGTCAGCACCTTCGCTCCATCACGCGCTCCACCCCGCGGGCCACTGGCGTCCCTCTCTGCACTGCCACTGGAAGACAACGATTTTTCTGTGGTTCTCAGTAACAATGCCAACGCCTGTTCAGCCCTTGTCTCCGCAATGAGCATCTACAAGTAACTGTATTCGATCAATTTTGAACGATTAGGTTTGCCAAGCCAAATTAGGCCTTCAGATCAGCAGCCTTTGTGATCCACGTAGCCCGGAGGTGCTCTTGCCCTCTTCACTTAACTTGTATTAAGCGTTCTGAGAGTTTTGTCTGCGTGTGAAACT
Source organism: Rhinogobius similis (assembly GCA_019453435.1). Lineage (NCBI taxonomy): Eukaryota > Metazoa > Chordata > Actinopteri > Gobiiformes > Gobiidae > Rhinogobius > Rhinogobius similis. Next base: position 17,055,604 of record CM033619.1, read on the forward strand.
GTGAAATGCAAGGGCCTATTCATTTGGAGAATGGGGGAACATATTTTACTGTTCATGGTCTTTTCTTCTGATGGGAGGCTGGATGATATGTGGTCGCACTGAATGGGACATTTGTGCATTCTTTGTTTAAAACAGAGAACGCTCTATATTAGAATGATGTTGTCTCAATACATGTGAACAAGATACAGAGGGCGTGATGCAGAGGGGAAAAAAGTTTCTAAGTTTCCATAATTTCTATAGTCCTATATAAACAATGCGTATTCATACCATTAATAACATGGTTTAGAATTAATACAATACATGGGTTTCAGAAAATCTAGCCCTGTTGCCATGGCAATTAACAATTCAAAGCAAAATAGTACAGGAAGCTGAACCAATCAATGCACCAATCAGGCATTTTCAGTTCTGACTTGCGTTTTCAGTATTCATCGGTGATTTGTTGTTGTTTTTTGTTTTTTTCTAATCATTAACTCTGTGACAGCATTCAACAAGGCAAAACAGCATAAATAGTATTTTATTACTACTTTTAATACCTAACTTGCTGACAAGGCTCACAAAACTGGCAAAAAACTAGATTAATTCTCTATCTGTTGTCATTGAAAAGAGGTCAAATAACATTAAGCAATTGCATGAATACCCAAAAGTCTCCTTAACTAATACTGTACATCAACAAACATGTGAATATGTAATTGTGTTTCGTTAAATGAAATTTCTTTGATAAAACATAACTTTTGTGGCCAAAGCTTACCTGCCAAAGCCTTAAAGATCCCATAACATGCAAAATCGACTTTTCAGAGGTTTTAACCTTCCTACAGTGCTATTTGGGCCTCGTATGTGTGCCCAAAGTGGTTTTTTGATTGATTCCCGCATGTTTTCGCTAGAGAACTGTCTTTTCCGTCCCCCTCGGCTGAGCAGGCAGACGGGGGCTCCTCACAAGGATGACGCGGCTTCACAAGGATGACGCGGTGTTTAAGCCACGCCTCCAGGAAGCGCGCAGCCGCAAGAATAAAAACAGCTAATGCTAATGCTACAAAATTTGATCAACAAAGCCCTTAGGATAGACTATGTAAAGGGGAAAATAGCAGAATATGGGACCTTTAAACATAACCAAATGATCTATTCCTAACCCTAACCTTACCCTAACTGTGAAAAAATAAACTTTTTGCTAGCATAGCCAACAATGCAAAGTGGCGGTCTGTGGCATAAGTGAGTTGGAGGGAAAAAATGAAGCGACTGGCACAGAGCGTAACAATGCATAAACACAGCACTTTTCACTGAGCTAAGGGTCACCACAGGGGACACATTACATTTAATTCTCTAAGTACATAACCTGTTCTCATCCCAGGGCATAAAAGGGTGACATTTGTTCAATAACTCTTCACATCTAAAATTGATGGTTTGCTTTGAGCCACAGGGTTTAAAGGCCAGACATTTCTTCTTTTAAGAAGTAGAAAAAACTTACATTACATTTTGCTAAACACCAGCAAAGTTCTTCTTTCTCTGGATTGTTCATTGATGATCTTTACCATTTTCAGTGGATGATAGTGCTTAATGCCATGAGTACACAGATTGACGTTATTGGTAAAATCCACCATCTTTCTTGAGAGTGCTATTCCATGGAATCACATTTGCCAAAACTGTCAGGAGCAACAGGATCCTCCCTCTTCCTCCTGCTGCCCCCCTCCCCTTGTGTCCCTGTGTATCTCACCCCTGTCAAGTTGCAGATGTGCTTTTGCCTGCTGGTTGGCTGGTGTCCACCTGTCCCTCATCAGCGTGAGATTTAAACCTTGGATCTCTCTCCATCAGTGCCAGTTTGTCCGTTTTCAGTCTGCGGTAGAGAACCCAATTTTTGAGCAGATCATCCAAACGTTTGGTAAATTTGTCTCTCTTAGAGTTTTGTGTGTGTTTGTGTGTGTGTGTGTGTGTGTGTGTGTGTGTGTGTGTGTGTGTGTGTGTCCTTGCTTAGGCCAATTTTGGGGACATGAGTCAGAATACACACCAGTAGATTGGGGACCCAAATCCAAATGGGGACAAAAACCATGGTCCCCAATTAGATTTCATTGAAAATGCCATCTCCAAGCTCTAAAATACATTTCCCTCTTAAAATCTCAACTGTCCCTAAAAGTGACTTATTTCAGTTTTTTGTGTGTGTGTGTGATTTCAAAACTGCCCCCCCACTCAATTTGTGTATCCCTCAACATTTCCCCCTGGTGGTTGTGTGTGGAATTGCACATGTCCCCAAATGGAGGTTGTGTGTAACGTCAGACCTGTGTTTACACCAGAATAGAAGTCCCAATTCAACAGTTTGAACAGCAGCCAGATCCAAACGTGTTTTCTTCTATGATCTGATGGATCTGTGTTACTTTACATAAATTAGACCAAGCCAAAATTTGCAGTGTTGGGCCACCTGTGTTGAAATGGCAAGCACAAGGGGAAAAGGGCGGAGCAAACTTAGAAAGTAACACGGGAAAACAACATGATTGGCGGGAAATGTTTGCTCCTCCTAATTAATCGTAGAAAGGGTTTCAGGGGTTGTCATCCAGACACTGTTTGAAGATTGAGACGTTTCGACTTTTATCCAAAAGTCATTGTCAATCAGAGAGCTGGTATTGGAACTCGGTCTTATATGCTCCTCTAAGTACTGGGAGTCCTGCCCACAGGGAGGAATCACTGAACGCCTGTCTTTGTTTGGAAAATTGTTTGTCTAGTGTCACCTGAAACTTGATAATTGGCCTGCCTTTGTTAGTTTAATAGTTGGCCTTGCCCAGTATTAAACTAACAAAGGCAGAATTAAACTAACAAAGGCAGAATTCTGGAGAATTTTGGGCAAGGTACCTTAGATCTGGTACAGGAGCTTGAGAATACAGCCAGGAAATTAGCAAACAACAGAAAGCACCTCCGGTTTAACTTGAGGTGTAGACAGAGTAACATAATTCCGAGGAGCCTACAGATCAAATCCCCAGTTAAAGGACACAGAGCAGAGAAGATTTGGAGAAGAAATCTGATGCAGATGCTTAGTGAAAGAATTAGGGAGAACAACACCAAAATAGATAAACTGAGGTACAGAATGGAAATTATTCAGAAGAAACTTATGAGCATTGTCCCTGAAGATATTCTCAGAAGAGTGTTAGATTTTACACAGATCGCACAGGGAGCACAGCACAAGAAAAGTAAGGAACAACAAATCAAGAAGTTCTCTCACTTTTGGAAAAGATCAACACTAGTAAAGATCAGCATAACAAGAGGTTAGGGACAGCCCAAGGTGAGACAAGTATTAACAGGAAGAGCTGGATCAAAAACCTTTCTCAGGCAGAAATAGAAGTTTTTTTTTCCAAAGGACTCAATTTCTCAGTCACCACCAACCATATCCCAACAACAGACTACATCACAGCCACAGAGACAGGCATCTGTTAAGGCATTGAGACTGAATGTAGATGTGGTGGTGTTTAAAACATCAGATAAATGCAACTTTTTTTTTAACGTTTCGCGATTGATTTGTGGCCCTCCGCTTGGTCTATATTTCAATATGTGGCCCTCGCTGGAAAATGTTTGGACACCCCTATTATAGACTGTGTACAGAAGCTTGAGAAGGAGGAGTTGATTGACAGGCCTCTGTACTACTGTACTGTACTGTACGACTGTATCCTGGTGAAGCCATTCCATGTATTTATGGCCTTCCCAAAATCCACAATGAGAATGTCCCATGGTGTGTAGCACGGACTCCATCACATACAATGTAGCTAAACACTTGACCACCATCTTGGCTCGGTTAGTGGGAAACTCAGAACATTGTGTGGAAAACACACAGCACTTTGTGAGCAAAGTGAGACACCTCGAATGGACCCAAATGACGTTATGGTCTCGTATGATGTGGTGTTTCCCCTTTCACTTGTATTCCAACCTCGGAGGCAGTGGCAGCAGTGAGGATGCGACTACAGGAGAACTCTATCCTACCGGAAAGGACCAAACTCACACCTGAACACATCTGCCAATTATTGGATCTGCCTTAACACAACTCACTTCCAATTCAGGGACACTTTTACAGACAGATCCACAGCTGTGCTATGGGCTCTCCGGTCTCCCCGATCGTAACTAACCTTTAAATGGAACACTTTGAGAGGAAGGCTCTGACCTCCTTCCTGGGCACACCTCCTAGCCTCTGGCTGCGTTACGTGGATGATACCTTTGTGATAATCAAGACACAAGAGCTGGAAACGTTCTCTGAGCATATCAGTGGGTTGGATGTATACATCAAGTTCACCCGAGAAGATGCTACGGACAACCGGTTGGCGTTTCTTGATTGCTCCACAATCAGAGAGGAGGAAGGCAGCCTTCAGACAGAACTGTACAGGAAACCCAGAACACAGACAGGACTTATTGTTCGGGTCTAACCACCCACTGCAGCACAAGTTGGGAGTGATCAGGACACTACAACACAGAGCCCACGAAGTACCCACCAGCTCAGAGGGGAGAAAGAAGGAGGAAGAACACGTCCAACGCGCCCTCTCAGGGTGTGGTTATCCCAACTGGGCCTTTAACAAAGTCAGAAGAGCCAAGAAACAGGACAAAAGGATAAAGATCCTAGCAGGAGGGGGTCTCTATCCCCTATGTCTCGGCCTGTCTGAGAAGTTTCAAAGGATTTTTAGACAACACGACATCCCTGTTTATTTCAAACCTGGCAAACACACTTAAACAGAAACTGGTCCACCCGAAAGACAAGAGGCCGACAGAGAAACAGAGCAATGTAGTTTATTTGATAGAGTGCAGTGAGGACAGTTGTAAAGAACGTTACATAGGAGAGACCAAACAGCCACTGCACAAAAGGCTGTACCAACATAGAAGATCTACCTCTACGGGACCGCAAAGTGCAGTCCATCTGCACCTAAAAGCTACAAACCACTCGTTTGAGGACAGTGAGGTGAAGATATTGAGCAGAGAGAAGAACTGGTTTGAAAGAGGGGTAAAGGAGGCTATTTTTGTCAAAAGAGAGAATCCGTCTCTAAACAGGAATGGGGGTTTAAGATTTAATTTGGCTAAGATTTATGACAGCCTCCTAACACCTTGGTCCAAATCAATAGGCCAGTCAAATGCTAATGAGGTCATCAGCAGTGATGAGGGATCAACAGCCATCAATAGAAAATAGATATAAGACAATAATAGATCTTATACACAGGTGAAACTGGGAAGTGACAACTATTAAAATAACAAAGGCAGGCCAATTATCAAGTTTCAGGTGACACTAGACAAACAATTTTCCAAACAAAGACAGTATGCTCAGTGACTCCTCCCTGGGGGCAGGACTCTACTTAGAGGAGCATATAAGCCACAGTTCCCAGACCAGCTCTCTGATTGACAATGACTTTGGGATAAAAGTCTAAACGCTCTCGATCTTCAAACAGCGTCCGGATGACAACCCCTGAAACCCTTTCTACGATGAACCACACCTGGACAAATGAGGGTTTACATCGACGCCTCCTAATTAAGCTCCTGTTCCCATGAGAAGAAAACTTAAACCACACCATTTCAAGGTAAGGAAACGTTAAAAGTTTGTTTTAAATTAAAGCTATAAACATAATTACATCATTAAAGCATTTTACAATGTGGAGCAACATGTTTAATATAAAAGGAAGATAAAATGCTCTGGCAAATGTGGATCTACAGGCCTTCATCCAAATCCATCAGCACATTGTGCTAGCAAGTAGCAAGTAGCAATTGCTACGATAGCTTATTGAAAACATGCAAGCTACTAAGCCAGCTATAAGTCTTTGTCTTTAAACCTTACATTTGCCTGAGATGTTTTTTGGGTTGGGACTTTTCTATAAATAATTCAATTTGGAATGTGAAAAATAAATACATATGCACTTGCACATGTGGATGTACATGCCATGATTCAAATTAACAAACAATTTGCAATTGCTAAGTTAGCTGTTTTACCATTACTACTTATCTTGAACAATGCTTTTTGCATTTTTTTTAAAGGGTGTGATCATTTGGAGCCCTGAAAGACTTTACTTTGGATGAAGAAATGACACATAACTACGGGGATGCTGAGGCCATGGCGTAAGGAGGTAGGTATTCACCTTATTCCATGCCCACTTTTGCCTCTTTTTCGCCCGCCAGAACAGCACATCCAGTTTATCAGGATCTCGGTGGTGGATGAGGGAAAAGTCTTACTGCTAAAACATTATATAAAGTAGATTGATTTGTGTAAAATGTTCACGAGCCACAATATGTCACATGCACCGATTTCCTGGGCCTGAAGCGGCTTTTTAGGTCGAGTAGAACTTATTTTTTACTGAGCTCGTCTTCCCCGTGTAACAGGAAAATAGACGCTCGCAGCAGATTCTAGAATAAGGTTATTATACGTAACTTTATGTTGTCAGTTTGTTACAGTTTCTTGTCTTGGCTCCAGGTAACTCAAAAGTGTAAATGACTGAGCTACAGCTGCTAATACCAATCATGAGATAAGGCTTTGTTCATTAACAGTGCATCTTAGAGCTCCTGAGTATCTGCTATAGTGCAGGGCCAGGCCATATGCACTTCAATGACTGTCCCCAAATAGTCCCCATTCGAGTGTGAATGTGTGTGATGTCCCCAAAAATTATGTTCTATCAATAATATTAATGTCAATGAACTCGGATAAACAGCTGTCCCCCATTAGTCCATCGTCAAGTGTGTAATGTGTGCGATGTCCCTCAAAGTCCCAATTAAAACTGTGATGTTATACAAGTTTAAAATCAGCCCTATTATTATGGTATGAACACTTTAAATGTATTTCAATCATGTTTCAGGAGGAGTTCTTCACTGTTGCTGCTGAGACCAGAGACATCAACAAACCACAGGTGAGTCGTGAATACTGAGAGGCAACAATAAAGAAACTTCCTGAATGTTTTGACTATTATAAATATTTTATATGCAAAGAAAAGCTGCACTACAATCCCCAGCAAACCACTGACACACTATGGCTTAATTTTGCACATGTCTTCAAAAATATATTTGTCCTGGCTGCCCAAATTCTCATTACTGCATCGGCCCATGACTGACTGTCCCCAGTTGGTCCCCATTCGAGTGTGTGAGTGTGTACAATGTCCCCAAAAGTCCTGTCCTATTAGTGTTACTATTGCTAAGGAGTTGACATAGAAGACGGTCCCCAGTTGGTCCCCATTCGAGTGTGTGAGTGTGTACAATGTCCCCAAAAGTCTGGGCAAAAATGGTGGTGTTATTGCATATACAATTTTATTTTGCATAAGCATTGTTGATATATAGGCAAATTAATTACAATTCTATTTCAGGAGCAGTTCCTCCCTGATGTTGCTGATGAGACGAGGGACATTGGCAAACCACAGGTATGAGTCTCAATATTGACTGGTAACTGGAAATCCACTCCAGTCTGGAGTTACAATTGTACTGTTCCATAGACTGTATAAAAACACTGGACATCCCGAGCTGCTGCCGCCACGTTCCAAACAGGAAGTATCCATGGAGGCTGTTCTGGCTCCTTCAAGCCGAGCTCCATTCTCTTTCTATTGGGACATTAGTGTCTTTACTCTGAAACGGCTTCTGTCAAACTCACATGTGGAACCAAACTTACTCACTCCACATGATCCTGTGTTTGATTAAAGTTATGTTCTTCACAAATCAACTTATTACAATAATAACTGACCAATCAGGTGCTTCCTTTTCCAGGGGTCGGTTTCGCTCATGTTAGCAACAGGTTTGATTGACAGCTAGCGCCACACGTTGCCGCCGTCTCCTCCTACCGAGGGTGGAAACCGTTAACAACCTCGCCCCTGATTGGTCCGTGTGGTTACCAAGATACGCACTTGGATGTCCAAATATGGAGTATGGCTCCACTTTAGCCGCTATAACTGCTAGCTCCACTTTTGCCGCTTATAACTGCTAGCTCCACTTTAACCACTATAACTTTTAGCTGCGATTTGCTTCATTTGGCTGGAGTCAAACGCTACGACATCGTCCAGTGATTTTTCTACGGTCTATGTACTGTCCCCAGTAAACCACTGACACACTGTGGCTTCATTTGAACTGATTACTTATCCTTTCCTTTCTCTGACACATCTTTCTCTCTCTCCAGCGAACATCTACTCCTGACATCACTGAGAGCACCAAAATCAGGTAAGAGTTGGTTTTACAAAAGACAATCAATTAATGTGTATATTTGTGTCTTCTACATTACATCATCTGCAGTAGATTATTTACATAAAATACCTTGATTGTCCCCAGTTGGTCTCCATTATAGTGCACAGGTGTGTATTACGTCCCCAATAGGTCTTGTCCTCTGAGTATTACTATTGTTACATGGCTCAGTTAAACAACTGTCCCCAATTGGTCCCCATTCGAGTGTGTGAGTGTGTATGATGTCCCCAAAAGTCCTGTCCTATCAGTATTACTATTGTTACATTGATCAGTTAAACAACTGTCCCCAGTTGGTCCCCATTCGAAAGTGTGTGAGTGTATACAATGTCCCCAAAAGTCTTGTCCTATAAGTATTACTATTGTTACATTGATCAGCTAAACAACTGTCCCCAATTGGTCCCCATTCGAGTGTGTGAGTGTGTATGATGTCCCCAAAAGTCCTGTCCTATCAGTATTACTATTGTTACATTGATCAGTTAAACAACTGTCCCCAGTTGGTCCCCATTCGAGTGTGTCAGTGTATACAATGTCCCCAAAAGTCCTGTCCTATCAGTATTACTATTGTTACATTGATCAGTTAAACAACTGTCCCCAGTTGGTCCCCATTCGAGTGTGTCAGTGTGTATGATGTCCCCAAAAGTCCTGTCCTATCAGTATTACCATTGTTACATTGATCAGTTAAACAACTGTCCCCAGTTGGTCCCCATTCGAGAGTGTGAGTGTGTATGATGTCCCCTAAACTCCTGTCCTATCAGTATTACTATTGTTCTGGGGTTGACATAGAAGACGGTCCCCAGTTGGTCCCCATTCGAGTGTGTGAGTGTGTATGATGTCCCCAAAAGTCCTGTCCTATCAGTATTAATATTGCTAAGGGCTTCAAATAACTAACTGTCCCCAATTAGTTCCCATCCCATGTGTAAGTGTGTTTAATGTCCTCAAAAGTCAACTCTTACTTATGAGTCTGTATTGAATGGCAGTATTTCTTTGTATATTGTTATTGTGTTATTGTGTTATTGTTGCCAGGAAGAGCTTGAGACAGACAGCCCAAGAATCAAGAATCGTTTTCAAGAAAATACCTGAAGAATTGGATAAAACCACAGACTGCAGTGATGTTTGCTTCTATTCCTCACTCACTGACAAGAAGTTAATCAGAGACAGAGGAGGACATTATCAACGACAAGAAATGCCAGACTATCCACTTTAACACAGAGTCCAAGAAAGTACAGTCCTGATACCCCCAACACTCAAGATCAACCTTCAGATTCCTTTGTCAAAGTAGCCACCTTCAAAAAAAGAAATACAAAGAGACTCATGAAAAAGATTTTCAGGGGGTTGTCATCCGGACTGTTTTTGAAAATCAAGACTTTCAACTTCCATCCAGAAGTCATTATCAATCAGTGAGTGAACCTTTTTTGTTGCTGTCCAATGTCCCAAGAACTCAAAAGATGACACCAAACCATAATTTGCCCACAACACTCAGGTGGTCAAGGAGGGAAATGAGTTTTGGAGTCAAGGTTGTAGAATAGAGCGCATTTTACCCAAACACAGAGCTGCCATATGCTGTAGAACATAGACAGTGGGAGGAGTCACCCCTAGTGTACACTGACTCCAGTCCGGTAGCAGACGCCTGTCACACCAGCTCTGGTTCACTGCGGTCTGTTTTTGATGAAAGCCACATAGATTTACCTGGTTTCGCGCAAGAAACACTCGTCAAATGATGAAAGCTGCACCAGACGCTGTGGCGTCCGGCAAAAGTAGACTTCTTGTGGATTCTTTCCTCAAACCTGCGGCCCAGAGCTCAGAGGTCGGTGTAACACAAGCATTGATTTTAAGCACTTTCTAAGTCTTGTGGGACCTGCGTGGGCCCCAAAGCCGGACCGGAGTCAGTGTGCATCAGGGGTTAAACATTATTTAAGAACTCGGATGACCTATGTACAGTATCCTGTATATCTGTTCAATCGATCAAAAACATACTTGTAAGGTATGCACTTATTTAGCAGTTTATTTTTATATTTTGGAATATAACAATTGAAAGAAATTATAAAAATGCTTGTGGTTTGATACCATTTTAATTCATGATTATGTTGATTGCGTTGGTTTTGTTGGTTTCATGTACCATTTAAACTGGCACATGAAACATTGTTTGTCATTATTCTGAAGTTACTTGTATAAAATATGGTTTATAACATATTTACTAAGTTTTTATGACAAAAGAAATAAAGACCTCAAACTGGACATTTATGAGTTTGTGTATGTGTCCTCAAAATGCACCTTAAAATTCTTTGTCCCCAATGTGAAGGTTAAAAAACTCATGGGACACAAGTTGTGAAAAAGTACAATCTGAGGTGATTTTGTGAATCTGGAGAGTCAAATGAAAAAAATGGCTCTGACAGAATCTTTCTAACTCATTCAGAAAGGGTAGTCCCCAAAGGGGGGGTTCTAGGTTTGCGACCCCAAAATGCCTCTAAGCGAGTATGCGTGTGCGTGCGTGCGTGTGTGTGTGTGTGTTTTTTTAATGTTCAGTCTCCAGTGATATTTTAAAGTTAAAATAAAATGTCTTTTGTTTGGATTTTTCGATATGCGATTGGATTCTGTTATTAATAAAATCATAACAAAAAACAAAGAGCCATGTATTAACTTCATCAACTGTTGAAACGTGAAAACATCTAAAATAACCGACAAAAATGTAAATTTTCCTTTGAGTGACTGTTAACTTGATTACCTTACATATTAAAATCTCCAGTGTTTTACTACATTGACTCTAAGATAATACTGTTAATCGATTATAAGTTACTGTACTGGTTGTCAGCTTACAACAAATCACAATGAACAATTCCGCTAAAAACATTATCTTATGAATGTTAAAAGGTCCCCAGAATGGCACCCGTAACAAAAAAGTAACGTGCATGACACCATGAATTGAAATAAACGCGTGTGGACCTGTGGAAAATTGGTCCTTAATGCCAATCACTGACACACACAAGCATCGAATTCCTTTTTAAGACACTTCTGTTTATCGAAGGGATTTTTTTTTTTGTTCCTCTGTATTTCACATCACCACCTTTTCATATGTTGCCTGCACATTATTTTTAGACACTTTATTTATTGTAAAGCACTAGGCACTTCATTTGTTTTTGGCTCACTGTACATAATACTTATTATTCATGTTAAAGTTCCTTATCTGTTTTATTGTTAATATTTATGGTGTTTCCTCCATGACCCGAAAGTTATTTGTCATGTCATGTTTAAACGCGCCTTACCTCGCTGAAAGACAGACTTGCATCTGCATCTGCACTGCTGTAGGACAGTTCATCGTTTATGCTGTAAGTTTTAAACTCTGTTACTTATATCCAAAAATATCTGTCTATAGCTACACTACAATTGTCTTTGTTTTTGTTGTTTCGCCAGGGCTCTTCTTCTCATTCACTCATGTACACTAAATAAATTGACTAAAAAGGAGCTATACTATCTCATGTGGTCATTTGAAGTGTGCAAAACTCACACTTTTATCTGTTTAAAAGTTCAAACCGATCTTGACTAACCAACGACAGATGACACCGTTGTTTCCAAACCGGACCACTTCCTGTTGAACTATTCACTGCGGGCCATGAAACAAAAGCGGTGGGTGGAGCAGAAGATGAGAAGGTGGCCATTGAGAAAGAAGAGAGAGAGAGAGAGAGAGAGAGAGAGAGTGTGTAGTGGGCCCCTCGAACGTCCTGGGCGAGCTGGGGTTTCATTATCCAAATCTCTCTGTGATGGGGAAGAAAAGGCCAATGTGAGCGAAAGACAGAGAGAGAGGAGAACAGAGGGAGAAAGGAAGAGGCATTTGATAGAGCTCTGTGTGAATGGGCCACTGAAGGGCAGCCATTGTCTCGCTGCGACCTCAATTTGGTACTGTACGCTCCTCTTTTTACAGCACTGTCTCCAGCCACAATGACTTCTTTCTCTTCCTTTCCTCTCACCCTCTCTCTCTCCTTCTCGCTTAAAGAAATAGGGGGATTATAGGGCCCATCGGGGGGAACTACTGCGTGTCCAGATTGCCAACGATCATGACTCTTGGCGAAGGGATGAGAAGCCAAAGAAACACACAGCCTACATTAGAAATCACTGGCTTACCGTCGATGTGTGATGTGAGGCTAGTTTGAATAGTTCAGGTTAAGGCTGCACAATTAATCAAACTTGAATCAAATTCGCAGTTTGAATGGACGCAATTAGCAAATCACAAAGGCTGCAATTTTTTAAGTACAATAAAATGTTACTAAAAGCGACAAAAACGTGACTGATAGCAGCAAAAATGTGACTAAAAGCAAATAAAATGTGACTCAAAGTGGCAAAAACGCAACTTTAAGTGACAAAAACGTGACTTAACACGACAAAAACGTGACTTAAAGTGACAAAACATGTCCAAAAATGTCTAAACAGTGAATAAAAGCAACAATTTTATCACTTTGTCAGTTCATATTTAATTTTTTTTTGTCAAGTCGCCTAGTTATGCTTAAAATGTGAACTTTGAAAGGAATCCTATTATGAAAAAAGAAATACATCTAATCATAATCGCAATGCTGGTCTGAACAATCACAATTAGATATTAATTGTGCAGCTCACAGTCAGGTGCATTGTGTTCTCGAAATAAAGGTAAAGTACTTAATTTATCATTGCATACAAGTTGTACAATGACACTGCAAAGATCCACTTTTAGTCTTGAGCGGCTGTGTATTTTTGGTGATAGACGAACCTGGAGTAGATGAAATACTGCATATGCGCACAGGAGGAGACTTTGTGGACCGAGTAAGTGTTCACTCAGGTCAAAAGACAGTTACAGAGATTACACAATGACAGTGTAAACAGAAAAAAAGATCAATTTATTAACCTGGTAGACAAATGTACAATGGGCGAAAATCCAACCAACATAGGAGGCAGGTACACCGTATATACTTCAGCATCTTGAACCGTAGATTGCTTTAAATAACGTTAATCTTTCTTGCAGGTTGGCTCCAAAAATGAGTGTGTAAGAAGAAGTCCTGTTTATTTTTGGCCGGGCTAAAAGAGGGCGAGTGAGAGGACACTGTGAAGAATAGAGCGAGTCACAGAGATACGGAGCACAGCTGTACTTCCTGTTTACTCAGGCCAGCTCGGAGACAGGCGGACGACACAGGCCCTGCATTCATCTGCGCTCCTCTACCTCCGCTGACCCTCTTCCTCCTAACTCTCCTCTCCTCCCAGACCATTATTCTTTATTCTCTGGACCTCTCTGTGCATCCTGATATCTCCTGCACGCTCTTCTGTCCGGTCCAGAAGGATGCAGAGTGGGATATTCATTTTCATTCTCTCGTGAGGTTTATCAGTATTTGCTGTTTTTGCTCATTTTAATTTCTATCATCATGTGTTCATCAAGTTGTATGTACTCTCCACTCCATCACAACGTTTGAGTGTTCACCGCCTTAATGTATGGCCAATGCATGGTTTTGTTTTTATTTTAAAGTGGTTTTATATTTTTGAAATACACCCCCTAAGACCAATGCCACATTTGTAGTCCTTCACTTGTAGCAAATATTTTCTTAAAGGGGCAAGTGTTTTGAGTCGCTGTCCTTCATGTGAGTATGAGACAAATAATCACTGCAAAATGTCCTCATGGTTTGCAAGTTTTGTGTCATGTTTGAAAATTGCTGAAGATTTTAAAATCCTCTGATGTGCATTCAGCTGGGATTTGTTCTAGTTCTAGTTGACATTTGGATGTTGTAGTTATTGTAGAGCTTAAAGTATCCCCACGTCATTTTAAACAATTCCCATTCAGATTCCATTCATGATTGCAAATCTAAAATCAAATGTTATTCTACACAGATATGTCCATTATCCAGTTGAGTGAGGGGTATGGGGGAGGGGTACAATTTCCAAAAATGTTAAACCAGTCTCTTTTCAAATGTTGTTTCAGAAGGCTGTGGTGTTTTACAAGGGACTTACAAAAAAAAAAAAAAAAAAAAAAAAAAAATATATATATATATATATATATATATATATATATATATATATATAAACTAAAATATTTAATACACAAATAATCATTACAAATATCATTACTACCTGGGGGATAATGGTCCAATGGAAATACTACCATTGCTTTAAGGAATAATTGTACAATTGATAAATACAGCCAGCGGACATGAAATTTACCCCATAGGGCCACCAGGCCAAATTACAAGTCAAATCTGTGGTAACCTAATTTACAATAACAATGTGTGTTTTTCAAGATATTTTTGAGCAATAAAAATAAAATAAAAATGTGACAGATATAGAAGTTTAATGCCATAAATACAGTCCGCAGCACATAATACTGGGGACGTGGTCTGGCACAGGTGAAAACTCTCCATTGATTCAATGGGAAACAACCTTTTGCCTCTTTTAAGAAGTTTCCTGGCAAATGATATGTGTTTTAAGCAAAACAAATTCAAGTCGAGTCAGAATTGGGGTCTTAATTTAGGTTTATAAGATAGTGTTGCCTCAGAAAAGTAAAGTGATTCTTCAGTAGATGTTAAAACACAGCAGGCACACGCATCACAGTAACAGTTAGCGTATAGCTACCATTAGCATTCTTGAATATTTATACAAATGTGGGCCGTTGGACCACAGACCAAATTCAGACACAAAGACATGAAGAAGAACAATCTGTACTCAAAAATCCATTCGTTTGTGCTTGCAATTTTTGAACAATAGGCGATAAAGCAGCTCTTCTACATTAAAATGAATGGATTGCATCCCCTGGTGTCCCATCCTTCTGTGGGCGTTCCCTCCGGTGCTGACTTCCTCTATACTGTGGAACGTTCCAGGCAATGCAGTAACATCTCCGTACGTTATATTCTGCACCTTTCAATAGATCAATTTTGGAAATTTGACTTGCATATATTATACATTTGACTTAATTCTTTTGTTGAAACCCTAAAATGTATAAACATAATCCATACGACACTATGCACGATTACAATATGACTCTGCAGTCACCACACTCCACTCAAAGAAAAGACAGCTAAGTATGGTACAAAGCGCATAGACTTTCATTAAATTCATTATAGAATACTTTTATGGCATATTTTTAGTCTTTTTATCCAGTACCACAATTACTTTGATCTTTCTATATCCTTGGACTTACAGTATGTTCAGCTGTAAGGGCCTGGGCATGTAGTTTGACAAAAAGCAGAAGGAAGTCACAACAAGCTGTATGAAAAACTTTGTTTGGGTGAAGTTATCATAGTTGTTATAAATCCCCCTCCCTCTATTTCATTTTTATTCCACTGTAGACCCAAACACAACACAAGTCTATTAGAGTTTGGGCCGGCTTTGATGGTAGACTGTAACTGTACGCCAAAGCAAACCTTGAAGCCACACTGAGAAAATGGGAGAGAGGGGCAGTTAATCCCAGTCGTTTGTTCCTCCCACCCAACAAAGACGAGCCCTCTTTGACCTTTCTGCTGTTTGGTTGGACATCAGACCGAGAAGCCCCACTAGATGCACTAGATTAAAAGGATTGTCTGTGACTGTTGCCATACTTCCATTGTACACAGTGACATTGCTGTATAGACAAAGAGGACAAACTCAGCCCACTCAAAAGCATAGATGTAAACAGCCTCACTTAAACATGCACACACAATGTCCAAATGTCAAAAGACGCGGCGGGACCCCTTTCATCTGCATGCACTGTTTGTGGCACTGACAGCCCATCTATTTACAGTCAATCATTAGGCCTGTCATAGTAAACATGCAGGAAGATACAGGAGGATACGGTTTGATCTTAAAAAGTAGGCTTTAAAAGTATCACAACTCTTTGAAAGATGTTGTTTTTGTAGACCTTCACTAGTCAATGATCAAATATGAATTCAGTTGCACACGTTACAATAGAGGTATATTGTGCAATTTGTGGTGGAAGAGTGGGCAAGCTTTGCCTTCTGGCTGGCAAATAATTTAACCATCAAATGACAAAACAGGAAGTAGTCGAAACATGCAAAACATACACACAAAGACTGCAGTCTTATCAACAGGAAACTCTACCGTTTGATAATACAGTGCTGTCATTGGCAACTAATCTGATGCATTTTCTTTTGTTCCTCTGCCGAGATTACTTGGAATAGATATGCCGTTTAAGTTGTTAATGTTTATAATTTCATAATTATAAATAGTGGCCCTATAAGTTTTGGCCATTGATGACTCTATCCTTGAACTGGCAGAACCCACGTTTCAGCCGGAGAGTCCTTGAGCAAAGCACTCCTATGGCCATGTGAGTTCTCGGACTGACCCTGTGTTCCGACCTCAGCCAACACAAAACATACAGTGTAGCTACATTTGTCCCGCTCTGCTGTATCGATCAGCACTTTTACTGTAAGAACGCTCTCCATCAAAAGGTCACGCTCAAGGTCAGCCTCCCAACACGTCTGTGGTACAATGCCTGGCTCAAGGACATCCAGCTATGTCCAAGATGAAGATTCAGAACATGGCTTTTCTCAAATTGACTTATCGTTATAGGCAAAGCACTGTGGAGTAAATGGCACCACATTTGGGGTTAGGAGTGGCAAACCAAAGTTAGCGGCCAAAATTGTATAACTAAATTAATGTATTTCTGGATTAAAAGTTTACATTTCACTGCTATATTTGGTAACACGTTATAATAGCTACACATATTCCTGCCTTAATAACGCATTAACAAAGACTCAATTCATAGTGTTGTTTATTAAGTGGTTTCTAAGTCTAATCGTTCTTAACTAATACTCTAACCCTAATTCTTAACCCTAAACTTAATTAAGTAGTTACTAAGCCTGAATAATGCTTTATAAAACATTTAGTTCACTATGAGTTCAGTCTTTGTTCATGCTTTGTTAAGGTGTAGTTATTATAAAGTGATTTTGTGAACTGTATTTTACTCCATGTCGAAATGGTGAGAAAGAATAAGCATAGTAACTTTCAGTCCTTCTCATGGTCCCTCTTTGACAAATCTTAAGACATGTTATTGTGTCCATTTAAAAAGATGTATGTATTACAGTTATTAACCTACAGTGATTTAGGTAGCATTAGCATTTTATTTCTAGACCCACGTAGTGTGCTTTACCACGTCCCTCGATGTCACTTAGCAATAATAACAGATCAGGGGATGCATAGGGTTTACTTTATCAGCATCTTAAAAGAATATTTTTGAATTGCTGAGTTGTTGATGAATGGAAGTTGTGTGACACAGAGGTGGGTAAGTATAGCCAACATTTGCACTCAAGACCATCATAACTTCACGATAAAATGACTCAAGTTGATGCAGGGACGTAGCACCAGATTCTGGGTCCCAGGTAGAAACCTTCTCAGTGGGCCCCTAATACATGATTTTTTTTATACCAGCAAATTTGGTTATTATTGTTATTTTTTCATTCCCTTTTGCTCAATAGACACCCTGGTTTCTAACCATAACTCACTAATTTTTAGACATTTTGTTACAGCTACGGTTATGATACAGTACTGTTTGTTTTTGGAATAAATACTACACCAATTTCACAAACTCGAATTGTATTATTACAGTAAGAAAATACACTAACAACATGGCTAATATGTGTACAATGATTTTCCTCTCTGTTAAAGGGGTGATGGGGTCCTCAGTTGTCATGCATAATTGTATTCAGTCTCTCAAGGACCTTATTTAACCAGAATGCAATTTATTACAACAAAAAGTGATTAAAGCGTCGGAAAATGCTACTTCCCTGCTCCAGGCCCCAGGGAAACCAGAATACCTGAGTAGATGTACAATTCAATGGTCAGTACTGTAGTGCTTAATTTTCAGGCACAAGAATAACCGACAACTTGTGTGCTTTTCTAATTTGGTTACAAAAGTCCTGTTACTCAAGGTCATGTGAAGAGATGTCCAAATAATGAGCAAAATTAAAATCACAACACTAATACGCCGGCCAGACTTGGGTGATTGTGTTGCCAATTACCCTGTCTAAATTGCACTCAAAAGCATTGAATTCCCAAACAAATTGTGTGACAATGGAGTTACCTTCAAAGCCCCAGATACTTATTTATTGCATCCCCAGACCTTCCCATATGGACACCCTTTTCATTTAGATTCACCATGTAAAAACGGCATCCTTGGTAGTGTCCTTTGTTTGCACGGCCTTCTGCTTTGGCTAAAAAACCTCAACTCTCTCTCGCATGGAATGATGATTGAAGATAAAACAACAGGAAGGAGACATTATTTTTGTCAGGGAATTAAAGCACAATCAATCTCACTTAATCACTCTGCTAATATCTCCTCAGACACTGGGCTCCTCTCTCAAGGTTAACTGGCTTTGTTTGCAAAGCAGCACAAAGCAGCGTTTCTCAAAGTGTGGTACATTCTTCACTTTTGGTACTCAGGGTTGTTTGGGGAAATACCATTAAAAAGACAATACTACATCGCGCTTTAGGCAGTCCACTCTGCTTCACTTTGCCAATGAATGCACTTGGACACTTGTAATGTGTCCAAAGCTTTGTGAGAGATAGGAATGAGCTATGGGTAACCGTTTAAACAGCATACGTCCTCCTTTCACGGTTTGAAAATCAGTATTTCACCTTTTAGTCTCAGGTAAGTGTTGGTTTTGTCCAGGTCTAGACTAGTTCTATTGAACCTGTTTAGATCTAATTTAATGCTGTAGAGTAGTGACACTTTTCACTTCTAGGCACGTTTCTTAGTCCATAATCTGGTATGCCAGGATCCCTTTAGTTAATGTCATTTCATATCCATGTCTCTCTTTGTTTTATCTGCTATAATAATGTCACATGTGCATCATGCTTGAAAGTTCTGGACATTTTAAATCACAATACTGACCTAAAATGGCTCAGTAAAAGAAACAATTCGGCTTACTTTTTGTTGAAAACTGCAACACTGATTTCCGTCAGTCCCTTTGTCACAACATCATCACCAAATTGCCACCCAGGACCGTGCCTAAGGACAGCTACAGCAGTGGATTTTTGTGCCAGCACTGTTTGAATATGAATGTATTTATTTGATCATCAGGGACAATGCACAAAATACATTAACGTTATAAAAAGAAAATATGTCTCGTGCCAGGTTTGAAAAATGAAATCAATTGAAAAAATGCTAGTTTCCACCCGCAGCCCCTGAACAGGTTGATGTCACAGTTACATTTAAATAAAAAGTGCACTGACTGTTCATTCAGTAAAAAAAATAATAAAACCCACGGTTCATTCAGTCTCATCTATTTTAAAACTCATCAAATATTTTAAATCTCATCAAATATGAACACACGCACATAAGCTCAGCATTCACTCACATTTATCTTGAAATTGAGAATGTCTTTTTAAGAACAAAAATGCATGTATTTCAGAGAGCATTGGGAGTACAACAAAAGGGAAATTTGCAGGTTTTCTGTGCAGAGACAGTAGGGGGAAAATACATTTGCGACCGCCACACATACTGAGACTTTTTACTTCTGCTTTAAATACAATTGAAATGGAAAAGCAGTTATTAAAAACACAATAACTATTCCAGTTTTTTAATTTTGCATTTTCATTATAACATTTCTTGAGAAAGTTGGTGAAGCGCTTGCATACGAGGAGTGACTTTAGGAAGCTAGCCTGGCAGACACCCCTGCATGTCCACTGGCAGGACGTAGTGTGCAGAGCCAGGTGGTGCATGTCCAAAGGAAAGGACATCTATTGTTGTCCGTGTAATTATCTGTTTTCACTCATTTCCCGTGCAGACTGGGAGCGGACGACAGGAGCAGGGCCAGCGGTGTGTGGCTCCCGTCTGCTAACAGGTGGCTTGGCTTGTCCTTGGTCACAACAAAAGATGCTTCGTCGCGGTGTGTGTGCGACTCTGTGCAGACGGAATCAACAAACTGGTTCAAAGAAGAGGCACATGGACATGTTCCCCACATTTCAAGGTGGTTTGATGTATAGGTTGTGTTCACGTGACATCGCAACGTTCTAGATTAAAATTGAGCTGGAGGTCAGGTGGTGGATTTTGCTGTTTACCGTCAGATTGTCAGATGTTTTTTCTTGATCTATGGTTATTATCTCTGGAATAACTGTGCCTATCCACATGAAAGTGCACCATCTTCTCTCTCAACATAAATAAATAAAAGTGAAATAATCTTCTGACAACAGCTTCAGAAAATGTTGCCATTATTCAACCCCAGGCTCAGTCACTTGTTTGTCTCCATTTAGATGTAATTGCGTTGCCTAGAATAGTCTATCTTCTTGGAGACAAACCAGTGATGCCACCAGGCCAAGTTACAGGTCAGATTTGTGAATGCACGCTTGTCAAGACATTTTTGGGCAATTAAAGCTACTGAATAAATGTAATGTTGATATGTTTAATGACATACTACAGAACTTTCCAGACAAAGCAGTTCACAAAACCCTAAGATCAATAGGGCAGTTTTGTAGTGATGCCTCTGTTCACAGCACTGTGTCTATAATCATGGTGCTCCTTAGTCAAAGCAAGACTGGTTTTGTTCAGGGTAGAAAGGCTGGTTAAGATATTCAAATCAGTGCAGAGGAGACTTTTGAAGTGGAGTACAACCCTTCTCCTGGTGTCACCCTCAGATGTCAATCCTGTGGGTGCATGTTTCTCTCTGTGTCTGGGTGGGTTTCCTCCTATCGACCCAAAACATGCATAGTAGGTACTTTAACCTGTCAGTCATCTCAGTCACTAACGCTGGTCTGATGTGTGCTGGTCATGCTGTACCCCACCCCTAAAAACCAGGATAGTGAATGAGGCTGTGTGACTTGAGCACTGGGGAGACAGAAGTCTGTGGCCTTGAGCAAGGAATTTGTATTTTTAAAAAGATTTTCTGATCCAAAAATATTATCAGACAGGACACCAGTAGCGTAAACTGGGGAGAGAGAGGGTCTAGATACTTGGCAAATGGTTGAGGCTGGGATTCGAACCCACAACACCATGGGTGAGCACTTCTTGTGAAATTTAACTTCAACCCAGCATGTGAACCACTTTCCAAATTGTATTTCAGAACTGCAGGAAAATAGCCTTTACGATTCTCTAAATTGAATTGTCAACTCATGGATTGGAAGATAAAACAGATCAAATAAAATTAATTCAAGCTATAATTCTAGTTTTATGATGCTGACTCCCTGCTGACTTATGTTATGGGGGCTTCTTGGTATTTTTGAACATTTTGCCAACAGGCACAACTGAGTTATTGCTTCTAGAAATAGTACTGTACATTAATATTTAGTGCAAAGGCAAAAGGCAAAGTCCAAGAGGAATCATTTAAATTCTACAGTTTTGTTGGTTTTTTTCTAGCATGATGGAAAACAGTAAGACTTTTAGGCTTTATTAATCTAATTAGCAAATAATTATTAAAGGATTCCTGTTTCTATTTAGCTCACTCGTGTAGAGTGATCATCTTTGACAGGATGTTTACCTGTCTTCTTCGATGCCGACTTTAACCTGCCAACCCCCTGCACTGGGAGGCCAAGTAACCGGAAACCATGAGTAAATCTACAAAAGAATCAGGAAAGACAATATTGAATGCTCCAGTTCAGCATTGATTTATCAATGAGAAAGACTTTAAAACTGCTGGATCGTCTCCACTCATCGCAGACTTCCAGACTTGTCCAAACCAGCTCTGGTTCAAGCTTCACAGAGGCGTTTTACAAAAGTTTCCAAATTGATATATCATGAACACAACACCAAAGTTCTCATTGATGAATTTGAAACATGTAATTTAGGTGCTCTCCATTACAGCTTATCTCATGTTCTCATCTATATGATTTTAAGCATATCTTCTTTTTCTTCAGTTACAGACTCTTCAATAGTTATAGGATGGTCTTGAGCCATTCTGTATCGTAAATTACATTGTTGTCTAAAATCATGTGTTAGATTAGCATTGCGATATCTAAATCAGTATCATGTTCAAACCTTTTTCTTAATATTGAAACCAAGTTTTAAATTTGAGTATCGTGACAACACTGTTTGTCCCCATGAAGATAGATATGTTTTATGCCACTGGAAGATTTCAGGCAAAACAATAACAACTCCATGGAGAATAAAAGGTTTTGGGTTTGGACAAGTGATCTACGACAAGCCCCATTACAAGGTTCACTAATGATTTAAATATAATCTGTTAACAATGAGGTGTGCAAAGTGTTAATGTCCCCGTGAACTCACAACCAAAGCTGCTGAGGCAAAATGGAAAGGAATTGGAAGGCATAGATCTCTCTCTTCATTCATTCATTCATTCATTTTTTCTTTCTTTCTTTACTTATTTATTCATGTATTTATTTAGTTTTGTTTTGTTGAATATCACTTCAATGTTATTACACATTTTATTCAGCAGAACAGTTCACATTGATCCTTGGTCCCATGATTTATGTTGGGATCACTTGAGTAAATCTAGGCCGTGGCTGTGTTCACTGTGTTTAAAAGAGTTACTGTCACAACCAGTGAACACTAATAATTAAACCATTCATTGCAGGAGGAATACTACAATTGGTATCATGTAAAAAATAAATTTGTGTGTGATTAGTGATTATAATTGGTAAATTACGAGGCGCCATGATTATGTTAAATTAGATCTGTAAGAGATTATGGACGGCTTGTTGGGTTTTTGTCACCAAATCATTTGCCCTGTGTCTTAAAGGGACAAATTGTAAAATCTTGCATTAGCTGTATCTGGGGCACAGCGTGATAATCTCTGAGCCCGTTTATCTTCCTCTTCTTCGCACCATGTTACACAAACTGAATTCTTGATTACATCTATTGCTGACGTCGGGCAATGGGTTTTTCCTTGTCTGCAGCATTAATCTAATATAACAACCATTGTACAAAACCTACAACCTCAAATGCCCTTACTTCTTGTTTGTTCAATTTCTTATGCAACACTAACTCTCTACATCTGACCAGCACACGTGATCATGAGAAGAATTGGCATCAAAATTTCCCCAATAAAGGCTTTATTAACACACACAGACCGCCCTTTTCTTCCATGTTTATTAGGTTTGTTCTTTCAGCCTGTGTCTCGTTGAAATAATAAGCGATGGAAGGGTCACAGGAAGCGCAATTTGACAGAAGAACATGTCAGATGCCCTGGGACGAGTTTGCGATTCCCCCCCTCGTGAGGTTTAAAGTGTGCCTTGGGTTGGACCGTCAAAGCGGGACTCTAACTCTAAAATATTTAATGGCTTTACGGCTTGTTCATTTGTTTTAGCGGCTCAGGAGAAAGGAGGGGTCTGTGTACATGTTAGTAGAGGATTTAAAAGGGGAGAGCTTGTATTGTATGGGTCTGTGAATGATCAATAGTCAAACTAATTATTGTACCTCACGTTAGTGCTTATATTTCCCAAAATATTTGTCTTGCCAAGTCTGTAGCGCAATCTTCTGTGGACAATAAAACTTTCATATTCGTATTCTTGTTGAGTGCTGAACTGAAATCGAGCAAAGGATTATGGTTTAACTTATTGCCTCTTTTTTCACAGCATAAGAATAATTTTAAAACCCAATATATTGTTTATAACTTATAATATTCATATCATTAGATGAAGAGGAGGTATTAGGCAAAATCCACTTTTTGGAGCTTTGGCAAAAAGTAGTTTTAAATGCAATGCATACATGTTTGAGTAATCTTGGATCTCTCCCAGTGCTCAAAACAATTCGAATTCTCTTTTCAGTTAGTTCTCGGCTTTTGTAAAAGGCTCATCCCACAAATGTATGTAACCAGGACGTTTCTGCAGCGCTCTCACCCATGCTCCTACACAGCTCCTCCTGTCAGGTAGAGCAGCTCCCTTGCTCCCGTGCTCTATGTTAACAATTAATATGCCGTAGAAGTTTAAAACCCCCTCTTTAAAGATCCTTCCTACTTGTGACAGAACTTCCACACAATAAACGAGAAGAATATGCGCAGGTTCCTTCGGGTAATTACAAAACTGCAAATGCTGTGTTAATGTATTACAGTACATTACAGTACAAACTGGTCCTGTAGTTAATTTGTTCATTAATGTTCTATTCACCGTATTTTGCACCCCACGGATTGGCACTTTTTTTGTTTGACTTTTCTGGTTGAGAAAAGTCTCCCTTGAGTACAAGGAAAACGTTTTGCTACGAAAACACTAAAGTAGGTTGATTTGTGTAAAATGTTCAATGTTCTTGTGCAACAACGAGTCAACACTGCACCGTTTCTCTGGGCGGCATGGAAAAGGCTTTGTGTCTGTGTTGAACTTATTTGCTGTTGAGATCGGCAGCTCTGTGGAAAATAATACAAACGGAAGGAGAAGAACAATTGATGGCGGCGTCCGCGGCAACTTCCGGAATGAAGTGAATACACCTCAGCAACTGTTAAACTAAATGTCCGACATATTGCTGCTTACTTGCACACTGCTTGTATGGACATGTTGCCCCTATAGAGCGATTGAGTGATTCATATCCAGCAGCAGCAGTAGCGACAGAGAGAGGCAGGCAGCCTGTCGATAGTCATCTCTCTCTGCTCTGGAGGAGTCCGCTGAGGCCTGGCCTAATTGAGCTGGCCTCAGGAAGCCCATCATTAGCCCTGCTGCTCCGGTCACACATGGTCACCAGATGTGCACCGGACACAATGCAACATCGAGTGCCACTATTCCTTCTTCTCTCTGCCTATGTGCCACTCTGCAACCTCATAAAATAGTCTTTGTCTCTGCGCAGCCATTGTCCACTGCTGCCAGCCAAAACAGAAGTCACTGAGTGTGAATAGGATGCTTTGTATTGACAATGGACAGAAATATGACGGGACAGATGAGGTTGAGACAGAACGGGGGGGAGGGGGGGCTTACGGGGGGGTTGGATTTCCATGCACCCGCAGGAATTTTTATGGCTTGTTTGTGTCGTTTTACAAAACATATGAGCCAGTGAAACAGACAGCTCACCTTTGCTTCTTGGTGGTGTTTACCTGGATGAACCCACAGGAGAACCAAGATTTCAATATTCTGGGTCTTACTGCCCCCACTAATACTGTATATCTGTCTGCATTAATGCCAGTTCCTGCACATATTCCACCTGATTCCCATTGTCTTTGTGCTCGTGGACCACCTGTAACGGCAAAATGCTATAACTTTATTGGATAAATGGCAGAATCAAATAAAGAAATAGTCTTGACCACTAAATCTAACAGCGACCTTAAAACATTCTTCCCTTGCTTCTCATGTAAAACTGCTGCTGCACATTGAAACCAACAATAGCACAAACCAATCAATGAAAGGCATAGCAACATTTTCTCTGATCTGAGCTGAATGAGAGATTTTTCTTAAAGAAGTCTGTTTGCTTGAACCTCGACTACTCTTCAAACAGTAAGATTATTTGTTGCTACAAACACGATTCTCCTCCTGAGATGTGCTTCACGAAAGACTGTATTCTTCTGTTGCTTACATTAAACTCTTTGCTTTTATATGCAAGGACATCCTTTGAGAAGACTGTTAATCCAACAGAAAAGAAAAGATAACAGCAAACCTGAAATAAAGGTTACTGTAGAATTAGCAGTAAGTCTTCAGTGCCACCAACACACATCCATGCACAAACAACACTTACAACACAGTAATGGGGGATGGCAATATTTTCTCGACCTAACCAGCAACCATCAAAAAGGCCATAAGGATCCTTTTTTCCCTCAAGCGTCAAGGACCAGTTCACCGTATACAGGTATTTGAAAAGTGCCATCATTATTAAAGATTCATAATGTTGTTAATGCAGGCTTATACTACCTTTGTTCTCTGTTCTGACACAACATCATAGATCCTTTGTCTGCACTCACTTAATTTATGTACTACATTAATAGGTTATGACTATACTACTATTTTGGGGAAACAAAAAAATAATAATTGTGTTTTTTCTGTGTCTAACATTACATTGTGATTAAAGGTGCTATTTATGTTTTAAAATAAAGACTTTCACAGAGCACACTTAAAACATGTCCAGAAGCATTAACATTTGATAGTGGACTGAAATATGAACCTCTTAACTAATACATGAATCAAATATTTTTGGCGGTCTTAAGTCAGGGTTAGCAGGTTTTATGAAAAAACAAAACAAAACAGTTAGATCAAGTTAAGTTAAACCAACCTTGACAGTTTCAGCTCCACTCTGTTGCCATCCTGAGCAGTGTCATTTGGTGATACCGTGACGTGTCATGGTCAACACAGGCTCCTAGTCCATCGCCGAATCATTCACAATATTCACACCCGCCTTCAATAATCTCACACTGTTTTACCTGTCAGATTAGCTCCACCCACACTGCGTCCTGCCCACTGTGCTCCTCCTCTGCCCACCTCCCCTCCGCACCTCCGACTCGTCTGTCCTCCTTCAGTCGCTCTGTGCACCTCTGGAACAACTCAGCAGAAGACCTCCACACCATAGATCCTCTTGCCTTGTTTGAACCCCGTCTGAAAACTCGCCTGTTCCATCATCATCATTACTTGCGTCTAAACCCTTAACCTTACAGTACTAGCCACTGCTTTGTTTTAAAACATATTTTTATTATTGCCTTAAACTGTTTTAAATCTGTTCTGTACGGTGACCTTAAAAACTTCAAAAGGTGGCTAGAAATAAAATGTATTATTATTAGTAGTAGTAGTAGTATTAGTAGTAGTAGTAGTAGTAGTATTGTAAAACAGAATATTAACAAAATTAGTGATTTGCTATTAACCATCAATTTCACAAAATTCAGGGAAAAGTCTTGGTCTTATATAAAGAGAAAGGATAAGCCAATTGTCTGGAGAAAAATATGCCGTTCTTTCTCATTTCCTTTATTTTCTGGAATAGCTTATCTCTCTGCCTTTATTACAGTTGTATGTGTGTGTGCGCATGTGCATGTGCATGTGTGTGTGTGTGTGTGTGTGCGTGTGTGTGTGTGTGTGTCAGCCCATGGGTTAAACTGTGCACTCCTAACAGTGTGCAATACATTTCGACAGTTGCCCCCATTTGAGACAAATGTAATTATCACACATGGCTGACTTTTTCCTCATTATTGAAAAGTTAAGTCGCTAATCTGTGAA
Source organism: Rhinogobius similis (assembly GCA_019453435.1). Lineage (NCBI taxonomy): Eukaryota > Metazoa > Chordata > Actinopteri > Gobiiformes > Gobiidae > Rhinogobius > Rhinogobius similis. The sequence continues at coordinate 17,082,763 of CM033619.1, forward strand.
GTTGTTCCTCTTTTGAATTAATTCAATTATCTGCCAGCGTGAGTAGATCTCAAGGTTTTGGTGCCAGTGTTGGCGTGTGTGTGCGTTTTTTTTTACTGCGTGTATTAATATCTCTATGCACAATGGGCTCGTGCCGTACATGCTGGAGCGTATGGATGAGTGTGCATGCCAGCCTGTGCGAATGTGTGAGCGAAGACATGTTTTCCAACTCCCACTGGATCAAGGCCTTTATAATCCACTGAGCCGACATAATTCCACCTCACTTACAATGGATTTGTCTGTGCTTTGTCTCCTCATTATTGTTCTCATTCTCATGATAAGCTGCTTCATGATTCCATTAGTCGTCTGCCTTCGCTGGAGCCACACGGGCCACAGAACGACAACTTCAGCCACGGACAATTACAACCACTCGACTCTGACCGGACGGGCAGTTGGGCATGTAACAACTGGAACATAATGTTTATAGGGGCCTAAATTAAAACTCTCACCACCCAAGATGTGTACAAGATGGGACAGTGGCCCTCAAATCTTTCACATGAAGTACCTCATGAAGAACATTTGGCATAGGGGATACAGTTCTACCAATCCTCCAGCAACTTCATTGACTCCCCATAAAACAAAGGATTCACTTCAAAGTTCTCCTAACCACTTTCAGAGCTATCCATAACTTGGGTCTGACGTACATCTGACCTCCTCCTCCCTCCAGCTCTCTGTCCTCCTCTGCCTCTGTCTTGTCACCAGCTCTGGAATGCATCTTCTTCTTGACCTCTGCAACAGATACTCCCTGCCTCTCTTCAAATCCAGACTCCAAATATACCTGTTCAGACAATAAAACCTCAGCCACTCTCACACCATCATCCAGTTATTGTGTGTATTCTGTTGTTTTTAACGTTTTAAACTTGTTGTCCTGTACAGTGTCCTTGGGTGTTTTGAATGGTTCTTCCAAATAAAATGTATTATTATTAACCAAGAACTCAAAGGATGATACATATGTGGATAACCAGAAGGGTCTTGCATACTACCAGCTTGAGAAACACTGGTCCATGATGCAGTACAGTGTCAGTATAGATGAAAAACAAAAACAAAAAAGGTCCAATCTTTGCCGTGACCAGCAGAATGAAATATTAATGATTACCAAGTCAGATTATTGGCATGACGCGCCAACTGCAGTTTCACAAGTAAAGTCCATAACCTCAGAATAGAGAGAAACAATGTATTTTTCTGAAGACGATCATGTTAAATGACACAGTGACGCTGTGAAGGCCGTTTATCCTGATCATCCCGGAAGCGACGCAGTTGGTAGAGAGTTTTTCCACTGATCCAAAGGTTGGCGCTTGGACTGTTGTTGTGTCCTTTGGAAAGACAGCGAATCCACCCAGCCCCCAGTCTGTGTACACTGGTGTTTGAATGTGTGAGTTTATGGAGAGCGGTTCCTTGAAGTAAAGTGCTTTGAGTGCCCATTGGTGGTAGAAAAGTGAAGGAATGAGAAGACAGTACAAACGGATGAGTGAGAGGTTCAAACAACACAATAGGAGAGAGAAAAGTGTATATAAGGTGTGGTCTTGAAATAATTGAACTGGAAGTTGTATACATGCGCATACAAACTCCTAAAGTTGTGTGCGTCCCTCGCGATATTGGCATGTTCCCTCATTGATTTTTGAAGATACTGAACATTCTTTTGATGTATTTAGTACCTCCTCTTCGCTGCACAAGTCCAAATTATCTCGAGTCTGGTCTTTTTGGCGTTCTCTGCTCCTTTCCATGATCACAAAGACAACTTCAAAATCCTCTGCTCACCTCACTACCTCAATTTCTGCCTTCTGTCTGTGCCATCTTTAAAATAACACAATTGGTCGTTGGTGTAGGTGAGCTGAGGTGATGTGTGCAGACTCCACCTCTCTTTCTACTCTTCTTAATCAAGCTCCCAGCTCAAAATGTCCTGTGACTGTTTCCTCTGATTTTGAAGCTGTGAGACAACATTCTTCCTCTCGTCCTCTTCTATCTGGGTCCATATCCTTGCTTCCTTTTTGTGTTCCTCTCAGTGTCAGACGTGCTACTGCTAATGCCATTGATCTTTATTGGAAAACAGGACCGAGATTTTCACAGATAAGAAGACAATGCAAACAGTGCCACATGGATTTCTTCCTGGTGCTCTGAGACGTGTGTTGTGTATCAGAGTTCACAGGGTTCTCACAATCTATTATTTTACAGATTTTATTGATAGTCTCCTCTGGGTTCCCTCTAACACTGTTTTTATTGGAACAGAAAAAACTCAATCTCAATGTACATGTTCTAGTGAAGCATGCTACAAATTAAATGTGTTGGTTGTCCACGATAACACATTTTGATGTACAATACATTGCTACAGAAAAATACCATGGATAACGATAATATTGAAACTACTTTATGCCACGGTCACAAAATCCCCTTTTCTGAACATAACTTATTGTTAAATATGAATTGTAACAAATAAAGAGCACAATTAAGGTGAGACATTACAGGTGAATAGGAACAAATCTTGAATTTAAAGATATCAATTGTAAACTTCTGCTTGTAAAATGAAGCATTTTATGTATAAAAAGTGCCAAAATTACACATATTTGGGTCATATAAATTTGAAAAAGGGACAGAACCAGATTTACATGTATTGGTTCATTTTGTACACATATTAGTAAAAAAAAAAAAAAAGAAGGGATTTCTTCTTTAGATTTTAAACTAGATTTGACTGAAAATTGTCCTAAAAATTAAAATTTTGTCAATTTTTTTTAGCCTAAAACTTTAATAAACCAGTTTTAGAAATAGGTGCTTATATCTTAGAAATAGATAAAATCCTTCTGTATTTTTTGTCAAAATCAGAATCAGAATCAGAATTACTTTTATTTATCCCCAAGGGGAAAATCTTGTTGAGTCCAAGATTGTTAGTGTGTGTGGGATCTGCTTTAAGTGGTGATCCTTATGTCCCAAGAGGAGAAAAATGCATTTTAAGAAAACGACCTTTGAAGTTTCAATGTCTCAGAGAAATCTATGGATGAAGTGGATTAAATGAAGTAATAAAACATCTGTGGGAGCAGATTGGACAAGTTTGTTGTTTACAAATAAAAGCTGATATGTTGAGAGAGCAAACTCACCAAAAAACAAAAATTTGAAAATTGTATTGTATTTTCTGTCGATTCTCGCCTTAAACTCTTTAGTAATTAGTTGTTATCCATATAGAGTCATAAATGTGACTTATTCCAACCTCTATAGCCCAAACATCATTGTGTTACAGAAAAATAACTATAATATTCCAACAATAGCAAAGCAAATGTACACACGGTAAATAGTGGGGCCCAAAATATAATGTTCTTTCCATCATATTTTGAACAATGTAGGGGCTGTAGGGCTGTAAATTGATTAATCTGTCAGTGGTGTCTCGTTAATACTAAAATGTGTATAAATCAACTTTTATTTATTGGGAATCAAAGTATTTAAATACACAACATAAAGGAGAAGGTATGGAGTAAATAAGAAATGTGAGTTTTACAGTTTTTACACATAAAGACATTTACTGTCACTTTCTTGTATCCATCTTGAGGGAGCTTTTGATCTTTACTGTGCAGTACAAAATACGAAATACAAAGATGTAATACTTAAAGGTGATGTACCTGATTGTTACATGAAAAACAAGTCGTCTATTTCAAACAATTTGCAGTCCAAGCGTCTTCTTCACCTTAACGCACTCCAAGCATTCCTAATTATTCACCACAATGAGTTTATAAGCACTTTTGCCGTCACGCAAAGCAAACATCAGCAAGCTAACGCCGCACTTCCTGCTTCAAATCAAACACTACAATTAAATGCAGGCAGCACATTTTTACACAAATAGATGCTTATACAATTTACATGTACAGTGGTAAAACAGAGTACTTTATCACATGAAAAAATTGGGTCCAGGCCCTTTTTTGTGAGCATTTTTTTGTGAACTACAGCCCTGATAATAGAGGTTTTTGCTAAGGGTCAAGCTAACTCTTCTGTGACTTGGTGTTTACCTTTGGACTAGATACTGTACATATTTATTTGTAAAGAGGCATGTTTATTTTACTGATACTTCAGTCAAACTTTATTGATAATTACATTTGCAGATAAAAAGTTTTTTAGTTGAAGCTCTAACATTCAAAAGTATTTGTGTTATTTATATTCATAAGAAATTTATCTTTCTTTTTTGAAATTTGAATGGCCTACATCTTTCTTTGTCCATTACAACAAAACGACACTGTACAGCTTCTATACAGATCATAGTCAGCTGCTTTCAAGCCACTGTTTTCTGGTCTTCAAATGAAATGCTGCTTTTTCATAAAGGTTGTGCAATTTATTTATCTAATGTCAGAATAATGTCAGACAAAGCAACTCCAGTGTCAAGGTTGGCACAAATGGTTGCTGTGGAGACGCTGGCAAACAAACTCTTTAAATGTGCTCCTCTCTCTCTCTCTTCTCACTCTCTCTGTGTTTTTCTTTATAAGAGAAAAGGGCTTTGAGGGCGAGTGAAGAGCATGGCTGAGTCCTCTCCTCTTTTGTCTGTTTGTCAGCAGAATGGTGGGTATTGATCAAGAATCGAACCCATGCCGCTCAGCACCGAGGTCTAATGCACTTTCGACCCAAATGAGAAAAAGATGGGACTGAAAAGACAGAGAGATGAGTAACAGGGGAAAACGAAAACATGATGGCGGTTGGGATGAAAAGAGAGACACGAGTAGACAAGACAGAGGCGTCAGGAGCAGAGTAGATATTCTCCCGCAATTCTACCATTGAAAGCACACGTTAAAGTGATAGTTTAGTTGGTAAGATAAAGTATTAATAAAGTATAAATGGACAGAATTATGTCTGATGTGCGTAGTTTAAAAGTGACAGGTGTTACGATGTGTTCATGTCCAATGGCAGAGATTATTTAGACTTGTCTAAACTTGGTCTAAAACACAGTTTTTCCTGTAGTTTCATATAAAAATCCCGAATGAAAGGGAAGGCAAGACAAGGCAAATTTATTTGTAGAGCACAATTCGCACACAAGGTAATTCAAAGGGCTTTACACAACACATAAAAATTGCATTAAAACCACAATACAGCTTAAGACATAAAAAATCATTATAAAAAATCCTTTATATAGTATGCACATCTAAATAAAACTGTTTTAGCCTGGATTTGAAGATTGTCAGAGTGGAGGCCTGTCTCATCTTCAGGAAGACGGTTTCAGTTTTTAGCTGCATAAAACTGAAATGCTGATTCCCCATGTTTAGTCCTGACTCTAGGCACCAGCAGGAGGCCCATCCCTGCAATGGTTCATACGGCTCTAACATGTCAGAGATGTACTTGGTCAATGGTGCTTGGCCATGGAGAGACTTGGACACAAGCAGAGATGCTAATATTTCACTTTTGAAGCAATTGTGATAAATCATACAGCTTTTGTAGTATAGCTGCACAATATGGGAAAACAACTTTTTTCTGACCAGTATTGCGATTGCAAGTAGATTTGCGATTTATTTTTTAATGATAGGATGCTGTTCAACGTTCACATTTTAAACACATCCAGGAGAATTGACGAAAAGACTGAGATATGAACTGACAAACTTCAAAGAATCATGTGTTTCAGATGGCTTTTGTCACTCATAGTCAATTTTTTGTGGCTTTTAGTCCCATTTTTGTCACTTTATGCCTCATAATTGTCACTTTAAGTTGTGTTTTTGTCATTTTTAGACTCGTTTTTTGTCACTTTTAGAAATGTTTCTACATCTTATAGTCACCCTTTTTGTCACATGTTTGTTTCTTGTTTCAGAACATATTTCAACAAATCTAAACTACAGAATTAGCAGTATTTATGCAGAATAAAAGAGGATATTTTGTTTGTTTGTGGATGTGGATGTTTTGTTTGTGGAGAAAATTATCTTTTTAAAACTTTTTTCTTTGCTTTTGCTAATGCCTCCATTCAAACTGCAATTTTGATTTGATTTCGAATAATATTGCAGCCCTATTTTGTAACATACCTTTCAGAGATGGACTTCATGTTACACCTTCAAAGCTCCGCAGACTGTCACTTTAACATCTGTTCCCTCTGCTTTTTTATTGGATACAGTTGCAGCGCTCCTCACCTGTACTCGCGCTGCTGTAGGTCTGAGACAGGAGGAAGAGCAGTTAAGTGAAACGTGTTGAGCTCTCGCAGGTAATTACATCTCCATGCTAATGTCTAATTAGACCGCTCCGAGGGGACTCATCTGCACACATTCATTAACATACTCTTCTTCTTTGCACACACAGGTTTCTCTGACACACATCAGGTGCGCTACATGTCTTCTGTAACACATCAATCAAGACTGGGCCATTTAGATCGCAACAATGTCTGTGGTCAGCACCAAAATGGCCTCCTACAATTTGGACCACACATGGGAACACTTAGGCAGATGTACAGTGTATTTACAGCATGTGAACTTTTGGCTGGGGACCTCACTAAAATTAGGATAATATGTTTCCTCATGTCGGCGGTCGGCAGTAGCTGTTTAGTGTCAGTAATGGTGAGTAAGTCATCTGTAAAGACAACAAGACCAAAAGAATGAAAATATAATCACTAGTGCTGTAATCCGGTCCTACTACACTGTAATTGTGGTTTGTGGATGCTATAAAAAGCATGTGGTCTCAAAATAATGGCTTTTTGCAATGTTCTTGTCTACTTTTTGGCTATTTAGTATGCTCAGTGTTGCAGCAGTTAGCTTATACTGTTTATGGTACAAATGGGGCTTTATAGTGTTTTAGTCAAGAAGCATGTGACTCAAAATTAAAACGTTCTTGAAGGGAGCATATTAGGCAAAATATACATTTGTGAGCTTTTAACCATGTCATAACGATGTTCCCTCATCTTTAAATCACACTGAGCTTTATTGTTCTGCCTTTGAGACTCAAGTGTTCAGAAAATGTCTGCTTTCAACTTCATCTTTGCCAACTGCGCTGTACTTACTTGCAGTTATTCAAAACAATTACACTCCAGGTAATGCATGAGGGTTCAGAAATGCAACATAGACATTTAAGAATAAAAACGTGCTGCTGTGAATTCTGACATTTTGAACAGGAATTCAATGGACCTGTTTGTATCATAAAACAGTTTTAGGTTGAAGACATTACTTTCAGTTACAATCATCCTTTTGTTTGTTATGGTTGTCCAGGAAAAAAAAAGTTTGATTTGGATATTTTAAAACACCATTTCAATTTGTGCAGACTTGTGGTGTTTTTACATAAGTGTGTGTTTTTTTTTTCTTATTCCACCAACCTACTTTTTTCCATTTACACAGAATACAGTACCTATCATGTTGAATACAAATTGAAAGAGAAAAGCCACAAGCACTTCTTTAACTACTGTATATTTTAGTTGATGCAATAAGTGGGGGAATCCCTTCTTCTTCCAGTGAGCGTTGAAGGAAGCCATAATTACTTGCATTTTCTCATGCTGTTCCACCAGGACTCGCTCAGCCCCTGCAGACACTCCTCCTCTCCCCGCTCTATGCTACACCACCAGGGGAACTTTGACCCAGATTTGACCCAGTGTCACCCGGGACGTCCCTAAGAGCATCTGACAGCACCCTCCATGTGCGCGAATCTGCCGGGCTAATCTCCTGACCCAGAGCTCGTGCTGCAGTGTATGAGGTAACTGTGCTAATTCACTGTCCCACTGTGAACGTCTGCCACCATTAGGGCCAGTTCATCAGCGGCTCGAGCCTCTGTGCTGCCTTTTGACTGGATGCTATTCAGTCGGCAGCACACAGAGTCTGCTTGAGCACCTGTTTATTTGATGGCATGCGTTTTATTCTTGTCTGACAATGGCAACAGAGGTTTCTCAAGCTTGCAGCCAAGTAGGAACACTTTTGAATACATACTCCACAGCTATTCTCAGTGAGAGCCAATTCTTTCCTGTTATTTTATTGTTGTACATGTTCTACTTCGAAGCAGCAAACGAAGTCCACAGGCGGCTTGTATGCTCGTATGAACAATTCAAATACTTTTCTTGGAAGGGAAATAAAGAAATACCTAACTGCAGATCTAGTCTTTACTTAAAGCGATGCCCTGATGGCAGGTCTTGCTGAGTGTAGATTGGACACCTAGTTTAATCGTGGCTTAGAGTTAGGGTCAAAATGTTTTAACCTGGTTTATTGCCAAACACTAATTGTAATTATATCCATCGGAAACTAAACAACTGGCACAACCCTTAACAACATCTCTTTCAACAATGAACTAGGTTTATCCACGTAAGTATTAAAAGATAAATGCTATATTAATATTCAAACATACCAGTTGATTGTAAAATGTGTAATATTGCAAAAAACAATAATGCTAAGGTTTAACATTTGTCATATTTAAACAAAATAATAATTTATTTATTTACTTGCATATTTATTTTTTCCCCTCCAAAAACAGTGAATTGCAGATATTAACCCTTGCCCTCCATCTGAAATTATGAGAGAGAGATTTTTAGTTAATTTCATTTTTTCCAGGCTGACACACCTACAGTGAGGGAATCTCCCTTCTATGCTCAGCAGTCTATCTCAATCACACCATAATGTGCAAGCAATGTGCGAGCTAATTACTGCCATATAAATCGACATTCGTAATTATGCTAATTAGACTGCTAACTTCCTCTCAAAAGCCTACACAAACAAAGGCGACGCTATCGGATGATGCGGTGTGTTAACGAGCTTGTCAACATATCTGACAGATGCTAATTACTCTGTGGGACTCCTGTGTGGAGCTCTGTGAACGAGCAAGTGTCTCCAAAGGTCCATGTGCCCCTTCAGCCCGCGCTGTGGATGCCTCTGAATAGGATTACATATATCAGACACAAATGCACTGGTTAGACATGCAGCTTTGTGGACAAAATACAGGCACAAGGTTTCCAAGTCTACTTAACTTCAAATGGGCCTGTGTTTCACTTCCTTTTCACCCAGATCCACGACACAGAGACCAAAAGCTTTACTATATTGTGATCACACCTGGGAAAGGTGTCTTAAGGCTGCTGCTCTTAGCACAAAATGACCAGTTAGCCTAAAAGTAAACCAATGCAGATTGTAAGAGGCCAACCTTAGTTTGCATTAATTTAAAATATTCTGACATTCTTGTACCTAAGCTGTTGTGACAATAAGAATCTGGACCAATTGCAGGTTTAGAAGGAGCGGTAACTTATGCATAAAAAGTCAATGTCAATGTCAAAGTTGACAAACAAACAATTAACAAATAATGCTGGCACTATAATAAAAGGTCAGCCTTTTCCTTTCTGTTCAAATAAAATGTTTTGTTTGAAGTTTTTTTCAGTTCAGTCTAATTTTGACTGGTCATTTAGTTTAATAAAGAGACAGCAAGAAGGAGACACCCAGCAGCACTGAAGGATGGGTCAAATACAGGGGTAATAATAAATTATAATAAAGGCTAATCTAACCAAATTGGAAACCTTTATTGTATCATCTTATTTGTTAGGTTTAAGTACTGTTTTTACCATGTACACTTTCCAAATCAGTTTTGTCACTTTAAATTTTACAAGTTCAAAAGTTTACAAAATGTCAGAAAACAACATTAAAATCATAGGATTCTCTAGATATACTATGTTTATTAATTTATCAAACACTACCATGGAAAACATATTCTTTCGGATTCAGATTTACTTCAAAATCTGTGCCTAAATATCTTAACATAATAAAATTCTAGAGCGTCGACGTAAGCATGTGAACTCATCCTGAGATACGTTCTTGTTTGTTGTCAGTGTCACATAAATGTTCAGTACTTGACCACCTGCTGTCTGCCCCGTCTCCTAATTCCTCTAATCACAGTCTCTCACCTGCTGACTTTCTTTTGTTCATCTTTGATTTTATAATGTCGCAGTTCCTTAATTATTATTTGATTTGATCTAACAAGGCAGAGTGCAATAAGCTTTGTCACAGTAGGGACTCATCACCTCTGTCTATCCAATTCTTTTCTTACCATTCTTTTTACCTTAAATCGAGATATTTGGCGCTGTCTCCTGCCTCTCCTCTGCTCCGCTCAGTATGCAGTGCTGAGAGGGCATCATTACGAGGCCCATATTTGAGTCATTTTGATTTAAGCAGCCAGACAATGGGCTGTTGATTGAAGCAACCAGAAGGCAGACAATAGGGTTCTATGCCACATAATGCACCACCATTTTTTCTGAGCTCCTCGCTTTCAGAAAAGGGCCCCGGCTCTCCATTGTGCTTCTCCCAGAGGGAAAAAATGGTGCTTAGGGAGGAGGAATATTTTCCCGTGGTATGTCATTATTTTGCAAATTTCTATTATCTCATCATGTTGTCTTCATTGTAATTGCAGCTAATTAGGAGGCTAGTTAGGAGCCCGGGCTTTGAGGCTGGCTCGGCTGCTGAAAGGAGCCCACCGATTATGGCCCCGACAAGAGAGGAAGCAGTAGAAAAGGGGAGATTAATGCTGTTACCCAGGAGACACTGGCTTCCATCTGCGGCGAACAATGCGGTTTTGTTTTCGCCGGGATCCTGCTCAGATCAACAGAATGGGCCAGCTCTGGGCTCCGACAATGCCCAATTCTGTTTTTCCAGGGCTTGGGCAAATCCCCCCTCTCTTACCTCTGTGCCACCCCTCCAGGCCCAGTCATGCTCTGGTCTTCTGTTGTTTTCGCCATTACACATCAGTGGTATTTTTATAATTTCACCCACAGCTATTAGCACGTACTGTTTTCACTCATTTGACTTCTCTCGGAGACTGTCAACTGCATAGAAGTCATGAACTCTGACAAGCTAATTGGTGTCTGCATTGAAAAGATTTATGTGCAGTAGTTATAAGTAACATTTCAATTCAGGAAATTAAGTTACATTGGTTTTACATGAGTACGTTGTGCAGCCATTCATGCGCTGTATCTACACATGTAATATTTAATGTGTGTGTACAGTACAAGTCTTCATCCCTCCTCCTCTCCCCTCCACACTTTGGCTGTGCTCAGTGGGCCCTGACTGAAGAGCTTAGCGTCCAGAGCTCACACATCCTCAGAGGGATGAAAGGCTGGCCGGGTGGATAGAGTTCCCAGGTCGTGGGAGGTCGTGCCCCTGTCACTTCCCTGTCCCTGCCCAGAGCACTTAATGAAATAATATACTCTGTCTGGAGCGTAGTTAGAGCTGCAGGGTGGGAGAACAGGGCAGTAAGAGAGCTCTTAATTCTATTTCTATAGTAAATGAAAATTAGACACAACCTTGGCTTCCAATCAACTAATCTTTCATGAGAATGTGAGGTGACAGGCTGCAGTAAATATGCCCCAAAGTCAATGCCACCAAGCCTCTGAAAAATCAAGTATATTGTTGTATACAGTCCCTTCTAGGTGCTACATGTTTAGAATTGTTCCACACACTGTTGTGTGTAAGTGCATTGCGTTTGCCAACAAGAGTCAGCATCGAACTTACAGGTCCACTTTCTAAAATTCACCAATGTGGTAAATGTGCTAAACAAAATATGTTGTAGTCAAACCTTTGCTGCCCACTTAGTGTGAAATAGTTCCAGAAGAATATTAGAATTTAAGAAACATAACTTCATGTAATTTTGGTACTAATTAAATTGGTACATGAAATTAAGCTTCTACACAAGTTAATGTTTTATAACAATCGGTTGCTGCCAGAGAAGAGAGCTATACACCACAGCCATCTTGATTCTGGTCTCTAATGTACACAAATGTAAACTCCAAAGGAAATCTGCATAAATTGCTCAAATTTCAGTTGTAATCTTTACTGTGGTTCAGACAATTATACAACAAAATTACATCATATAGCTGCATTTTTTAAATAAAAAGGCAAAGTACAAAAAGTAAATGCTTGTTGCTTCTTGTAAAAACAGTATGTCTCTTACCAGCCGCAATTTAACCATGAATTTAACTCAGTTATTGATACGTGACGTATGTTGGCATGAACCGATCCTCAGGTGTTACTCACGTGTGATCGAGTGAGTCAAAACAGCCCAGGGTTTTTGGAGGCTAATGCTAACTCTCATTGGAGCCAATGTACCAGCCACCAGAATGCAGGCATTCTGTTTACAAACACAAGAAGGATTTATAGCCCTATTCAATTCAATGGACAAAGACTAAACCACGATATCAGTAGTTCTTAAGTTAAATCTTGTTCAGAAAATGTACACCTTGCCAGTAGTAGTATGTGTTGTATGTGTTGAATTCCTCAGAATCAATGTGCAATTATTGTCATATTTCTGTGAGTTGATCTTGTAATTGTTATAATAACTTGTTATAATCGGGCTGGGTACTGTTTGCCTAGAAAGTCCAGAGAGATATCTCTGTATTGTTCATACAGATTGTTATCAATGTGGTCATCATTTTCATCTCTGCCAGTTCAGATGAGCGTAATTGACAAGTGAATTAACCAATCAGGGATATGCATGATCCATACATATCAAATTAAATATGGCTTACAAGGAAAAAAGAAAAGAAAACAATTCAAATTTTTGCGGAATTGATTAGAGAAACACAAAACTCTGTTAATCTGAGATGAAAGAGTTTGAATTTTGTTCTAAATAGATAACAAATGAGCTCCTTCCTTTCACATGTGTTGCGTAAATAAACAAATCTAAGTGCACAATACGGTTTGAGTTTGGCTTGTAGCACTACAGAGGGTGTGGTGACCAGACTCACTCTTGGTATATATTATTTATATATATATTAGTATATATTCTGGATCTCAAGCAAGAGTACAGTTTGATTTTTTTTTTTAACGCCACTGCCATATGAATTCCTGCGATATTTGTGAGTTCACAAACTCCTGAGAATCCATCTGGGCGATGTACCGCTGTTAGAGCTGCACCGGCCGTTGTGTGCTGGACCAATCACAGCGCTGCATTGTGGTTTGGGCAGAAGTCAAATAGACGAACCTAAACAAACAAAACGTGCACATAGAGGTGCTTTGTGCATTTGAGAACGCGGGAGAAGTCGGTGTTTTTTTTTCTCAAGTGGATTTATTGATTTCTCGGCGTGTTCCGCTTTTGCGCCGCTGCGACCAATCAGTTCAAATGTTCATCATGACATTACGCATTTTCCCGAACAACATCAACAGGGGGCTGTCGAGATTGATAATGTGTAGAACTAATTCAGAGTGATACACTTATCAATCTGGCACGAGTGATACCTGCTTTCAATACCGACTTGATGGTTCCTTTTCCGGTCCCTGCATTTTATTTTTATTAATAGCTAATATTATGCCAAAAATCATAATTGTGTATGAAATCTAAAGCCAGGCCACTGAAAATGATCACTTGACGAACTTTACCTGTCCAGTTCCCATACTTATCGGACCTTTTCATTTGGAGGAGTTTCAGTGCCCAGCCCTGTATAACAATCTCATGTTTTGGTCACTGTAATCATTACCACAATGAAACCTTAAATCACTGCTCTGCCAATTTTGCTCATTCTCCAGTCTCTCCCACCACAAAGACCCCTTCCATGGCTCCTGAGTGAACTGGCACTTTGTCTGGGCTCAGGGGCCCCTGGACACCTTCTTTGAAAAAGAAGAAGTCAGCACAATGAGCTGGAGCTGGGTTTGGTACAGTACAAACAGAGGCAGCTCAGGAGAAATGAAAGGCCTTTGTCCAGAGGAGCAGAATACTGGGAACTATAGGTTTACAGACACTCAAAGGCCTGAGAGGATGGAGCAGCAGGATAATCACATGACCAATATACAGTACCGATCAAAAGTTTAAGACCAGTTGAATAAATGGTAAATATCACATTTTGCATATGTGGATCTTAACAAGGTTCCAAGTAGAGCTTCACTAATCAACAAGACATAGGAGTGTGACAAAAAAATGAGTAAAAAGTTTATTGAAAACAAGAATTAAACAATTAAACAAATAACTCTGTTACTGTTGCCCAAGAATTTGTTATGGGGTGCTTGATGCAAGCGTTTCCGGGAGGTGAGTGGGAAGTGGTGAAGAAGGGGAATCTACTGTCTGGAACCATTTTTGTAAACTTCCCTTGCCATCCATCCTCGAAGGTACTCAATTGGATTTAGATGAGGGGAACATGCAGGATGGTCCAAGAGAGAGATGCTATTCTCCTAGAAAAAGTCCTTTGTCCTGCGGTCTTGGTGAACCATTGTGTTATCCTGTTGAAAAACCCAGTGGCTACCACAGACGAGGGCCCTCAGTCCTGCAGTGCCGCCGCTCCCATTGCACACATAACGCACAGTGCGTGGGGCACCAAGTGCTCCGAAGGGCACCAGCTTCACCAGACAGTTTGGATTGAATTACAGAATAGACTATTTGTGCAGCAGCTAAACTGCAAACAAACAGGTACAGGTAAACAGCCTACAGTAGGCTTTAGTTCTATATCATTTCAAAACAATTAGGACTCATGTGTTGTCGCTCTCTCTCTCTCTCTCTCTCTCTCTCTCTCTCTGTCTCTCTCTCTCTCTCTCTCCAAAGTGAGTTTGAGATGCACACAGGCAGCTCTACTGCACAAGCCACAGTTTGAAAAGACTTAGAGCAGGGCAGCAGCCCAGTGCGGAGCAGGTTCCACAAGGAGCCAATGGTCTTTAGTTCATAAAAATCGGCCTCACATACAATGAAAAGCGCCAGCTCCGTTCAGCTGGCGAGCTGACATCGCAGAGTGCTTCAACTTCTCACAAATGTCTAACTCATGTTTTTATAAATGCAACAGAAAGCGTCTATAGTTTGCAGCCTGTAGCGTCTATCTGTCCTGCAGAAGAGCAGGAGAAGTGCTGGGGGGGGGGGGGGGGGGTGGCTCATAATAAAGTATGTTATGAGCTGCTAATAATATTATATTTGAAATGCTCTAGAATTCAAGAAATTATAGGACTTTGTTGAAAACGTATTGAAGGAGGACCCTTGGGATTATGATTTATATAATATAAAATTAAACATATAAAAATAACTAGGTTGTAGTACAGATATCAAACCACTTATATATTTAACACGTTTGAAGAGGGTTGGGAAGGGGGCACCACAGAGCATTTCTGCTTAGAGCACCCAAATGGCTAGCACAGGCCTGGTCATGAGGGATGCTCTCTGCAACATCTGCACAGAGCTAGTGGCCATTTGACCGGCACCACCTGGAGCTCCATTGTTCCACTGAAGGAAAAAGCACCCCAGATCATTGTGGCACCCCCTCTGCAGTTCTACACGGCCATCATTGAGTCCATCCTCACCTCCTCCATCACTGTGTGGTCCATCCTCACCTCCTTCATCACTGTGTGGTACACTGGAACCACAGGGACAAACAGAGACTACAGCACAGCATTGTGCCTCTGCTGAGAAGGTGATCGGCTGCAGCCTTCCATCTGTCCAGGACCTGTACGTCTCCAGGACTCGGGGACGAGCAGGTCGGATCACAGCTGACCCTTCTCACCTGGACACGGACTATTTGAGCCACTCCCCTCGGGCAGGAGGCTACGGTCCATCCGGACCAGAACCTCCCGCCACAAGAACAGTTTCTTTCCCTCTTCCGTTGGACTCATAAACACTTTATAACACCTGCCACTTTAACAATCATATAATAAAAGAGCTATCTATTTGCACTACTGTCTATCTAACTGTACATTTACATATAGTCTAAGTCTATTTTACTTTATTTTATTCTTAATTTTATGCTTGCCTTCTTTCATATGTTTTGCTACTATTATATTCAATGTTTTATGCAGCACTTTACTGCCAAAGCAAGATCTTATGTTTGTGAATTTTGTTCACTGACAATGGCAATAAACCTTTTCTGATTCTGACTACTGTTTGGCTTACATCAACAGCGGTTTTCTGGACACTCAAAGATGCTTCAAATCACATTATTCATTCACTCCACACTCGGTGGTGGTAGTTACTTGGGTAGCCGCAGCTGACCTGGGGCAGACTGACGGAAGCGAGGCTGCCAATCTGCACCACCACTAAGCATTCACACCCTCACCAAGGCATGTGGTCCAAAACTTTTGATCAGCTGCAAAACAGCCTGTTTCAGTTTGTTTTCAATAAAATGTTTTTTCAAACTTTTATTTTTCTCTCACTCCCATTTATTGCTGCATATGGAAGCTCTACACAGAGCTGTGCTCACAATTAAATAGTGTATTATTTATTCTGGTAGTATGGGTTTTACCACTAAATAATGTCCAGTCGGTGGCGCTTGAAAGTACAAAAGCCTTTCCATCTCTTCTTCGGTCTCCGACATGTGCATTTCCGCCTCCTTGAAGTCAAGGGTGTGCATCAACACGTGTCTAAAATGAGGATTAGGGTTGGTAGTTTGCTTGCCTCCTGTTGTCTGTGCCTTCCTCTGCATAGCTAGCTTACTGCAGTTTTATTGTATTAAATAATACAAACTGAAATAAAAAATCAGTCTAGTAACTGCTAATGATCCCCTGTGCTACAATTACTTTGTTTTCTCAAATGGTTTTGGCTTTGGGTTGGTTTGGTTTCATTGAAAAGGATTTTTGAACTTTGATCACATTGTGTGTCATTAAAGGTGCTGTATGTTATTTTACTGATCCGGGGGCCGCCTCCTGCTCTTGTCCGAGATGTTATGTTTTTTTATAGATTCATTAAGAACATTAATCTTGTCTTTTTTAGTAGAATAGTGGATAAAAACCCGGTGGAAATGTTACATAGTGTTACAATGTTACATCACTGATTGATCAGGCATTAATAAGATTAAATCAACCAATAAAAGTCAAAGGTGTTCTTCAAAAGGCTTTATAAGGCCTCGCTGTGTGTCTTTGTTCAATGATGACTTTTATTATGTTGAGTTATTGACAAAATAATTGGATTTGCATGAATGTATAAAAAATAAGGTTTGCATTTCCATCTGGTCATACCACACAATACAAGAGACAGGGACAGATGAAGCAGTGAAGGGCAAAGACACAGAAAGAATAAAAGTATTGAGGAGGTGCCAGCGACATCTGCTCCCGTGGGCACAACAATAAAACTCCCTCTCTTTCACGCGAACACACAATGCACCGTCCACTGAGCACAAACAAATATGTGTGTGTAAAATAGTGTAAAAGAGGCTCTCCTACTCATTGCTCAAATTAGCTCTGTGTGCTGAAACCCCGTCGCTGCAACCATAGTGAGGGGTAGGTTCTGAGTGAGGATACAGAAGTTAGTGTGCGGTGGAGAGTCTTCAGGCGCATTCCCAATTCACTTTTGATTGAATCGGGATCCGTTGATCACACTATGCCAGATTTACCAAGCAGTTGCACACAAACAAAACTGGTATCACGTGCTAATATGGAGCAAAAAGCAGGTAGATCTCTTGAAGGCTGCAGCGCTAAGTAGGAATAGGCAATACAAAACGGGGAGATTTTGCCATAACCATTTTGCCAAAGCTTGAGACAGAGAGAATGCAAATTATATTGTTTAGTGCATATTGACAGATTTATCAAGACTATGAGGAGTAAAACTGCTACATCAATGTGTTGTTAAAAGTTATTTCAAATTATTGTAATTATGTGTATGGCTCATTTACAAATAAACAATAATATCTTAAAGGACACACATTCAGCTACAGTGACTTTTCTGAGCTTTAAACTATGTTCTAACAATGTTCCGTCATCAAAAACATACCTGAAGTTGCATTCAGCTGCATTCACGCTGTTTTAAGGAATGTTCATTAGAAAATCCTTCCCCCTCTGAGCATCAAAAACACTTCCTGCTGAACTCCTTGATCTGGGACGTTTGTTTAGATCTTGTTGTTTAATCTTCCGCTTGGGGATAATAAAGATAACCTTCAACCTTAAATCATCGGCAAAGTCGTTCTGAGCATTTCTTATGTCTAAATGCGATAACTGCTGCTGCTAGCTTGATAATAGTGTCGCACATTGAGATAATATAGCTAAATTGTGTAAACGCTTGGCGTCATCTTCTGGCTGGATACACGTGTCATTCCAGAGAGCTGAGAAGCTCTAATTATTTCAAAATAAACTTTAAATTAAAGGTACTCAAGAGCATGTTTAAAGGCTCATAACAACACAAAAATGCATTCCTTTTACTTGATCACACAGAAGCTGCCCATCAAACATGGAGTCTGTCCCACATGTTGTTTAAAGTTCTGACTGAAGGCCGTGAGGTCTATGCATAGAGTCAGCAGCAGTCTCCTCCTGAATTGAAAACACACCTCGCTTGCCACTCATGTGGGGCAGGTTGTGGGCTAAATCTGTAAAAGCTAAAGAATATGTTGCGGACCAAATGGGTGACAGCCAAGAGAGGCAAAATAATAGTTTAAAGACTGGGGAATGATCTGTTTTGCATTTATTCATTAACATCACCATTAAAGGTGTTTTTTGTTGCAACAAATACATAATACCGTTAGCTCTCCTCTCCACAGACCAGGCCTGTAACTTGTCCTGGTGCCTTCACCGGCATGTCGATAAGTTTAATTCCATTACTTAGAACAGTCTAGGCAATAACCTACGCTGCTGTAAAACAGTTGCAGTACACCCAGAATGCTGTCGCTCGAGTCCTGACTGGTACCAGGAAATGCAATCACATTAGTCTGTGCTCAGGTCTCTGCACTGTCTTCCTAGATTTTAAAGTAGCTCTACTTGTGTACAAATATTTTCATGGCCAAACACCAAAATACATTTTGGACATGTTGATACCATATGAACCTTCACGGGTTCTGAGAACTCCAGGGACAGGGAACCTCCTGCTTGTTCCCAGGTTCAGAACTAAACACGGGGAATCAGTGTTTCCAGATTTTGCTGCCAAACTATGAAATAACCTTTCTGGCGTTGTGAGACAGGCCCCAACTTTAAATTCATGTTTAAATCTAGGCTAAAACATCTCTTTTTTAGCTGTACATATGAATGCATTTTACTCTCTTTACTACAGTCTGATATGACTACTTATGCTTTTAATTTTTTGCAATATTAAGTATTTTCTGTTTTGTTTTTTTATCTGCTGTTAATACTTGTGAAGCACTCTGAGTTACATTTGTTCTGTCATCAAAAACATACCTAGAGTTGCATTCAGCTGCATTCACGCCATTTTGAGGAATGTTCATTAGAAAATTCTGTCCTCCTCGATCTGTGATGTATTTTCATATCTTCTACGTCACTTATCCGAGAATCTGCTGTTTTAAGTCCTAAAATCATCGCCAGACTCAGCCTGGGACGATAACTGCTTCTGCTAGGCTATAAATAAATTGTGTATAGCACAAGGCGTCATCTACCGGCTGAATACACTCATGAGTTTGCGTGACTTTGTTAGCACAAATAAACATTTTAGTGTGAGTAGGTAGTGCCATTATTTAACTAAATAAATAAATAAATCATTAACATGGTTAACATGGCAGATTTAGAAAACTTTCAACATTTGTGGATTATGCATTTTGATTTCTTTGTAGAACTGTTAATCTCGCATAGAGTAATAGGTTCCTGACATCCATCAGAATACAGTAGATAAGATTAATACTTTCTAAATGTGAATGCAACCATTATCCAAAGTGTACCTCAATGCAAGGCTGTACTATAATATATTATACTATTAGGGTATAGCTTCTGTCACAAATATGAATAAACAATATTCTTCTTTGTCCCTGTCCAGATCCTGCTTGTTACCTGACCCAAACTGGCCTTAATACATTCTATTATAGATCTGTTATTATTAGTTAGTTATTATTAGTATGAACTTGTTACGTGTTCGATTCACAGTAGCCTTCTTCAGAGAGTCACACTCTCTTGTTTGAAAGATAAACTGATTATAATAAACTTACATTAGAGCTCCAGATGCTTCCTGAATACCTCCATGTGCTTTCATTTTGATAAAGAAATTATTCACATATTCTTTTTCCATGCAATCTGTAGTGTTTCAGCACTAAAAGAGAAAAGTGTTGCGTGGTATTGTAAGAAACAACCTACTTAAGCATCTTGTTGATTAGTAATTAGCTGCTAAATCCTCCATGTTGGATTGACCCTTATGCTGTAGTAAATAGCAGTTGTTTTAAAGTGAATGATAAGGAAAGTGTGTGATGTTATGCCATAGAGTAAGATAAAACATCAATCATATAGGATGTGAACATAGCTCTACTTACCAGCTAAGCTTGCTGTGAGTCTGTGCCAAAATAGCACAAAAGTTACAATTCAACATTTTCCTGTTAGATTGCATATACAATGAAAGAAACTCGTGTAAATTCCAGCCATTTTTACTTTCAGATATCTTGCCTTTTGTACACAACAAATGTTTTTCTTTTAAGTTCTTTGGCCGGCAACTGCTTTTTGATTGGCTGAGATATAATTGAAGAGAAAAAAGTCGTTTTCTACAGCTGGTCTTTTGAAAAGTTGGATGTGAATAGTTGGAAAGTTGAATGTACCTGAATGTAAAGGAAAAAAGCGTCAAAACTTTAATCAAACAGCCAGGAACACTAACAGATTCTGAGAGCGCGCCGACAAGGTAATCTGTGTTGTTTGGGGACCCCCCGCACCATTTATCTTTGTAGCGAAAATTTCCCCCTGTTGCGTTTAATGTCTAGTCAAAGTGGAGAGGGCGCAAAAGCGACTCTCTAATTTTACATGTCATCTCTCTCCAAATCACTTCAAAGATGAGACCGTTGCCAAAGATTTCTTCCCTTTTTTCTTTGCTTCTTTCTTTCGTGTCTTTTGCTGTTGTCACCGCTGCTCGGAGCCAGGAAAATCGCGAGCATCTAAACGGCACCGCACAATGTCGTCTAAAGGCCCTAGAGTTTTACTTTTAGATGTCAATCCAACGGCACACATCTGCGTCGTGCCATGCATCTGCTCGAGCTGCCATTGAACTCCACACACAAGACTCCAAACATCCTCATTATCTCGGGCGATGTGCGGCCCGGGCTCCCCAACTGCCTTTTAATACATTCATTCACTTCAGTGCAGCCGGTCTGAAGACACCCACTTACTGTAAATATAACATAAATATAGCAGATAAACTGTGGGTAACAAAAAAGGGGTTTCTGCACGAGCATTTTCAGCCCTTTATTGATCCCACAGAGTCCAGGTGGAAAAAAACAACTGCATCTTTCACATTGTTCATTAAAAGGAGTTATGCAAAAATGTTATTCGGTGTAATTATACATCAGCTAAATACATCTGTACCTGTTCCTACTATGATTTTCAAGCAACAGGCCCTGAAAGCGGTGGGCCCTGTAAGTGGTTTCTCACGTGGTAACAAATAAGACACTATTATTTACTGATTTTAGAAGCAATCAAAGTTTGTCATCTGTTTGTCTCTGTGCTGAGCTGTATGTGCTTTTCCTGAAATGGCAATAAACTAAATCTGTGGAAAGGTGAACAAGCTAAAGGTACGAAGGCATGTTTTCAAGGTATTTTTGAAAAAACCTGTGATTGAATGAATGATAAATAGACATTCCAGGCCAAGCAATAACATCTCCATTTTCAATTAAATTCAAAATAGGTCCCAAAATCACAACAGCAGTAGCCTAGATGGTAAGTAGTTCACAGTTTTTGCTTCTGTTAATTCAAAACTGTAACTGTTTTTGTATGTATGTATATACCGTTCATACAGTATGTGTTTACTTGTGGTATTCTCTGTTACTTAATCAATACCTAAATAAATATTTCCTGTCTATTTGCACATGATGGAGGATATTTTGATGAAGAATTGATTAATCGAATGCCCCTTGAGACGTAAAGCATCCCATTTTTGGGGAATGAAAAAAAAATCATTCACAGATCACAGAATAAGCAAAATTTATTCTTGTTACACTGTAATATAATAGTTATACAATATCCCTTTTTAATTATTATAATCCCGATGGTTTATGTTATTCTATAACCTTTCCAATATTGGTGTGTATATACATACATTAATCATGATTAATTGAATCACGCACTTTTTCAAGTTAATAGTTTAAATGTCTATTTTAAAGTATTTTTGCACGTTTTCTTCTGAAAATTAAATAATGTTATAATACATCTAAATACATTATTTTGATCTGTCTAGATTTAATTAAAGTCTACACATTTCATGTTGAATCTGTGGCATATGATTCAGGTAAATCTATAGGCTACACGACCAAACACAGGTTTAATGGATTAAGGGCCCTTCATAGACTCATAGAACTATAGTTACAGATGTAACTGACATTCATGACATTCATGGTGGTAGATGGAGCTGGTGTTGGTCTGCAACATCTACACGTGCTCTATAATAGTTTAGTGACATGTTTGGTCCAGTTTAGCACTCGCACACAAGTTTTGTTTATATATATATATATATATATATATATATATATATATAAATATATATATATATATATATATATATATATATATATATATATATATATATATATATATATTGTGTAGTGTGCAAATAGACAGGACATATAATATATATTATATATTATTTTCTTTTTTAATTATACAAAACAAACATTATTGCCAGACCTGAGGGTCTATATGCTGAGAGCTATCTCACCTGGCTGAGACTGAGCTGGTGGATTATTTAAGCACCTCCCTCTTGCTCCATTTTCCCATCACGCTCCATTCCCAAGTAAATTCCATTCCTTCAGCTCCTGCACATCTATCAGCCAAATTTATAAATTATCTTTGACTACACACTCAGCACTTTCATACTGGGTAATGTGGGTGAAGTGTCTTGCCTAAGGACACAACGTGTTTGTTCCAGCCGCCCCACTGTGGCACCTGATGTTCCAGCGGTCTCCAAACCAAGTACCAACCAGGCCCCAACTTGCTCAGCTGTGCTGCTTAAATCATGGCGACAGGTGCAAAAGAACTACTTCCAAATTCAACATTGTTCAAATCAACCTCCTAAACCAGTGGTTCTCAAACTAGGGGTCGGGACCCCAATGGGGGTCACGAAATGATTTTCAGGGGTCCCCAGATGATGGGGAAAATTGATACAATAGTGTTAAACAAGGTTTGACACCCTTCAAATGCAGTGGTAAATGTAGATTCCCATTTGTTGGCCTATTAAAGTCATTTTCTAGGTCTATATTCTCAAAACAAAATCAAACATTAGATATAAGGCTAATTTATCACTTTGCGTGTCGCCTGTTTTTTGTGTTTGGGGTCGCGAATGTGAACCATTGTTATTTTTGGGGTCGTGGCTGAAAACGTTTGAGAACCACTGTCCTAAACCACCTAAACCTGCACGGCTGGCAGCTTCCAGACACAACGCTGGGCCCATATTTCAATTTAAGCAACAGTGAGCTGCGTAAAGTTGTCTTCTCTATAATCATCACCCCGGACATTGCACAGCATCTTCTCCAACATCAACAGTATGTGCTTCCATTATTGCAGTCCAGATCCTGCACTGGGGGTTTAAATTTTCCAGCTGTCCGCAGTGCAGGCTGGGGCACGCTGCCTCTGCAAGTTTTGCACCTTCTTTTGTCGTTTTGTTTCAGATTTTGTCCTGTTTTGACTCAGTTTCCTGTTTTCCTTGTGGGGTCCTTTTTCCAGATAAAAAAAAAAAAAAAAAGGCACAATTTAAAACTACATTATTCATTTGCTAAATACCATTTGCCACTACACACTGATGTGTAAGTCTCCTTCTTTTTCATATTGAAATGTATTCTTCTTAAATTAAGTAGTATTAATTGCATGTTTATTGGTCACTGTTGGATGGTTCTCCATCTCTGGAGAAGCCCTCTATATACTGAAGAGCAGGGCCTTTGTGTGGCCACTTGAAAGCGGAGGAAAGTGGTGATTGGATAGGCCTGGTCAGTGGTGTTGTGTCGTGATCGTCAAACTGAGGACATGGTGTGCTCTGCAGCTCTTCAGATCATTGTAATTTTCAGCAGGTAAGGATTGTCTAATCTGGAAATCACATGAGTAAGTGAACTCTTACTTATGTACCAGTGCAGTGTCCTGGGACCCTTACAACCGGTGAGGTTCATGGTTAGTAGCTGTTACAAAAAGTATATGTTACTGGTATAAAAACATACACATTGTTGTACTGGAGGGAAATTTGTCTTGAGCTGGAGAACAAACGACTGCAACAACTGGGTTGCCATAAACATAACATAACAGATTCTTAGGCCCATTACTACTGATGGACAGAATAAATGCGTATTAAAATCTTTTGGTGTTATATCTGGTTGCTCTAGGCTACAGCACTACCCAAAAGGTAAAAGTTCAAACTCTGAGAATGAATGGTGCTCAGGTCTAACCATAAAACACTCACTTCATTGTCATTTTCACCATATTTCACTTTTTTTTTTATTTTTGCACAGTCCATACCAAACCCATACCCCATAATGGATCACATGACTGGGGTGGAATGTTTTAAGGAGTTAACAGTGGCTATTCCTCCTAAGAAAATAAGTATACATGTTTAATTATCCATTAATAATATTAATTCATTATACATTTCCAGTTATTTTTCACCTCTGTTGTTAGTCTCTTTCTGTCTTTTAGAGCGAACCAAAGTTCAGAGGGTCCTCACCTGATGACGTTGTTGCAATGAGATGTAACCATGACAACTGCTTTCTTATTTGTCTTGTCCACAAATACAGGCCAGTTATCTTTATCAAACAAAACCTCTGTGCGCTGCTGTCTTCTCAGAGCATGTTTTCTGCCCCCTCTGACTCATTGTCACAAACCACAGTCTAGTCAGCTGCTCTCCTGTAACACGCCATGGGCAAGATCCTTTTACAGTTGGGCTAATACTCGCTCATTGTTTCTGTTATACACAGTATGTTGGAGTTACAAGTTGGCTGCATGTATTAGCTGTATGAGCTGTATCAGCAGGGGTGAACTGGGCACTGTGGACAGGGTCAAGGTTAACAGTTAGCGAATGGACGATAGCCAAAGTAATAAAGTGATAACAGCAGGAAAAGGAAAATAAAAACACAAAAAAACTATTGTCGAGTAGACAAGGCGAGTACCAGTGCACCAAGTCGATATTTGTGTATGTGAGGATACTGGGAGGGAGAAAGACCACAAAGGAGAAATCTATATTTAAACATGGATACTTGATTTTCAAATCAAAATCAAAAGAAACAAGTTGTGAGCTGTGGAACAACTTAAACATCTAACTTGTTTCCATAGCTTTCTCCAAACCTTTGGAACAAGACTTAACCTTAAAGCTTAGGTACCAGCTATTTTTCTTGTAAAAGAATAATGTAAAATAGCCCTTTTGGTGAACTAAACTATTATACGTGTCAGCATCTTATTATAGAACATGTCTGACATAACGTTTTGTTTTGTGATGAGAGCAGATTGACTGTACATTGGTCAATCCCGCTTCCCCGTTTGAAAAAGCTGCTTTATAGCATGCACGTGCCCTCAAGAAATCATACAGATGAATAATACAAGGAACAATCTATTAAGGCTATAGGGTCAGGGTATTGGGTCAGGGTTTAAATTTTAAAAATGATACTGCATATCCAAATAAGCACCCAGCTAAGGATGATTTTATTTGTTTCAAGACATTCTTGAATAGCACTGCGTTTTGCAGCTGTTGTATTAGAATGCTGGACACATGGATTTAAGTTGCTCACTGGTCTGTATAATAAAGTGTTTCTTTCTTGATGTGTTCATAATGTGGTATTTTGGTTCTTATAGATTTGCTCATAACAATCTTGTCTTAGTTTTCCCTAAATACCCCTCCCTCTGCAAGTGCAAGGGGATCCAGTAAGGTTTCAGCGTTCAGCTTGTTTTTCAAATAGTCAACAAGAATACTATGACCTATGCTAAAAGTCATACATATATGTAATTATAAATTATTTGTTTTGCATATTGTAACTGTGCAAGTGGTCCTAGAAATGCAGTAACTTTTCATTATTCCCCTCACTGACTATCTATAGCATGCGGGCCAGTAAAACTGGATAATTGTCCTAGTCCAATCTCAAAGTTCCCCGTGGCTGGAGAAAGCCTGAGGGTCACCATCATCATTGCATTGCTTTAGCCCATAGAGCCTGGCACCAGGCGAGATTTCCTGAATCCCACGTGTTACGATCCATATGTTTCAGGAAGTGGGCAGTCAGACCTAAAGGTGAGAGGAGGCAGGTGATACGAGCTGTGACCAGGGTCAGGTGATGTATTATCACACTAATCACAGGACAATGCTTTGAACCATGTAAGTAGAACAAAACCACACTGGTTTGAATAGAGTTGAAAGAACTGAAGTGACTTGAGTGAATTAGTGCGCTGTGAGTGGTGGGTGTGATGTGATATGAATGAGCCTTTTGTGAACAGGTATGGGTAATTTTGTTTAAAAACGCCTATGGCTATATGAGTTGCTAAAAATACAGCACCTAAATTGCATACACTAGAATTGGATGTAATTTATGCAAAATTTCCTGAGAGGCGCCCCATACTCCCATGGGGATATTGATTACATCTGTATTATAGAATTTATATAAATTACTTATATATATAATATATAATTATAATTAATAGGCCTACTCGCATTCTAACAGTAGTTTAATTAAAGGGGCAGGATTTCTAGTTCAAGGTCCGTCACCTGATTTTGTTTTGGCTTTGCCCGGAGGGTTCTAGAGTGTGATATAAACTCTATGTTCTCTTCAGGACATTGCTTGGTTTTATTCAATCTCCAGGAGAACAGAATGTTTCATACCTTCCATAAGCAAAACAGTGCCCTTTTCTTAGCCCGACAAATACCATAGATCCGCCGCTGGTTTAAAGGACATCCCCAAAACAGTTTCTCATACCATATTCATGCATTCACTGATGAAAGGCTTCCGGTGATTCTGTGGTGAAAAAATGGATGCAGAAATGCAGCCACTGAACTTTTCTATGTCTAGATGAGCAATTTAATCTTTACTGTTACAATGTTTGTCCTGAGAAAGAGTTTGTTGTGTGTTTATAAAAGTAGGTGCATTCAAACATTTCAGTTTCCCCCTCATTACAGTCTGAGAAAGAAGCCACAATAACTTATGCATACAAGACAAACAGTGATATGAGCAAATTAGGCATCACCTTATTGCCTTAAAGAGCAGAAGACGCATCCGACATCAAGACGGGAGATTTTTAATGATAAATTCAAATATTTTTATGTAAATATTGTTCTATTTACATCATAAGTAAGGGGTAGTGGGTCCCCCGGTAGAGTGCTCATAAGGGAAGGTGAAGTCAGATGAGAATGAAACCTCTGGAAGTGTAAAACATGAAATACAACAGTGTTTGTTTGTCCTGTCCTGTTCTAATGGCGTGTGTCTGAAGAGAGAAGAGACAGGGGGGAATTAGCCGTCATTGCATATCAAAGGCTCCCACATTAGAGACACGCTAAGGGTCTAATAATGAGGAGGGGTCCGGTGCTGGATTTGTTAAGAACAGAGAAGTGTGTGTGAAAAAGGTCACACTTTACAGGGATATACTGTCTGTGCTTACCTTTGTCAACTGCATAGATCAGTGGTTCCTAAAATGGGGATTGGGACCCCGGGGAATCATATGTGATGAACAGGGGGTTGCAAGATGATATTGAGGTATAATTTTGATAAATATTAAACTGTATTTGCACTATTTTCTAATTTAACAACAGTGTCTTTAGGTGAAATAGGGTCCAATAAGACACTAAACTAAACCTGATTTAACATACTTTGACAATTAAAATCTTCCCTATACTGTTATTTTTATTTCGATCCCGAATCAGTTACATGGTTCACATGGTGATCTACATCATTGCACTTTGCGTGAAATATAAAGAAGATGGCACTCTATCGTGTAGGTCAAATAATTAACATGTGGATAAATTAATTCAAAACTGGATTCTTCATCATGCTGTATCACACATGGGGCACATTCGTTGATCCCTGACTGTCACAATCTGTTTTAATCTCCATCTAGTTGTTTTCTATGCATTATGCGTGCTGTGACACTAAATAGAAACTGTTCATTACAGGTGCACTTTGTAACTGTTCTGCTGAGGGGTCTGCACCTGCTTTGTCACTGATGCTCCACAGTATGGCAATAAATTAATCTGTGTTGCTTTTATTAAATTACAGATCTTGCATGAAAATCCCTTATAAAAAGCCTTCTAACAGTGAGTGGGCTTGCCTTTATACGATTCTGACCTGCCCTTGTGCTGCTTTCTAGGGAGTTGGTTAGGTTAATGCCATATGGTGGAACATTTCAAAACAAATCAATTGTGGCTCTTTAAATAAACAAACAAAAAAACTATGCTCAGAACTGTGCTTTTATACACTAGGAAGCCTGTATTAGACTTAACATGAAAATACAATTCAAATATTTATGAACACTCTATCTGCCTTCACTGACACTTCTTGAGTGCGTCCAGATCTTGAATGCAAACCATGGCCACCTCAGAGACGTGTCAGATGCAGATGAAGACGAGACGCTTGCTGTGGTGCCATGACCCTTTGGCCCCTCAGCACCCCCTCCCTCCCTCAATTCCTCCCTCCCTCACCCCTCTCAGAGTGAAGCGGCGTGGGCAGAGGTGCCAGCTCCGTGCCCCTGTCTTTGTGGTCTTTACGTCAACTGCATCCGTTCAATGTAAAGCTCCACACCGCAGCATTACTCCTGCGGGTACAAACTCCCACTTACCTTTAGCCCCTTTCTCTGCCTGTGTCTTCTGCACTATTATCTCCTTGTTTCTGTCTATATGTGTGTGTAGGCTGATTGGCGATGCCCTCTGTGCCATCTGGAGCACCTCCCACCCTTCCCTTCCCACTCGACACAAGGGTGGGCTTAACCATCTGCGTGCCAGTGTGTTCCCACAGTCAGGGAATAAGGGCTCGGGGGGTTGGGGTGGTGGAGGTGAAGGGGGTTGCTACGACTGACACACAAATGCAAAACAGAGCACTGTATGTTGAGATACAAGATCCAGATTTGACGTGCCCCGCGACATAAGGTGGCCCTGCATGCGGACCACTGCAACCAAAGCAAAGTGCCACGGACCAAACATACTATGTCGTATTATAGGAGTCAAGGATTGTGGAAGAGCGGATCATGTCAGCAACCTGAAATGCTGCACTGTATATATAAGCCAAATTTGAAAGGTCAAGGGTCGAAGCCAGAAATCAGATCAACCAGAGATCATATTCCACGAAGTAAACAAGGATCGTATATTCAGATGCTTAGAATAGATAGCAATGCTCATTATGACTAAAAGCTCCTGTTGAAGGAAGAATACAGAAATAGTCATTCGGTTCATGGTTAGGATTGTTTTTTGTGCTAAGACAGACAGTTACGATACACAGATAAATACGACACAATAAGATAAATGCAAAAGTTCTCCAGGCATCAATTGACACTTTTGGTTGAACCTAAAATGACTGTTTTGTTAATAGATCAAATAATCTGGTAATAAATGTTTAAAGTTCTCCAAATAATGCTCCAGCGTATTCTTCTGGATTCTTTTCAGATACATTGACAGTTATTTCCATTACCCATCTTTAGTCCACCATTCATTTGTATGTCCACACAGGTTCTTGCTGTTGTTGTTGATGTTAGAAAGCAAGCATTGGTGTAGACTCTAGAACTCCAATGTTTCCAATATAAAATGTTACACCACTGTTTCTTGTGTGCTGCTATAAAACAGATGTAAGCCCATACCTCATTTAATGGGACATGACGATAAATAAAACCAGTTTGTTCTCTGTTAGAAGTAAATAAACCTTATAAACGCTCGGAAAACATGTGCAGCCAAATACTTCCACATTGTAGCTGTAAACAGTTATTACGGCACGTGCCTTTGCCCTCTGAAGCCGACGCAGCAGCTCGCAAAAACATAAGTCTTTTATCCGGCCACACACTGAACCAATATAACAATGTGATGAGGAGGGTTAGGCCAAGAGAGGTGGTGAGCTGTGGTTGTGTAGTAGCGCAGTGTGGGAGGAGGCTGCATGCTGGTTAACACAGGCCGCCGGGGCTGGAAGAGGTTCACCACAACTGGAGCACCCACAGGCCAGCTGGCACCGGGCCCATAGCCTTAACCAACATGTCTATTCTCAACACTCACTCCGTTCTCGCTTTAGTACGGCATCCTGTAAAGATATGCAAACAACTGGAAAGGAATATTGGAGGAGCGGTAAATAGGAGTTCTTTGGAGACACTGT
This sequence comes from Rhinogobius similis, assembly GCA_019453435.1. Taxonomy (NCBI): domain Eukaryota; kingdom Metazoa; phylum Chordata; class Actinopteri; order Gobiiformes; family Gobiidae; genus Rhinogobius; species Rhinogobius similis. The sequence goes on from CM033619.1 coordinate 17,112,794, forward strand.
ATTGTACATTCCTGTTAATTTGACTATTTAGCAGTCGTCCATCTAACACAACACAGTGCTCTGTTTCACATGATACTGTCCATTGCAACTTTACTGGAATCACATTATCTGTCTTTTGCTGCCCATATTCCACAGTTTTGGGGGTGTGCTATTGATTTGTGACGTGTAGGAGAATGAATAACTTCCAATAAAACATACATTTGTTTTGAATATGAAGAGAAAACTACACTCATTAAACCAGGGGCAGAAAAGATACTGACTAAAATGTGTCTCGCTGTTTAAGATTATTGCTGGGTGGACTGTTCTGTCGTAGTTGGACAAGACACTTCACCTTGCAATGTGTGGCACTGTATCTCAATGTATGTGGGTTTTAGTGGCTGTAATTTGATTTGATTTATGGTTTTAGGTACCATGGGAAATCTACAAAATTTACAAAATTGAATAACAAGCATAGCCAATTGTATAATTTTGATGCAACACTGACTAAAACACAACGCATTTTAACTTCTGTTTAATGCAAAGAGCAGTCTCTAATGGCAAGACGGGTTCTTTCAAACAAAAGATCACTTTGATCATTTTAGATAATCCCAATTTTCTTGACAGAAGTTGTAAAACAAATCTCATCATATCCTCTATTTATTTTTGTCCCAGCCTATTGTCAAAAGTGACACGTTTTTCTTGACTCACTTTTCACTTTACTTGTCTTTGTAAAGCTATAAACTCTCCACCAACTCCTGCATTCCTGTTCCTATTGTTTCCCTCTGCCTTGATGGTTAAAAAGACTAAAAATGCCATGAAACAACTCCCTCACAAGCAGCCTGCCACGAGATAAGATTAGATTTATTTCTTCAGCTTGCGACATACAAAATGAAAGTGGATTATTTAGTGGGAAAAATGACAGCATTAAATTAAAAAACTAGTAGGCGTTATTGTTAAACGCGGAACAGTGAGGGCTTAAGAGAAACCCTCAGGCGCTGGATAGCACAATCTCCTCTTCGGCTCTTGTTTAAGGCAATAGACTTAAATACATACAAAACAGCTTTCCAGGACCAAAGACTATATAAAATCATAAAATCTTTCCCTCTTCACTATGGATTTTTCATATATAGCGTGGTGTGTCCCTCATCTTGCTTAGAAGCTGTAATAATGAAGGGAGGAGGCTGCCAGTGCACATCAATCCAGGATGGAAGTGCAAAGATTTAGTGGCTAAACATGTCTGCTTTTGAACAAGGAGTAATGCCAAATCCCACCATTCAACCCCAGACCAACACAAGCAGCACCCTGACAGCTTGGAAACAGGAGCCCGAAGGAAAAAAAAAAAAAAAAAGAGAGAGAACATGAATTCCTAGAAGATAAAAACAGCATTTAAAGACTTTCCCAAGATAATGAACAGCAAATTAACTTCCAATATGTTTTCATAGGTCAACCCAAGTCATACAAAAACGTCCTGTAATTGAGCAAAGGTTTTATGTCTGATGCCCATTCGAGGACGGAACTATTTCTGGTCTGGAAATGAAAAACAATCAGTGACTGAGAAGCAGCTTGGATGTCTGCAGAGTCAATGGACAAAGGTGGGGGAATATTTGAATGATGTAAGGAAACATCTACATTTGAGATATGTGCCACAAATAAACAGCTGTGATGGGTCTGTAACCAAAATCAACCTCAGACACTTCAAAAGAAAAGGGAAATGGCAAGCTCGCTGTTCTTCCTGGAAGGTTAGCACCTACAGTTTTGGTTCATAGATAAGAATCATCACAGTAGGCACGGGGGCAGAGTGGCAAGCACTCACATGTAGGCCATTGGTACCACACCTTGAGTTGGGAAACCGCCATTCCATTTTCACGCATCAACTCAAAAGAAGCACAATATTTAAAAATATGTCCTCAAGCTGAGTTCCTGTCCAAGCTGAGCTCAAGATCTGGACATGGGTCCCTGATGTCTGTGCGGCAGAAGCTCTCTGCTCCTGAATTGTTGCCCCAGTCACAGTGAAGGATGGGACAAAGACAGAGAATGAATGACCTTCACAAGGGGTTAATAAAGTATGCCTTGACTGTCACCATAAGTATGTTGTAAAAACATACAAGAACTGGACATGCAATTGATTGGCTGTAGTACTCTGTTAAATGAGCATTAAAACATAATAGAATTACACCCTGCATTGCTCAAGTGACAGGGTCAAAGATTGTACACTTGCAGTTTAGTCTGCACTGAATAGTTGTTGCCGAGTTGTTTTTCCATGTGTAACCAACAGTTTTCAATTAATCATGTTTTCCCATTACTCTGGATTATCTTAATGAGTGGATTAGATCAAAGGAATTTCTCCATTGTCTCTTACACCATCAGGGCTATGAACATGATTGTTGTCTTACCATGTAAACATGTGTGTTTTTCAGGTCATTGTAAATCATTCACTTTTTATTTATCTTCCCAGGCTAGTGTTTCATTAACCCCAGAGCGACTCTCACTCCCTTTTATTCACTGCCTGTATTGTCTGGGCCAGTCTCTCGCTCACTGCTCCAAAGATTACTAATAAAGAAGTGACACCACAAACAGTCTATTTTCCCTCAGACATAATTAACTGACTTGATGTTTTCAAGGAGAGGAAACAAATCCCGCTAATTAGGAATGAGTTGAGATTCTCACTAAGAGTACAGATCGTTAATTACTTTTCTGCAAAGCTATTGTTGTGGAGAAAACAGCCTTGTTTACTGTCTATCTTTTAGGACACCAGCTGTACATGATTCTAGAATATTCACAAGACCGTCCCTGGCCTCTGGCATCGATGATGTTTAGAATAGATACATTTAATCATCTCGTCAATCCAATTCAGTCTAAGCCAATCACGTCTTCCTGTCATTTTCCTCATGCCATTCACTTTTAATCTAAAAATGGACAAAATGTGTGTATCTTTTCATACAACAATCAATCAAGAACAATGGAATTTGATCAAAAGTAGTCCGACGATATTTGACACTGTTTGATCCCACAGATCAATAAAGATTAATTTAACTATTAGTGTTGATCAAATTTGTACAAAAGTACAATACAACTATCCATAATAACACACTTTAAGGTGAATAGGAAAAAATCTTACATTTAAAGATAGCAATTTTAAATTTCTCCTGTAGTTTACTGAAATAAGAAAAAAAAAATGTATTGCAAGTTTTTCATCATGGCATGTTTGCATGTATAAATACACTTTTTTGGGACATGTAAATCTGAAAAATGGACAGAACCAGGTTTAAATTTCTTGGTTCATTTTGTATACATATTAGTTACGAAAAACTTTACAGAAGGGATTTGGGATTTTTTTTAATCAGTTTCTAAGTAAACTAGATTGGACTGAAAATTCTCCTGATTTTTATTTTTATTTTTTTTACTTCAATAAATCAGTTTTAGAATTAAATATTAAAAAATCCTTCTGCACATTTTGCCAAAATCTTGTTGAGTCCAAGTAAAGTTTGGTGTGTGGGGGATTTAAATGGTGATCCTTATGTCCCTATGAGAGTAAAATGCATAAAAAAAAAAATGCTTTTGAAGTTACAATCTCTCAGAGAAGTCTATGGATGAAGTGGATTAACTGGAAGAATAAAAACATCTTTAGGAACAGATTGGACAAGTTTGTTGTTTCCGCATGAAAGCTGATATGTTGAGAGAGCAAACTGACCAAAAAAATGAAACAAATGTTTTGCGTGTAGTGTCTCCCCTTAAGAATCTTTTTTATGAAATTATCTTGCCACCCCAAGCTCTGACTTCTTTTGGTAACATTCTGCTCTGGACTTGGGATGGAGCTGCACTTGCTTTTGTGGTCGACAACCAGTATTTGCCAAAATTGATGCAAATATTATCAAATCTATGACAAGGCCCACAGATTGAAGCAAAGCTGATGCAAGCATGTATTTTCTTATCACTTGTTTAGCTTATTCCCAAATGGAAATCAATCAAATTTGTAGAGCGCTATTGATATATTGGGACATTTTACTGATACCAATACACTGAAATTTCCCCCAGTATCACCAATACCAACAAACACCAATCTACCAGCTTTTCCTGAGACTATAAAAGTACAATTTCTATAATGGGATAAAGCTGTTTTTGATTTAGAATGGATAATGAAAATGTATATTACTGTGTTTTGCTCCACTTTCAGAGGCAGACATTGACAGACAGACCTGGACGTGCTGCAGAGTCACTTACAAAAGTCAATGAGCGCACACACATGAAGTGGTCCATGATTGTCCTGAGCCCCCGCTTGTATTAAGAGCACTGGCAGTCAGAGATACTGCGTGGATCTTAATGGTTTGTGCCGTCTGCCACTCTCCATCAAACGCTTTCTCTGTCCCCCGTGTGTCCCTTCGATAAAGACACTTCACAGGGGCACGCTCCTCTCCTCGCCGGCTCGATCTGCTCTTCATAAACACAGCAACGGGAGGAGAAAAGATGCCACCGTGAGAGATATGAGCTCAATGTGGGACTGGAAAAAACTTGGAAAAAAAACATTACGTTCAAAGATGCACAGGTTCACAGCCACAGTGCAAATTTATGTCCAGCTCCTTAATAATGTCATTGAATTGCAATTAATTAACTGTTCTCATGTGATTTTAAATATAATGGAGTATAATTACATAGCAAGAATACAGGTTTAAAAATCTACTCAAAAAGTACAATTACCTAAAAAATCTAGTCAATTAGAGTGAGTGGCGTAATTGTAATTTGTTACTTTCCACCTCTGCTGTTCTCATCAAGTATTCATGTCCATTTTTGTTCTTTGCATATGTCTACTAAATATATATGTCGGATGCTTTTTCAAAATCATGATTGAAAAGTGGGTGGTAACATCATCTTCAGCTCACATTTGGAAGAAACCATGGACAAGCTAAAAAAAAATACACAGGCATCATCTGGTTCTGCGCAGTTTCCTCTTTGAACCACTATTTGCTGCCCACTTAAGCTGATTCTACAAAAGAACTGCAGTTTTGAGGACAAAGTATCTGGTCCTGGTCAGACATGAGAGGCAGAATTTTAGGTGATTCCATAACTTTTATTTCCTTCTAATTAATGTGTTAACTATCTGAAAATTGTGTTTAATGCGTGTGAATTGCTCATGCTTTTTGAATGGAAAAGTGTATATTGATTGATAGAGGAGTTCCTTTTAGAATGCAATGCTACTTCATATGATTTTTCTCCACACTTCTCTTCTTAAACTGCCACTTGACTGTAACCTATAATGCATATTTATCAAGTGCTATCTCATCAAATATGCCTTATGTACTTTTAACTCATGGTCTACTTTACTAACCACATGGCTGTTTGGCACGTTCACTGATGGATTATGGGAAAATTTGAGAGCACTACTCTTTTAGTCACTCTGTATTCAAGCCCCACTGAAATTGCCACAATCATTGTATTGTTCACATTATATCGACTGTAGCTTGGTTCTGGATCCTGCCCAACTCCCAACACTAAAGCCAATACCACAGAGATGATTGTCCTGTCAGAAACGGTCATATGTAACCATTTAGAAGTGCATTATAAAGTGCTCAGCAGAATTGGTGTCTGTCGAGACACGAGTCAACTTTTCCAGCCGGTTTCCCTTTCTTTGTTTTGTCTCGTTGTCATTAATGTTTTAATGCTTGCCAAAGCGAGCCCTCCTGCCTGCCAATATGAGAGCTGTCAGGTGAATGACATCATTGTTATTCAGTGGCTGGTAGTTCCTCCTGAGGAAGCCACACTAACTGCTGACCAAACCAAGACTTTTTCTTTTCCCCACGACGGTCCATTTGAGATGCTGGCCTGCTTCACAGAGAGGCCCTGTTTGCATTAAGGCAACTGTAGACAGGTTCATCGTGGAGAGAGTAGCACTGAGGTACACACGTCTACATCACTGAGTGAAAATGCATGAATTAGACCTCCAGAGTCTAGAAAATGTGTTTTAAAAAGGAAAATGTTTGACTTTGAATTCCTAATTGTCGTTTTCTTCCATTTTAACATATTTTTATTTCTTTAATATTTGCCTATATTAACACAGCCCAGATCTATAACTTTCACAGGTTTTATGTTTTTACAATAGAAAATGCAGTGTAGCTTGAAATTCTCTACCCTGGCTAAATATCCTCTTCGTATAGGCCCGCATATGTTCTATACTACAAGTGAAGAATGCACATACAGACTTTGCAAGGATCCTTTCCTGCAATGTCAAAGTCAGTGTCAACTTTATTTCTATAGCACATCATTGCAAAAGCACACTGTAAAGTACAACATTATTACAAACACAACAGATAACAGTTAACGTGTTAACAGCCAAAGCAAGAAGAGCAGATTTAAAAGACTCTAGTGATGGAGCAGCTCTGATCTGCAGAGGGAGACCGTTCCACAGTTTTGGGGCAGCCTCAGCAAAAGCCCTATCTCCTCGAGTTTTAATCGGGACCTGGGCACATTTAACAACAGCTGATTTCTGACCTCACTGATCTGGCCGGGACATAAGATGTTGAAAGCTCAGTCAGAAGGCCAATCCATTTAGGCATTTGAAAACAAACATCAAAATCTTAAAACCAATCCTGAATTTTACAGGAAGCCAGTGAAGGAAGGCAAGCATTGGGGTAATGTGCTCACGCTTTCTTGTCCCTTTCAGCAACCGTGCAGCAGCATTTTGGACCTGCTGGAGGCGCTGTAGGGAGGATTAGTGCAGCTCACAGTACATCGAGTTACAATAATCTAGGCGAGATGAAATAAACAAGTGAATAACTTGTTCAAAGTCACTGGCTGGACGGTAAGCCTTAACTTTATTTAACGTTCTGCAATGGGCCGCTCAATTTTTTTTCACAACCCACTTTTGACATATAAGCACTATTTTGCATTAGGGGTTACGATAGCAAATGTTTCTTTAAATTATTATTATTATTTTTTTTCACATTTAGGGTACGGTTAGGGTTAGGATTAGTGTTAGGTTTATTAATTTTGTGAAGTTTAGGGCTTTGGGACAGGTTTTCTAATCGGTTCTCTGGAGAACTACATTGTGCAAAAAATTACTTGAGTCACTCTGAGTCAACGAGTACATTTTACCTTCCAGTCTGACCCTCAGCTCAATGTCAGCTCCCCTTCCCAACCTGCCACCTTACCATGACTGAAGTGGGACACAACGTGCTCCCCCACACTTATGTCGACTATTTTTAGTACTAGAGTAATATTAGTTGGAACTTACAATACCTGTGCTTCCATCTCTCCTTTTGAAATTTTACTCCTACTCATTAATGCAACAACTTCAATAAAAAACAAATCTGTTCATCGGAGTGAAATCATGTGTAGAAACATGATGATCCTGAGGCACTGCAGATAAACTTGACAACTGTTGTTTAAAATATTGTGATTTTTAAATGTTTGTTGTTGTTGTGAGTGATTAAACGAGATGTATATGAAAATTCTCTCTCAGACACCTTACATCATGTTGCAGCTGAAGTGGTCTGAAAAGTTTTGTAACTCCTCTCAGATCTGCCCGCGCTCACAGAACTTAGAGCGTCACCTATTCAAAGGCCTTTCATAAAACGGTCTCTAATACTGAATACTGAATAGAACAACTTCTATATTCTGTAAAAAGAGTTTTCAATAGACCTTTATGTTGCTTTCTGTGATGCTGTTTCTCTAAAATATGCTTCCTCAGCCTGCTCAGTGTCCCATTTGTGCCAGAGGACTAACAAATCAAGCAACTGTTCACCTGTTCTGTCATGGATTATGTCAAGAAGAAGTCTAACTGTAGGAAGGGTCATGTGTACAAGGGCAGGGGTCCCCATACTTTTCAAGCTTAAACCCCCTAAATACCCATGCAACTAACCAGAAAATCCCACAACAAAATGCAGTTTAAGAGTGTTTACTGACCTAAATTCAACTGCATGTACTTTTTCAAGAAAGAAAACAGAAAAATAAATATAGCATTTTAAAATTATCTCACAACCCTGGGTCAATGACTCACAACCCCCTTTTTTTTAGCAACCAATCTTTAAATATTTTCGTGCCAACTAGCATTAAGTCGTCTTATTGTCCATTTAATTCAACAAACAAGTTAAATTGACATTTAATTAAACTAACCCCTTTTAGATAGAGATGCAGCATTGGACAACCAAATGAGCAAAAAATGGAATGGCTGAACACAACTTTGACATTTACCTCTCACTAAAGGAGGGATTGCGTTAAGATTTTTGATATTTAAAATTACAACAACTGGATTTTAAAGACTGGCTCAACCAGATCAGGAAAAACATGACACAGAGGGGATTTCTGCAACAAAAATTCAGATAAATGACAAAGACTTTTGCGGAGAGTCGTCCATCCTTCATTTACATTACACGTTTATTTTTGTACATTTATCACACAAAAATACAATATGGAACATTCAAGCCTAAGTCAATAGCTGCTTGAGAGAGATTTACACAGATTGCTTTTGATCTGAAATCTAAAAACATTGCCAAATATTGCGCTGCTGTCTGGATTCGCAACCTTGCATCAGAAGGACATTCAACCGGCTCTATCATGCTTATTTTGCACCCATTTAAATGCAAACCACACCAATTTGAAGATGTAATCTCGCTCTCAGCCACCACAAACCTCTTAGGTCCATAACTTATCATTCTTCATATGTGTGTCGATTTGCATAGGACTCAGCGGAGTGTCAACAAATTGTATGCAAACAAATATGTTGATGAAGTATGTAAGTAGCTAGATTTGGAGATATGCAACCAAAATTTTTCTCAATCAAGACTTGTTGTTTAATACAGTACTTTAACAACACTTTACTGTTAAGACATCATTGTCTTTCAAAGTGTGCTTCGGAGATTGTTTACTGGTTAGGCTCGCACTTGGCCCCTAATGCGCTACAGCTGTTAGGGTCCCATCAAGGGCCCCATTGTGCCGGCCCCTGTGTGTGGTGTGTGCTCTCCCCTTCCTCTGTTTGTGTATGTCTCTTGTGTTAACATGTGTGTCGCATCTAAAGGCATTGTGAGTTGTAGCCGTTCCACTGGTCAGACATGTATACCATGTATGTGCAGTATCTGTCTCCACATCTTTGGTAGCTCCTATCTGATTTCATTCCAAGAAAAAGATGGTGGGTCCATGAATAGCTAAACAAGACCCCTTTGTTTCAGTGCAGGTACAAGAGAGCGGCTTTTTTTCTCAATGATAACAAAGCTCTGCCCTGGCCTTGTTCATTCATACAGAATTTCTGAAATGTAGTTATGAAAGCAATACAATGTAATCTTTAAGGGTGAACATCTGTGGACTGGCATTGAATTATTTCTTCGCAAATACCTAATGAAATTGTTGAATGACAAAGAGGCAGTTGATACAAAACTACTCATGATGTCCTAAACTCCCATGAATGTTTTTTACACAATCTTTGACTATTCACCATTGCAAAACAGCTGTATTTGATTGTGCATTTTAGGTCAGCTTAAGACATTAAACCGAGTAATTTAAGTCAAGTTAAACTGTGACATTATTATTAATCAACAAAATTGCAGATGATATACCCTGTGCCCCTTCAAATTGAAAGAAGGAACAATAGAACTGTTTGGATCAACAGGGAGGTCTCCACTGTTTGTCCCTTTATGAGAGCAAACAGCAAATCACATTTTGTCATAAACATCTTAATTTTAATGATAATTCTGTACAGGTGAAAAACATTGTGTCATAGGCCAGTTCATGAACTTTTTGTATCTTGGCAAACCCCATGACCTTGTGACCGTTGGTGACACATAAATATCCATCTCTGAGTGTTGATGATGAACTGCTCAATGCATGAATGCTGAGATGCACTTATTGTTATGCATTTACATTATAACCACACAGCAGCCCTTTGTCAGATCGAAATTAAACATGCAAAGTTCATGGCAAAATAAGGAGAGAAATCCGTTTTGTCCTGTTTCAAATGACACAAACATGTATTGACAGAATGAAGGCTTATCCATTCTCTGGCAGAGTGAGCAGGGTAGGGGCAGTGCCCAGGTCAGAGCTGCTCCGTTATGTTGACCGGTTCCCGCCAACTCAGCCGCATAATGGAGAAATTAAGTTTCTGTAATGCACAAATGAGGTTATCATTGGTTTTGCAGCTGTTGTACAGGGTCAAGGAGAGATGCCGTTTCCAATCGAGGCACAATTTAGTGGAGGAATGCGATTAGATTTAGTCTTCCCTCTGTATTCTGCCCATTTGACCATGAATTAGATTAAGTGAATAGAAAACTAATGCTACTGGTTGCTGTTGACGTTGACATGTTCATATTGCTCTTATGGAAAATAATGGGGAATGACTGTAATGTAATGCTTTGCGTTTATATGCATCAGTGAGCACAATGCAGCGCAGGGAATCGTCCTGATTGTTAGGCTCTAATGTGAATGTACTGTTTATAAAAGAGGTAAATAAGCTGCAAGGCATGTTCCTGGAATTCAAACTAGGACAAAAGTGTGTTCAAACTCTCCTCACAGGTCGAGGCTCAGGCCTGCAGATAACGTTTAGGGTTTTGGGGGCATTGTAGAAAGATGATGGATAAACCTAAATGATCCACAACCAATATCCCTCCTCGGGAATAAGGTCCTCCTGACAGCAGTAGAGCAGCTGCTGGGTCAAATGCAGAGGAAGGATTAACCCTTACAAGGGGGCAGTGAACTAAATGGACTTTTGTAGAAAATGTTTGAAGGGTAGTCATTGTTTGCTCTCTGGTTCCTCTGGTTCTCTCTCTCTCACATCTGGCATTTGATTGGTTTGATCTCTGTCACTGTTTAAGTAGACTTTTGTAAACAGAGGGTAGATTGTACCTTAATCATACCATGGACCACTCCTGGATGAAAACGCGGACTTTGGTTCATTTGCAAAATGAGAGATGTAAGCATAAAAGTGTTTATAGTTAGCCTGTTCAGAATGACTCAATTGTGCCAATTGCTTTCACACATTTCAATGTGTCCTTGAATACAATTCATACATTATAAAGACAAATCAAAAAGATAAATAACATTCCTGAACAATTGCAAAGCATTTATCATTTATCAACACTATTCATCTACTGATGCTTTATACTTTAATAAGAGGGACCGCTTTAACCCTGAAACCTTAATGTCCATTTGGCTTTCAATTTAAAATCATCACACATATTTGCGAAATTAGACATTTTAAATACTGAATTCTGAACGAGCCGCTCCTCCAGGCCCTCCACACAATGCACCGCCTTTTTCAATTATGTCAGAAAGTTTTCCAAGTACTTTTGTAAAATTTTAAGGATTATTTGATAAACTTTTAGCCTGTATAACAATATCAGTGACATGTGCCATAAAAGCATATCAGTTAACAGATTTGTATCTAGTTTGATCAGATGCCCCATATTAGGTCAGCCACTTCAATGTTGAACTAATGAGATTTAACATAATTAATGGAACAGGTGCTCTGCCGTGAGCTGCTTCAAATAAATTGCAACTCATGTACTTGGAAGTCTTTTGAAATTCAGCATAAAAACTCAGCATTAACTGTTAGTGAGTCAGTACAAATAGAGTTATTATGCATCTTGAATGTTTTGTTCTCCCCTTCGATTGCAAATACTTCAACATGGCTCCGTAAAACATGTTTACTGTGAATTAAATAGAGCATTTTCCAGAATGATCCCACACCACAAGTGACCACCAATGTTTTTTTTTGGTGAGACTTTACCCTTACAGTTGTGTACAGTGATGGGGCTGCCCTCCCTCCCCCTGCCCCTCCCGCCTCCCTCCCCTGTGCCCTGTCTCTGTGCATGTGTGTTAAAGTGTGCTGGAAGTGGCAGTCTGTCAGCTCCGCTCTGCTCTCCCGTCTCAGGAACAATGGCTGGATTGGCCGTATGTGTGACACGTAGACCACACAGGCCTAATGGTGAGTGACAGTGCTAAGGGCCCCGAGCTGCACGCACCGCCCGCACACACCTGCGCCCGGACACTGTGGGACTGAGAAGGATTGATTTAGACTTGAAATATGTGCGTTTCCTCCTCATGCAACCATCCATGTGAGCTCCAGCATATGCTCTGTTCAAAGTGTTCATCTGTCTCATTGTAGCACGTCGCGAAATCAAACACGGGCTTCTGAGGGCTGCGAAACAAAGACAATACAGGATAAAAAGGCAGGAAGTTGATGTTGAGTTTGTTGATGCTTTTATTCACTTGGTTAATTGTACTTTTAACACTGTAATACTGGGAACAAAATACCTTCTGCGTTTTCAGCCTGTGACAACTAAAGAGAGATGTGTTAGGTTTAAATCCCTCATTCATTAAGCCTTGTATTTATGAAGTGTCTTTTAAGATACCCAAAACACTTTTGTTTGTTCACTCATAGTTGATGGTGGTAGATTGCTTCTTTACAGCTGCACATTTAGTACCAACCCTTAGCTTTTGGAATCAGACTTGTCTTTTTTTTCTATTCTGGCCTGTTTTATTAGACAGGACAGTGTAACGTGAAATGGGGATGAGAGAAGTAAGGACATGCAGCAAATTGTCAAGCCAGATTCAAACTCACAGCACTGCGACTGACTGCACATGGAGCCGGCCTGCTGTCCACTCGGCCAATGAGCGGCACAAGATCAGGCTTCTCAAGGTGGCGCGGTTGTGTAAAGTCATCAGGTTGGTTTGTTAATTCAGCAACTACTTAATTCCAAATATTCATGTGGACATTTACCAAACCTGAATGCCTTAATGTAATCTTATTTCAAGGTTTGTGTTATCTTCCCTGTTGCGTTACCGTATTCTGTTAGCGGAGCCAATGGGTCAGAAAGTGTGCCATGAGTTGTGTGAAGAAGAACGCTGAACTAAAGACTCGAGCACAAGGGACTGGAACAACACAAATCGAGCAATTCCATGCACCACACTGTCCTTTAAGGTGCATTAGGACGTTTCCCACAGGTTCAGAGCTGTGCATGGGAGTGTGGCCCCTGTCCTCTCTCTCGGTCTTTAGTGACAGAAAGGCTAAGGACCCAAATGCCCTGAGCTCCAAGCCACCAATTTCATGCATTATCAAAATTATTATTTTTGGGCTTAATACAGCACATTCTCCACAATATAAATCATGAGTTTCTTTGATTGGTTAATCCACCTGTCAATCACGCCCATTGGACTCAGATGAATGTCAGTCTTTGTAAAGTTTATGAAAAGCTTATGATTTTGGCTGCGAAGGTGACAAAAATTTGATTTGATTTTTTTAAACTAATACCTATTGTTCCTTAAAAAAAATTGTTGCCTGTAGCCTTTGCTCTCGAGATTTGTTATTTCAAAAGAATTGTATTCAAGAGAAAGAGAGAAGGAGAATCATCTGGGTGTAATTGTTTTAACTGATCTTTTGAAGCTACTTTGTGGTTGTGTGCTTGTAATGAACATGTATCACGTGTTGTATCACAGGACGCGCTTGAAAAAGAGTTTTTTTATCTCAATGAGACTTTTCCTTTTCCAACAAAGGCTACAAAAAAGGTAATAAAACAATTTGCTATTATTAGTATCAAATCTTGTACTATGACATAGATTTTACACCAGATTAGAGAAAAATCTTGAATATTTCGTTTTGACGTACTAATGATTCTTGTCAGGCAAGTGAACCCCTGACCACACAGTCCACTCACTGGTTTATAAATACATTTCTCACAGATTTGCAGCTGTTGTGTGGAGCTGGATACAGGCCCTCTTTCTGAAACATTTTATTATAGAAAAGTAACAAATCACTCAAGGACCAATCGTTTATGAGGCCATTTTTCTTTCACTCCTCAAATGCATTTCAAGAATTTTTCCAAGTATTTACAGTACGGTAGAGCTGTGGGAAATAGTCGAAGCTGGCCAAAAGAAGCACTGCAGGGAATCTGGTGTAAGCCTAAAATTCAATAAGTTTATCTTGTAATTTAATGTATTTATCTTCTAATTGAATGGACTTAATGCACAAGAATTCCATTTGTTGCAGAAAGGACATTGGATCATGCTTAAATTTCGTAAAAAAAGAAAAGCTTAGACATGTTTTGTTGGTTTAACTTCTACTTTACTATACTACTTCTTGTTTCTGACCTCTGAATCCAAGCACTTTTTGTTTGTTTCAATTTCATTATAGATTGTTTATGGAAAGCAAACGTTTATGTTGGATGCCCTTCCCAATGTAACCAGGTAACTATATAAACCTTCACTAACGAATTCTGCACTGTTGTTACCACGCGTTAAGTACATGGTTGATGGGAATTTTAACAACTGATAAAAATATCTCAAAAGTGAAGAATTCATCTTAGACGTAACTAAACAAAATTGTATTTTTCCTTTGCACTTTTTGACTTGTGCTCTTGCGATATCGGCTTGTGACTTAGGTTTGCATGTTTGAAATAAATTCTAATTCATTCATTTATATTCACCTCCAATGAATTGTTGCCGCTCAGACCGTGACTGTATGACTAATAGAACTGTAAATCCCACACAAAAATTATAGAATAATAATAACTGACATTGAATCAAAAAAGTACATTTCTACACAAAGCCTAAATAGTAGTAAATGCTCTTATATTTTTGGTCACCAATAATAGTACACATTAAGCCAAATTAACTGGATATTGTAATAAAACAAACAAACCAAAACAGTAAAGTGGTAAAAAAAAAAAAAAAAGTTTTTATGGCATGTTTTACATTATTGTGTTTCAATATTTTAATTGAAGTGTGCAAAGGTGTGTTGGATAGGGTTTACTTGAGTAAATTTTGCAGTGGATATGTTTTACAATTACTATGAGAGCAGGTATCTGTACTTTCGTCTACAATACAACTAACTGTAAAGTACAAAGCATTTTTCCTTATGTTTTAAGCACATATATGATTACATGTTTTGTGTGTTGTTTGCTCACTTGAGCAAACAAAAATAATACAATTCATAAAATTACCAGAAAATTAAGTTATTGATTCAGTCACCTCTGTTGGCTGAAAATCAGCCCAATTCTTCATCAAGATCACTACTTTTGACTCTTAAATAAGTTTCAAAATCAGAATGATATACCTCTTCTTTTCAGTCTAACAATACATTGTCAAATAAGTGTTCTCTATTTTTAAGTTGCAGTATGTGTTTGCTTTGCCTATTTATTTTCTCCTGTGCATGTACTTTTACTCAAGTAAAGACACTGACTTTTCCCCCACCACGGAGTGTCACAAAAACACATGTGTGTGCGTGTGTGTGTATGTGTGTGTCAGTCGGACCTGAGGAAGGGGGCAGTAACGAGCCCTGTGGTCAATCGGTCCGCCCCTCGCGCTCTCTCTTCTGTCGCACAAAGCCACCGCACACAGCACTCAGCGCCGAGCACCACGGCGCTGCTGCTGGCCCTTTAAGAGCGGAGCCTCAGCGATACTTCAGCGAGGGAGGGAGTAGAGGAGGGCCGGCATTCAGCGGAGGGACAGACCGAGCCAGCGCAGAGAGAGGGAGGGCGAGAGAGACAGGGAGGAAGAGAGAGAGAGAGAAGAGAGAGAGGAGCGGCGGCAGCGCGCGTGAGAGGTTCAAGGATCACTTCTATCCCGTCTTGTTTGGGGGACACTAACCTTGTTCGTCTAAGAATTGTGGGACTGTTTTATGTTGTTGTTGACGAGAGAAACGGACCCTTACTCCAGCATGCTCACTGAGCCTGAGCTACCTCAGGAGTGTAACAGGTACGTGCCGCTTTTTTCCCCCTCACGCGAAAACACACGCGCGCACTTAGCCCACACATGGATGACAGTGGACAGGACTTGGACAGAGCGGGACAAAGACGCTGAGAAGTGTAATGTAAACAGCTGCGTGGAGTCTGTAACTTTGTCGGGCACGAGATGGGACACGGAGTTGATCATTGACTAGTTGGGGAGATATACGCAAAGTCGGTGCGCACGGGGATATGTGGATGTTTCTGTTAGTTTGGGGCTCTCTCGCGTGTTTGTCTTGCGCTAAAACTTCAGTGCGCTGGTTTGATTCCGTACACAAACTCCAGTAAACAAAGTGCGTGCGCCGGAGAGAGAAACTTGTCCGTCTCAGAATTATGATCCTCCGTTTTGCGCACACGCTATACGCTATTCTACTATTCCCATCAGTTTATTTAGCCATTCTTTAACATATCTTGACCGAATTATATTTTACGATTACCTAAACGCATTATGACGCTACAAATACATTGGAAACCTATACTTCAGACACCCATCTCAGTCGCACGAGTCATAAGTGAGAAATTACTCTTAGATGTGATAAGATTCGTGATTTGATAGAAGCAAAACGGACCGAACTGGATGTGAGGGAATCCATTCAATTTAAATCACCCAAAACATTCACAATAACTTTTACGAGTGTAGTTAAACGCCCCAAAAACGAATTTCTTTCACTTTTCCCCAGCTCCAGCTATCGCCTTAAACTTCTCTCAACTTTCCCTTCTGCTGCTATCAACAAGTCCACAGAGCAACAAGCCTTTAAACACATCTATCCGATTCTTTACGTTTACTATTTTTACAATCCTCACAATTTATTTTTCTCATAATCCCAAAATTCAATGCTTCTAATCCTATTGTAGACAGCATGTGCTTGTTGTTATGATTGTGCGTCTTATGCTAATGTTAATCTGGGGGAAGCGCTCCTGTGATGTTTGCCTCTTCACTCTGAGGTGCAAACCCCACTAACCCTAACCCCTTTTACTGTCGCTCTTTGCCTTTTTTGTAATAATAATAACGGCTCCATTCGAATGCAGGCTGGCGGATTAAGTTATAATACCCAGCATTTTAATATTCCACACATATTTGGTTGATTGCATTAAGAGTGTTTTGTTCCTATGTGGCCTGAGAGGGGGATTTTAGCACAGACCCTCGATTTAAAAGGGTACAATTTTTTTTTTTCATAAATCCGGTAAAGTGGTTGAGTGAGAAAAAAAAAAAAAAAGAGATGACAACAGCAAGGAGGAATTAAAAATTTAAAGGATTACAAGCAAAAGCAGAATGTATGGATATAAATGCAGGGATTACAATTACTTAGGAGGATAGTGGTTAAAACTCCTGCTCTCCAGTAATGCACTCCATCACTTTGGCCGTTTGTGTGTGTGTGTGTGTGTGTTTGTGCGTGAAAAATGTGTGTCTTCATATGTGCAGACAGGAGAGGGTCCGGTGTTGTGTGTGTTGTGTTGTGTGTGTGTCTTTGAGTAGCGATTATAAGCACAGTTCTTCAAAATCGCCGCTTTTCTTTCCCTTCTGCTTCAGCTCCTTTTTTCAAAATTTGTCCCAAACTTGGATTCTGGTCTTGTTTGCAGTTTGGCATTTGCTCATGAGAAAATATTTGTCTGTTTCTGCCGCTAGAAAACACTTATAGTCTTTGGCTGCTAATATTGCAAAATGAGCATCAAGATTTTCTGCACACTTAAGACTAACAAATTGATTTTAAGATACAAAATCTCAGTGTTATTAAGAGCTTTCATCCTTATTTGATTTGTTATATTTACAAAATCCTCCTCTTATATGTTTTGAAGTATTTTTTGGCCCTTGAAACGCATGAAAAATGTCCGCAGATATTGGTAGCAGACTGCCTTGCGCTAACACAGCTTCATCTGTTCACACAAACAAAACCAAAAATATACACATGACGGATGAACAGCCAAAGCAACCAGAAGAATCGAAAAATGGAATTGGTTTTTGATAACTCTAATGAGAGAATTCGAGGGAAAAGATGTGGTCAAGTCTTAGGGGATGAAATGATTGAAAAGTATAGCTAAGTGTCACTTGAAGTTAGGGTTCAGAAAATAAAAGAAGGGGGTTTGCGCTGTCAAAGTGGTGTTAAAGGGAGTATGGGATTTTCACACTCCTGCATTTGTCCCCCTGGTTTATTGGGGTGCTTGTAGTGAGAGTGAATTGGTGAGAAGGGGGTAGACAGTCAACAGTGTATGTGTCAACACACTGAACGCTGTTAAATCCAATCTGACGGGACTTCACTCCGTGCCGCCAGCTAAAAGGACGGCATCGGCAACAGCAAAAGCAACCCCCGGAGATCCTCGCTTAATTTCATCACCGTAAAGTGCCTTTTTATTATTATTTATGTGTCGGGGAAAAAGGATGTCAGAGTCTTCGCTGCTCTGGAGGACAAGTCTTTTACTCCCTGTCAGCGCTGCGGATTGGTTTAAATACATGATATGCTGCGGATTACTGCATTTGCCACTTGTGTGATCACATATTGATATTAAAGCGAGATGGAAATCGCAGCGATAGTATGTAGTTAAGTTATGCTTTTGTGGCCGTGACTGTACATTCTAATCCAAGCAATCTTTATATTAGAATCTTACCTTGGACTTTCCACATCATAATTAATAACACTATGATGCTTACAGGGCAAACTCATTCAAGAACAAATCCATTTGCGCTGTTTTTGTACAGTTAATGCTTTTCTAAGTGTCTAAGAAATGTCTGAATCGATATACATTTCGGCACTGCACAAACCTATATTTCTCTTGCACGCTTTCATGACTCAAGCGTGTTCAGACCAAGGTCCTTAAACTGATACTAAGAGAATTATTTAAAAGCGTGACATTTTGAGGTGGGAAGTTCCTCAAATGAGCCCGCGACTGTTAAGGCAAAGTTTCGTCAAATTCAGAGTGCAGCAGCGCAGAAGTGTCGCTCATATTGTAGCGCCACGGATTAAAAGGAAAACAGCAGAGTGACTGGAGTAATTGAGTAGAGTGTCCGTGCTTTGCAAACTAATGCAGCGCTCTGGCCCTGTCTTCCCCTGTGGCCCTTTTCCCCTCCCCTTCGCCCCTACAAGCCCCCCTTCATCCCACCACCGCCACCACTTTGCACTGGAGGCCATTGTCTGGGCCATATTGTCTGTCCCTAGAGAGCCTTGATAGCCGTGTCTCCATCTATGGACTGAAAGAGGGGGGCCGGCAAAGGCAAAAACAGAGAGAGAGAGAAAAAAAAAAGCAACACAAAAATACCAGAAGAGAGGAAAAAAAAAAGGAGACCTCTGGATCAGCTGACCCGAACCGCAAGCCAATCAGGCGAAGGCGGGTTACAAGTTGTTGTCGTTATTTGTGCGCAAGTCGATAGGAGAGTGAAGAGGCAAGAAGAAGACGCTAACTGGAGTCTGGTCGTGTGACATGGGGAGGTCTGAGGGGGTCACAGGTCAACTTGAGGTATTACATCGTCAACAGAGCAGTGGCATGTGTCTCTGGCCCCGGGTTAACTCGTCCGTGTTGGGCCTAGACAGAATCACTGAATCTTGTGATGAAAGTACAGCATTGTTTATTTTTGTTCGCGTTTAAAAGAAAGTTTAGTGATCTGTAGGACTGAAATGTAATTTTTGGTTAGATATGCGTTTTAAAAGTTGCTGAAAACAAGTATTTCTTGTCATTTTAAGTTCTTGGCCTTAATAGTTTTCCATTTTCCTGTATTTTGGTTGTGGTTTGTGGTATAGGCTAAGATTGCAATATGCCATAAGGCTGTTATTATAATTTAATATACTTTTGGACAGAGTAATTTCACTTACATTGAAACTAAAATATGCATGCCTCAATTTGCTAGTCAGACTTTGTTGAAACAAGATTAAATCAAGGTGTAGGATTAACAAAATAATAAATAAATTCTGCCCTTTCCATTATTAAAAACGATCCATTTCAATCAGATTGAGAACTTTGGCGTTTAGTGTGATATATTTAGTTTGTCAATTACTGTGTCAGCCAATACTGCAATAGTAATACTTTTGCGATATACTGTGCAGCCCTTGTTTATGGATTTGTTATTCGCTAGATATAAAAGCAGGTTGATGAATATGAAAACGTTAAGAGCAGCACTGGTGACGGCTCAATGTGACAAGCGCCGCATGGTCAAGGCTGACAAAAACACCAGAAACTGCAGTTCAAGTTCGACTTTAAAATTCTCTGAAGCGACGACCAGCTTCGAAATCATTAGGGACGGACATTCAAAGCCAATTACGAGCACTTGCGACAACGTTAAGACAACACGTTAAGATGACCAAACATGAAACAGAACCTTTTTTGTGTCGGCGTGGGGCAGAGAAAGGGGTGATTTTGGACAGCGCTCTTGTCACATGTCCCGTCGTCCACTCTTCCATCTATCAGGCCTGTCTTCTTGTCTTACACTAATCCCACTGTGTCGCCCACTTTAAAAAAAAAACACACACACACACACTCCTCTCCTGCTGCCCCCCCATTCCCTCCCGCACAATAAGAGACCGTGTTAGAGGAGCTCCGAGGTCCCTTTTCGTCCCGCCACAATGAAACCTCTGTGTTCGCAGGTATGGAGGGAGGAGGGAGGAAAACGAGGGGAAATCGAGGGACGGGGGGGTGTAGTCGTTGACCGTTCGGGTTCTGAGGTGGGACACTTTTCAAAGCGGGGGGAAGAGAAAGGCGCCAGCTGCGAGTGTGCGCGTATCGGTTCGTCGTCGCTGACACCGAGACAAATGTTTTGGGGAGCGTTTTGTCGATTGTCCATCAAACGCTCAAACTGTTCGGGCCGAGCGATAAATGACGAACTATAGATGAATACTGAACTTATGACAATGTTTCGATTGACTAATTTAGCCTAGTTCGTTCAGAATCAAGTAGAAAAGTCCCTGCGTTTACTTGCCAAAACGTTGAGCAATAATTGACGTGAGACTAAATCAGGACTAACTTCCAAATCTCGGTTTAGAGAACGTTTTTGCGCATCAGCTTGTTAAATTCTGACTTGCAGATCTGTATATTGAATGCCTGTGATGATATTGCCATGGAATTCTCGAAAATGTTCTCAAAAATGTTGAAGTTTAATGAAGAATAAACACGTTTGACTCCCAAACTCACCAGGGGTTCGGACTAAGGCCACCGGATGCTCCTCTGTCTCCTCTCGTCCTGAACACCACTCTCTGCCTGTCCCTCTCTCTTTCTTTCTCTCTCTCTTGTTTCGTTCTTGCTTTGTAGCTTTGTCCCGAGCAGCACTTGAGATTTTCCCACGACTTGTCTCCCTTTGGTTGTGTTCTGATGAAGCACAGAGTAAAGCAGAAGCCCACAGTTAGCATTTCTCATAGTTTTTTTTGCTCATTCTTGTAAATTTTCCATACAGACTTGAGTTGTAAATTGCGAACGCTGGACTCCCGGTTTTCCCCGTACAATACACTGCTTAAGGCTTTGGTAATAAAACTCAATGTGAAAAATGGAAGGTTGTGGATTCTTGATGACTATTGCGTGCACTGTAAAATGTATTTCAGTTGCAGTGTTGAATGGATTGTAACTTTGCTTATGATTGATTGTCTTTTTCTTAATTAAATGATGACTATAAACCAGATTTAATATTATCATGTCGATTAATGATTTCCTTGTGACTCATGACTAACTCGATTTATATTACCAACCAAGTTCTTGTCTTGAAAAGTTGGTACAATCATTTTAAAATCAGGTGATTGACAGTAACTTTCATGGACTGTGAATTTGAATTGTGGGCATTGGACAAGTTTGTTTTGATGAACAGATAAACTGTTTTACGGGGAAATGTTTGATTTAAACAGGTTTGGTTTTAGTGGTTTACTGTAGTAATTTGTTGTCAGTACACATTTATAAAAACCTTTTAAATGTCATGGACTCACAGTTGTAAAGTGTGTTTATCTTTATTTCTTCTTAGAGGTAGACGATATTGACAAAAATAATATCTCAATATTTTTTAAGTATCCCGATAACAATACAAGACGATATTATGTCAATTCAACAGAAATGTGTAAAAAAATGTGAAATGTCTGTAAAATTCACACAAATCATTGAACGTACAACAAGTCTTTTCATTTTTATTTATAATCATCTCTTTTCGATGCATTTTCTTCATATACCAATACACTCGATAGCCGGGCTGTCAACAGAAATTTGGTGGCCCGGGACAGGAAGCCTCACATGGGCCCCCTCTTACACAAATAGGAAGACGATCGAATTGTGGACCCAGGACAATTGACCGCTTTGCCCCCTCCCTGTTTACACCCCTGCTCGATATTCAAATTCTGCATCTCTTCAAAACGACATTCACGATATTATCCACATTTTGATGTATGCCCCACTTCTTCGTCTGCTTTATTCAGAAATTCCACTAAAATCTTTAACGGTCAAAGAGGAAAAATGGCCAGAATAACCCAAAGTGTGCGCAGTGATGTCTCTGTGGTGACTAAAGCGATGAGTGGATAAAGACAGAGGTAGTCCCAGAGGCAGCATGTGTTTTGCCTCCCCCCCCCCTCTCTCTCTGTCTCTCTCTCTCTCTCTCTTTCTCTCTCGACTCCACACTCAAGTGACTGTTCCTGGCCCGTGTGTGGATGATTAAGAGCGGTGACTTTAGGTTGTGTGTCACTGCCTTTTGTGGTGGGGCCGGACAGGAAGCGCGGTGCAGGCTGTCGGCAGTCAATTTAGGGCACCAAACAGAGGATGCTTTGTGTGTGTGCGTGTGTATGAGTCTGCGTGTGTGTGTGTGTGTGTGTGTGTGTGTGTGTGTGTGTGTGTGTGTGTGTGTGTGAAGGGTGTGTCCGAGGAGGCTACAGAGACTGGAGTGTTCACATTTTCTTAGGAAGGACTTATAGGGAAAGTCATTGGGGAAAAGGCTGCATTTGTTTAAGGAAAAAAATGAAGGATGGTTCAACTTTTGCTGAAGCTTAGAAATCGATATTGTGTTTAATTAATGTGTGTGCAGTGTAGAAGGAATAGTTTAACATTACGAGAAACGGTCAGTGCCTTAATAGAGGTTGGTAACTTTTTATTACTATTACTTAGAGGTGGGTAATATATAACAATTTAGATAATATTGTAAATATTGTTTTGAAGAAATGCTAAATTTGAACAATGGATAAATCATTTATAGTAAAAAATGCAACAAAAACAGCTGAGTAAAAATAAAAATTTTAAAAGTTGTGTTGTAAACTTTCAAATAAGGATATAAAGATGATATTCCTGCACTTTTGAGATAAATGTTCATTTTTTTTGATAATTAAACATGTTTTAAAGACATGTTTTAATATGTCCAACATGGATTTTCACTTTTTGACTGTCGTTATCGGGATACTCCAAAAAACTAAAAGATCACCTACTCCTACTATTACTATTTCCTTTATCCTTAAGTTTGAAAGGTTTTAATACAGTTGCAAGTTTCAATGATATGCAAAAATATTTAAATCATTGCATCATGGAAATAGTGCCTGCAATACATTATCCTGAAATGAATGCAGGCATCTTTAGGACGTCCTTTTCTAGCGCTAAGCTCTGCCGTCTCATACAAGTAATAGACTCTCCACAAGTACTCCATGCAACCTGAACTACCACTTAAAGTACAGCCAATACTCTTCAAGCAACACATGGAATAGCAATAACTGTCTCCTTAGTCCACGTTAATCCGTCTCCATCGAGCCGAGACGCTGCCCCAGTCTCCCCCGCCACGGTTGTTCCCCCGCACTCTTCCCACTGTTCAGAACCAGGCCTATAAATAGATATTAGGCAGTCTCCTTAAGATTGTGCTGCGCTCAGAGCTGGAGGAGCGCGGGTGGGAGGGGCGGAGACGAAGCCACATTCTTACAAACAGCTGATTGTGTAAAGAGGGAACAGAGCGTAAGACAACACCTTCATAGTGGGACATGTTAAAATAGGTTTGTGGGATGGATGTCAGAAAGTGAAATTTAGTGATTAAAACACAGCAAGCAGCCATTGATTATTTATGGCTTCATTACGTTGTGACAAACACTTTAAACTTCTACCAAGGTGTGATTGTGTCAAGTCCTAAACCTAAAAAGCGTTTTATCCATGAAAATGACTTCCCAAAACACAATCCACAAAAAAACATACGATTAGGTCATTCACTGGTAAAATAAATAAATAAAGAAAAGTATGCCCCTTACATTTAATTGATTAATTGCAAACAATCAATTATTGAAATAATCACCAACAAATTTAGTAATCAAATAGTTAAGTTATTATGTTAATTAGTTAACTGATCTATGCATGGCTTCCAAAACATGCCAAGAGCTGAGAGAAGACGTTTTATGAATCAAACTGGGCCGAAATTGCATGAAAATTATGCCAAA
Source organism: Rhinogobius similis (assembly GCA_019453435.1). Lineage (NCBI taxonomy): Eukaryota > Metazoa > Chordata > Actinopteri > Gobiiformes > Gobiidae > Rhinogobius > Rhinogobius similis. The sequence goes on from CM033619.1 coordinate 17,136,828, forward strand.
AATGTGTGCATTTGGTGTAAAACCAGGATCAAACGGCTTCACCTCAACTTCATTTGAGTGAAAGTTTGTAAAATTATCTTTTGGTTAAATGAAAAAAGGCTCGTCTCCATGGAGATGTTGTGTCTGGAATGTTCCACTATGGCAACTAACTTATATATATATCTTGCATTTATAGCTAAAAACCTTGAAATAAATGTATGGTCCCATACGGCAGATGTGACTTGTAATTAGGCTGGCATCACCTGCTTGTATCCATGGCAATAGAATTTACAGATTTAGGTTTAATGCCATTATTTGGAACATTCTAGGCAAAGCAATAGCATGTACATAAAGACAAGCAGCTCTTCTTTAGAAAAGTTACATAGTGTACCTTTAAAGTAGAGATATATGTTTTATACAGCGGCGTAGACAAGGGGGAAGGGGGGCCTAGAATTGCACCCTCTTCTTTATATCAGCAAAAATCCCCCAAATTTCTGCTGACGGGTGTGATTTTATGCCATTTAAATGATAAACTTGAGATGCTGTCATTCAAGTTCTTCTAATCGTATTGGCTGAAGAACAAGTTCTCCAAAGTTGACATTTGCTGGAGAAAAAGTAGTTGAAAGCCACATAATTCCCAAGCAGTGCATTGGTCAACAGAAATCCTAAAATCATTTGTGTATTCCTCCGCCTTTCTTCATTTATAAGTGATTGGCGCGAGGATATAGTGCTCTGAAGTTAAGCCCCAGCGCACCTTTAAATAAATGTGCGCTCTGGAGATACGTTGTGAAGGCTTTGGTGCGACAGACATCAGGAAGGGAAAAAGCAGTGGCAATAAAGCCGGTGATAGCGAGAAAAGCATTTGTTTAAATTCCCGCCTGAGGTGTCATAAGGATGTAAATGTTTCGCTCCCAACGCAAAACACCCGGGGCTCCTTATCTGGAAACGCCACACATCAGCCTACCACTGAACTATTTTGATATGGCCTTTCTATTTCCCAGGAGCAGCGTTTTCTTTCCTTTTTTTTTTTTTTCAAAGATCCGTGCACCTGACTGACGGACACTTCAGAACAAAGTGCTGCGAAAAGAGCACTACTCGTCAACTCCATAGTACTTAGGAATTAGCCTGCTCATGGCTTATTTTTACTCTAGACTGCCTCACATTTATGGAATAGTTGAAGTAATGGCGTGTCGTTTAGATGCTTGCACACACTCACACACATATGTACAGTTCGTGCGCGACCGTGGAATTCTCCGGAGAAGGCTCCCACGCTCCCTGAAATCTTGTTCTGAGGAGAGGAGTTAACAAGAGCAGTTAGCACCATGATTATGTTAGCAGCCAGACACACAGACCGGCGCTAACTCTGTGTGAGTGTGCGGCGTTTATTACAGAGCCTTTTGTCTCATCTTTGCCCTGTTTGTGTTTAAGATTTGAGGAAATTGCCAGAGGAACTGTTCAGATTATGCATCAAGATATATTAGAAGATGAGATCATTTATTTAGGTTGAAGTTCTCAGATATAATATTGCAATTTCAAAAGGTCAATAAAAACGCATTATTATTACCATGTGGTCTCATAGTTCTGATAAAGCTCAAGATTATTCTAAAACAGCAAAGGAAAAGTCACATTTTGTCCTATTTGTGTGATTTTTTGATATTGATACTTGCCCAAATTAGTATTTATACTACAATTAGTATTTCGATGATTATCTTCGATACTTCTGACATCTAAGTAGAACCCTTGTCGATGCTAATTCACACTTATAATTAACTATGGTCAAAAGAAAAGGGTTAAAATAAAGTTCATGCCCAAAGTTAAAATGCATCTGATTTTGACTTTGGTGATTTTTGAAGTTATCTTGGATTTGATGAACGAATACTGAAGAGTTTTTATCTTGTCCAGAGTCAGAGCATTTGGACTTTGCTAATGGTACATCTGCTCTAAGTGCAAAATGTCATTTAGTCCTTCCAACCGAAATTTTTACCCCAATTTTCCTTGATCTTGGCTCGCGTGCGTATAAGCCCACAGTATGTATTTAACATGTAAGCTGACCACTGCTGACGTTCCAACTCCAAATGGTTGATTACAGTGAGCCCCGGTGAGGACACGGTTAAACAGCGGCGTTAGCGATTACAGTCTGGTTAATGGACGTCCGGCGCTGTCCGATTAGTGACTTAGTGCGGGACATATGTGATATGAGAGGGACTTAACGGAGGAGCCGCTAATCATCAAAAAGCCAAGGGGAAGTGATGCTCTAATCTGGGCTTAGCGCTCTCACCGTGTGCTCCCTGTGTGTGTGCGTGTGTGTGTGAAGACAAACAGACCATTAGACTTTTAAGTCCACATTACTATGGAATATTTGGACATGAACAAAATGACAGAAGGTAGGAATTTTCTTGCATGTGATTTGGGACAATGTGGATTTAAGTTTGAAAGCATGCAAGTGATTCTGAGCTGCATAAAATATATTTAAACCCATCTAAGACTGCAAGATATAGCACAATTGAATCAAAATAGCAATTTTTGAATGTCATAATTAGCAAATTGCAAACACTGCAATTATGTAAGTTCAGTCTTATTCTGTCTAAAACACGGTTATCTATAGTTTAGACCTCTACAAACATGTTCTGAAATGCATTTGACTCCAGGATATGTTTAGCATTTCAGATTTATTTTTAATGTGTGCTTAATATGTGCAGTTTCAACAGAATCAACTATTTAAACAAAAATTACAAATCTAATTGCAAGTAAAATACATACCTTTTCCTGAGTTGCTGTATCTAAGGATTCAGGATGAGTTTGCTTTTGGAAGGATATGCAAATCATGATCTTGTTTTATCAAATAATTAAAACCTAACCTCTTTTTAATCATCTTCAATCACGTTCTTGTTGAAACATAATGACAGCCAGAGTAGCCTGCCCACCTGCTGAGCACAAGTAGAGTAATTGTACTTCAAAGCTTAACAGTACAAGAGAGGCAGAGGATTTACAGCCAGAGAGAAGCTGTGAATGGGACGTCCCGTTTGTGGATGGGGAATTCTGAGGAAGCCCAGAGGAAGACGAAAGGATAGTGGTGTGTGTCGGGGATTAGAGGAAGGAACGGAAACATGAAAGATGCAGTTTGAATAATTTAGCATTGTCCAAGTTGACCTTAAAGTTAGAGGCTGTAATCGACCAAAGAAATACTTGGTCGACTAAAGACCTGCACTTTTCATCGATTAGTTGACTAAAAAGAAACTAGGCGTAGTGCTATAAGAGCTCTCAAAACTAAGAATGACCACAATCGGACCATATTTCTGACACAATCATAAAATTGCATAAGTTAAGTCATAAATAACTTTGCATAGAGGAAAGTACCAAGAAAATATGCAAAAAAGCATAATAAATGGATTGGTCACTCCAAAAACTCTTTCTCACTTATAATCCCAATAAAATAATAATAACTAATCAAAAGTTTGACACCATTGAATCGACTGAACAACATTTTTTGCTGTGGAATTAAAAAAAAGTACACAAAAATACTTTTCAACTTCAAAATCAATGGTGCTTTGTCTTGGAGGTAGTAGTAAAATATTACTTTATTTTAGCCGAATCTGCAAATTGCACCAGTTCCGTTATCCTCCACAGCACAAAGGGTCTTTTTGCCTACACGCAGTTTTGGATAATTTTACATGAATAGTTTTAATGTCGGTACATGACCTTCCCATCTCAAAAAGCCAGTCAGTTCGGTTAAGCGATGGATAGAGTGATTAAAGTCAATAAATAATTTCGCCTTGTTTTTTTTAGAAGATGTTAATGTTCTGCCGCTGACCCATTGCCCATGTGTGTGTGACTGTGACTTGGGCAGAGAGGTGTGCACGAGGGCGGGGAGCGTGCACGGGGACGAAACAAAAGGCTTCAGTGTAGGAGAATGAAAGAGGTAAAGTAAACAGTGTTGAAGACAGACCTGCAGTGTTCGGCCCCTGTTCAGTGCGTGTGTGTGTGAGTGTGTGTGTGTGTGTGTGTGTGTGTGTGTGTGTGTGTGTGTGAGTGCCGCGTGGCTCCAACCCCAAAGTTTGTACAGCTGGGTTTGCCGCTCGCTCCACAGTGTGTCAAATAACACACCTCAGTTTTGAACCGTCTCGTAAATGTTATCGCAAATCAATATGAGACTTAAAGCTGGGGCGGGCTCTCTTTTGTCACAGCGTCAATGGAAAGTGCTGGAGAATATGTCCGTTTTGTACTTTAAACAATCAAAGCAAACCAATGCAATCGCTCAGAGATGTTTGACAAAGTTTGCAAACCGTAAACTGGACTTTGATATTTGAAACTTTATTACTAACTTCAGTTTTGTTTTCAGTATTTTAGGTACTTGGTATTTTTGGCATGGTCTGTGAGCTTCGGCAGGTTTAATCGGCTACTTTTAAGTGCATACCTGTAGTGAATGCTTTGTGTGTGCAGTCTGGAGAACTGGGCACGCTCAGAGAAGCAGTTATCGTTGCATACAAGTGGTCTTTAGTGTCAGTGAAAGGGCGCTCTCTATGCACAAATGGATATCTGTTTGAAAGTGTGCAAGGTACAGTCATTTACTATGTGTCTGAGCCTATTTGGGGTATTCGAGAGAATTTTTTTCAGTTGCTTGTTTTGAGTGATCAGCACAGCAACGTTTAAGTTTGTGGAGGAAACTTAATAATCTTCATTCTCCAACAGCTAAATCATGCAAAATTGAACTCAGGTGGCTGGATTCCTGTTCAGACTGGCCTCTGTTTTCATCTTCCAGATTTCAGATGTGCATGATTGACAGGTGCATTAGCCGATCATATCAAAACAAACATTGCTACTTACAAGGAAAAAAGAACGGGGAAAAAACAACAACATTGCGTATTTCTCCACAATTAATGAACAAAGTGTAAAACGCTGTTAATCTGAGGTGAGAGAAGTTTTATTTGGTTCTAAATTATGACCAATGAGCTCCTTTGTTACACATTTGTCACGTAAATAAAGAAATCTCATTACACAGTACTGTTTGACTTTGTCTCGAGGCGCGACGAAGGGCGTGGTGACCAGACTCGCTCTTCGTAAAGAATTGAAGTAGTGTGTATTCTCGATCCCAGGCAAGGATTCCCCAAGAGTCTTTGGAAAACATGCTTTCTTTGGCCCTGATTTTAGGCGTTAAAGGTACTGCAGTACTATGAGCATACAGTATTTGTATACATAAACCTACTGCACCTTGAGGCACACCTGTACACATTCTCCCATACCAGTTCATTGTCTGCAAGTCAACACACACACGTTGTCTGTCATTTATGGCCTGTTTGTGCTGAGCAAGCCCCAGAGCACAGAACAATAGCGATAAAGGTGACTATGTGATTTGTCTGCGCTAGGAAAACTCTGTCACTTTGCGTCATCGTTCTGCAAGGTGTAAACTGTGAGAAAGTCAGAGCACGCCCTGATAAGAAACGTTCTGCACACTTAACAACCAACGGCGAAGATATTGTTGCTTCAAATGGAGGGTTGCAATGCTTTCTTCTTAATTTCTTCCAACTTTGAAAGCTCATTGGGACTTAATTACGCAAGCAAAAGAAATATGTGTTGAAAAGAGGCTTCACATGAAAGGTTTCTGGCACTAGTGTTATAGTTAAAAGTTGAGACTGAAGTTGGATTTCATTATGGAACAATGTCGGGTATCTCAGTGTATTTAGTATTACTGTCATTGCCATATTCATAGGCCTGCATAACAAGTACCAATTTGCTAAATGGGCCTTTGACCAATTGGACAAATAATCAAAGTTATTAAATTAATTTGTAGAATTTGGTGAAAAAACTTAGCCACTGAATCAATAGCTTATGGTGCTTGTACAAGATATAAGATTCAAACTTTACTTCAGACTCAATCGGTCCATAGCCAGCTGAGTTGCCTACTATTAAAGCTGTAATAAACTTGTGGATCCCATTGAATTCAACTTATACTTTCTCTTGCTGTCTATTGCCTCCATTTAGTGCAGCTCTCAACATTGTTTGCCTTTCCACTGTCATAAGGTAAATAAGCAATGAATTAGTGGCCGGGCTGCTCCCAGGAACAATGCCAGATGTACAGTCCAGAGGAAATCCAATAGAGTCAAGAGTATAATCAGTTTAGCGCAGACAAGCAAGGAGAGAAAGGCAAGACGGAGCAAATCAGTGACAGCCGAGGTACAGTGGAGCAGTGGATTAGACCCAAAGACATGATAATGCTGAAGACAGGGACTAGAGGGAGTAGGACAGGACAATTAAGGGCTCTTGCTATGACACCTTCAAGGGAGGGAGGTAAAAGCTGTTCAAGTGACAACAATAGAGACTTCATTGCATTGTAAGGACTGCATACAATTTAGCGAACGCAATAGTATGATAACTGTGCTCTACCCTTTCAAATGATAAACACAGAAGTTTGATAGTTTACTATTCCTATAATTTATGACTGATAGTGTTACTAATTGATTTTGATCATTTTTGTGGAAATAAATGAATGTCTTGGAGTCTTAAGAAACATCCTAGGTAGATATTCTAGTAATACATTCATTTGAGTTAAATTGCAGGGCACTGGAACACCTCTTACCCTGTTTGACCTGTGAAATAGCCTTAAACGTGTCCAAAATATCATTGTAGTTCAATTGGGGTTTCCCTTTCCTCACCTTCCGCCTGTTGAATTTGATTGAACGTACCCTCAATTGTGGATCCAGCCGCCTGTTGCACATCTCTGTATCCCCGCTCTCTCCTTTCGCTCTCCTCATCCCTCCATCCTTGCAGCATTGCAGCCTATTACCCAGGGTCATAGTCGCACTGGCTTCAAGGCTGACAAGTGCATCTGAAAGCACTCAGACGACGCCGAGAAGCACATTAAATTCTATTATTGCCTCATAGTCACTACATCCCTATTCAGCTGAAGTACATAGAGGCAAATTTACCTTGTGAGACACAGAGTTCACCTAATAGACATGGCTTTATATCCTTCTCTTTTTTCCAAGTGAACAAAGCCCCAGTAACAAATGTAAACAGCAGGGCCCTTGTGTTGCTAGCTATTTTCTCCGCTTCCCCTATTGTCCACAGGTTTTCATAAACACATTATTGTCACTGTGTGCGCTGCTCAGTCCCTTTTTCACTCCTTCTTGCTTTGCCTCTAAAAAGCCCATTGTCAAGACATGGTCATTTCCTGCACAATGCCAGTGCAAGCGGGCTCCATTTGCAGTAATGGCCCGTCTTTTGGAAACATGAGCATTGAATAGCCCCGGTGGTAAACATACTGTAAGACCTGAGAGTGGATTTGAAGGCCTGCCAAAGAGGCTCCACACTCACACTGAATGTTCATCTGTCGGTGTTCACTGTGCTACCAAGACAAACTCCTTTGTGGAGCTTGAGTTTGCCCAACGACTACTGCTAGGACTTCAATAAACAACTAAGTGACAGGATACGTGAGGATACTGAGTGGGTGCCGGAGCTGTGTCCGAAACTGCTATCTAGTCTCTTTAAAGCCCTTTGGACTGGGGTGGAAGTTCTAGTGTACCCAATCAAGTTCACTCTGCTAAACAGGCGACAAGAAGGCATGGATTCAACTACCCACATGCTTCACTAATGTTTCCTTTTGTTCTTTTCCATTTTATCAATTTGCATGTGTTTTACATACACAACAGCTATTGAACACAACTTAACAGTAAGGGTGGGTGATGTTGACTGATATGAAAATCTTGTTTTAACAACAATATTATGTCATTCCAATAGTGTGTTAAAACATTTCTTTAAACATATTTGCTGAGGTTAAATTACCAGCTAAATGGGAAATTTAGGTAAAATTATTCACAAAAGTGCCACCTTATACAGTATTTGAAAGTATATAACATAACTTTTATTTCATTTTCATTTTCAGTCAGCTCCTAGTAGCATTTTTTACAAGAAACAATGTACTCGATATTCAAATTTAGCACATCTTCAAAATAACATTCACAATATTATCAACATTTTGATATGTTGTCTACCTGTACTTAACATGAATTATATTTTAATCTAATCCTTGACCAATACAATTAAAAGTACCAAAACTATTGTGTTGCTGAAAATCCCCACAGTAACTCTTAAACTCCAGTTGTGGTCTTGTTATATCATCATTTGAATAATACTCACTTGGCCCTCTCATTTTTCCCTCTATCTTTTCCAGGATGTCTTCCAAGCGACCAGCCTCTCCATATGGGGGGACAGATGGAGAAGTAACCATGGCAACCAGCAGACAGCGCATGGATGACGAGGAGAGCGAGGGACTGGGCGGGGTCATCCACCTGCCCCTGGCCTCATACTGCAGCAAAATGTCCCCCAGATCGCCCCTGAACCGCAGCTTGGACAGCCCTCCCAACACAGTAAGTGCGCTTGGTCATGCTATCTGTGCTGACATCCATCAATGCAACAGACACTGGATACACGTGGAGTGTTGGGCTCAAAGACACAAGAACAGTCAGCGTAGGGTATTTGGTTAATTGATAGTCATGATTCTTCAGATCACAGTCAAGAACTAAAAGATAATAATTGTGAGAATTTTGCAATGAGAAATTTCAGTTCAATCTATAATCCAAAAAAGTTTGCCTGACCAGCGAAGAGCACACGCTTTGACATTTTACTCTGGGACCATATCCTGTCTCCCCAATTTGTGATTGACAGGCTGATTAAACAATCAGAGAAACGCTTAAGAGGAACAAAGGGGAAATAAATTACATTTTACTCTGCAATTCTGAGGTAAAAGAAGTTATATATTGTATTGTAGAGTGTTATGAGGAATATTTGAGAGCGGATTTCTTCTGCATTTGAGAGATACGTGATACAAATTAACAGCTGTGGTTGGACCATCCCATGTTAGGCGGGTTTTTTTTTTGAACACCCTCTTTTGGGCTAATTTCAGTTCCTTCTGCATTTGAATAGAATGTAAAAGGGACTGGCTAAACAGGTAGCAAAAAAGAAAGCAAATTAATCAAGGTTGTTTGATCATAGTGAAAACAATCGTGAATAATCGTAAAATTGTGGCATTTCTTCTCAAAGTAGTCGTAATACTAAAATTGTAACACCCTTAGTCACCTGCCACCTCTAATAGATGAGTTAGGGTGTCGATAATAATAGCTTCAGTGTCTCTCTCCATTTGACAAAGCAGATTACTAACTGTCCCAAGTGATATTTCAGCTGTGTAGTTAGATCAAGTTCTTTGGTTGGTTCAAAAGTTGCTTGGAGCAGCTTTAATGGCTGGAGACAGTAGTTGGTGACAGGAAACATGAGAAAGAGGGTATGTAGTGCAGCAAATGGCCCGAGCCAGGAGTTGAACCATGGCCACTCGGTTTCTCTCCATGCACTATACCAGGTGGGCCAACAAAAGACTTCACCACCAGGGCTTTTATTGCTCAAAGGTACCTTGGGAAAAAAGCATTCTTCTGATCCTCCACCAGAGATGTTACATTGCGCACCTTTAAATCAACTTTTTTTTTATCTGCTGTCAAAAGTTACCAGCCACACACTACTTTTAGCATACTTTCTTTTCGGCTCCAAAATGAGTCGGACACAGTAGTCCGTTAAATGCTCAACAAAACTGACACTCGGGTGTTACAATGGTGATTGAATAGTTAACCTTTTCTTGGACAAAGCTCGTCTTGTTCTCGTGACAAACAACTCAGGCCCAAAAGAAGAACAAAATACTGAATGTCCTCCCTTGTTCCACATGTTTGTCATGTCTCATTCGTCTTCTTTGTAAAGTTTATTGGTGCGGCGCATTGTGTAGTGGCGGTGTGAGGTCATGTTTTTCACTGCTCCTTGGATTTCCCTAAACTCGTAGACCTTGTCGTATGTGTGAAAGACAAAGGTTGCACGAAACCTTAAACTAAAATCACAGGACAATCCAAATTCCATGTAGTTTTGAAAAATGGGACGCAACCAACTGTGTAATGTCTGTTAGAGTACAATACCATAGCAAGCAGTTAGCACTGGATACAACATTCTGTACAAACTTGTAAAACTCCCAGTAGTTTGACGTAAAAAAAGACCACAGATCCCATTTTCATAACCTCACTCTAACTGGATGTTCAAAAATAATATTTACTGGATTAGTTTGCTCCCTTGACTAATGCGAAGAGTGAGAGTGCTACTTAAGTTACCCATGGAAGAATTTATAGTGGAAAGCGATGCTAGATCAGGTTTACCTTAACAATTCAAATCATGGTGAAGTGAAATGTATCGCTTGATTATGACGCACCGTATGCCTTAATATAGGGAGGTATGCTGGCGTGGTATAGACCGGGGAACATCTCTTCTTCCAGCATTTCCCTTGACCCGCTCTGACCCCGGTGCAACTTCTCAAACCTATAGCGTCGACACAATGGCTAAGCAAATGTCACTTTGTATTTGCGTGTCTTAAGTTACCTATGCGGCTATTCTGGCTGCTCATTATTAGCCGCTTGCTTCTCATCTGTCCATCGGCCATCTGGTCCCAGCATACCTTCCCATCCAGCGTTTTGCCACTGTGTGTTTGAATGGCTCAGGGCCGTGAGTGACCCCTGGCCAAGCACCCCAGATCAGATTAAGTTTGCGTTAATCCCAACCTATAGCATTACTAAGGGATAGTCAGCGCTCAAGACTTCCACAAACACTTGACAAAGGTGTCCGGGATTGCACTCACACGGAATGTATCGTTCTTCGGGTTGGAGTATGCGTTCCACACCGACCTCCATTAACAAAACAAGCTAAATCATAACTCTCTCCTGGTATCAAAGTCAGTGCATGCTTTAAGAATGGCGATATCTTCCAAAACATGTATGCGTGGATGTTATTTTAGATGTACATTTTATTAATTTAGTTTTGCTTTCTGTGTGCAAAAGCAAATAAATAAATGTATGTAAACTTTTAGTGTCACGATTATTGCGAGTATACATTTTTGGTGCTCAAATGCAGCACTATGTCTGAATAATGATTAATGATAATGATTATCGATCAACTGACAACTAATAGTTAAGATTAAAACTTTGTGACTATAAAGGACATAAAAAGATAAATTAGTTACAGTTTGTGTTTTTAGTGTTATGTGTAAATCAACTGAATAATGAAAGCCATCCAAGCTGTCCTGCAGGTTTGGCAATTGATATTTTTGCTACTAAAACATCATTATATTATTTTATTTACCATTTTTTAAATTGAACACGCACAGGCCTTATTGAAAAGAGTAATATGTTTGTTCTGCCAGCCCATTTTAGACACAATAGTGCGACTTTATAATGTATAAGTGAGTAATTTTCTTGTTGATTAAATTTGACATCATTAAATACATAATGTTGTATGTTATATGTGCAATTAATGTTCTTTGGACTGAGCTGTGCGTAACTGCTTATGGGGAGCTTTTGTTATTTGTGAGTGCCATTGTGCGTTGCATTTTAAGGAGCTTGTGTTTGCTGCATGTGACCCAGTGTAAATTCTATACGTGTGGTGTGACACATTTCAGTACATAAGTGTGATTAAGGGACTCCAGGGATTGTTACATGTTGCCCCTTTGTTTTATTGTTTGTTTGAGGGACTGTAGCTTTCATTGTTACATTCAGGAAAAAGCCTTAACCCTAACTCTAAAGATGAATTGTCAACTTTTATGCTCTAAACAGTAGTTGACAATAAGTAATTAAACAATACACATATTAGACTATTGATTTGCTTTTGTGTATGTCAGTCTAGTTATTGTTCATAGCTTAGTTGTGAATTGTTTCCGCAGTCGTTCAACTAAGAATAACCTATTCTAATGGATATGGATGGATTTTTCTTCAGCCAATACCGAACTCTCTCTTTCTCGCTGCTGTCCCTGATAACCAATATTTGCCAGTTCCAATATCAATAATTTAAAATCCATAGCAAGGCCCACAAACAAAAAAGAAGTTCACAAATTAATTTTTGTAAAAATAATAGCAAATTGATCTATCTGGGATTCCAAGTAATTTGTGGAACAACTGTGTAAAAATGTTTATCCCATTTTCTTTTCTAGTAGTTTGTTTATAAAGACACAACTGATGAACTGTGGACAAACTGGGAACAACACATGGACTATTTATAGTAATTTTGTTTTAAACTTTGGACTTTGGATCTGGCAAAACTTCCATTATTTCCCCCAGATTTATCCAAACAGCGTAGATCAAGTCGAGTTGAAAAAAATGTAAGTTGTGTTAGTTTAATGTATTGAACCATGTTAAAATGTAATCCATGGATGAACGCAATGTTAATTCCCCTTAAAAGAAGTCTATAAATAATCTCCCTAAGCGTTCTGAAATATGATCTAAATACCATTCACCTTTTGAAATGCTGGGTTTTTCATCCAGTGTTTGTAAACCCCTCCCGTTCTCGTGTCTCTGCTGTAACCAGGACACTCTCTCTTGATAACATCGATTGACCTTTCCTCCCTTATATACAGTTGATAAATCCCTACATGCTGTAAAACAATGAAAACGTGCTCAGGAGAGGTAATCGTAGGCTAATTCAGTAATTAGCAGCTGATTAGCCCAGAGGACCCTCCCACGGTGGACTCTGAGTGTGTGGAAGATCTGACAGTAAACCAAAGTCCTGTTACTTCATCTGAACACATGCACAGCACGCAGTGAGACAATACAAGAAGAGAGAGGGCTGCTGTAGAAGAAAAAACAGATACGTCATTTGTGTTCTTTTCATATCTGTAATAATAATGTAGGATATATATACAAAAACAAATAAATAAACAAACAAATCCCAAACAAAACCCCTCAATCATTTCCTCAGAGGAACTGAAGAAGCTACTTAGGTTAGTTTGTTTATTTAATGAGACAGGGACAGTGTAAAATACATTAACCTTAACTTGTACCAGGTTGAAAGCTTGTGCTAATTTACACCTGTAGTCCCTGAGCTGATGTTATAGATCATAAAAAAAGCATTCCAGGAAATGGCAGCACAATGACCGATCCAACATAAAAGTTCTATCATTCACATTCAATTATCTCAATCAGCATAAAATCATCATCACGAACATCAAACCATTCATTCTTTCCCTGAACATCACTCAGTCAATCTCTACATCTCACACACATCATCAGTTCATATTATGGGAGCAAGTTTGGATGAGTGTCGAAATGAATAAAAAAAAACAAAAAAAAAAAACTGTCCAGAATTCTATTTTTTTTTAATAAAAACAAAACAAAAACAACAACATAAAAAACTTGATAAAAGTGACAACATAAATAGATGATGTAGAAAAGGAGGAAACGCGATAAACGTGATAAAAACGAGAGAGAATTGGATAACTTGTCATTAAATGTCATTCAATTGGTTAAAAAAATGTAATGTTCTCAAGCTTGTTAGTCTCCAACATTTACTTTCAGTTTTGACCATGGAACAATAAACAATTATATAGTTTATTGTGATCAAAGAGAACGCAAACATTTTGACCATTAATAATCGCAAATGAAGATAATCGCCAGCACAGCACCACATTGTGTCGAACAAAGCTACTTCACCAGGATGTTCTCCTCCAGATCGTTGTTGTTTTCACCTACAATTTTGCTTTAATAGCATTTTAATTAATCATAATATGACATCAAATTTCAGTATCTCCCCATAGTTTTGAGCCTATAGGTTATACAGTCTTTCTACATCAAAGCTTTTCTCAGCTGATTTATCATAGTGCAGTAGCTCCAGTATAATGGGCTGTCCCAGGGCTTAAGTGGTGCATTATGAAGTGGCAGACCCATGTGTGTGTCAATGGCAGTGGGGTGTGGGGCACTTTCCCCTTCTCCCCTTTGGCGCTTTGATTGTAAGAGAGAAGGTGTTGGTGGCTTTGGTCTGCGGTGGGGGCTGACGGGACCCTCTTTTTCCTCTGTCCCGGGGCGATTGTTACAGAGTGATAGGGGCTAATATGTGAGAGGTTGACTTGGAAGTGAGGCAGCAGCGAGGGGGGTGAGAAGGGAGACCAGATTACAGCTTTATCTTGTCATAGCAAATTACCACGGCGAGAGAGAGAGGCGCTGGGGCACACAGAGTGACCTCTCTGCCGCGCTCGGGACACGACACTTTACCTGTCCTGCTGCCACTGTCCCACACACACTCATTTAAAAGAGCACGGGGAGAGGATTACATGTTTGTTTTTTTTACAATTATGTTACTGGTGTTATGGCATCTGTTCTTGCAAATTTAAAGGAGACATACTGTTTTTTCTCCAGGATTTAATATTGAACTATATTTTGTTCATTGTAAATGGCAATATTGCTCTAAAACTGCTTAGTAATAGAAACAGGTCCACTGACTTCCTGTTCAAAACTGCACATCTGATAAAGTCTCTTCATAATGACATTTTAACATAGCAACCAGTGGATTTTTCCCAATGATAATAATATGAGTCTTCATTTTACAAATTATCTCAAGGGATGTGGGCGGGGATAGAGGGTAGGTGAAAACAGAAATTTGCTGATCACTTAAGCCACAATTGCAGGACAATATAAGATTAACATATTGGAATCAATATGAATACAACTTTGAGTAAGTTAATCATGAGGAAACCCTAATGTAACATCATTAAAAGCTCATTAAAGTTTATTTCTCATAAAAATGTCTCTTTTAATACAGAGATCACCCTATTATTTTATTTACTACGAAATCCAAGCTAAAATGTCAACAAAACTATGTAAGACATTTGGAATTTAAGTAGACCATTTCAAATTGTACTGTACATTAAATTAGTTCCATGAAAAATATAAACCAATTGCAGTGTTCCCTTCTATCTCATACTTGTAAGAATAAATACAAGTACTCTCTGACATCAAAATACGTTTCTGCCTATACTTTCATACATAAGCATTTCATTTTATTTTTTTACTACACTGTGATACTTCAGTCCATTCTCTGTAAAAGAGCAGTTTAACCGGTCAAATTCTGCGAGCTAATTGCCAGATCTATCTAAATCCCAATTAGCTTGTGTACCAAAAAGGTCAAGCGTTTTTGCCCATCTCCAAAATATAGCATCGAAAGTCCAAAGGTGATTTCGGCGGTAAATATTTGTCTGCTGTCGCTTCACACATTCTTGTCAAATAAAAAAGCTGTTTTCACATCAGCCAGCGGCAAGCATCTTCTCTCATAAATGTGTTAATGGACAAACACTAATTATTTCAATAACAGGCCAGCCCGTTAGAAACTATAAAGATATTTCGTCAGGCATTATTTCTTATTCATTCTGCCCTCTCTCTCGCCTCTCCCCGTCTGATTATGCGAGTGTGTGTGCGTCTATGCGGATTTGACAGATGTAACACAGTCATTGAGCAGTCTTGAGACGCAGTGGTCACACTTAATTTCTCATGCCAGTGATGCACTAATGAATCAACAGCGTTTGCCTGTCAGCCGCGAGGGTCGTGCTCAAATGTACCGCCGTGTCTTTTAGCCAAAGTGCTATTTTAATACAGCTGCGTGTTTTTAGATAAGGACCGGCCAATCCTGTATAGAAATTAAGTGTTTTATTGCTTTTAAAGGTCCTATTGACAAATAATGGCTTTAATTTTGGTGGTAATGTGTAAACTCATTATGGAGCCATATGGTAGTTTATTCAGGAGATTTCAATGGTGGAGTTTCTTAATGCGCACAAAAGTGTCACAATCGGACAGTTGTGGCGGTTGGTTTGACATTATCCATTTGTCAAACAATTACAATAATACAAGTAACATTTGTTTATCATAATTAAAATAGATAAGCACGGTATTGAGTTTACAACGCTGAGAATACAAAAAAATTGATAGATTGAAAGCTAAAGAAAATCACAAATGAGTTTCTTGCACACTGTCAATAAGATATAACCTCCATAATAGCCATATGAGTTTACTAAATGTAACAAAAGGATAAAATAGATTTCTTTTTGTACATTTGCTTGATCCAAAGTCAATTTCATTCACATCTTACCTTCATGACTAACCAACTGCTGCAACATGGATCAGTGCGAAAATGTATTCACGCTTAAAAACTTTTCTCCAGTCGACAGAATTCAATGTTCTTTTGCTGTGGACCCTACCTGGACGGCGTTACACAGACATTCAGCTCGTTTACATTCACGCTTATTTATCTGTTGTTTATTATTTTGTTTATAATGTGGTTTTTAGTGCAAAGGAATGTGACACCGGCTCTCTCTAGTGTGCCGGGTTATAAGTGCACTAGGCCTTTGCCAAGTCCCAAATCAAAGTGGCACCGTAGGAGCTCCTGCACATTGTTGGAACAGGAGGATAAAAGTAATAGGCTGCTTGTCCCAGCCCGAGGGCCCTGCAAGTCAAAACTGACAGGCTCTGTGTTTAGCCCTGGCATGTAAAAGGATTTAACGTGAGTGTGTGTGTTTGGCACTGTCCCGAAAGTTGTGCATGTCGCCGAGATTGGCAGCTCTGGCGTCAAACGAAAAAAGTCGTACCCCCCTCCAGGAGCGATCACTGACATTTCCCGCTATGTGTGTGTGTGTGTGTGTGTGTGTGTGTATGTGGATTTATTTATTTTTTAAGTCGTAGCATCTGTATCCAGCTCTTCCCACTGCCACATTGTCCACGCCTTCAACCACAACGTCGCGCCAAGGAATCAAATGTTTTTCACACATACACCTTGCAACGCCCAGGACATGTCGGGATGTGGAAAGAAATAGACTGTCTTGTGTTGGGCAATAGTGAAGGAGGAAGGGAGGCATTGGAAAAAAAGAACAGCGGCATCTGTGCTGGCTGTAGGAAAAAAATAGCATTTTTTTCTTCATTTTCTGGCAAGAGTTAAGTGTTTTTAAAGCAAGCTCCCCTCACAGATGAGCTTAAGAAGACAAAAGTTGTTTAATTCGGTTCCATTGCAGAGGCAGTAAAGGGATAAAGAGAGTGAGGCGCAATTTTTACTTTGTTCCAGTCATTTGGAAGAGAATTGACATCTGCAAACTAAAGGCAGAACCGCCCACACTGCCAGCCTGCCACATAGGAATATAAATACATACATGCAGCCACTCGCACACACCTACAGGCTATGTGCACTCGCCGTGGCACAGACACACAACCCGCTACACATATATAATAACATAACAACATCGACACAAGCCAAAAGTTCCTGTTAAGAATAAATGCATGTTGATGAGGAAAGTTTTTGGGGGAAGCCACGTTTTGGATCACGACTTTGCAGTGACAACGTTTGACAAAACACAACCTCTTCTTTAGCAGTTTTGATCTCACTGTGTTGGACGGTGTAAAGGGTAGAAATGTCAACCTTTGTGCGTGGATTATAAGCAGGGAGGTTGTCAAGAGAAAAGGAAAAAAATAATATGAGCTTAAATTGCCTGGAGGATAAGACTTGTCTGTCTGGCCTCACGTATAAATATTGTCACGGGCCCTAATGGAGAGGTTCTTTGAAGAAGCCAGGAGTCGCTGCTAATTCCCTATGATTGGAAAGTGACCTTCATTGTTGCCCCCCGTGCAAGATGACATCTCCCTGGCAGGTTTTTTAGACAGGAGCTAAGAGATCTGACAAGCTCGCTCACCCGGACCTCCCCCTCCATCTCCCGACCCCCACCACACCTCTGCTCCTCCGTCTCCCCTGTATTCGGAATTTGTTTGTTGTTCCATCTGAAGAAAAGCGTCGAAAAAGAGTGCGGCTGTTTTAAGTAGGCACTGGATTAGATAAATGGGAAGTGACAGGTGTGACCGCTGCCTTCAAGATGTCTGCTATCCTCCCCTGTCTCTCTCTTTCTCTATCTTACTGTCAAGTCGTTCGCTCATTCACTCTAATAACATCGCCGCCGCCGCCGCTTCTGCCGCTGCCGTCGGTTCCTCGACTTCTTTGCATTTACGTGTCGCGCTGATGCAACCTCGTAATCACAAAGCGGCTCATTTCAAGTGTGAATTTGCCTAATCTGGATAAGAGAGGTTGAGTGAAATAAGACAAGAGAAATGGGAAAAGGTTAATTCCTGTTGAGGAAATTGTAAGACGCAGTGTTAACATTGAAGTACGTCTCGCAAAAAAACAACAACATATATATATATATATATATATATATATATATATATATATATATATATATATATATATATATATATTAATGAAGGAATGTTATGTGCAATTGCCTATATCAACACTGCTTCTCTGTTACAATACAAGTAAGAGAACTCCAGGGGAATTAGTGAATTATTGATTGTGCTGACTTATTCAGAGTGTGCAAACAGACACAGCCCCACAGACAGAGTTAGAGTCAGTAGAGTGGAAAAAAATGTCAAGTGATAATGGTCGTATCGCTCTCCCTCCCAAAATAAATAGACAGATATAAAAAAATGTAAAATAAACTGTACTAAACATAATAATAGTACGATAAGGATTTGTGTTCCCAATGTGTCATTTGTTTTATGGCATCATAGATAGAATTTGAATAGATTAAACAGTTATAAAACCACCTGTACAAGCTTATACTTGGCTAAAGGAGCTATAAAAGCTGACAATAGAGCTGGAAGTGGTGACCATATTTAGAAATACATTCTAAAAGCTCGTTGTCACTAAATAAAGCAAAGATAAACAATAGCGAGACAAACAATTCAATAATCATAACATAAAATAGCTCGACTTCATAAATAACTGCTTATTTATAGATTTCTTCCAAGTTAGTTGAGTTCAGTACATTTTATTAACTAATAACTGATCCCACTGTTTTATTTTAAGATTTAAGTCAGTATAGAATTTATGTCTCCGTTTTAGTATCACATTTTTATTTTTTGATAGCTAATGGGCATTCAATATAACGTAGCCGCTTCAGTGGTTACAACATCATAAAGTGAGGTCGGGATGGTATGAAAATAGTCAGGGGCATTTTGGGTAAACGCTTCAGGCACGAAAACAATGTGTGAAAAAGTCAGATTGTGGTTTGAGTGAGTTGTTTTTGTTATATTTGTATTTTCAAAAATGACAGGCACCATTTGAAATCGTGCTGGGTTCACATGACTTCACTGTGGACTGTGATCTGTGTATTAAGTCCCATTTCCACTGACAGCTTCTGAGTTAATGATTAAAACTATCAGTCTCTAAATAAGCTATAATGCCATCAGTGCTGTTTTAAATGCCCCAGTGTTTTTTGCCACTCCCTTACGCTTACTCAGCGTAAAAACTGCTTTTTATTGTAGTGTACTTAATACTTATAGCAACATTTCTAGCTGCATGATATCAGAAATGTTTGTGATTTGCAAAGTAGCTGTTAAATGCGTGATACCGATGTTTTAATGTACTTATTGACACAATAATATCATCAAAACAAAATAAAAACTTAACAAAGACTAAATTGAAACTTAATCAAGGGTAATTTTGACTAAGTAAGAAAACAACTGAATAAACGTTTACACCTTTTTAATTTTAAGAACCGTACGTTTCAGTCTGATGGAGGACCATGGTATATTTTAATATGCTTTTTGACACAATAATCTCAGTTGAAACAGCCCAGACAAGAAAGTGTGACACGGACAAAACCAAGGCTAATTTAGGCCTTAACAAAGTATATCTTTTTCCATTTAAAACACACATTTTCATTTTAAAAACAGTTCATTTCTGTCTGAAGGACCTAAGTGCTTTACGATATATTTAGTTTATTGCAATATCAATACTTCTGCGATATTCTGTGCAGCCCTAGCGACTGTATACTTCCCTTTTCTGTCTCAGCTCAAACACAGAGCTGTAATCTGTACAAGACAAAGGTACAGTGGGATCCGAATGTGTCCTGTCCCAGGTGGTGTGCTCCTTACTGTTAGTGAGATTAGCCAAAGATTAACCCCGTGGACCATTGACCCTCCTGTCTACAAAGAGCTGAGCTGACACACTGACGACTGGCTGATTGTCTTACTCACTCGTGCCTGGAAATAACCGGGAGTCAACGCGCACCTGAACGCACCTGAACGCACCTCAACAACCCATCATAAACGAACAGAATTCTGGCCACATCAGTGTCGGTTTTTTGACGTAATGGACAAGTGCGGCTGGCTTTCTACCTCTCAGTGTCACTGTTAATTGGGCTGAGCTGGAATTAAGTTTATCAAAAGGGCTGTCCAAACAAACACAGGTTTTACTGGGTCAAAGATTAAGGCACTAGTCTTTACTTACCACTCACCTGCTACTGACGGCTTTGTCACCTAATCCTGTTATACTCCTTGTTCCATGCCATTGTATCACAGCTTTACACAGTGTTATGTTCTCTATTAAGGCCACACAATGTATCGCAATCGAATCAAAATCACAATTTCACTGGTTACAACATGATTTCCTTAGCAGACAATGAAATATTTAGTCTTATTAAGTATAAAACCTGCAAACCCAATAGTTTAGACATCAGCAAACATGCTTTAAAATCCATGGTATTCCTGTTTTAGTTCAGCACTTCTTTTAATAGTCTCTAAAATGGGCACTGTGAACCAAATCCAGGTGTTAAAACAAAAATGGCAAATCTTATCACAATGTGTGTCCAAAAATGTATGCAATATAAAAGACAATAATTATTTGTGATACATTTTGTATAATTATCATCATTGCTTAAAGCTCGTCCAGAAAAATACCTACTTATCCATGTCTAGGTCATTGTTGCTTCACTTACAACAAGATACAATGATAGTTGTTTATACGTTTGGACATGACGCAGAATGATAATTGTTATTTTCATTGTGATAATCATTGAAACACAATTACAATTTCAACATGTCCCGTTCCTCCTGGTTTTCTTTAAATTATGCTGTTTATGCAAATAGCAGCTATTCACTTTTCACTCATTCAAAAAACATTTTTCTCTAACTGAACTTCCCAAGGCTGAAATGCTGTTCAAGTTGTTTACAAACAGCAAAAAGGTCCCTAGTTCTGCAAATATAAAATCCAATGTACAATAGATGCTTTTGAAAGTTAATGTATTCCTTTACTTTGAAAAGGGTCATTTCACCATGGCGCTTTCCAACTTTCTCCAGACGGATAATTATTCGTGTCGACAGCTTGGCACTAGCCACAGAGCTTCACTTTGAGCCGTATACATTATATTTTGTAGCTGTCATGCTAATTCTTGTTGTATTTGTAGTGATTTTGTACTCACATGCAATCTTTTTATATCTCTATGTTAATGACTTGACGCCACTCCAACACTTGTTATTTGAAAGCGATCTTCACTTTTTTTGTAATTTTGTTTTTGATGGCAGTTGCATTCTCAGCATTAATTGTCACGAGTCTTACGACAAAACACAAAACGCTGCTCGGGAACTTGGGATGGAGTACAGTAGCGTTGGCTGTGACTCAAAAACGACAGCTTTGTAATGAAGAGTTAGCGTGACTCCAAGTGTGCGCGAGTCTTTAACTACTGTCCTTTCAAGTGCGCACTCTGTCAAGTACCTCCAAGTCACTCAAATGCAGATTCCAGAGGATGTAAGGCGCGCACAGAAGAGGGAAGGCGAAGTGTGCCCTAACTTGAAATAACTGGCCCAGGATGAAAGGTGCAAGCGATGGGCTGTGAGAAAGAGGTTTACAAGAAATAAAGGAGACGGAAAAGTGTAGAGGAATAGGGATAATGAGAGGGATAGTGCCAGCGCCTCCCTCCTCACTTCCATCTCCCAAACTGTCATTTTTGATTATGAATAAAATAGCAACATTATTTTTTACTAAATGGGCAAGTTGACTGTCAACAAATGTACATCTTTGTTTTCTTAATGCACTGGATCAGTTAATGGGTCAACAGGCAGTCGCTTTTTAAAGAAGCCTATATTCACTGAATAAATGGTTCCTTGTATCCTTCTTGTAATCAAATCCATCCAAACACATGAAATGATGTTTAGTTACTGTAAATTCAAGGCTAAGGTAAACTCACAATGCCTGTTTTGATTGTTGAAGTGAAATTTAGCATAGCAGCTCATAAAACGGGTTGTTGCTGTTCTTTTGAAGGCCCAGTAGGAAGTCAGGAACTTTTGAGTTGTTCTTTGGAAATTTGGAAAATGGTTCATAAAAAGATACTTTTATGATTGATGAAAAATGGAACTGTAACAATTTCATGTTTGGTGTGAAAAACTTTAAATAACAACAAGAGGCTTTTATCTGTTCCAAGTCTGAGGAGGAAAGGAAAAGTAGTGGATGAAATAATGTGCATGTTGAGCAGTGCCAGAAGATTATTTCTCCATCTCCATGTTGTTTCTGTTGTTTATAACACTTATTCATTCCCATTGAGTCAGAGTATTGTAAGACAGCTTGATTTGAAATAGACAGGTTTTAGAGAAGACTGCATGTCTTGTCTAAAACCTTTGTAATTGTAATGATGTTCTCTGTCTTCAGGAGCACGACAGCAGCAAGGGGCGCTCCCTGAGTCCTTACACCCAGCACAACGCTACCTCACCGGGCAAAGAGGAGGTCGGAGGCGGCAGTCGGCCCTGCAGTGATGGCGGCTCGGCCACAGGAGCCCTGGGGACCCCTGAGAGGCGTAAGGGCAGCCTGGCAGACGTGGTGGACACACTGAAACAGCGCAAGATGGAGGAGCTGATCAAGAACGAGCCAGAAGGTCAGTGGTGACAGGAGGCGTATGTCCAGATGTGTGCTGCGTCTGGACTCAGATCTGCTATCACACGCTGCTGTCCTGTCTTTGCTGTCTCTATCACCCCCTCTGTTATGAGCCTACACACTCGATAAGAGGCGAGCCTTTGTTTCTCTGCACACAGACAGACAGCATCAGCTGTTCAGGCCCATTGTCCACCATGCTTTGCATATTTATCACAACCTGACAAATAAGACGTGTGTGCGCTCAGTGGCGACTGTGAACGCACTTGGATATCTTAACAGCCATTGAATTGTGTCATGGATCATTTTCAAGAGGAGGAAATTTATAGCTCTGTGTTCTCAGGGAGAGTCAAACACATGTGGATACCTTTGCAACCTTAAGGTTAATAGGCCCTCAGAGTCCAAGTACAATTCCCTTGACAATTGAATAGTGCAGGAGAGGAGATTTGAGCCTAGGGCAACATAGCTTAGCATGATTAGTCTCTATGCTCATTCTCTAATGTGGCCCTGGGCTACAGTTAGCCTCGTCAAAGAGTTAAAATTAGCCTGCGACCAACTGTGACTCCATTAGGGCCAGTAATAGTGGCTTAAGTCACTATGTAACGCATGTGAAGGTGATAACGTGACAAAAACATTACCAACAGGTGTCCCCCCCTCCTTTAGAACGATAGCGTGTATAAATAGCATTTCTCTTTATTGCTTAAGAAATCATTTACATCTCTGGCCTTAAATGTCAAGCTCTCGGCTGGTGGATAGCAACAATAAGAGCTAAAGAGAAAAAAATACGGAGTAAAATTGTATTTACTTTGAAGTCTTACAAACTGTATTTGAAATGGACTCATGCACACGTTAATGTAATTGTCATTGTCATTGTAAAAACCCTGAATAGGACATGACCCACAATTTGTGACCATAACCTCAAGATAAATTGAAGTTTCAGATTGACAAAAGGTGCATCTTGTATTTGCTAAAAAGTGCTCAGGTATACAGTGGACCCTGATGTGTTTGTGTTCCCTACAGCACATCAACAGTCTTTCAATTCAAGCTGTGATGGCCTAACCTCGTTTCGAATCTTTTCAGTGAGCCTTTCAAAGATTGCTGGTCAGCTCTGTTAGAACCTACTTGTTTTTATTTCAGTCGATATAGAGCAGTCTGTTGTGCCGCATTTTATCATATAAAAAAACCTGTGCTGCGGTGTAATTGTAAGTGTGTTTTGGGTTGTTCGCTTGCTTCGCTGGACCTTGTGAACCGTCCGCACAAGAAAAAAAACAACAATAATGGATCTTTATGAGTCAGACGTGGCAGGGTAGAGGGAGGGCAAGGCAAGAGGAGACACAGGAGAGGAAAAGTGACTAGAAAAAGAGACGAAAGGAGTGAGCGAAGGATGCGAGCAGTGTCTTCTTTACAGACCCCATTAGCGGAGAGCCACAGTGGTGCAGCGTCCAAACCAACCTCGGAGCATTATCTGGCCTACGTTTAAATGAAACCCGCTAACAAAAGGCCCCAGCGCCTCCAGACTCTAGGCCAAGCAAGAGCAAAAGAAAGAAAGAATGGATGAAAAAAGCAAAGGGAAGTGGAGAGAGGGAGGAGGAGTGGAGGGGGCTTTGGTATTGAACCGCGAGATAGAAATCCCTTTTCGGTGCCCGGCTAGGCTATTGTTTGGCTGTGTGGCTCACAAAGGCCATTAGCAGCAAACAGCAGGTTGGGATGAAAATTTAATGAATGCTTTAATCATTATGAAAGGCCGGGAATATTACTGCTCTCTCAGTCTGTCTCTCTCTCTAACTCACACATACACAAAGCGCTTCTGCTGCTGGATCAATGGCACGTTCACATTGGTCGCATCAGGGTATTAACACCAGGAGGAGAGTTAGCAAGAGGCCAAAGACACGAAATGGGTCAGAAAACGATAAACATCTCGAAAAGATGGCTTGACTTTATCGAAGGCAGGCCCCGAGCAAGACAACGCACACACATACAGTAAGTTTTGAAGATATAGTTGGGTGTCTGCGGCTAGTGTTGCTCTACTTAGGCTAGATGAATGGATAGTGGTCCTTACTAGGTCAGTGCGACAGTGCTGTTTAAGCCTTTGGGAGAGGAGCTGCGTATTTGCATATGTATCTGTTCATTTTCGGAGCATTCGGACCCCGGTATGTGAAACGCATGTGTGATGGTGTTTGTGTGTTTGCGGTAATAAATGATAAGCCGCGCCGTCCCCCATGGCCTGGCCCAACCATGCTCCAGCGCTCTCCTGCTCTCCGCCATTCATCTCCTGTCTCAGCCCACCGGCCACCTGCTACCCCAGAGATAAACACTCACCACCACTACGGCCTCGTGCACACTACCAGTAGAGTTTACGGGTAAAACGATCAACTTTTGGTGAGTTTCGGACGCTCACGACAGTTATTTTTGATTTTATAATTTTGGCAATGACACAAGTGCTGCAGTGTCACCCTTAAAGATAAGACAATTAAAAAACATTTACACACAAAACAATATAGAAGAAATTACAAAGGAGAGAAACAAACCGATCTTGCCCCCGACATGCTAATGAACTCATGCAGCTGTAGTGGACGTAATTTGCTCTGAACGAGTCTTATTGACTTAAAAACAGAGCAGAAGATCTCAGAGCTCAACCTATGGTGCCATAAAGGTGGGAAATGGGATTGGAGTGTTTTTTTAGGATTAGAAGAAAAAGGACTTACGAAACAAAATCCATCCAACTAACATGAATGAAACTAAATATAACTCCAGGATTGGTTTTGATGAGGGAACAATGTACTGACAGGGTTAAAAACTCAAAAAAGTACATTTAACATAATCTTTGTCAAATGTTCAAAATTATAGCTTAGTTAAATACAGTACATATAGAAGTATAAATATACAGAAACTTTTTTGCTGAAGTTATATGATGAAGCAGAGAGATTGTTGATGTCGAATTCACTTGACTTCTAAATTGAAAATCTTTGCCATGTCATTATGCAAAGTACGACTTTCATGTAATACAGCAAATATTTCTATTATTAGGAGGACCTCATAAATCAGTTGTATTCCTGTATGTGTTTATCAGTCAGTCTAGTGGGCACTCGACAGGCAGTCCGTGCTGGAGTGGCCATGTGAGTCATTACCTGGAATAATGAGAGCGGAGCATCGCGGGAGGCCTAGGGTCAAGAGGAGAGCAGGGCTAACACCCAAGAGACAAGCCAATACTGTCTACCAGCACACACAGACAGAAACACATGGGTAATGCAGCTTTTGACGATGTCCCTTTTAACCCCAAATGACCCAAAGAACATGATGAGGTTATCAGCTGTCACCTGAGGAAGATGAGGCGAAGAAATAATAGACGAGAACAGAAAAAGATTAGACCATGAAGGATAGAAGAATTAAAAGTGGGCAGAGTAACTGTGCTAAATGGGGCACAGATGTTTGGGTTAGCCCCCAGAGTGGTGGCTTCTCTGCCCTGGACACTCATTCGTCCTCTCTCTCCTCGCTGTTTCTATTCCTCGCTCCACTCTCTTTCTTCTGGCCCACGAAAACAACTGAGCTCCAGATCTGGACACCTCTTTCCGACCCAGAGTCACAGAGCAGTCATGGGCATCACAGACATTTATCATCTTAGCCCGTTTTTTAAAGTGTTGTAAGGTTAGTAAAGCAGGGTTATGGTAATACGGTTCAAGGTTCAAGTCCGTAAAATGAATATCGAGAAGTCTGGTAGCAGTGTTTCTTTGGAGTTTATGTCAGAATAGTTGAGTAAAGGTTAAGCAGCAGTTATCTTCAAGGCTCTAAAAGTGCAAAGAGTCAAGGACAGTTTGAAAGGATGGATACTGGTGCTGAAATGCTGAGTTTTCTTAAAGTGATACTTTTTAATCTGATGTCAGTAGTAAGTCTTTTTTGCATTACATTTCAGTTAGGGTACAGAAATGTTGGACAGTTCTTACGGTTTTGAACCTCAATATTGACATCTATTCCAAAACAGATATGGTGTCAAGTAAGGAGTAAAGATTAAGAATTACAATTTAGATTTAGAATTACAATTATTGCAAGAAGAAGCATCACAATTTTATGATTATTGACACTAGGACCAAACAACAGTGCAAACTTTCATTTTCATTCTTTCACACTATATAATAGATAACTGTTCTTCAAATATGTGAAAAGCTATATAAAGTTTCTGAATAAAGTTAATGTGATATGAACAGCCAGAAATTGTTATATTTTTGGGATAGAGATTGAATAAAATTACTTATTTCTGCCTCTCATTTGTATTTTTTTGGTCTTTATTATTGTATTGTGACCTGAATAATCACAATTATGAATTAAGTAAGTAATCTTGACATCCCAAAGTTTCAAGGAATCAATAAACATCCAAGACAAGTGGACAATGTGGAGGTCTATAACTATAATAGGACAAGAAAGTCTATAGCTACAAAGTTGTGGCTATTGCAATCCTTCTGACAACTATACAAAGTGATATATCGTGCGGCTATTGTCACTCTGCTGACCTTTTCAGTCGTCGCTTTACAATTGGCAATAGTTGTGTTGCTTTATTGGCGCAGGGTCCATTTTAGAGGTGTGCCCCTGACCCCTGCACTTCATAGAGTTGATTTGGATACAAGAAGACACGCACTAAATGACAGGTCTTCAGTTAGACCCGCAAAGCTCAGGGTCAAACAGGATAGCGTTTTTATGGCCGAGTGTAATCGCTGTTTCAGGTCGCTCCGAGGCACTGGTTTCCATACTGAAAATGCCAACTCAATGACAGATGTCACACAGCACACACACAACTACACACACTTCACTTCATCTATTTTCTTGGCAGGGACGGAAACCCGGAGCTTGCTTTTAGAGAGCACTGAGGCATTTTATAGGACAGCACTTAGGCAGGGCTATTGTGCCACATAAGCACACACTGGCCAGGGCTCCCTCACGCCTCCATACACTCCAATGGGTGACAATGGAAAGGGCGGACACAGGCTGCCAATAAGAAGGAGAGCGGAGAAGAGGAGGCAGAGGAGCGGTGTTGGAGAGGTGTAAGGGTTCGAGGCGGTCCCCTGTTGAAACGTCCATCAGTCCAACCCCCAGCCTTCACTCTGGTTAATCCTCACCGCTTCACTATCTGGGGGGTTATGTCAAGCATGCATCAACAATGGCGTTTACTTTACAGCTATGGGAAAAAAAAAAAAAGGGAAGAGAACGCTGCAAAGTGTGAGTCTTGACGTGCATTTTGATGAACTTAAACCAACTTTTTATGGACTGTTATCCACAAAAGAAATTCTTGGTCGACTAAAGACATGCCATGCTGACCGATTGGTCGACTAAAGGGGACAGTGGCGTGAAACTTGCAAAAACCTTTCTGGATCTCTATTATCAGACTGTGTATATGACAAACTGCAATAACAATTCGTAAAAACGACAATTTACACAGAAAAATACTTGGAAACAGTGTCAAAAGTAAGATTAAAGTCATGATTCGGTGCCAAATCTTCAGCTAATTTACTCAAGGGATTTCTCCTTTATGCTGTTGTCCCTTTTATCACCGTTGACCAATTGACAAAATACTGACAGCCCTAATAAACTGACAAGAATATTTCTCTTACCTTTAGACTGGAACTTTAAAACATGCACCTCGACATGAAACTAAAAACGACAAAAAACGTATCAAACATTATCAAACACATTTAAACAACCTGGAAACAGCAAGAAACCTTTTCAGAGTTAGAGCGTGGGAGAGGACACTAGCCTCTGTATGCAATCTTAACCTTTTGTCTAAAAATAAGACCCCATTTTCACCCAGGGATTCCAATAGATTAACAGTAATTTAAGCGGCAACTGTCCCTCCTTAGTTCGACTGTGTCCCCATTACAATGAATTGAGAACGGTGATCCAATTGAACGTTTTGAGCTTTTAAAAGTGGTCTGTAATAAGCTGAAAACAGAACATTTGTAGCACAAGATCCTTTTACTGTTTGAGGTCCAAAGAATTTACAGTGTTACACCGTAATTGACTTAATTCTAATTCACAGTAAGTCATGATGAGGATCTTTCAACTGGCTGCGTCTTACCATTTCCAGATCTTGAGGTAGTTTCACAGCCAGGGCTTTAAGAATAGTCTGTCATTGGATGATGTGTGAAACAAGAGTCTACATCAGGGCTAAACTGGGCACAAACCAGGACCAAACCAGAACAAGTGGGAAAAACCTGTATTTGACTGTGAGACAAGATAAATTGGAAAGTTAAAAGACCTACAGCGAACATCAACAATGGCTCCTGCAAGTCATCATGGATCTGAGCTGCCTAATGGGAGCGAGTGACAGAACAGAAGCTGCACAGACTAGCGTGGGAGCAGACGCTAGCCTTTATGTGATTTCCACCCTTTTGCCGGTAATTAGTTACTTGTATAAATTAACATGAAGTGCAGCAGGACTCTCTCAGGCATTGTTTGCACTGATCATTCTTCTCGCGCTGGGAAAGGGAAGGCGAGAGCAGAAAAACAGTCAAAGGGACTGAAAAGAAGTCTTGTTTTTCATGTTCCCTATACAAGCCAGGGAAGTTGGATTAAGGAGGAAGAAAGCTAAATTTGTCCTGTTGTTTGGTAATTGGAAAGATCTAAATTCACGGTCAGAATGTGATAAAAGAGTTGACTTCATGTTTTTGAGACTAAAGCTGGCTGCACACTAGAGGATTTTTAGCCCAACTTTGAGCCCGCTTTGCCTCACCATGAGTTTGAAGAGGCCTGGCTTGAGTTGCGCTTCTTGCAAGCGATTCTGAGGGGTCAGTACAAATCCATGAAGTCACAGCTCCAAAACCTCAAATCGTATGGTTCCGACATATTGGAATTTTATGATTGTCGCTTGATTAACTTTACCACAGCCGGTTAGAGCAGCCTGAATAGCACGGAGGACAGCAGCACACACATTTTTGCTAAGTTTTTAATTCATCATCACTGCTGCTATGAATGTAACAGGCTCCTTACCTCCAGTGAACATGCAGGTCTTTACAAGCAGGGTTTGATCCACACAGGTTCCTTCTGTTTGTTTCATTTTCACTGTGAATAAAAACACACAAAACAAAATAAAACTACACATCAAGTTTGATCTAGTGACACTTTTGTAGTTCTTCGTTCCTATCACCTCTTAAGTGTCACTGTCCTTCAGGCAATTGTGAGACAAAAAATGTTCCAAAATGTCCTTATGTGTGATCTACGCACCTTGGAGCTACGTCTTAAAATTGCAGAAGATTTTGAACTTCTCTAGTGTGCAGCGGACGTAACTCTACCTTGAACTACTGTATTTTGAGAGATTTGCTTTTTACGCTTTTTGTTCTGTAGCTCATTTGTCAACCTTCAGTGGTGAAATTGTAATGTGTTTTAACAAAAGGACAATATCATAAAGGAACAAGCATTCTACTCCATAAAGGCTTAAATCAAGGAAAGGACACTACTTGAAGCAAAACTGTTTTACTTTTTTTCATTTTTATTGAGATCTGAATGTGATATGAGGAACTCGATTGAATACATTTGAACTTGATTCTCAAGAACAGGAACACAAGACAATTGAAAGAAAAAAACATCTTCAACATGCAATACTACTTGTTACATTTCTGTTAGGTTTGTGGGTTAGAGTTAGGATTAGGATTTTTGTTTTTTGTTTTTTTGTTGGTGGTCTGGGACTTTGATCTGGAAAAACAGTGATGATGAGATGTTACTTCTTGCAATGTTTCACATTCTGGCATTAAACTACACTAAATCTTCACTAAGACAAGCAAATGCCTCACGACCAAGTTACAAGTCAGATCTGTGGAGAGACACTCCACTTACCGTAAGAATGCATGTCTTTCAAGGTATTTTTTTCTTCAATACAAACACCTGTAAAATAGATACATTTAATGCCATACTGTAAAGTAATGATGAAAGTATTTCCATGGAGACAAGCAGAAAAGTTGAAGTGCACCTTAAAGCGTACATTTTTCATTAATTAACAACATATATTATTGAGTTAATCCAGGACTCAGAATTCTCTTTTTCTCCTTGTGTTTTGTACTTTTTCTCTTCCCTTTTGTGACGAGGACGACGTCATGGGGCCAACCTGAGGCGCATTGTGGGGCACTCCATTGTGTTGGCTTGATGAAAGGCGCATTCAAGTCACTTTCTTATTGAATTGTTTTGCTTTTCAACGTTGGCATTCTTTTCCGTGGCGGCCTTGCTCTACTAGACAATCACTGGGGATGAAACTGCTTTTGGGGGCCATTCTTTGTAAAGCCCAGATGAGCGATATTAAGCCTGTGAATAGTTTACGTGATTGTGTATGTGTTTTTTGGTTTGGAAAGCAGTGCCCCAACAGCTTTTGTCCGATACATCAGAATAAAAGCTCTTAGAAGAGTTGGAAAAGGGGGTCCCGTGGTCTTTTTCGCGATGCTGTGTGTGTTATTGGCCTCCTGGTGCGGCATTAAGTTTTCGTACAAAAGCTTGAGGTTCATGAATCAGGCCCTAGCTTCCAGTTCTTGGTCATTGTTGACACTTGGAGATTGGCTGTCTACTGTATGTGCCACTGCCTATGTTGATACTCCAGGCAGGAAGACAGGAGCTTTTTAGACTCATTTAAAAGCATCCTTTTTGCTTCAAGAATGTGCAAGATTGTGTGATTCAGGCTATCCCACATAATAGAGTCCTGTCACTGACTCCCAAATATTAGCCAGGCCCCAAACTTTGGCATCCAACCCATTCTCTTCCATTCAACCCCACGTCCCATGACCAGAGCGGAAGAATTCATGATTTATCTATTGAGCTTTCTCATTGCCGTGCCCTCTTGTTGTTTCTGCAGCTTTTCTGTTATTTTTTCGTTCTTTTCTTCCCATTCCCATAGAGAGACACAGGAATGTTTTTATGCAACAAAATAGCGGCAAGATTAATGGGTTTGTTAAAACTGGCATTGACTCACATTGGTTTAGATGTTTTTTCTATCAAAGGAATATGAGAGGCTTTCAACATATCTTAAAATGGTTCAACAATACAGCTGCACAAAGCCAAAGTGCAAATACTTCAACTTTAAAGTCTCAGGATCCACCCATGTAGGACTGTTATATATGAAATACTGTTTCACAAAACATTCATGACTTTAACAAGTTGCATAACCTTTACATTTTCGCATTCAGTTTGCATGTTTTTTACTGTATTTCTCTTCACTCTTGACATAAAAGGCAGTGAACTAAATCAATATCTGTCTATTTATGTTCAAGAACTTGTTTTGACTTGAATGTTTGACTTGTTTTAAGTATGTTTTATTCAATGGCGAGTTTTACTTCAAACGCACAAGACTATCCATTATAAATAGAACCAGGATGACAGTAGACTTTGCTACACATTCAGTGCTATGTAAATAACTGTATCCACTGTCCCCAAAATCCAGTGGAATTTGAACATCTGTCCATGTATTTGTGACCTATTTAGTCGCCATCGTCAAAGTAAACATCTGTACTCCCACAACAACAGCATGCAAATCCACTGTACATTCTCAGTGCCTTAAATAGACTGGAAATAAGCTCTCTGTTGGCGCCTATTAGCTGTTATTGTTTTGCTCGTGTACTATGGCTACATATGGGTAAGTTTGTGTTGTCAGCTCCTGTCTGTACTCTGTATGTTAATGTTTCACATGTGACGGTTTCCCTTCATAATCCACGTAGGCCTGTGTACAAAGTAGCACAATCTGCTTAGCACAATTTTACATCTCGCTCCCCGCACACATGTAGAAGCATTAGGCTCAATCGCTCATGTCAGCAGTGTCCAGCCGTGGATTTAAGACTGAACTAGGATGTAAAGGCGCTTTAGAAAAAAAAAATGGTACAAACACTCTGCAGCTCATGGGAGATTGTGTCATAAATATATTTACAGGTTTTGCTACAGGCCAAACATGATTCTTGAGTACACGTCTTTAATCAATTGTGTTTATATTACATTTATCATTTTTTGGCTGAAAATTAAAATAAATCTACAGCCAAATTTTGTACTGGTTGGGAATATATTACTATACGCTAAGTCTTCTTCCAGAAAACCCAACATGATTTACACAGGCTGCTGACCCTTGTGTTTGCATTATTGAGATATATTGAGTGTTGAACACATTCCACAACAAATAACTAACATTTATATCATTATATAATCATAATCATATATATGTCATCTTGACACTTTGGAACCCTTTCTACCATGAACCACTCCAGGATTAATTACGTATAACTAATAATTGCCAATAATATAAAGCAAAAGTGTGTGCATAAGTCATCTCTGCAACAGACTCATCCCATGAGAGCACAAGATGAAAGCAGGTTATGTCACGATTCATCTATTTAACATGTTTCACATTAAGAGATTGCAATTACAGTTCCTTTTTCACAAGTATATGACACAAATACCCCAAACTAGTTTGGAACAATAACTGGAATATTGTGATATTGTACTGTCAAAAACACATAATATTGTGAACTGTCACAATATATCAAATTGCAAGCTTCTTTGAAGATATTGTTTTCTTGAAGCAAAAGCTAAACATGCAGAAGTAATGAGAGATGGGAAGTAAGAAAAAAAAGAAACCAAAAAACAGATAATACATTTACTTTTGTTGTTTTGTTTTGGAGGCATGCAGAATAAGAATGACAAGCGTATCGTCTATAATTTTAGATTGTTAATAAATGACCACAAAAAGACACAGAAACCTTGTGTAATTTCCCCCAAAATCTGAAATAAAGTGATATTTCAGAACTTTTGTGGTTCATTTTATGGGCCATTCACGGTTTGTGTGACACTTGAACCTCAACCAAGACTTTTATAGGAACATTTCAGCAAATTCCTGAAACAAGAGACAATAAAAAAAACATGAGCGATTCATTTTAGTCAATATCTCCCACATCTAGAGGTCCTTGGCCATGATCCTTTGCTTCAAATCTTTGGAAGAGGATAGTAATAATTCACACCAAAGTTGTGTCAAGGCATTTTAAAAGGCAAAAAAAAAAGTTTGACTCTTCATAAAAAACTGCAACAAATATTGTACAGTGAAAATAATGTTGTGATAATATTGTATCATTAATTTACATGCAGTTTTGCCCACGGTGGTGCAATTAAGCTGATATCAGTCATGTGTTAAGTGAACTCAGTCCACTCTCCTCCTCACATCCCATAGCGCCGTATCGAGTTATTCTTCCATTGAGTGAGTCCGTCACTGTGTCAGCCTCTAAAGCCACAGGGTTTATTTTAATTAACCTCTTAGTGGCTGGTCAAAGGGGCGGGCAGTGGTTTGATGTGGGGGTTGAGATTGAAACCATATCAGAGCATGGTAGGCTGGATTGGACACATGTTGAAGGATTGCTCCCAACTTCTCCTTCTTTACTATTGATTATTTGTATTTATATGAACACATTACAAGAAGTATTTTAAAAGACTTGTTTATTGGTGCAGAGAGTGTAGCTGACATTAAAACGCTATATATTTGGGCTCATACTTGGTGCGGAAAGTTTGAGAACCACTGGCCTACAGCATTTAACACAGTGGAGTTAGTGTCACACAAACTCTGACAACTCTGACCTCTGCGGTACACAGTATACAGCTATTCATATGCATTTGGACAAAATTGAGTAAGTAAACATATGATTTTACAACATATTTTTTGCTAAATCCCTTTAAGCATTTGGAATCATTACACAAATTCTAAAAAGCTGGGAACGGGACGATACAGTTTTGTCTGGATTTCAATATAATTTTACTTTAGTTGGGCCTCAAAAGAACAAAAATAAAACAGAACATTTCAATAATAGCTTACAGCTTTAGAGTAATCTATATGAGAAATGTCAGACGTTTATAGTTTATTTGGTTTAATGATTCAAGCTAAAGCTCTGAAATTTAAATTAAAGATTAATTGTGACTCATAAGGTGCATGTGAGTATTGAACCTAAAACGTCCTAGTCGGATCAAAACACTGTTGTGCTATTCGATTCGATTTTGTTGTAATTCTTGCATCTTGCATTAATGATGACTCGAATGCAGAATTATGCATTTGGGCCTCAAAACTCCTGCCATGGACACACTAAATGGATACCTCTGGAGTATACTTCCAACAAAAATAAATAAATTGATGAGAAACATAATAAGTGACATTTTTAAAATATTTGCACTTAATGTTGGATTGTATGTGCCTCAATTTCAATAGACGTCTTGCCTTTTTGCTGTTGTTGTTCTCTCTGTGGTCCTGTTTAATATAAAATAACTGAAACTAATAATAAAAATAACAAATACATACATAAATAATCACATTTTTGATAGAAAGCCAGTTGTCTTGCAGATAAAGTTTGCACCTCAGCGTCTAATCCTAGGACACACCACTGCAGGTCTGTCTGTTAATACATTACACCTTGGTCTGAAAGCTTATTGGATCACTCTATCGGTGCTCACCTCACCCGCCTCCCCCCCCCCCCCCCTCTCCTCCTGTTTGGCCCTGTGCCTGTGTATCGCCTGGCTCCGTGCCTGCACTCTCCCCTCTCCTCCTCACTCGTCTCCCTCTCTCCTCTTCCTCCGCCCTTTGTCACCGCGTCCACCTGTTTCTAATCACTCCCCCTCTATCCCGCTCATTCATACCCCCCGCCTCCTCCCCCTCCCCCCGCCACACGCACGCACACACCTCTCGCCGCTCTCCCTCTCCCCGTGCGACTCCTCCACTGGGCTCAGGAGCAGTGAACAGGTGTTGTCTCCTTTTGATTTGGGTGCGTTCGGATTAATGCTGTCAGTTCAGCTGTTAAAACAACTGCCACCGCCAGATGCCAGTCAGTTCTGGGCTGGATCTGTCATATTCACACACACACACACTGACGCACACTCATGCACGATAACATGAGGAGGGCTCCTGGCTCATTGTAATACGACAAAGCAAATCAGCTGCTGAACGCCATGTGTGTGTTTGCGTGTGTGTGTGTGCCAGTGTGTTGTCCAGGTGTGTGTTGTTGTGGCGTTTCCAAGGATCACAGAGGCTCGGAGAAGCACGTTAAGACACGAGACGACATTTCACAACATGCCCAAAGAACTAAAACTTTACCATATGTATGTTTTATTCAGTCTCAATCTGATATGTACTTTGTCTTATTCAAAATCTTCAGTTTGTGTGAATGTTTGTGAATTATTCAAGACACAATATTGAGTATGATAGTGATTTTGGCAATTTTAGAAGCAAATGTAAGCAATTTCAATAAAATGTATTCTCTGAAAAAGTAAACTGTAAAAAAGAATGTAAAAAAGTGTATATATGTCTTTTTATGTCACTTTAACTTTAAATTATACAGAAAGTTTGATTTCATAAAGCTGGTCACAGACGTGAGACAAATAATAATCTATCAAACAATTAGAATTTTACTGTTATTTGTTCATTTTATTGTGTTTTTCTCACAGTAATTGTAATCCTAAAGTTTTATAATTTGACATTCCTAGATAGTCCAAATGTTTTCCCATCCACAGTAACTTGTACCCCCAATAAGCATCACATTCAATTCAATTATGAGGTGATGGGACAGAATGTTTTGAACAGAACCAATCACATGGCAGTCATGTGGATAATGTGATGTTTACAGGGGTCCGTTACAGCTTTGATGATATGACACATAGTAAGTCAGAAATGATAAATTGTCTTCAGTGACGCAATGCTTTCTGAACCGATCCCTGCACAAGTTTGACATAACATCACACTCGTTTAAATCCTGTATGCCATTCACACATCAATAATCACATACTCGGGGGGCACTGCATGTCTTGCCCAAGGCTGCTACTTATGCATATTGATAGTAGGGCCAAATCACATTTAAAAACAAGCCGTTGCAATTTGGTCTTCCTATCCTATATCATCGCTTCATGAAGGACCTGCATGGCCCAGTATCATACTGACTTGACTGCATGAGTTTGTTCCATTTGTCAAAGCGGGATAATATGAGTCATGTTCAGCTGCCAATATTTTTACATTAAAAAAGTATTATAGTGCACAGATTTAATTTAGCTGTATACCTTATTTGACCTGTGTTTACTCTGAAAGACCCTAACAATGCCTTGGTGATCACATGACTCCTCCTGTCCTCGTTTATCACTTTCTTCAGTGCAAACATCAAAAACTATCAATATCTTTGATCATTTGTGTGTAAGTGGTGTGTAATAGGTGTATTTAAATGTACACGGAGCGTCCTGTCTGTGTCCATTGTATTGTTATCGTCTGACCAGTATCTTCTTTTGATTTCGGACATCTGACATAACTGTCCATCTTTCCCTTTTGGCTGCTTTTAGATCTATCGCTCCCGTTCACGCTTTCAAAGTAGCTTCTACTGATTTGTTTGCAAGCTTTGCTCTACAGTCTTGTGACGCTATAGTTTTACAAATATGTCTATGCTAAAGACACATGGTTACTTCATTGCTGGGTCACATTGACTTTTCTGACACTGTTTGGAACAAATCGTACATAAACGAAATACTCAAGTCAATGGTTACGGTGTCTTCACAGACATTTTTTGGCTTGCTTCGCCTCAAAATCACTCCCTTCTTGTCTGTTTTGTTGGTTTATTTAATTACACTAATGTGGTTATGGCAAAGGTTATCATGCGCCGCTCGCATTCTCCAGCCGCTCCCCCGATATTGTAAATGCGTTTAGGACAATTAGCCCACTCAAAGAAACATGGATGTCTTTTCTGGGAAACATAAAATTGAAGCGGGATCTTGAGGTTTTCTGACTAACAGTAATAATGCAATGCAAGCGGTTATCAACTAATATTTAACAATCAATTAGATCATATCATAAGTCTGTATATCTCGCTGTTTGTGTAAGATATGGTTGATTCAATTAAAGGTATTGATCTAATCAAAGAAGAAACCACAATTTGATAAAGACTCTAATTTGTTATATTAATAAAATACAGTTTGTGTTAAGGTTTTTGAGCTGGTACTGCTGCCAATAAGTTGGTCAAATTGGCTCAATTGGCCCAGTTTCGAGCTGTTTGCAGTTGGCAAAGACAGGAGGCTCCTCTCACTCCTGGATTAGGTGACAAATGTGCCCAAGATCCAGATTTAACTTGGAAAAATGAACATATTAACGTGTTGTCCCAAAGCAGTGCCTATGTTTAGACAGTTAGTGTATTTGTGCATGAGCAGAAATGCAGCCGCAGATGCTGCAGATGCAGTGCTGCCAATTTAGAACATTTCATGCTTAAAACACCACTGTAGCAACTTTTATCATGAAACAAAATGATTAATAGTGTACAGTATACAGCGATAATTACTGGGTGCACAGTTGAAACCACTAAATTCAAATTTGTTGTCAATTTTGATTATACAGAAAGATTAATAATAATACACATACAACACATTGCAAACTGAAACAGGTTTACTTTACAGTTTAAACAATCACATGGTTCTGTGTGTACTTTGGAAGTATTTTCATTCCCAATCACTGCTATTACTCTGTATTGCTTTTTAATCCCTAGCACGTGTGTAATTATGTGCCGTCCAAATAGAAGATCAAATGTTTTGTCAGATGACCACATGATCCAAAAGCAACTTGTAGCTTTAATTTTCGAGACAAGCCAACTCTCATTTACTAGTCAGACCACTTTTACTTCAAACTGGTGTGAAGTTGCCAGGAAAACTAGCAGTAAGAAGTGATTTACAGGCACAGACGAAGACAACAGCAGCAGCAGCAGCAGCAGCAGAAGAAGTGACTAAGAGTTGCTCAGATGCACCGGCGCTCTCTCTCCCTCTCTTTCTCACACTTACACACATGGTAGTCAGCAGAGCATTCCAGCGCTGTTTGGGCTGTTGTTACCAGTGGTCTAATGGTTCTCACATGTCTGTCGCCCGATCTTTGAGCAGACACAGGACAATGTAGGCTATTCTTAAGGCCTCACAACCCTCGATGTCTGGGGTCGATCCTCGCACAGATGAGACAAGCGTTCACACGGACAGGGGAGACAGACTTGAAGAACTGTCTGACCTGTCGCCGTTTGAATCTGCGCTTTGACAGGTGAAGAGAGGATTTGCAAAAGGGTGAAACAAAAGCAAGTCCCTGTGACATTAAAGACATTCACTACATTTATATGCACGCAGGAAAACCAGATAAGTGGCCTGGTCCAATTTAAACCGATTTTTTGGTGCATGTAAACTAGGATTGAGGCATCTCGATTTGACTCGCAAAGATCCCAATAACGTATCTGGAGAAGTACGAGTCTGCGTGAAACAGTGCACTCCGATCACTCTAGAAGACAAGACAATAATATTAGACATGTGTTAGAATGTGCACTCACTCATTGTAGATCAGAAGACACTGATAAACGACGTCCTTCCACCACAGACTCAAGCACATGTTGTTTTGTTTTGCTCCACTGCATTAAAAAGTAAGTGAAAAGGGTTAGGGTTAAGTTAGGCTAAGTCCCTAGCATGTATGAAACAAAATGCCGCTTATCTACGTAAATGTATTGTTTTATTAGCAATTAAAGCTAACGTTTTGCTAAATTATAATCCCTAAACGTCCCTCAGCAGCCACTCGCACCTCTTTTCCCTGCATGTAGACTGGAGCATTAGTGGTCTGACAGGTTTTGGCTTCAGTTGTTTAGAGTACTTCGAGTTCTAAACACAGGGATGAAGACATTTGCATCATGGTACACTTCTCTAAATCTCATTCTACATCAGTTTTAAAGTCAAGCGTTAGAGTTTGGGGTTAAGTTTCATGCAAGAGTTTGAACCACTTTTGAGCAAGAAGATCAGTGCGAGTTCATCAATGTCATGAAGTAAAATATAAAATACGTAAAAGTCCGACCATTCTTCCTTCTAAGTGTTTTCAGTTACGTCCTGAATGCACAGATTTAGTAGTAAAAGCTAATTATGCAAATGACATAAGCTCTCAGACAGGAAAGGCTGAGACAAACGTGTGTGTGTGTGTGTGTGTGTGTGTGTGTACTTGTGTTGTCGCTTGTCATCTTGAGTCTACATTAACTCGTATAGGCGTGTCCCTCCTCCACCGTCCGGCAAAGTACAGCGCCGTAGAGCCAAGCCAACTGTCAATCACGGAGCAGCACACAGCCAAAAGCATGATAGCATTAGGAACAACAGGCTCTGCCCATCATTCATACAGACACTTAAGTCATGTTTCTGTAAAGTATAAAGCTAATGAGAAGTGAATTCAAATGTCAGACACAAAGTGGCTTAGTATTACGTAGGATACTTAGGGCTGAGCGATATTGACAAATGTGAAAATGTCAATATGCAGATGATATTTTAACAAAGCAGCAGGAACGTGCAAAAAAGTGGCTGTAAATGTCTTGTTTGAGGTTCACACTGAGCACAAAACGTCACT
The DNA here is from genome assembly GCA_019453435.1 of Rhinogobius similis. Lineage (NCBI taxonomy): Eukaryota > Metazoa > Chordata > Actinopteri > Gobiiformes > Gobiidae > Rhinogobius > Rhinogobius similis. Next base: position 17,176,681 of record CM033619.1, read on the forward strand.
GGAACATAACAGTAACCTGAAAAGGGCAGAAATACAACTTTAGAACCTTTTTTGGAAGATTATACAGTCATGTTTAATGTCTCTAATTATAAACTATACTCGATATTCTAATTTTGCATACCTCAATATTATCCACATTTCTATATATTTCTCACTTTTAAGGATACTTATGTTGATGTAGAAACTATAGCTTTGTCCTTGTGAAACTTTTTCTATAACAACCTGGTTTAGAGTCCTTGGTATTCCAGTTTTCCAGAGAAACACAATTTAGAGAAAATCATCAGCAGAAAGTTAAGAGGCATTAGGCGATCCTCCAGGTAGGTTGTTAAGATCTAGAGATGCCCACTGCTCCTGACAGGTTGCCTCAGTGACTCGATGGGTCAAATACAGAGAATGAATTTCCCTCAAAGGATAACCTTACATCCATGACACTAAAAGACACACAGTGTTGTCAATCAAAAAGCATTAAATCTGTTATTGACTACTGAGGATATCACATCAACACATCTCACTTGCTCAGATCTTGCGACTGGAAACCTGTTCACCAGGATTCCCGGTATTCCCGTTTTTCCAAGGGCACATGCAGCCCTTGTTTACACACGTACAGAGAGGTTAGAGTCACAGCCCGGCCTTCTTTGAACGGACTCCCAACATGCAAAGCAGCATTAGGGTGTCAAGACTGCTCTGTCTGTGTGTCTCTGTCATCGCTTTGACAGGCAGACGAAAAATGTCACGACTCGGAGGAGCAAACGGGAACGCGCGTCTCTTTCCTCCCTCGCTGCCGTTAATGCGTGAGTACCATTCCCCCCCACACACCCACCCCTCCCTCCTCCACACAGCGGCAGGCCCAATCCACAATGTCTTCTTTTGTTGTCACGTTAAAGTGATGCAATAAGGCTGCGCACTGACAAGGACGGGCCCGAGGCGGTGTGAGTGGAGACGAGAGCGCACTGAAGAGGGGCTATTGCCACAAGACAGATTGCAAGTGTCATTTTCCATTACAACAGCAGCAGCAGTGGTAGACACACACACACACACAAACGCACACATGTCTTGGCCTACTTTAACAGGATGCTTCTGATGGGCAGTGTGCATTAACAGACAGGACACTATTTAACTGACAAGACACTATATTTAATCATTTTGGTGATGAGTGGAGTTTGGTTCTAAGTTTGTCAAAGTATGGAAGACATTTGCTTGATACAAGAGTTGTCAAATGTTTTCCATACTGCGACTTTATGGCAGGAGTATTCAATAAAATCGTCATACTTTTCGGAGGGCCATAGCTTCTGGTCTGGACAATGTGGCATCACTTTTGACACAGTTTCTAACACACAAAACAAATAAAACGAAACAGATTGAGACAGGCCAAAGCAGATTGATGTGAAAAATAAAATACACAAGGCTTAAAGTTAGGTTAAGGTACACTTTATTGTCCCTATTTGACCCAACATTGCCATTTTGAATTAAACAAAGATTGGACTTGAATCAACTGGATCTGAACCAAGGCTATCTTATAATTAAACTAGGACTAAACCAGGACAACTAATCCAGAATTAAACAAGGTCAAAACCGAGACAAAACCAGGTCTAAAGCAGAATTAATCTAGGACTAAACCAGGACTAAACTAGTGAGACTTTTGAGTTTTGACTTGCTGTTGTCGCTTATGATTGAATACAAGCAGACAAGATGCAGCATTATTTTTATTGATTCTGTACCATATGTACCACTCACAGATGAAGTGTCTTGCCCAAGGACAATAGTATAATATGATCAAAACACATGAAAAGTTAATTAGCAAAAACAGATATATGTGTTTTCAAAGTGTTTCACAAAGTTGTAGTTTTTATATAATTGCATCTTTTACACATATTATTCATAACAGTATAGTTGAGATTTGCTCAAGAAGGGATGGAACGATATTTTTATTGCACTGAAATAGATGTAACTTTTTGAAAACACTGCTAGACAAAGAGCAAATTGTAAGGCCTTCCTTTTCTTCAAATGGCACTTCTCAGTTTTGCTAAATCAACTCTTCACATTCATCCACTGTGAAGGCTGGTGAATTGTCTTTAACGCTACAATAGTATAAACTGGTCTGAGCTTGAACGTGGGCGAGCGCTGTAAACCAGAGCCACTGCTGCTAGTTTGATTTAGCTTTGCTGGTTGGGTTATTGAAACAAATTTCCTCAAGTAATGATGACGTGTTTTCAATCTGGCAGTCATCGTTACTTGTCAGCCCAGATTATCTATTCAATAAACTCCCAGGAGCCTGTGTTTGTTAACCAGGCAATTAGCAGCAGGTATTCAGCGGTTATCAGCTCCACAGGTGACACCCGCGGTCCTCCACCTGTAAAGTACGAGGCCGTAAAATGAAAATGGGATCCGCGCTTAGTCCCTTAGCTTGTCCCTAATAAGGTGGCATTGCATTGGCTATCAAGGGCCGAGGCGAATTAACCCACAGTGAATTCAAATGTCGAGATGCTATCAAAGAGCATTTAATGATAATGGAGGTCACAGAGGCAATTGGGGGGAATGTTTCTGTGTGTGTGAAAAGAACATTCTCTGTCTCAAGAAACGGTTAAGATAGCATCGCTAATTTCTGGACGCACAAAAACAACACGCAGAGGGGGAAGCCGGGGGGAAAAGGCAACAACAAGGAAAGTTTGTGCGCGACTTTTCTCGAATGTGTCTCCAGATTTTGCCCTTCATCGTTCTTTCACAATGTCGCGCCCTCTCCGCTGCTATTTCTGACTGCCAGTGCGCGGATCTGGCTCGGCGAGATTTCATGCCAGTGTAAAAATTGGCTGAGGGTTTGGTTCAAATCAAATTGGACATAAGCACCCACAACACCATCTGTTAGGCAAAGGCAGCGGAGTGAAGGGCAGAACTCTGTATATTCAGATAAATGGATTTTCAATTTATTAAACTGTTGACTGACACCCCTGATAAATATTCGCTTTATGTGCGCTGGCCTATTCTTAGACTCTCTCATTTAATACAAACATGTTGCTATACATTCATACAACACCTAATATTAGATGGAAAAACTGCCCCACTGCATCTGTTGTTTTGCTTGGTCTTCAAATCCTCTTTCAGTCTTGTCACTTATTTACAGAGAGACTGGGAAAAAAGCTTGTTTGTCTCTTTTTCAGCTTATCTTTATTCGAATAGTCAAAAATAAATCTCCCCACTTGGTCTTTAAGTGTTTTGGCAAGTGATATTTAGTGTGCCTGTGTGTGCCGTGTGCCGGAGCAGGTGTGTCACCCTAAAATGTGTTTAGCGGCACGGCTGTGATTGTCACAGTACTTTAGGGGAGGACCATATGTCCCCTGTCGAGACACCCAAAAACTTCACTAACTTTGAAAGGTGAGTGCTAACTCTCAGAAGCATATCTTTAATGACTGACTGCTTGCCAAATACTTTGATGCTACAAGCCGTTGGTGCCCAAACTTATTTTCTGTGGAGAGAAGCTTAAATGTGGGCCACGGTCCAGAAGCTTGTACATGTATAATTTAATTTAAATGCAAAATGTCAGTGGGGCTTTGTGTCCCAATATGCATTATAATAATACACTTGGCTAACGTAAAGATGCAGTTCTTCAGTGATCTTGTGCTATTGTTGGTTCTGATGTAAAAACATGGATACATAGAATAATCAAAAACTTAACGTTTCAAACACTGTTCCCCAGACTTCACACTTAAATATCTGAATTGCTTGATCAAAGGTCAAAGCCTGATTTACTCAGCATAACACAAATTCACAACTTACTCATTATATATATTGTATACTTTTTGAAACAGTGTACATACTTCCTGATGGACCAGTGTCTATAGGCGTCTTAATTGACTTCCCTTTGCCAAGTGAACAGGGCTTTATTAATAAGTAAAGTTGGATGAGGCTTTGAGTGACAGTCTGCAGTGGTCCTCTGCTTCACAGGGAGACCCGAGAGGGGCTCTGAGACACCGGAGCTTTGGGAAAGGGGCGCAGATATTAAGGCAGGAGGACCAGGACAAGGCGGAGGACAGGGATTAGTGTTTACACCGAGGCCACAGCAGCACCGTTGCCAAGAGCTGTTCTCCCGACAACAAGGCAGTAATTGGTACTTTTAGCGGCTAACCTTGTGGAGGTGGTGGTGTGAGGTGGGCTTGGACAAAAAGCTTTTTGATACATCTCCCTCGCTATCTACAAGATGCCTCTGAAGCCGCACAACGCTGCCCTGTTTTTATTTATTTATTTATTTTCCTTTTTTTGACAAGAGGCTGTGCGTAATATTGGCACAGTCGCTCGATTCGCTTTGGACCGTCTTAAAAAGGAATCAATGAAAATGTGTCCAGACACATGGCCCAGCTCAACCAGACATGAATTGATCATCAAAATATCAACATCATCATTTGGTAATGGAGTATGTTGGCCCTGGTGATGCGGGGGGAGTCATCTCTGGTATCAGGAGAGGGCTAAATAAGTGAGCACTTGTTTTCCAAATGCGCCTTTTTTGAACTGGACTTTGAACATGGAAGACACGGCTCATTAATGTGTCATTTAAAACAGAATACCTCAGATTAATTCAATAATACGCCACCTTTATTATGAATGCACTTTTTCTACTGCTAATATCTGCTGTAGATTTAGACACTACTTTGTTTAAGACAAGACCCTACAAGCAAAACTATTTCATTTTTGGTCAGTTTGCAACATTGTCCAATCTGCTTCTAAAGATGTTTTATTAGTTCATCTCATCCATAGATTTATATGTGACATTGTGACTTCAAGGGCCATATTCTCTAAATTCATTTTTCTGACGTTGGGAGATAAAGATCAGCCCTTTAAGTAGCACCTGCACACACCAGACTTTACAATTTTGACAGAATGTACGGAAGGTTTTGCTCATATGTAATTCTAAACCTTTAAGGATTATGTGAAAATATAATTGTCATTACATTTTATTGTCAAATCTAGTTTCATATACTAAATGTAATATCCCAAATTCCCTTTTTACATTTTGTTGTATCTAATATGTTACAAAACATTTTAAATAAACTGTCAATAAACTACACAAACTCTCAATCTAAGAGATCTCAACTCAAGATTTTTCCCTATTCACCTGCAGTGTCACCTTAGATCATAATGGAATGTTGTTTGGAGATTAGTGCATACATTTAAAATCTAATATCTAAAAGTCTTTTCATATTCCATTCAACTCATCTCCTCTTTGACATTTTCTTTGGTCACACAATTGCTCCGAACAACTCCATTCTCACATCAGATTCACATGAGTCGTACAGATGTATTTATAGAAGCCTCGATAACAGTTTTCTTGAGATTATTTATCAGAAATGCTGAAGTGGCATCTGTCCGTGTCCAGGTTAAATGTGATTAAGATAACTGTATTAGTCCTTACGTGATAGATTTAATCCTAGCGTGAGATGATCTAATCGTATATTCTCCGATCACATGTAAACTGTGTGAAAGTGGGTGACTGCTGACACTAGCTAGCTACAATTCTTTGCAACGTTTCTGCAAAACGAAGTCATATTTTTAAATTGGTCACGAATCTGGTTTTCGAAACAATATAGCTTGTTATAAAGTTTGACATTTGAGCCTTTGCATCGACGCGCAGTAACTCTGAATAACACCACAACTCCATGTTTTCTTGCCGCATGTAACAACACTTTGCCTTCTCATAACGCATGTACGGAAACTGATCTGTGGACGGGGGCAAGTGCTCACTCAGGACAAGGGTGTAATATCTACTTCCCATATGGTTTCGAGTGGATACGTTGGTCCGTTAAAGAGAATAGAAAGAGGATCGCCGGAGGAAGAACGGAGGTAGTCACTGCTGGATGGTCCCAGTGGTTGCCAAAACTCCAGTCAATGTGGAGCCTGTTTTTGGGGGATACGAGGTCCCGAGCCAGGGCCCTTTTCCTGTGGGCCGTCCCGCTCCACCCTCCCTCCCTCCCCGGCTGAACTCGACTGGGCTTGGCGCTGGCACAGAGGCCCCTTTGTTGAGTACCCAAGGGCCCAAACTCTCTTTCCACAGAAGGCCCCCTCCCTCCTCCATCTCGCTCTCTCTCCCTTACTGTGTTCTTCTAAAGGTCTGCAGGCTTCACAAATATGAGATAATAGGAAAAATAGAGCTGGCCACTTGCGGTGAGTCAGGGCAAAACGCTGGAGTGAAAAATAGAAAGTGAGTGAGAGAATGGGGCAGAGGGGAGGGGATTATTGGGGAAGACTGCTGACTTGGGTTCTGAGGTAAAGTCGTAGTAATAACTCAAATTCAACTGTCATTCCCTTTAATATATCGTATCGGACTTTAAAACCAAAACACAACCAAATATGAAACTGTTTTGTTCCACGCGCTGTGCCAGAATGGAATCAACTACTGACTGCCATAGTTCTAAGCCTGACTTTGAACAGTTTCTCTCGTCAGCTTGATTTGGAGTTGGATTAGAACAACTTAATATTACTTTAATTGTTGTTTACTACTGGTTTCAATATTTTGGAAATGGATGGATAGACTTGTTTAACAAACTAAAATGTATGATGACGTTGACTTTATATTTAGAAATGTGTGTCTTATCCTGAATAAACTGTTACAAGTCACAATAAATACTGTAAACTGACTCATCGTTCAATATATGATAGAAATAACAAAAAATTTAGTTCTCAATATTTATCGTCAATACATATGGTCTTTCTTTGGATTTGTGAGGATTCTTTTGTGTAGTGCAATACAATTTAAGCTGTTAGTGTGTCACGATACTAACATTTCAAACTCGATTTGATACTGATTTCAGCGTAAGGATAGTTACAAATGCTCTTTATAATGTCAAGGTTTTAGACAGCAGACTGACATTTTCAACACTAAAGGATATTATTAAACCCTGTGGTCTTACAATTTCTGATAAAGCTCGAGACCGTTCTAAAACTGTTCAGGAAAGGTCACATTTTGTCCTGTAAAAGAGAGTATTTTTCTAGCATCCATAGTTGCTCAAATGAGTATTTAGATTAGTATCTGATTTTTGATACTTTTGACAACCCTATGAGCTGTATAAAGTCATAAAGTAATGTCTTTGACTAATTATCTAAACTGACAACTTCTCAAACGTCCAATTATTACTGCTCAAATTTTTGGGGGGAGAATAATGCTCTAGAGTTACTGTGTGACTGGGATAAAGTAGTTTCAGTATTGTCAAGATATTTTCTGTAGCAATATGTCGCACTGCAAACTGTATTTTTGAGACAGGCCTGTAATGTACGAAGTTGTTTTTATCCTTTTACCCGAATTCCTCTTTTAAATTATCGTATTTGGTGACTATACTGTGCACTTGACAATACTCTTACTTGAGTAGATTTTTGGCCCCTCCACCTTCTCCCCCTGGCTCTCCTCCACACTGGGACTGTGCTGTTTGTGTGTGCGGGGCCCGGCAGGTGGACATGGTTGTTTTGGCTCCTGTGCAGGGCAGCAGCTTGACTCCTTTTGAGCCAATGATCCAAAATAATAGGCGATGAATCCAGAGTCATTGTGCGCACGTCCCCCACTTGGATTTTCCCAGAATTCTCCTCTGAGGTCAGGGATCACAATCACAACGTCACGCGCAGTTCCCTTTGTGTTTCAGACTAGGAATAACCTCAGCTGGTGAATGATGTGGGTATATGGGTTGTGGATGACATCATCGTGGAAATAAGGTCACGATACAGTTCGGAGTGCGATGTATTGATAGAGAACATCATGATAATACTGAAACTACTTTACCCCTCTGACATACTAAGACAAAAGCATCATTATCCCAGTAAACCCTTTTCTAAATGTAGTGTTGTTTAAAAAAATTGAGCAGAACAATGAAACAGTTGAGAAATAGCTACAAGATTGATCGAAATCGCAATTTGAATTGTCACAATAAGCAAATCGCAAAGACTGAAATTATTTATATCATACAACTGCCTTAGAAAACCACAAAGAATCTTGTTTTTTAATTTTTCCATGTTCTCAATGTTTCAATGTAAGTGCTGCGTGTATCTAAGGGTGTTAATGTACATCTGTTATTTTACATTTAAATGTATGGTGAAAGTTAACTATAACAGCTTACTTGTAATCTTGGCATAATACTCAGCGTTTTGATTTGCTAATTGACAAGTTTTAAAAATAATCTCGACTCTTGTTGGACGTAATTGCTGCGGTCTCCACCTGCACCAAACCCATTACAATGTCTGTCGTTTCTTGTACTTTTTGAACCCTCGCTTGCAACACCCCGCCCTTAAACTATGCAACCCACACCCAATGTGGGCTACAGGCTCCACCCTTTTAGCTCACAATATCCACTTTGACACCAGTTTCATACGAGCACAAAGTTCAGTGGAAAGTTGAGGTGCAGTTTTTCTGTTATTATGTTTTTTTTTTTAACTTTAATTAACAAGAGGGCAACATGTGCCAGCCTTGTTCTAGTTCAACATTGGGGGAAAAAAAAAGATAATTAGCTTCAATCTAATATGCCATTTCCTGAATTTGAAAAGGAAAGACTATTTGTCATGGGAAAGTTTGGTTGAAGTCGGGGCGTTCACGTTAATGTTCTCTTTTTAATTCTGAACTGACATGAATTGGAATCAACAGTGTATTAAACATGCCTGAAGTATAGGCTTGACTTTTCCCAACAACTTTCCAAAATGAGTTCAAAAATAGCACAGAGGACAATAGATGGTGATGCAAGCAAAGTGAAACTACTGTTCATGTGCATGAGGTCAGCACGGATATGTCATGTCAATGGGGTGGTCTACAGTTCTAGTCATAATGTCATAATTCACAGTTCTTGTCCAAACAGTCAAATCTGTCTTTCACTGTGTCTAATATACCTCCAGATTCAGGCTTAACGGATGAAACAGTAACAGTACACGTGTTACAATTGACTTTTTTGGAGTGTGAATTCAGTTTTGTTACATAAAGAAGCAAAAAATACAGTATAAAGTACAAGTAGCAAATAAAAAAAATGACTTAAGTAAAAGTACTTATTTAAAAATGTATTTTAAGAGTAAAAAGTTGTGACTCTGATAAAGAATTTACCTGATCTTTTCAAATAATTTCTTACATTTTCTTAAACTTTAAGTGTATCTTCTGTTTGCTCAATGCTCGGGCTTGAACTCAAAAGGACATTTAGGCAGAATGTCATCATGACCATGCTAAAATAATCTCTTTCTACTTTCTACTTTTCAATCCAATTAAAAAAATGTAATGGAGTAGAAAGTACAAACTCCTGATCTCAGTTCTAGTATAGTAAAAGTAAAAAGTGTCCGATATAAAATGCACTTAAGTAAAGTACAGATAAACTTAAGTACAGTACTTTCACTTTTGTACTTTGTTCCTTTAATCATGACCATGGATTGATCTTGTCGTCTTTAGTTGTATCTTGTTGTTGGCGCAGCAGTGTGTCTTCGTTGCTCATGGTATACAGCACATCAATCAACTTCCTACTAAAAGCCATAGCTGCTCTTCTCCTCAGCCTCTCCTGCCATTTCCTCCCTTTTTGCCATAGGCTGCACAATGAAAAGAGGCTCTTGGCTTTTTATTAATAGTTAAAGTGGCCCGGGTCTGTCACTGGGGACAATGGCTGCAGCCCTGTTAATAAATAAAAATAATAACTAGGAGATGGAGACAGAGAGGCCGTGTGCTGCCGAGAGAACAGGCGACAGTGCCATTTGTTGTTCCCTCTCACTTGTCAAAGCTCTTTGGCTTAAAAGCCTCTGTCATTGTTGTGGCAGTAAGGGGGCTGGAGGGGGGCGAGCGAGAGACAGTGGAGGAGTGGGGGGGGGGAGAGTGAGCCAGGGGCTAATAGCACCTGTTGGGCTGATGCGAGGACAGCTGTCGGAGCAGAAATACACAAGACTTTTACTGTGTGCGCGGACGTACTTCCTTCCTTGTCTTATCATGGCAGGTTTCAGAGTGACCTGTGAAGTCTTCAGAAACGGAGCATGTAGTTAGTCTGGTCAGGGTTAGCAAACAAAATATTGGGATTGTGGAGGGGATTTTGGAGGTTAAAATCGGCATGAACAAATTTGAACAAGGAATACGGGTTTGTTGAAAAATTGAGTTACCAAATTAACCAACGCAGGGAATCTTTTAAATGTGCACTTTGTGGCTTTTCTGTTTGATGATCCACAACCTGCATGCTTGTCTCCATGGATATGTAGTTGTTTTGCATGGAATGTCCCATACTAATGCATTAAACTTCAAACTCACTTTATTTAAATATCACATTATAGAACCAGAATAGTGATTATGATTAGATTTGCAATTTTGGTTCTAATATTTGTATTCTATTCAAGGTTCAAATTATGTATATCAGAATATGTGTGTATCGATCTAAACGACAGAGCTTGAACTTTTTATGCTCAATAAGGGTAGGGAATGCTACTTTAAAATTTTGAAATTTTCTGATTGCATCCATTCAAATTGCAATTTCATTAGTCTTGCAGTCCTAATACTTATTTCAGTCATTTATCAACTTGTTGTCTTGTTTAAAATGGTTATTTTTTTCTTGTGAAGCCATAAATTAACGTAAGTATATCCTTGAAAACAATAAGACGACGCCACCAGGCCAGGTCAGATCTGTGGAACCGCTTACACAAAGAATGCAATACTTTCAGTGTTTTTTGAGAAATAAAAACACCAGAAATTCAGTTTGACTCTACACCGTGAAGCATTGCAACATAATCTCTAGACGCAAACAGATGGCGGACCGCTCGCTAGAAAAGTTGCAGAGTGCCCCTTTATGCCATTATTTTTGACTTCATTTGAGTCGTGCTGTTTACTGTTCCTTTTGCCTATTTCCCCAAGGCTGCAGCTGGGGCTTTGACAGATAGCAGCAGGACACATCAGGGACACAGTGGTCCAACTTGGTCTCTGACAATCTCCATGAGTGACAGCACTAAAACCCAAGGACAGACCTGCCACAGTCCAAGGACGCTTCCAAGGGCCAAGAGCACCATCTGAGCCCCAAGAATACAAGATGGACAGAGTGGACCGCATAGCTCCATACTTGTCCATTGTGATCAGTAAATAGCTGAGTGCTGCGGTCAGTGAGATGTTTGATTCTCTGGGGAACGCTGTGGCACTCACTGTATGTTCTGTCTGCGCTTCTGTGAGTGAGGGACTGTATGTAGGACAAGATGTGTCGCATGCTTGCTCCTTGTGCGCGATCACGAGTCTTCATTCCTGATAATCTCCAGGTGGTTCCATGTTTCAATCAATGTCATACAGAAAAGGACAGATGACACATACCTTCATGTATAGAATCATTTAGCTTTGGTCTGGAAATACACAAACAACAAGTATATACTGCACAAAGCCTTGCTTTGTGTGTTCAGCAACAATTGATTGACGTGACATATGTACGTTATTGTAGAATATGCTTCAATGGATGATTCAGTCCAGAGGCTAGATATACATTTTTGATGTGTGTATGTTTTGCATGGGAGTCAATAGTTATAAATAAAAAATACAATATAGTGACATGAGTAATAAAGTCACACTAAAGGAGATGTATTATGCGTAATCAGCTTTTAAGAGCCTTTAACAGTGTTGTAGTTACAAACTCAAAGTTGTGTTCTGAATGACTCATGCGTGTTTGATCTTTATCTTAAAATTCTCCTGCGATCAAGACGCCGATGCTCTGAATATTCTCACTCTCCCCAACTCTCCCTTTGTTCTTTGATTTTTTTTTTTCCTTAAAGAATAATACTCAATTTAGCAGTGATGTGCAGCTGTTTGTTTTATTCAGTTGTGTTCAATTTCAAGTTCAATTTTAAAATTCCAAAATATAAAATAACAATGTACACTTGTAATAGATAACTATATAGCGCAAAAGAACCATAATATGTCATCTTTCACCTGGCATCGTCATGGTTACCTGTTCTACAGCCATAGTCAGTCTTTGTTGTTTTGGATTGAACATTAACTTTATGACAACCCCTGAAACCTTCTCTTCGATTAACTTCACCGTAAAAACGTATGTAAATGTGAAGGTCTAATATGGGACTGATGTTGAATTCACGGAGCTACAGTGCGCACATGTGTAATTTAGCAGAGAAAAATGCTAATCTCTTTCACTGGACTTGTCCTCTATAGAAAGTATTAGTGTTTGTGTACATGGCTGTCACATACCACCCAGATTAAGACGTTTTTCCCTCTTAAATCGCTCGTGTCATTTAAGTTTATGCGAACAAAATAATCCGGCGACAAACCCAACTTTTCAGCCGTCGTCAGCAGTTGCCAGTGGTTCTGCATCTGTGGGCTGTTATGTGTAAGCACAGAGAGGAGACGTTTAAAGGCAGTGTGTTTGCGCTGGATGATAGGGTTAATCTGTCTCCACTTGAAGAGTAAAACCTCCTCTTTACCAAAGGCTTGTCTCTCACTGCAGATGGCACCAGTAAATAGAGCTGTACTTCACACTTCTCTGTTTCCTCGTCCTCATGCTCACTGCCTTTTGTCCACATCCACATGTCCAGGGTGTCTTTGTTGTTTTCTTGCACAATTAGTTCATTTTATAACCAAAAGAAAGTTTGTTGTGTTAAAAAAAGCAACTCAAATACTAATGTTGTGTGCGCTTATGGCTATGATTATTAGGTTGTAGATTTTGAGCACTTTAAAATCCAAATAGGTTTAATATTTTTGGATTTAATAGACATATATAGACCAGTTATTGCTACATACCTTTATCTATGCAATTTAGAAGCCATGGCATAGTAGTCATGGGCAGATTTATACCAAAAATCAATATATCAATACTCACACAGGTAAAGAAAAGTATAAATACTCATGCAAAAATATGAATACATAAAATTTCACCAAAATGGACATTATAAAAGATTTTTTTATTACTTGTTCAATACATATTTTAGGTTTTCTGTACATATATTTCATTTTTTAGATCAGTCCAAGCTGTGGCAGAGAGAACATAATGATAGCCAAGTTAAAATTCTTCATAGTAGAGGAGTTTTAATGCATTTGAACACAAAACTCACTCGTATCGATATTGGATTGATTGATGGGTTGATTATAACCTGTTTTTGAATACACATTTGAACAAATCTTAAAACAAACCAAACACTTAACAGACAGAGGCAGACATAATGATTCCATATTGCCGGTATAAGCTCAAATCTCTGTATAATCTCATCTAATGTTCCAAATCACCACTATTTTCACTAAAAACATCCTGTAATTTCCATCCACTGTTATCATCCGTGTCTCTTCAATCACAATATTTTCCGTTTGCTGAACTGTGTGTCTCTGAGTGGCCACATCTCTCGCCCGCTCGCCGCATGAGTCCGCTCTCTCCGGTGACATTTCCTCTCCCCGCTGTGCCCTGGACGTGTGTGTGTGAATCTGGCGAGTCCCCGGTTCAGCGCGGCGGCGGCGGCGGTGGCGGTGTAATTAGTGAGTGTCCGCTGGTGTGTGCGGCTGCAGTGGAGGAGAACAGAGTGTGTTGGAAACAAAGCCCTGGCTGATAATGTGTCCATTGTGGTGGGTGCATTAAGGGCCTCTTTGTCTCAGAACACACAGGGCTAATGATTCAGGAGCAGCAGGTGAGGGCCGTCTCTCCCTCTCTGTCGCCCATTCGCTCGTCCGTCCGCTGCCTTGTTTTGTTCTTCACGTTTGCGGCCGCTGCTCTCTCTCCTGCTGATGTGCCCATTAGACTGAGCTGCTGCTGCCTTTATTACGGCAAATGGACTTTAAATGAGCTTTATTGTCACGTTGGCCAGTCATCTGAATCCCGTTCTCTCTCTCTGTCTCTCACACAGAGCCCCCCAGCATCGAGAGGCTGCTGTCTAAAGATTGGAAGGACAAACTTCTGGCCATGGGCTCAGGGCACATCGGAGAAATCAAAGGTACGGACTTCTGCTCCAGTTGCCTCTAAGTGGTTAAGGAGTTGTATTATAAAACATTGCGTCAGTGATCGAGAAAAAAGGCATCATATAGATATTAAACCTCTCACACATCTGTCCATCAAGACGGAGAGTGAATGTGACACAAAACACCAAATCAACAGCATTTCCACATTTTATATTGACAGAAAAACAAATGTGGGCAACTTTCATATGGGGTGAAACATGTCGATTATTTAGATAGCAACTAATCAACTCATTTAGTAATCCAATAATTGTTATCTGCACTATAAATTGATTGAAAAGAAGGTTTTTGACCAAGTGGGGGGATCACAATCAAATAGAAATTGCAGTTTTCATGGAGGCAATGGTCAAATCGCAAAAGCTGCAGTTTTTAAATTGCCATAATTTACTCCACAAACAACTAAATATCCTGGTTTATTCTGAAGTACATCAGTCAGGATGTCAGTTTTTACGTCAGTTTTTAATGTCGGCTTTGAATGAGTGAATAAATGAACGCTGTGCTCTTTGGACTTATTGGACTGTTTTTTTTTTGGTGTGTTTTTTACATTACAAAAGAAACCTACAAAAAGCTCTTAGACCTATTTTAGTATTTTTGTCATCCCTCCAGGTTGCATTTAAAATGTGAATTTTGAACAGAATCTAATCATAATACTTAGATATACTTAGTCTGCAACTATATCTGATCAAGCTTTTTCTATTTTAAATTTGGTGAAAAAGTGTCTTGTGCAATCTAAATAACAAATCGGTTAATCTGAAGAATATTAGCTAAATTAATTGAATACCAAAATAATTGTTAGTTGCAGCTCAACGATTAAAATGGTCTCATGCCCAGAAGCTTCAGAGTTTACATGTTGGCGTTTGTTTAGACAGTGAAATGCAAATGTCTGTTAAAATGTTAGCTCAGTATTATTAAAACAATACAACAACCTTAAACAATATGTTTATTATTAAGAGCCTGTCACTACATCCAATCAAAGACATTATACTGTTGCATGTGCTTCAAAGTCATTTAAAACACAACTGTAAAGAGATTTTCCCTTTTCAAACCCAAATGTGTGCAAGTAAACTAATCACTATCATCTGCTTCCATTGGTTATAGTCCAAACAAACAAGTCTTTTTTTCCCCAAATATAAAGAAATGTTACGTGTAAATGAGAACAAGGCTCATTTGTGCCTTGTCAAGAACAAGACAAGCTAACAAGAGGCAAAAATAAAACTTCAAATGCGTTAATACCCAGAAAGAATGCCCATAGACAACGCACAACAAAAGATCGTTTTGTTATTTTTATTACTGGTACATCTGTTTGGCAGCGCTCATGTTCCCAATTTTATTTATTCTCTCAAACAATAGTGAGCTTTTGTTTTATTGCTACAAATGGAGGCAACACTCAAAAGTCAAATGATGCCACGCTGCAAGCTGTAGAAATGATTTAACTAAGTTTGAACAATGTCAGACAGCTGTAAAGGAGGGCTTAATTCATTCATCTTGTACTTTTAACTTTTTTGTTTAGTGTTTAATTATCTGCGTACAAATGCATTAATCTTACAAAAAAGATTTGATTTGCAATGATTTGCATTCGATTTAGCTACTGCTACTTTCCATCTGCAGTCTCTGGGAAGGTCCACACAACAATAAAAAAGATAACAATACATACAATTACAACTAACCTAGCTTGATATTAACATTTTATATGCAAATGTGTACGGTGGAAATTACTAGCACAATTTAGCTTGACTGATGAGTTGAGTTGCTTATTCAAGTTTTGAGCAGCAAGATTAATTGTAATCGAAATCGCAATTTGAATGGGCGCAATTAGCAAAAATTTGCAATTTTTGAAGTACCACAATTCTGCGTAAAAACGACTAACCTTGTACTTCAGATCTGCATAAACATGTTCTTAAATACATGGGATTCTTTTATATGTTTGCCATCTTATTTCAGTCTTTTGTCAAATCTCCTGAACGTGTTTGAGATGTGAACTTTGAACAGAATCCTATAATTAAAACATTGTAAATCTCATCGCACTCACAGTACTTATCCAAAACAAAATTGCAATTAGACATTATTCCCAAATCGTGCAGCCCTAGTTTTGTGAAATTATTAAGATCTACAGACTATTTTGGAAGTGGAGTGTGTCAATAAGCAAAACTTACATTATTTCTGTCCAATATCTTTCTTACTTACATACTTGCAGAGAAAGTAAATGATGGAAAGAGCTGAGGAATCACACAAAACATTCACTTTACTTGATATAAAGCCATAGTGCAGCTTCACCAAGCTCTGTTTTTAAGCATACAATGTAGGGTTGTAATCCTTTAGTTACTGTGGATTAATCAGCTGATAGTGTCTTAGTCGACCAAGATTTTCATAGTTGATTAATTTTTATATTTAGATTAAAGGATTTTTTATGGCAAAAATAGCAAAAACGAGAAGATATTGAGTGAGTTAGCTCAAGATATTGGAGTCCATCATGGAGTTTCTTGTACTTTTCTGTATAATTTGTTGTTTTTAGATGAACTCTTGTGCAGTTGTGATCTTTTAAGTGCAGTTTAGGTCCGATGCATAGAGATACTTTATAGTTTTGATATATTTTGCCACACTCCCTTTAGTCGACTAAGAATTTCTTTCGTTGACTACAGCCATAATACACTGACAAATAATGAATGTATAAAAACATTTGCTAGTACATAGGCCAGTGTTGCTATGTGAACTTGTGTATAAGAGAAGTTAAAGGGCCAGATACGGGTGAAACATTGCTTATTATTCCCGGTGACTCGAGGGCAAATCCTCGGCTCTCCTCGCAGTAATTGAGCTTCATTAGGCACCAAAGCAATATGTAATCAAAGAGCCTGACGGGGCGACATGGACATCCAGAGGGGGTCTTATTGATCAAACCCCCTTTTTCCCAGCTCCCCACTGTGCTGACATTTCGCTGTATGGGGCGTCCCGCTTGGATCTCCACACACCAGCCGCTGGGGACCAATAGGCAGTGTGTAGTATAGGTGTGTCCTCCATACTGCTTTATAATGTAACGCAATCGAGGCAGAGGAGGCATCTTTAGTGTCTTTGCAAATTGTGTGATCGTTTGTGTGCGTGTGTGTGTTTGCGTTTCCCCCCCAACATCGAATTCCATTGAAGTGCTTTTTGCAGTGAACAAAGTGATTTTGAGCCATCGCCTCCCGCTCCGTCGACAGTATTGAGAGCGGCGTCGGTAAAAGGCCCCATGTGGTTCATAGCAAAACGCATTAAGAGCAGCAATAGTCAAAGAGCGATGACACTGTGCCCCAGTCTGTCACGGATAATAGAGAGAAAACTGCTATTCTTTTATCATAGCAGCAATTTGCGGCTTTGATAAGCACCTGCAAATAAAATGCGGCTCTTTTTCACTTGCGTCCACGTTGAAAGTGAAGGTGTTCGAGCAGCATCCTATAGAACAGTGTTTTTCAGCGAGACAAATGGTTTCCAAAAGGTAATTTATGATAGAAAATTGACATTCGTCTCAGTATTTACGTTGTTATGGCGATACAGCTGGGCAATATTGACAACAATGAACACTTTTTTGGAGTATCCTGATAACGACATTCAGACAATATTATGTCTTTACACATATTAGTTGAGGTTTAATTATTGGACAGATGTGAAATGTCTGTCAAATTAATCACAAAAGTGCAGCTATGTCACCTCATTTGGAAGGTAAGAGATGATGGGAATGATTGCATCATCTCTTACTTATATTGTCTAACATAAAATAAACAACAAACCTAATCTAGTTAAGATGACAAGATGAATATTCTTAAGATATATTCGATATTCAAGTGTGCATATATTCAAAACAACAATCATGATATACTCAAAATTGTGATGTCTCTCATAGAATAACAAAACTGTCACATTGTTTACAATAATATAGACACGATTTTCAACTACAACCCTTAAAAAAAAAAAGTTTTAAGCTTAAAATATGTACCACTACGTTTTTAAGAGCCAATATCAAACCCACTGTACACATTTGTCCTTTTCAATTGCTTACCTTTACGATATACTTAAATCACTTCAAGGCCACAGTGTCAGCGCACAACATAAATTTCACTGCTCTGCTTTGGTGTGTAAGAAAACAGGAACTGTCTGGAGATGGCGTCTCTCATTTGACTCAGTTACCTCCACCATTACAGTCAATTACAATTAACCAGAAACAAATTGAATGTCAGCTGCAGAATTAGGTTAAGCAAAACCTTAATTACCTCAGGTCTAAGTGGATTAACGTGTCTAGGTGAATATAATTTTCAGTTTTCTGCCTGCTGCCGTGCTTTGGTCTAGCGTTGTGTTTTTCCGCTTTCCTTTTATTCATTCAGTCTCGTACTTGCCTTTTTGCTCGGCCTTCTCCTCTTCCATTTACTTCTAACCGGAGGGAGTTATCAATGCGGCGCGGGTCATTAATTAGCCCGGCCAATGCAGTGACAAGTATAACATTGTTACAAATTGGTTAATTACGCTTTGTGTGTGTGTGTGAGAATGAGCACGAGAGACACGCAGGTGGTGCAGGTCGGTTGGTTTTGTAGGTATAGGCGCACTCGCAGGCTCACTATCTGCCTAAAGGACTTGTGTGCGCGCAATGAGGAAAGCAGTTATCGATCCACTCACAGCTGAGGAAACAAGCAGACAGAGGTGATTTATGGAGGGGAGAGGAGAAATAGTGAAGGGGCTAAACGGCGGAGACAGGGCCAGTCATGTCCACAAACACGGCGCAGTTTGTAAAGGAGTTTCACACCTTATGGTTTTACACTGGTCCCACCCAATGCATGCAGGAAAACATATAGAATAACATACAGTGACTGGGTGGAGTGTTTTTTGAGTTCATGTTTGTGCAAAGGAGTGTTGAGATTACTCGGTTAATCAACAGTCACGTTTATTCAGGTAACAATTGTGAGAACTAGATGCAAAAATATACCTAAATGTAATGTTCATGTCACATTAACTTTATTTTAGCGTTTGTGAAGTTCGATTTTACAAAGTTGGTCACGCTGCAGTCGTCTGGTCGATTAATTGGTTAATGGCGTCTTAGTTGACCAAGTTTTTATTCATTTCATTTGGATTGTAAAGATTTATATGGACCAGAGCAGAAAGGAGAAGGCATATAGTGTGTTAGGAGTTGAGAAAGTAAATTATTATTTCTGCCTTTTTTTTTAACAAATAAATGTGCTGTTTGCAAGTACTTATAGTTAAGTTTTTTTCTTTTTTTCATTAATTCCTTTGAGCTTGTGGCTACTTTATAGTTTTAAAAGCGTTCATCAGGGCCACGTCGTGCCCGCTTTTAGTCGACAAATTGATGCACCGAGCAAGTCTTCTGTCGATTACAGCCTTACACTAGAAGAAAGTCATTTATGGATTCCACTGTTGTTTGGTCCTGATATCAATACAAATATGTACATATTAGGTATTCATTTATATTAAAATTGTGACATCCCTACACTTCAGTCGCTAGTGAGAATAATGTATTTGTTAAGTTTAATCAGCTTAAGTTTACAGATTTCGTTGATCTTAAGATTGTTTTTGTTTTGTGGAGAACCAAACAAAGCACTTTACCAGAAGCTGTGCCAAGCCTTTTTACTTTTGTTTCGGAGGACAATGAGAATATGACACAGAAGACAATCTTTTTTTTCTGAACTGTTTTCACAAGGACACGCAGTGTGTCTCGGTAAATGGAGTCAAACTTTGGAATGCGTTAAATCGTGACTTTAACGTTTGTAAAATTTTAAAAAGTACAAAGGAGAAAGTAATGATATACGTTGTAAATAAGGAAAGTAATTAAGTCAAAGGAATGTAAGCCATAAGGGAATATTGAAAACAGTTAGTTGTTGACTTGGTCGGAGAGGGGAAAGATTGATTGAAGATGTTTATTTTAAATGATTTGTGAAAGGAGCAGGGTTTGTAGGATCTTCTCCCTGTTCCAATAATGAGAATGCATATAGTTAGTTGTGTTTGTATTGCTTTTTTTTCTTTTCCTGAAATGGTGCTAACAAAAGTAAACAAACAAACACAGCAAAAACGATTGGGAAGCGGTCATAAGCTGGTCATGTGTTTTTGAGCAAGACACAAATGCACATTTGTCAACGATCAGTAAATAAGCCAAACATATGCAGTTTTTGATAATATTGAAACATGTTTGCACAATCTGACAACTGTTGTGCTTGTCTCCTATCTAACTTTATTTGTATAGCTTAATGTATAAAGAAAATTGTTTCCAAATTGCAATCTAAAAGAAATATTCTTAACTCTTTAAAAAGTTTGACATAATGACTATCCTTGTTTATTCTACCTAAAGCATATATTTTAACCTTACAGACTGTGGTTAACTAGAACTTTCTTTCAGTTGAAGTAATTCTTGACTGGTGTGGATCAAATTACTCTCAATGTCCCTAGCAGATCCTTTGAGTGGTGAAAGTGCCATTAATCAGCGATGTTGTTGTTGTCTTTAACCAGTCTGTGCCCCGTCCCCACCTTAAGACCCCTCCTTCAGTCCCCACCCTCACTACACACTCACACACTGTTGGTCAGAGAAATCACTCCACTTTTTCACTGTTTGCGTTTGGGCTTGTGTGTGTGTCTGTGTGCGAGGACAACCCCCTGCAACAAAATGGACTTCTTTGATCCAAAAATTCACCTTTACAACCCCCCAAACTTCACCCCATCACCCTCCGAGCAGCCACCCCCCAACCGAACAGGCCCGAGGTTTAACACAGGACTCTTTCTTGTCCCGGTCAGTGGCAGAAGTACACGCACACACACACTCGCCGGCACACACGCGCACACACATTGCCTCTCTCTTCACAAAGGTGGGTTTGTGAGTTAGGACAGCCCAGTGTTTATTTTTCCAGCGGCCAGCGGTCCCGACAGTTGCCTTTATTGTTCATTGTTGGCGGATGGATGGAGTGAGAGAGGAGGAGAGCCGGGCGGGGGGTGCGGAGGGGGGTTTGTGAGGGGAGGGGGTGCGCACTGAAGTGGCAGCGACCGACAGGGAGGACAAATGGATGGCCTTCACCTTCCTGCAGCGGTCAGAGGCCAGGCCAGGGCTGCTTCATGCTTTTAGTCACTGTTTCTCACAACGGCCTTTGTTGTACACTGTCCATGGACAGAGACTTTTTGTATGATTCTGCTGCAGATGTGTGCAACTGCATTCATAGGGTGGCACAATTAAATATTAGATAGTTTTAATGTAGTAATGTTTTTTCTGTGATTGACAAGTATGCACATTTGTAATCATAGTTGAATCGTACTTGCAATATAAGAAGGCATATAAATAATAATAATAACATATAATCATAATAAATCAGGGATGCTCAAACTTTTTACTTGGTGGGACAAAATTGATACATGCTGTTAAAAAATTGATTATGTGTTGCTTTTTATGAGTTTATCTGCAAATATATGTATGATTGAATTGTCTTAAATTAACTGTTTATTATTATTAACTTGTGAGTTTCTTCTAATAAGACAGTTGTAAATCGCCATAAGCTCATTTACCTGACATGTTTCGGCAGGAGGAGCCTTCGTCAGAGTCTGATGGATGTGACGTGACTCTTATCAGATGTTGTTCCTCAGTTCTTACTATTTTTGCGCAAAAATATTTGGAATTGAGGAACACAAGTACAAAAGATGGATGGGTATTGAAATCAAGAAACATGGACCATCAACAGAGACGAGGGAGCATTTATTTTGGCCCACACATGGGACTCACTTCTCCAGAGACCACCAGTTTGATAGATCTGTCACATCCATCAGACATCACCTCTGACGGAGAAGTCCCCCTCCCGAAACATGTCAGGTAAATGAGCTTATAGCTATTTACGACTGTCTTATCAGAAGAAACTCACAAGTTACTTCAATGTCTCCTCTGCAACTACTGAAAATGTTGTCAAAATAGATACAAATCTCAAAGTAAAAAGGTATAATTCTAGTTTTTTTTATTATTTATATTGTCTACTTACCTTTGCTATAACACTTAAAACAGTGCATCTGGTTTGTTCAATGTAATTACTATGTCCATATCAAATAAACAAATACATTAAAATATCGCAAAATATACCCCTGCATTAGTTGGTGCTTTTCAAGGAACGTTGTAGTTGAAAATTAGACACAACAAAGACACAAAGAAATTAATGGTAGTAATAGACATTGGTGGAACGCAACAAAGCACAAAAGTGCTGTACTTAAGAAAAATGTTTAGCTATCTGTACTTTGCTCAATTAAGTATACTTTTTCCTTTTACTTCACTACATTTGAGAGACGGTACACTACATTTTGACCTGGACTGAAGAGTAAAACCTACTTTTCATATGAGGGGTTATTTTTAGCACATGCAAAACAGGTATTTTACAACTTTTACTTCATTATATGTTACTTTTATACAAGTTCTACGAGTTCTTTTTTTCATCACTGGTAAAATAAACTGATTTTTCAACGTTTTGATTAGCACTCTTTTGTCTGTACCAATTGAGACACTGCCATTCCGGTAAAACATACTCAGAACTCTACTTCTGTTCCCCCACTTTCAGTATTTTCCTGCTCCATCCTTGCGCGTGCCAAAAAGTTTCCCTCTGCCAACTCCTCCACTGCATCACTAGAGTGCAATGTCCTGCTGATAGAATGATTTTGGACTTTGCTCGCGCCCCTGTCTCCTCGTCCCCCCTCCTTCACCCCCGCCCCTGCCCTGTGGTCCTCATCTGGTTTGCCTGGCGCTGGAATGTGCCTGCGTTAAAGGTACGGCCGCCGAGGAACAATGGCCGATTGTGCCGGTCCTACAACACGGAGCTGCGGACGAGACAGTG
The DNA here is from genome assembly GCA_019453435.1 of Rhinogobius similis. Taxonomy (NCBI): domain Eukaryota; kingdom Metazoa; phylum Chordata; class Actinopteri; order Gobiiformes; family Gobiidae; genus Rhinogobius; species Rhinogobius similis. The sequence goes on from CM033619.1 coordinate 17,199,409, forward strand.
GTAGCGGTGCCTCTCTCTAACTACATCCTGCTGAATGATTTAGGGAGAGTGTGTTAGCCTTAATGCGGGTGTGTGCGTTTGTGTGCGCGCTTGTGTGTAATGGAGCCGCCGTGGCAGGATCTGAGAGGTCAGAGGTCGAGCCATGCTAAATGTGAGCAGGAGGCTGGCTGACTGCAGAGTAAACACAGACCAGACTCACTCTCATTCTTGTCGTTGGCCTCACGCAATCACCGCCGAACCCCCCGAAATTCACCTCCGATTTCAGGCCGAGTCGCTAGGTATTTTCATCATGACTTACTTTGTTTTCCACCACAAAGATGGCATTGCCTCGTGCACAGGTGATGTAGCATGTGTTTTCCCATCGCAGCAAGTTTGTGTGGATTAAGTGAAGTTGGACTGCACAGGACTTCCCTTTTCAAAAACAACACATTCTTTTTTCTGTGCACGAGCCAACAGGTAACACATAGTAAATCTTATCTTTAGTAAACAAACATCTGTTCACAAATATAGTACACGGTGTTTTGTAACAGTAAATAGTCTTTTTTGTTGGTGGAAGGATGTGTGCAATCAGCAGTCCAAGATTTTAGTTGCAGCTTATTTCCATTCCTTCTAAAAAAAAAAAAAAAAAAAAAAAAAAAAAAAGGAAAAAAGAATACTACTACTACAACTACATTTAGTGTCACCCAAGGACACTTTACAAAGTGACTTTGTTTCCACTCCTTATGTTTTTACTTTATTCTTACATTTGTTCAAGTCTCTCACAAGTCTTTCCTCTGACCTTATTTCAATTTGCTTTGCAACCTTCTTTTAACAATATACCTTTTATTTATGTAAATATTAGCTGATACATCAACTGTTTAACAATGATCATGTATGTGTTATTATTTTTGTTGTAAACGATTTATTAATTAATTTATTTATTAATTTACAAACCAAAGGAGGTCATTCTTCACAAACTTCCACACTTCACCATCCAAACCCACTCATACATTACAGAAATGAACAAAACAACAAACAATTCAAAATTGCACAACTCAAAAAACAAACAAGGGAAAATAAAAAAACAAAAAACAAAAACACCAACGTAGGGCTCAAACCACATTTATTCCAAATGAAAAAGAGAATTTTTGTGCTCAGACAATGTGTTATTCACTTATATATAATTATATATATTGTAAGTATACTGATAAGAAATTGTAATTTTAAAATGCTGTAAGCATACATTTGATTTTGTTTTAGCTTTAAAAATGAACATAAACAGAATATTTCAGGGTGTAATGTCAACTGAAACCAAGACTGTAAAACTTAAGGAAAACGAGGACAAAAATGTAACAAATGTAACAGGTCTTCCTCACAAAACCTGCAGTAAGGATGATTTGGTTAGCATGAGCCATTTAGACAGCGATTTGTTTGAGTTTTTCATGCGTGTATTATTACTTTTGTGGATTTTTCTCCACTTCAAAAAGACTCATCGACAAATTTGGAAACACGGGAGACAGTTTTCGAGACTGCGTTGTATAATTCAGCACCTCTCGTCTTGGTTGGTCTTTGCTGAATCTGTTACGTTTCTTCACATTTGTTGTTATTCCCAGGTCGGATTTATTTTTTCCATCTCAATAAGGCAATAAAGGGGGTGATGGATGTAGTCTTTGGTGCCCAGGAAAATGACTCAACATCTGGTTTTACAACTGGGCCGAGCACCCTCACTGCACCAACACACACTGCACTGTCCCACCCCCTCGACCCCCTCCCCACAGCCATATATTATGTGGAACAAGGAGCCAAGGAAAGCCGTACGCTGCTTTGTTGTTCCTTCCTCCTCCATCGCTCTCCTTCATGCCTCTGACCTCTGACCCCTGTGCCAGCCATGCTTAAAAGGCCTGTGGAGAAACGCACACACATGAACACGAGCAAATCCACAAAGATATCGCAACATGTGCATTGTTTTTTAACTGCGAGTCGGTCGGTGGTTGATGAATACACGCCGAAACAACTCTCTTATTACTAACTTTGATATGAGCGCAAAGTAAGGGCGTCGAAGCGAATCCAAACATTTATAGGAAATGTAAAAAGTACATTTTACATATGACTTGAAATATTTGAAACGTTTATTGAACAGTACTTAAAGTGCGTGTGACATGTTTATACGATTTTCTAGTTTTGAAGTGTCAGTTTGTTAAGAAAATTACAGGAAGTAGAGTAGCGTGACATCACACTGGACTTTGGGAACATTTACTCGCAAGAAACATATTTTGTCTGACCCTCTCAATCAATTCAACAAAATAAAGGCGTTCTCATATATTTTTGTTTATCAAATGATAATCTCTGCGGCATTAGAGGAGTTTTGGCCCACTTTAAAACAAGGTTGCTAGGTAACAGTTACAGATTTTCCTAGTGTGATGTCATGATTTACAACATTTCAAACCAAAAACATTATCAAATTGGGATAAAAATGGTAAATTAATTTGCAAAATTCAAATACAATTATCTTAACTGTGTTTTAGTAAAATTAGTTGTCCAACATGTGATAGGCACTTTAAACATTCACTATATTAACTTCAAAAATAAAAGTACAAGGCTCTCTCTGGTGCATAAAGTATAACATGCCTCTCTGATTTAATGAGAGATGACTTGAGTCGGAAGCCCTGTGTAAGCTGACTTATGTTTGTGAGCAGACCATCCTTTTAAAAGGATGAAAGAGGTTTCATAGCGTAACCTTAACCACGTCTTGCATTTTTCTTCAAAGTGGCTCCTGGTGACCTCTGGCCTCTCTCCTCTTCCTGCCCCAGGTACCCCAGACAGCCTGGCGGAGAAAGAACGCCAGCTCATGGGCATGATCGGCCAGCTGAGCAGCCTGAGGGAGCAGCTCCTGGCGGCGCACGAGGAGCAGAAGAAACTGGCCGCGTCTCAGATGGAGAAACAGAGGCAGCAGATGGAGCTCGCCAAACAGCAGCAAGACCAGGTAACATTACACACATTCATACTGTACAAGTGGGAGGCAGCGTATCACATCTCTGGAGCTTTTTTCAGTATGGGGCGTGACATCAAATTTATAATCTTTATCTACATTTGAGAAGTTTTGTCTCAAGGAGATTTAATTGCTTATGTGATGCAAAATACTTCACTGGTTCAAGGTATTTCTAACTGATCATATGATAATTTAGCTGAAAACAAGAAAATAAAGTTGCCTTTCGGGTAAGTGCAAATATCTTAACCCAAATAAAGTAAGAAGTAGTAATGTTTAGAAACAAGACATACACAGTTGATATAAATACAAATTCCATTAAATAAACAGTGTAAAATCAAGTCATTTTAACTCATCTAGAAATTTAAATTTTTCAGCAAAGAGTTATGTCTTGACTCTCACTACTATTTAGATTAGCACATTTTTAACCTATTTTGCATTATGAATCACAGTTATACAGTTGCACATGTATAATAGTGTTAACAACCTCTCTAATACCTCCACCAATGCATTTTAGACAAAAGAGCTACGTCGCTATCATCCATATGATTTCAGCTAAATGTAGGCTGTAACATTATCATTTCCATTCATTTGATGGATCCAGTTGTAATATTTCTCCACTTCTGTGGTCTTTTCACAGCGTCTAGTGCACTTCTAATAGCAGAACGTCATTATGTCTCCTGTGCTGTCTGTTAATAGCACCTGAGTGGACAATTATCACCAACCACTGTTTACCCGGATGTTTGTGACGTACATGTTGTGCGAATATGTCACCGTAAAGATCTGTTGACATTGATTTATTGTTATGGTTTTTACAAACTTCAGAGAGGTACATAAAACTGTGCCAGTGATTTGATGGGGTTCAAAACATGACATCAAAAGGAAAACAGTGCAGTAAATGGATCACAATAATTATGTGGCAATTAACTTCCAGGTAAGTTCACATCAATGTGACAGCCATGTGAAAGAAAGAAGACTTTTAGTTTGTAAACAAGGCTCCCTCCCCACTTTTCTTATCATTGAATGAAATATAGTTTGTTTAAACACATATAATTAGTGTAAATGGGTTGTTTTATAATATTCTGATGTGCAGAATGAAATTATGTATAAAACATTACTCATCTATAAGAACAAGTATGACTGTTATCAGAGATATCCTTCCAGACCAGTTTTAAAGTGTGTGAAAGATTTGCAAAAAGTGCATCATAATGTTGCTTTATTCATTGCATCTTTTGTAAAGCCCCGTCTCAGATCTTAAATTATGAAAAATGCATGTATGTTTTGTATGCACTACTGATGCTTTGTTATGTTATGTCTCAAATCACAACATGATAAACCGTAAGAGTTCTCACTGCCTACAGTGATGCTATTGGTGTCAAAAGACAGGCTCAGGAATAAGCTGAGGTGGGAGCGGATGCAGCATAGACTCCCTTCTCCTCCTCATCATCAGCTTCAGCATCAGTTTTATCCTCGAGGCAGGACTCCGGCAACACAGATACATTTACATAGAGAAGGAATCCCCCTGTTGTTTTTTATCTTTGTTGCAGTTTTAGCTTCTGGGAAACTCTGAGCGAGGACATGAGCTGCTGTAGTTCACCTTCTCTGTGCCTCCGGCAGAAGCATTTACCAGAGCACACAGATTGTCTGAGCAAATAAAAGCAGAGTGACTATAACCTGCATGAATGGAGTTTGGACACACACGAGCATGTACGGGGTTAAAGCCATGAATTCTGACCAGTTTTGAAGTGTAATATAGCACATGTATGTTAAGGTTATGTTATGTATTAACACATATTTCAGATTTTTGCACATATACATTGATAAGGTTGAGGTTAAGGACTCTCAATTAATACAATTACATATGACTTTGAACTGGCAGAAAGGTTCTCATTAGGCAGTTTTGTTTTATGTACCTGATCTTTTCCAACTCTTTTTGTTTATTCAAACCTGGAAGCAAAAGAAAAAATATGTCTTCGTTCAAATTAGAAAATGAATCACACACTGAAGACAAAATTGCAATTCCGGCAGTTTCTATTTGTTTGTGGATATAGAATAGATTCAGTTTTATATAGAACAGAGTGAAAGTCGAGCTCGTAGAAGACCATTATTATTTAAATTGCTCTACATAGTATGTTCATGTTTCAAAATTGATTATAAATTGTGGAGAAAAACAGAAAAGATTGAAAAAATACACTTCATAATTGAGTAGGAAACATGTCATTCTTCAAGGAAAAGCTGGTTAAGTAAACAAATTGTACGGACAAACCCAGAGGGATCAGATGTGGTGACAGGAACATAAAAAAGTCCATTTGTTTGGTGTGATTGTGTGTACACATGTCAGTAAGTGTGTCAAGCTGCTTCAGATGAGTTCTTTAATATTGCATAGAGGGGCCGGGACCCAGTGTCATGCTATGGGGCCCTCTGAGGCTCGCACATGTGTTGCTTTGCTCCCATAGGTCCTGCATCCGCACACATGCACTATTCTAGACATATACATTTAATCATATGTGTCCGTGTGTGCAGATTGCCCGGCAACAACAGCAGCTCCTGCAACAGCAACACAAAATCAACCTCCTGCAGCAGCAAATCCAGGTGAGACTTTTTTCTGTTTCATTGTTTTCACAGAGCTTTGCCAAAACTGGTGTGCAACATGGGTACAAGCAAAGAAAGGCACTGAAATGTAGAATTAACATTAAAAAAAGAGATAACAGAAGGAATTGGGAGAAATAAAAGTGCATCAAGATTAAACAACGTTACTTTTCTGGTGGAGGATATATCACCTGATTATCTTCATGGAGATTGTTACACAGTATGGCATTATCTATCTCCATGGAGACAAGCAAAAGGCACCACAAAGCCACGTGTCAGATCTGTTGACAGGCACAGGAAGAATGCATGTAATGAGTAAATGAGTATTTTTGAGCAATAAAAACACGCAGAATGACTTAAGTCCTTCATAAATGTGTTTAATGTCATACTGTGGAACATTCAGCAATTTAGTTTATTTAATTTTAACATACACACACCCACAATCCCAAGCCATGAAAGCCCAATGTAGAAGACGAACATCAACTCTTTATTCATCTGTTTCTCCATTAGTGGTAAATCTAGAGCTGCAATTTAGTCATTAATGTATTCAACATCTTACATAATTACACACCACACTGCATCTTTTATATCGTCTACTAGTTTTTCTCTCTCCACTAAGCCAAGGGTGAAGTACAGCTGATAATTGGTTCGTGGAAAAGAGTTCTGGTTGTACATGTTCATCTATGTCCAATACTTCATACTTCATTCTTCCACACTTGGCTGTAACCTTTGTACTGTATTCTACGTATTTCACATCAGTGTGTCTGCGTGTGATTGTGCTTTGTGATTTTGGTGATTGTTAGTGATTGTTGTCTTGGCCCACTCAACGACGGTCAGCCCTCAGTTAGCATTTGCTTCCTCCAACTTCATAACCACTAGAAAGACAGAAAAGACAAAGACAATCAAAAGAAGAGCAGTGAAAGCGTTGCTGAAGAGTCGACGCTAAAGCCACACATGACACGTTTGATTGTCATTGTGAAAGTATTTGTTTTGCTTTCTATAGTACAACAAAGAATTTTGCCCACCAAGAAATACATTGGAACTCAAGCTTCATGAACATCTGTATGGGCCCCTTTTTGTTATGAAAGACATGCTAAATCCAATCACACAAAAATGTGGAGACAAGCAACCAAAGTAAACAAACGTATATTTAATTTAAACCATGGCAGTGTGAATCAACCTCAAGTCGTTTTGAATGGGCGAACTGTGTCGAGTCAATGGCTAAGTGTATGTAAGCCACACTTTAAAATGGGCGTATTGTCCTTTGCGGTGCCACACTGGAGTCTCTATGTGGATCCAGGTGGCTGGGACTGAAGAGCACAGGCCTTTGTATGGGCAGATGACACTGGGTTTTGGGATGAGAAAAGCAGCTCTTTGTGTCATAAAGAGCCGCCCTGTCTAAGAACCAGCGCACACACATTGGCTTGGTGTAGCATTTAGCCTTAACAGCGTGATAAGGAAAAAAAAAAGGAGCTTGCAGTGTTATCATGTGTGGGACGTGTGGGATGTGTGCCTGTGCGCGGACACAATGCTAACTAAAGCAGATGTGTTTCTTTACTTAGTGCGAGGTACATTATTCTCGTTGTTATAGTCTTCATTTTATAACAGTCACCGGGTTAAGGCGAGACACTACAGGTAAAACTCATCTTTTTCAATTTTTTTGGTTTTTTGGTCTCTCAGCATTAAGGCTTTCATGTGAAAACAACAAACCAATCTGCTCCTGAAGATGTTTTATAATTTCATCGAATCCACTTATCCTCTTAAAGTACCTACACACACACACACACCGAACTTTACAATCTTGTACAGAAGGATTTGTAAGCCTGAAAAAAATGAGGCAAAATTAGAAATATGTCAGGCCAATTTTCGGTCAGATCCAGTTTACTCAAAAAATTAAATAAGAAATCCAACATCCCATGTCAAAATACATGATGAAAAACATGCAATGCATATTTTCTTACATCTATATGAGCAAACTACAGGAGAAGTTTCAAAGTGATATATATTTAACACGTTTTTCTAATAAGCCTGTACTCTCTCACCTTAAAATGGCATTATGTTAAAGCTTGTTTTAACCTAAACTTATAAATGTATTTCTACCGTTTTCACTCCACAACCGGCTTACAACATGTCTGCTTCACAATTTTGTTTCTACTCAGTTCACTTGCATTGAAATAATGGATAATTACATGTTTCTGTGTTAACCAAATAACCAAAGTACCAGGATATTGTTTTGTCAGTGACATCACAATGTCAATGATATATCAATGTGTCAAATTATTTATGTATGCATATTGTTTTGTTAGAGCAAAAGCAACAAAAACTACATAGACCATATTTTTTTTTTTCTTTTAAGTTCAGAAAAATAAAAAAAAAATGATGAAACAATGAAACAAATATTCTAATAATAGGCCTATCGTACCGTGAGATTTACATATTGTTACAACCCTTGTCGGAGTTGGGATTATTGAACCGCCAACCTTATTAGAAAACATCCCAATCCACTTTATTCATAAAGCGCATTTTATAAACAGAACCATTTCCAAAGTGTTGACATAAGACAACAAACAAAATGTATGATCAGTGCTCACAAAAAGTAAAACCAGTCTAAGCTAAATCATAAAGCCATAGATCTCCTGTCCAAAATTGTCAAAACGTTTATGACAAAATGGACAAACAAACTGTATCAAGAATAACTGAGAGTGCTGTAGTATTGCCTGTGATAATATTGGTAAGATAGTTGTAATAGCGCTACATTTTTACTCCCAATCCATGCCTGAGCTAAATTTGGAGCTGCCCTCCCTTGTGCCTAAAACAATTGCATGTTGTTCTTTCTAAGGATTCCTCAGCGTCCAGTGCGTGTCCATGTCTTCACTTGTGTGAGTGTGTTACATGTTGGTTGCAGCTGTGTGTGTTAAGCCATAAACACGTCCGCTCGTGATTCACTCCCTCACGACCCCATCGAGACAAAGCTCTCTTTTCCCATGACTTTGCAACCTTTTCCCAAACAAGCGCGTCTCCATTGAACGCACCAACAATAGTTTCTCACAAGCCTGGGCAGCTGCAGGCAGGAGACACTATCAATGGGACTTCATCACAAACGCTCAAGACATTCAAATCTAGTCTATGAAGTCTTTACATAAGCGTCTTATTGTATAGGACATTTTGCGCCCGGAACATTTGATTCAGCTTTTTATAATCCTCCGTTTGCAAAAGAAAACAAGTTATTGCATTACAACTGTTGTTTCATCCAAATCACTTATTTATTTTTTGGTTTTGGGGTTGTTTGTATATAGAATCCTTAAAGTTGCAGTACCTGATTTTTACGTTTTGAAACATGAAAAACAGAACTAGCTCATGTAATAAAGTAAAATGTGTTGATCCAGTACAGATATATTGTAAAAACATCTATTTGGGTGAAAATGAGACCACAGCGCTTTCTCAACATCCATTTATTGAGTGTTATTCTACGAGAAGCTGGAAGTGCATCGTTAGCATGCTAATGTTTGTGACTTTAGAATGAACTAGTTCTGTTTTTCATGTTTCAAAACAGTAAAAATCAGGTAGAGCCCCTTTAAGGCAACCTAGAGATGTCACATTTTATAAGTCTTATTATGAAAGATTACTTACAATACTTAAACTATTGTTATATAAACGAATGACCTCCAATTTCTTCAACATCTTTATCTACATCGATGTAAAATAACACATACTGTATGGCATGAATAGTGTGACAGAAGAATGACTAATAACATGAGAAATATTAGCGCAAAACAATCTCTTTCTTCTCTATGTAAAGTGCTTTGGTTGATACATAAACAAAATGCTTTTTCCATTAAACTGAATACACAGTTTACTTACATGACTTTTTTATACATCGCTGACATTGACTCACCTTTATGCACGGCCGGTCAAAAGCAGAGGAGACATCGCTCGGACAAATTACCACAAATACGCCATAATCTGCTTGTAAAGGGGGCTGCTAACTTACACCCTCGAATCGGAAGCAATTGCACTGAGAACCCAAGATCAAACAGGGCTCTCGGCATCAAAGAGAACTACTGCTTAATCATTCATGAAGAGATTGTCTCCTCTGTCCCACACTACAATGGACTGCCAGCACCAGGGCAGCAGGTTCACTGTGCATGTGTGTGTTTGTGTGCGATAAAACCTTGCGATTGCATTTCTCTCTCATAACACGACCAATGTGAACTGTCCCTTATGTGTGCGTGCGTGTTGGCTTTGTATGGATCCAGCTCTACAGTGGTTCTCAAACCTCTCACACCAATGAAAAGATTTAGCTTTCCAAGTACCACCAGATCTAAACCAGGTCTATAAAAAGACTATTCCAGGTCTAATCCAGGGCTGAACCAGGTGTAAAAGAGGACTGCGTCATTGTAGCAGTAGTTCGAATCAAGAAATGACCCAGAGGTGGGCAAAAATGTGAAAAAAAATGAATCAGTTTGAGAAACACTGTCTTTGTTAATATAGCGTTTGACTGTTTTTGTTGAACTGCCATTATTGAAGGGAAATGTTATTGAAAGGGGGTGATATTATTCACTTGTGCATAACATCTTTTACACAATGTATATGTAAGAATAGTGAATCCCTAAACAGGCTTGTGCGCCTTAACAAGCTTAAAAGCTAAAATAAAATCAGGTGGGGTTAAAATGGAGGTGCATTTTTCTTATATATGACATTATACACCCTAATTTGTACATACAAGCAAACGAACTGACATTTGTACTCTGGTAATTCAAAATGTCTGCAGATTTGAATGCAAGACTTAAAATCCCTTGCATTCAAATCTGATTTCAGTCAATCATTAAAAGTGTTATGTTCATTCTCATTCTTCATTTTTTCATTTTGCCTTCAGTCACATCCATGTTTTAGGGTCTATACAACAACACGGGTAATATTTCATTTATTTTCACTTCTGACAAAATAAAAAACATATAAACTAAACAAAAAACAACGATCACCTCTAATTTTAGTCACTTTACCACTCTCTTAGAACAAAAGCTGTGGGGTTACCAAAAGTTACGATCCCTCCTATTGACATGAGTTCATTTATGTCTAAGCGCACCATACTTATCCAGCCTATACTATTGTGCGCTATTGGAAACCTGCCTAATGACACTAAATGTGCTCTTTATTTACAGCAGCACAGATAATGACTTCCACCAAGCACACACTTTGTAAACACTCATTAGCACTCACAAGTCTCTCTT